>OX463787.1:16790981-17990981 GCA_949825025.1 Siphlonurus alternatus | reverse complement strand
TCAAGGTAGCTGCGATCAGTGCCATCTGTGAACAATTCGCTCAATTAGGAACAGCCAGGGAGTAATAGACAAAACCTGTAGGATTTTTTTCTATTGTATAGTTGGATACAAGACCTAGCCAAATTTAACTTGGTTATGATCGTGTTTGTAACGCTCTCAGTCATTGGTAGCCGGTTTGTAACGAAGAATATTACTGGCCGAGCCGAGCCGAATGACTCCCGAGCGCTCCCGATCATGAGCCTTAATTGTGACGGACATTGTAAATTACGCCCTATCAATTAAAAAAAAAAAATGCGCCCCTAGAACCCTTAAATAAACGTACTTAAAAACGCTGTGACGTCATAGTCATTCAAATATTTAACACAAACAAGCTTAATAGGGTAAGGTTTTCAACTGCTAACCATATCTAAGTACAAAACTCACCATAATACAATTTTATTGAGCAATTTTTTTAATTATAGAAATGGATATAAGAAAGTGGAAAGTTATAATACTCACTTGTCAGATTTTTTATAACCCAAGAACTATTTTTTAAAAAATAATTGAAAGTACAGAGAAAGTGACGCTTCTTGACGCCTCTCTTAATAAAAGGATAGGACCTAAAAGGGGCGTGGGTTCAAACTTGACCTCACCAAAATTTTTTAGCAATACTTCCCGATCAAGAAAAAGTTGAAAAAAATCAGATTATCATAATTTTGCACCCTCTACCCATTTTTGCAACAATTTGTTTTTAGGTCAATACTTAAATATCCTATAATTATAATTAATATTTTTTTTTAATCGTAATTTAACCATTAAATAATTTCAATTTAAAAGCTAATTTTCACGGTAAATAGATACAGAAATAGCAATAGTTGGAAAAGTACGAACATTACGTCTTCAACTCATCTTTTACAAGTCTAAACCTAATATTTTTACCTCTAAAACACATCTTATTTCCTCTTCGCTCAAAGTGAGGTTAAAATTATGACAATATTTCTAGCATTTTATGTTCAAGAAGAGAAAACAACTTTAACCTCATCTTTATCACCTCTTTTTTCATGTAAAATGGTGCAAAATAAGATGAGAAAAGATGAAAGGAGAGTTTAATAGCGAAGAAAATATGAAAATTATTTCAACTTGAGCTAGCCCTTACAGAATGGAGTATCGACCTTAATTTTTTTATTGCAGAAATGGATAGAGGGTGCAAAGTTATGCTACCCTGATTTTTTTCATAATATTTTTTTTGAGCCAGGGAACTATTTTTAAAAAATTATTAAAAATTCTTTTTGTGACTTTACAAAAAAAAAAAAAAAAAAAAAAAGATAGGACTTGCTGCCGCTTGAAGTCACAAAAAGGAATTTCAAATTTTTTTTAAAAAATACTTCCCCGGCTCTAAAAAATCTGAAAAAAATCAGGGTAGCATAAATTTGAACCCTGTATCAATTTCTGCAATAAAAAAAATTGAGGTCGATACTCCATTGCAAATGTAAAATAAAAATTAAAATGTAATTTATGCAACTCGCCTTTACGTTGAGCTTCATTGCCACCGATCTTTCCTTGATCTTTGTTAGAAATGTTTGTTGATGGAGGCTTTAAATTGAATTTAAAGGAAGGGGGGGGGGTTGAGAAATGTCATCAGAAGGAAGCCATCACCACAGTGTCCTGTCAAAACAGACAGTGTTGGTACATCATTGTTGTGTTCATTGCTACATCTAATGATAAACCGGAACCGGAAGTGGTTTGGCGGTACAATTCTCTGTTTAGATTCTCTTCTTGAATAATACCTCCTTTAATTTTTTTTACATTGATACACCCCTAAGAGCTGTTAGCTCGCGGCGGGGTAATGGGTAGGGATAAGGTTGGTGGCCACGACCTATTACGCATCCCAGCATTCGCTAAAGTGAAACTGAGGGAACCGTAGAAAATCTCAGTAAGGACGGACACCTATACTTTTTCTCAATGGACCAAAGCGATGTCCAAAGCCTGGGGAATCACACACAAGTGCATCACTGCACTGGGTGGAATTAAGCGATGTTAATTTAACTCAGGGAGGTAGCTTTGTAATTTTTACTTGAAATGGTCACCCTTCCAAGTACTAACCATGCTCTACATAACTTGAATTCGGTGATCTAACGAGAACCGGTCAATGCACTGCGCTACGTTCCACCTCGTATTCATTTAACTTCCGGACTTAGACCTGACGTAGCAGTGCGAATGATTTTGTATATCTCTTACAAGCCAGGGTGATTGTCATACAATGGACCACAGCAATTATCCCACAGCCTGGTTGTGACTAAGGAAACCATGGAAACCTCTGTCAAGATGGTCGGCAATTGATGGAGGATGCAATTAATCACCTCCCGGATGCAAAAGTGGATGTTCTTTAGCAATCGCCACTTGAAAAAAGTTTGGCTGTGCCTGTGATCGAACTCACAACCATCCGATTATAAACAATATCAGTGTAATTGTCATTTTCTTAGTTAGAGTATACGTTCAATTTTCCCTTGTCTTTGCTATGTATTTTTATAACACTACATATGTGAAGTTGAATATAATTATTTTTTATTTATCATATTTTCTTTTTATTTCAAATTATTAATTTTGAGACTTAATTAGGCTCTGGAAATGGTATTGTTTTTTGTACTACCCATATAAAACTATAGGATGAATAATTATTTCGACTATACCTGTTCTTTAGCCTGTAAAATTAAATTCACAAGTTAATCATAATATATATTTACCTTTCGAATAAAAGTGAAATAATTAGGTACCAGCACTTTTATAATCATGCAGTACAACTTTATAGTAAAATTGCCAGTATGAATCAAAGGATATAATGATAACAATTTTATTTTGTAATTTATTTTCTACTTTATTTAAAGGTGGAAACTTAATTTTGGAGTACAGAAAAATGCGAACATTATTAATATATTAAAATCTGAGAAAGCAATTAATTTATACCTGCTTTTTTTTTTTTTTTTTTACAATCCTTTTTTTCTTCGTAAATTTTAAGCAAACTCCCATTTTTCATCTTCATTGATTAAAATTTCAATAATGGAGTATCGAACTAATTTTTTTCTTGCAGAAATAGATAGAGGGTGCAAAGTTATGCTACCCTGATTTTTTTCTGATTTTTTAGAGATGGTAAAAAAAAATCACCTGATCACCCTTCCAAAAGGTACACCCTGCAAACAGCTAGTGCAAACATCAATCATGTAGTTAGACTTTGGTTATACGAGGGTGGATACGCATTAATCGATCCTTTTTTTTTTTTTTTTTTAGAAAACAGGTGCATTCAATATTATTCCTTTCATGTGTAACAATCTTTGTTGTGGAGGTGATTATGTGAATATTTAATAAACAAAATGCATAATAATAAGTAGAAATAAAAATTAATTATGTCAGACTCGCCGATACCTTGAAGCTGAGAGGCTTATAAAATTATTTTTTTTATTATGCGTTAGTGTGGATGAGAAAAATTATAAAGTGAATTTCAAGCTCTGCATGCCGCTGATTAAACAATATTCAAGCGATAAAAAATTTGCAGCTAATTTAAAGCGGCTTTTATTACAGTAAGTGCTTTATTGCATTGGTTGTTGTTTTGTGATGTTTTCAGCGTAATTTTACATAAACAAATATTCACGGCGCGTGGATCAAAGGTTTATATAATATATTATGCATTATAAATTATATAATAACATATCTTTGCATTATAACTAAATCGCAGTCATTAATTTTTGTATAATGAATTTATTAAAAATTCATATAATATTGAAATTTTTAAATTATACAATATTTTTTTTTTAATTGTTTTTAATTAATGTTAAATATATACATTATTTTTTTATTTTATTGTGTTACATAATATATATATATATATATTTAATAAATTAAACAGTGAAAATAAGAATACAGACCTACCAAGGCCGGAAGCCTCATGGGTATATAGGTGCTGGAGTAAAAGTTACATTACATTACAGTGAGCTTTGCAGAAAATTAAATGTATATGAGGGAAAAATTATAATTAATTGATAGGCTACATTCATTCAAACATTGATCTTTAAAAATGAACGCGTTCATATATTAAATGAACAATGAACTGAAAGCGTTCATTCTCATATTTATGAACATGAACTCGTTCAAATTTTGAGTGAATGAACATGAACTGAACGCGTTCGTATTATATACGAACGTGGCCAACATTGAAATTGTTTGTTTGTTTGTTTGCTTAACAAGATCAACTATAATAAACAAATACCCTGAATTTAGCAAAAAAAATATGCAATATAACAACACTTAAATACAGACGCGATATGAGTGATATCTTTTTTCTTAAGAAGTTAGTCGATGGAAAATTAGACTGTCCTGAAATTCTATAGCTGAGAGATCAGTCTAAATGTACCAGCGAGACAAAACAGATCATCTCACCCTTTCTACATACCAAACTCAAGAATTGATATTGATATATATTCTTTTATTTCCAGAGTTCAATCATTTTGCAATGAAGTGTACAGTAAATACGAACTTGACATTTTCCATCAATCTTCGCAAGAAATTGCAAGGATATGTAAATAACTCAAATGCATGTTTTTATTATGTAATATAAATATAATGTATTATATGTTACCAAGATTGTAGTTATATAATAATTTTTGTACGTGTGTATTTTAACTAAGAATTTGTATGAACTATTGTATTCTTTATATTCGGATTACCTAACCTGTAGTCTGTTTTCTGAATAAATATAAATTTAAATACTGGATTTTTAAGCTGTAAAACCTTATTTTAAGCACTTAAGTTCTAGTTATAATGCAAATTAAGCTGCATTAAGCTGTTAAAAGTTTTTTAAGCCTGATATGGCTTTTTGGTTTTTATTGCATATTTGCAAAGATAATACAATATTATGTTTAAAATATTTATTTAGATAGAATTTATATTTATTTTGTAAATACCTAAATTATTGTCAGTGACAGCAATTACGCACGGTGATTGGATAAAAATTGTACATATTTATGCACGAAAGTTGAAAATTCGCGATCGTGACTGCATCATAGTATCTAGAGCCACCATGAGGAGAAAAGTCGTGGCATTATACAATTTTTTTTTGCCAAATACATTACGTCCTCACTATATCAAAATTTATATATTTTCCTACATTTTGTGAAAAAAGTGCATTTTAAGCACAAAAAAAGTGCGTTTTAAGCCTTAAAAACCACATTTTGTTGGTTTAAGCCGTAACCCCTAGTTTAAGCTTTTTATAGCTATAAAAAAAGATGCTATTTTTGGCCATAAAAATTCATGATTCGTGGACATGATCTTTCATTAGTTTTGATGTGCTATTATTTTCTAAAAATCATTACAGCTTAAAAATGTGGTCCCTAAATATAATAAATAAATAAATTTATTTATTTAATCCAATACAGTTTTTCCATATTTAGGATACATAAGTGTAATAAATTTCCATTCTCCAGCCTCAAAGAACAAAACACATAATTATATACTCTAATAAGAAAACTTGTTGATTACTTATTTGTAAATTGAAGTCTCTCTTTCTATGAGTACCAAAGATTGATCTTGTAGCTTCCTATTTTCAGTGTCCTAGGTCCTAGTATCCTTTATTCTTGTGCGTAGCCCCTACAACACGGCCAGGGTGAAAAGCATGGGAAGGGATTAAGACAGCGCTTCTTCCCCGTGAACACGTGGTCGCGTGACGTCACTGCTCTCTTGGCCCTCGAGAAAGTCAGATTCCAGAAGTCCTTGCAGTCAACAGGCACTCCAAAGCACGACCGCTTGACCCTCGTGACATCATTGGTGACATAGTCAACGGGTGATGACGTCACGTCAAAGACGAGAAGAATCACCAGCGCCAACTGGAAGTGAAAACGTAAATTAAAAAAAAAATTAAATAAGTCGGTAGAATGAAACTTTTCTTTTTTTTTCTCTTTTTCATTGTTTTCATCCAATGCCCACTCCATCAAGGCCTGTTCACTATAAAATCCCTCTGGATTGTTTTTTTAAAATATTAGTCCTAGACTTTCAATTTTACATTGAGTTATATGCAACTTAGTCCCCGAAATTTTCATGAAAGGTTTCTAAAATTTTGGAAACTCAACAAGGTAATCTTATGGGGTTTAGAAAATAAGCCTGGGGTATGAAAATATCAAGAAAAATTTATTTCTATTTGATATAATTTGAATTTTACAATGCTATAGCAAATGGGGTGGGCTACTATTTTTCTTCGAGCGCTTCGTAGTGCGCAGGCTTTGGTGGAGTGGGCAGTGAATAATCAAATTCAGTGAACAAAAGGATTTTTGGAGGTGCAAGTCCTAAATAATTCAAGTTAAAAATTTCAACATGTAATTATATACAAGCTTGACAACACCCACAAAACACATGGAGGTTTATATACATACTGAAGTATTGACTTCAATTTTTTTTATTGCAGAAATGGATGGAGGTTGCAAAGTTATGCTGCCCTGATTGTTTTTTTTATATTTTTTAGAGCCCATAGGAACTTTTTTTTTTTTTTAAATTGAAAGTCCTCTTTGTGACGACACGAGACGGCAAGTCCTATCTTTTTCTTAAGGAGCGGCGTCTCGTGACGTCACAAAAAGAACTTTCAATCATCTTTTAAAAATAGTTCCCGGGCTCTAAAAAATCAGAATAAAAAATCAGAGTGGCATAATTTTGCACCCTCTATCCAATTCTGCAATAAAAAAAATTGAGGTCCATCCTCCATTGTACAATATTTACATATAAATGTAGAATAAAATGAAATTATTCCACATGCATACAGACTACCTATATCCTTATTATATTAAATACATTAAAATATAATATATTAGCGCAATTTATGTATTGTGTCCTAAATGATAGTAGCTTTAGTTAACTTTAAATTCTTTCTGTGTGTGTAAAATGTGTCGAAAATATAAATAAATATCGTTATATTTTTAAGTTTACAATAGTTTATTTTTATACATATCAATAATTTTAATAGCAATTAATTTAAAAAAAAAATAAAAATAAAATTTAAAAATAAAAAAACAATTAATTCTTTCAGGTAAAATTGACAATTTTAAACTGAAGCTTTAATTTTAATTAATTTGAAAAATTTGTGCATTCATTTAAAAAATAAATAAACAATTTTAACTTTCAACACTTTTTTTTTTTAATTTACAATATATATATATATATATATATATATATATATAAAATACACATTTTTCTATCAACTAACAATTTATTTGCGATCTTACCAGAAGAAGCAACTTCTTCATGTTGATGAGTCCATTTGGTGTTAAGTTTGAAAGCTTCAGACTCTCATTTATACACCGTGGTGAACCGGAAATACAGTGGATCTAATCTATGAGATAAGTTTGTGAATTTCCAGTACTCAAACGTCTATTTTAAAAGCCAGAAAAAGGGTATTTCACTCATGGTTAAATTTCGAAATTTGTCAGGACGTGCGGTTTTATTTCGGAAACTTTGACAACAAAATATTGCACATCTTTCAGGAAGTACAGACAAAAACAGGAAGTGTGTACATGAAAAAATACTAAACGGTAATGTAGCAATTGTCAACCACAGTTTCATCAGTTTTTCAACTACATATATAGCGAGTCTGCAACTTTGTGGAACATTGTTGACCATGAAGATTTCCCTCGCCATCCAGGTGTGTACATCGTGTGGTATTGGAGACTATAAGGGATGTTACATTTAAAAGTAACCCACTCTCACTTTTTAATAAGAGAAAATCATAAAATATTTTTAAACTGATTGGAAGATTTAATTTGCAATCTATTTATATTTTTTGAATTTATTAAATTCTACACCTTACATTTCAGAACAACATTCAGGTAAAAAATTTTGTACATATACTAGAGCCGAGATTGTGTCCACCTTTTTGTACCCCTAAAGGTTTAACACCAAAATTAATACTTGGAACCTGCAGTTTATGCAGTCCGCTTTGTTTATATGCTGAACAAGTTGCCTACTTTAAGGGAAAATTCAAAATCAATTATTGTAGCAGAGACCCTACAAAGACCTCATTGTCTTATGGCCAGGGATTTGATCAAAGCTTCACTGTAACTGACAAGTGAGAGTGGCGGCGCTGCTAAATGTTCGGCACGGCCCGGTTCTTGCTGGCTGGAATTGCCCGCGTAGACAGCGAGAACCGAGCCGTGTCGCTGTGATTCAGTGGCGCCGCCACTCTCAGTTAAAATGAAGCAAGGCCAAGCTGGTCAAATTTCAGGCACGGAAGCCTCTGTTATTGTAGAACATTGTTATTTATTCACCAATTGTTGAACTTTTTTAACCACTTGACCTTTCACAGCTGATCGTCTTTCTGGTGACCTTGGTGGCGGTGACGTCAGCACAGGACCAGGTCAGTGTTGGGTGACCTTTTTGACCTCTAAATATACATTATTTTCAATAATATGCATACATGAGTAAGAAATATATTTACTAAATATACATATTTGTCATTTCAGACGGCCAAAGTGGTTCATGAACTGGACGCTCTGTTGGAAATCGCAGACACTGAGGCCGATGATCTGACCGACAGGGAGAAGGGAGAGATTGATGTGAGTTGATTCAATCAATCAATCAATCAATCAATCAATCAATCAATCAATCAATCAATCAATCAATCAATCAATCAATCAATCAATCAATCAATCAATCAATCAATCAATCAATCAATCAACGTTCATTTCTCACATTTCTTACTTGAATCGATAGATTGAATTTTTCATTAGGGTCTTGTTGATGCAGTATGTTTAACAAATTTCGGTATTTTTTTTTTATATATATTTCGCTCCTTTTTCTGATTGATTGTTTTGTTTGCATTTTGAGGCAATGGACAAGCCTGCATGAATTTTTTTTATTGCAGAAATGAATAGAGGGTACTAAATTATGCTACTCTGATTTTTTTTCAGTTTTTTTTTTTTTTTTTTAGTCCCGGAACTAAATTAAATAATTATTGAAAGTTCTACAAGTTAAGTTGGCACCCGTAAATCCTTAATAGAAAGGTTAGGACCGCGCCTATTGACGCCTTCAGGGGGCGTGGCAATGTTTTCAATAATTATTTAAAAATAGTTCTGCGTCTCAAAAAAATCAGAAAAAATTCAAAGTTGCATAATTTGGTACCCTTTATTCATTTCTGTGATAAGTTTTTTTCATGTATGTTGTCTATTGACACATTTTGGTCAGGTATGTGAGGACTCATCTCTTTTGACAAATATTTTCTCACCTTTGTCCCAAGGTCATCCGACAGTTGAAGGACGCCATTCAGGACGGAGGGGTGGACAAGAGGGAGGGACTGGAGCGAGAGAAGAGGGTGAATCATGGCAAGGATAGAAACGATAAACATCACAAAGGATAGAAACTAATTTAACCGATGTTGATTTTGCCAAAATTTATGACTTTTTACCACCATGTTTCAGAGAAGTGGAAAATATGGAAAACTATTTTAACTATTTAAATAAAAATTAAAAAATATTCTTATAAATAAGGAAATGTGTTCTGTAAAAATGTTCTTTAATAATAAGTTGCCAGAAAATATACTGTCTAATACTGTTTTTTCATTGATTGTGTTCATTAGTCATAATTGAATTTCATATATTTTTAATTGATAGATTTATAAATTATTGTTTTTTTTTTATATTTTTTTTATGTTATGTAATTTTAATGTTATTATTAGGAATGACGTAATCCATGTTATACCTGTACAGCCAGTTGATTAAATAAATGAATTGAATTGAAAATTAAGAATTGATTTTTAGCTGTTTGCCAATATTTTTTATCATTTTTTTAAAAGTTTTCACTTTAAAAAAAAAATATTAAGTCACTTTTAATATATGATAGAAAATTTTATTAAAATTTAAAAAATAAATTATTTTATTTATTTATTTATTTATTTATTTATTTATTTATTTATTTATTTATTTATTTATTTATTTATTTATTTATTTATTTATTTATTTATTTATTTATTTATTTATTTATTTATTTATTTATTTATTTATTTATTTATTTATTTATTTATTTATTTACTTATTCATTTATTTATTTATTTATTAATTTATTTATTTATTTATTTATTTGTTTATTTATTTATTTATTTATTTATTTATTTATTTATTTATTTATTTATTTATTTATTCATTTATTTATTTATTTATTTCACCTAATACATTAAGACAAAATAAAGGTTAAGGGTGGGGGGTAGGCTCAAACAAGACGTCTTGATAGTGTTCATACATTTCAATTGTTTTCTTGGAAAGTTTTCATCTGATCGTTTTGAAACCAACTGCATACCTGCACTATATTATTAGCTATCTACTGTAAAAATCCAATTGAATTATAAACTCAAGTTTCTGAGATTAACTGTCCAGAACAACTCTGGAATTGAGTTACAAAAATTGCTCAAAAGATGGCGCTTCAGAAATTTGTTGAAAGTTTTTCTGGGTTATAATTGAATGAAACTTATTAATTCATTTTACATTGGTTAGCGGCTCTTTTACTCTAGGACCTCAGATAGTTTCATAATAATTACTGCAAAACAAATGGAAATAATTATTTACTTCCTAGACAATTCCAATAGATGGCAGTTACGGCCTCCCGCCCACCGTTAAAACTGGGTGAGGATAACGTACAAAGCGTAAAAACTCTATATCACATAAGTGGTAGTTATCCTATTATTAATTACTACAAATTATTAAACCAATAAGGTTAAGTCAAAGTTATTACATAATAACAAATAATTACTAAATAGATAAATAGTATTTTTTCACAGCATTAGCAAATTCATTACCAGTAGCTAATTTAACATTTGAAGGGAGCTGATTCCACTCTAAAACAGATCTACAAACAAAGCCATTTTTGTATAAATTTATTCTTGCTGTAGGGGGAATAAGTAAAACAGCTCCCTCTTGACCTCTAATGGGTCTCCCATGAACAACAACATCAGTAATTTTCAAATCAGTGTGACCTGATTGACATTTTTCAAAAAATATCAAGTCCATGACTTTGAAATATTCCTTAATAGGAATAATACTTTTTGAATTTGGTGGATTATTTTTGTGTATGAATTTCAAAGCTCTCTTCTCAATCTGTTCAATTTTTTTCATATTTTACACTTATACTTGCAGAATTAAAAGACATTAATTACAGTTGGATATCTACTTATATGGCAATTCAAGAAAAGAGTTGTCTAAAGCTGGATAACTTTCTGAATAATTATTTCGTGAATCGCCCCCATGTCAAAACGGAGCAACACAATGCACGAAACTGGACATGGCTGTGAAAACAGTTTTGAAATATTTTTTTTTAATTAGATATTCAATAAAAAATATATTTTAGTAATTTTTATTATTTTTATATAGAGGCTGTATGAAAATTGCAAGGAATAAATATTTTATTAAATTTATATTTAAATTGATTTATTTACAAATAAATCATTGGATATATTGAAATCATTAGTGTCATGTCATTATTAAATTTCATGTTTGTGTTTCTTGTTTTATTATGTAATTAAAATATGGACGTACATTGCAACATGTCATTGAAGAACATTAAATTTATTGATGTGCTTATATTGTTGCACATACAATCGTAAGGCAATAAAAAATTATGAATTCAAATTTAGGTATAATTATTGATTATATTTAGCTTTTACTTAAATTTTTTATATTAAGTAACAAATTGAATAATTTACGTTATTTAAACTGAGATGTAGTTTGGTAATTCAAATAAAATAATAAACAAAGGAACAAAATAATATTGTTTTATTAAATTGATTTTAATGAATAATTCACATGCACTATATATTAAAATATATAACAATTAAATAATCGCAAACAAGATAATACTTTTATTTAATATGTTCAATTTTTCTCACTCACTACTTGGCAGTATAGTCGCGATATAGCGGTAATGTGTAGACGGTATAGTACAGTATCCTATAGTATACATAAGTGCCTATTATTATTATTTTTTTTAAATTTCATTTCTTGATATTTTCTTGATAGCTACTTTGTGCAAATTTTACTGCCAGAGAAGTGATATATATTATACATGATGTATAATATATATTCTTAATAAAATTTGGCTGAATTTTTGACATCTTATATTCAATGGATCATTATTTTGCGTATTTTCAGCAGTCAGTATGAGCTATATATTGACAGTATAGGCTGACTACTGAATACTGCAGTAGTCAAAGTAGTCAAACATACGAAACACCTGAAAAGGCGTCAAAAATCCACTGAATATAAGATGTCAAAAATTCAGCCAAATTTTATTAAGAGTTGTTTTTTTTGTTTGTTTTTTAGTATATGCGTGAGATATTACATTTTTGAATTTTATATATATTATTTTTTTTATCTTTTTAGTTTTTACAAGTATACACCCCTAAGAGCTTACAGCTCGCGGCGGGGTAATGGGTAGAGATAAGGTAGGAAAAAGATGGTGGCCATGGCCACACGACCCAGCATTTGCTGAGGTGAGACTGAGGGAACTGTAGAAAACCTCAGTCAGGACGGACACCTCTACTTTTTATCAATGGACCAACGTGATGTCCAAAATCTGTGGAACCACACACACGTACATCACTGTACTGACAGTGAGTGGAAAGCAAGACGAATTTACCCAAGGGGGGGGGGGGGGGAGCTACGTAACTTTTACTTGAAATGGTCACCCATCCAAGTACTAACCATGCTCGACGTAGCTTGACTTCGGTGACCTAACGAGAACCGGTCAATGCACTGCGTCACGCTTGACCTCGTTATTAAGTATAAGTTAACATAGTTAAAAAAAAAATACATCCGGCAACATCTTTCCTGTATGTCGTATTACAAGGGACGCTCAACGTTTTTGTCGTTGTCTGTAATATCCGGAAACAAAAGTCACCACAGTTTGACTAATAACACTGAGGAAACCACGCAACTAGCACTTCTTCCGGTCGGTGTTACGTGAGGCAATATTTTTCTTCCGGACTCTCCAGTCGGAAATAATAGTTTCGTAATTTTTACCACTACTTATTGCTGGCTTGATGTTTGTCTTTGTACAGGTATTTGAACTAAATTAAATAAACAAACCAAATAAATCTAATAAAATAAATAAATAAATAAATAAATAAATAAATAAATAAATAAATAAATAAATAAATAAATAAATAAATAAATAAATAAATAAATAAATAAATAAATAAATAAATAAATATATAAATAAATAAACAAACAAACAAACAAACAAACAAACAAACAAACAAACAAACAAACAAACAAACAAACAAACAAACAAACAAACAAACATACAAACAAACAAACAAACAAACAAACAAACAAACAAACAAACAAACAAACAAACAAATAAATAAATAAATAAATAAATAAATAAATAAATAAATAAATAAATAAATAAATAAATAAATAAGTAAATAAATAAATAAATAAATAAATAAATATCATGGCTTTCGAAGAGAGCAATAATAATTGATTGAAATCTCAGAATCGACTTTCCTGAATGCTACAAGACTTACAGGGCACTTTTTGATAGGACAAATTTAATTTTTTTTTCGTCAATTTTCCAAGCATACAAACACAAACATTATAAAATGCAGCACTTTGAATGAAAGGTTAGACACCTCAGAAACAACATATTAACAAACATATTAAAAAACATTAAACATTAGAACTTAAATTGCAAAATAAGCATTTACACTATAAAAACAACACTACTTATTAATTAGCAGTGTTCTCACTGATTTTTTAAAAATTTTGTAATTTGACAATTTTCTTCGTGGTAACTTATTATACAGTCTAATGCACATTTATAAGGGTCCTTTATTACAAAGTTCAAGCCAGCTAATTTAGGGAGTTATAGTTGCATTCTTGTTTCTTGTTTCATAATTATTTATAACTCACCATCAGTAGGTAGCATACAAATTTTGAAGTGATCTTATTAGTTTCGTGAAAATTGATAAAAAGTTTAACATTGGCCTAATGGACGGAAACTGGAAATGGGGCTGTTAATATAGGAGAAAGCCATCCCCTTGAATCCCTTAGATCATTCTTGAATATTTAAAATTTATTTATTTTGATTTCTTGTTACAGAAATTTAATATTATATTCTCAGACTCAGATTCGTCGTTAAAAAGAGGATTAATTATAAAATTATTATCATTTATTTATATTAAAACTGCTTACACCCACAGATTTTAATTTTTTATACTGCTAGTTTTTTTTGTACTAGTATGATTCTATGAAAGAACAGAATTTTAGGTATTATATATATTAATTTTATAGAAAAATAGTTTTAAATATTGTCTGGATATGTGTATTTAAAATTAGGGCTGTAAATAACCGAGAAAAATGTTTAACCGGTGACCGTCAACTTTTAACCGGTTTTTAATCAAACCGAAGTTCGATTAAAAACCGCCAAGAATTCTGAAAATGTTTGATCGATTAAAAAAACCGTCTAATCGATATCGGTTAATTTTATTCGATCGGTTAATTATTTGAATTTATTTGATCGGTTAATTTAACCGAAACGATTAACTCTGCGCCATCGGTTATTTTTTGGCAATTATCACGTTAAATTAAGATATATTTAATACAAATACCATTAATATTGCATACACAAAACTGAATATAGAATATTATTCTTCCTTTTATCAACATCATACATTAATTAAAAACATTAAAATCAAAATAACAGCTAATGGTTTTTATTATTATCAAGTATATAGTATAACATTGAAGATTATAACATAAATATCTTTAATCAATTATTGTTGTTAATATTGATATTGTTTATTTAACATGCATTATTGAATTTGGTTACTTTTCATAGTGTCACGATTGCATTCTATTTTTGTGTGGGGGGGGGGGAGAGGGGGGGATGAATTGAGAAATTTAATTCTTTTCTGAACTGTTCTCTATATATCATATTATAATATATTTTTTTTTGAGAATGACACTCGAATTCCTTTTTTCTTTGTTATAGTTCATAAAATATGTTTTTTAGTTGATTACCTAAAAACGGAAGTTGAACGATAGTTCAACTTACATTGTCAAAAATATAGGTAAATGATATGTATATATAATAAATTGTTATGTTTGAAAGGATGGTCAAATACCTTTTATATCCTGAATGGAATTCACGTGTCAATTATTTTTTTTGCATTTTAAAAATTCATAAAAAGAATTAACCGCGGTTACAAGTGCTTAAAATTATAACACGGCTAGAAACGGTTAAAATTGACCATCGGTTAATTTTCAATTTTAACCAAAGTTCGGTTAAATGGTTAAATTAACCGTAACCTCGAGTAACAGTGTTTTATGAAAACGATTAACCGTGGGATTTTAACCGGACGATTAATCAACCGGTTAAAATTTACAGCCCTATTTAAAATTAATTAATTTTAGAGAAGCTAATGTTATTTAGAATGCAGTATCGATCTTTTTTATTGCAGAAAAGGATAGAGGGTGCAAAGTTATGCTACCCTGCTTTTTTTCAGATTTTTTTTAAGTCCGGGAACTATTTTAAAAAATTAAATTATTGAAAGTTCTTTTTGTGACGTCACGAGGCGCCGCTCCTTAAGAAAAAGTTAGGACTTGCCACCTCGTGACGTCACAAAAAGGACTTTCAATAATTTTTTAAAAAAAGTTTTTCGTGCTGTAAAAAATTTGAAAAAAATCAGGGTAGCATAACTTTGCATGCTCTATCCATTTCTGCGATAAAAAAAAATTGAGGTCGATACTACATTACGTTATGTATTTTATGTAATATAATTAATTGACGTGATCCATGCTGTACAGTCTATGATAAAAATAAAAATTTGAATTATATCGATGAAAAAGAAAAAAAAAAGCTGTCAAATTTCACTTCAAGATTATAGTGTATCCAATTTCAACTTTGTAAATTCGACCTCAAAAGTTTAAAAACATTAAAAACTCAGATTTTACTTGTGGTTTATTGTCAATATGGTAATTATTTTTTGTTATAGTAAAAAAATATAAAATTTAGATCGGAACATAAAGAACAAATGAAATGACTGTTCATTTTGTGAAAATATAAAAAAAAAAGTAATTATTCAGTCCGACTGAATAATTACTTTTATTTCAATCCAGTTTTTAATATATTATTATTATTATTTAGTTGAAAATGATGCTGATTTGACTTGATTTGAATAATGACCGCCAGATTTCCAATGATATTCTTACTATTTTATATTCTGAAAATCTCAAAAACTAGAATTACTTTTGCTCCATTTTTTTTCTATGAAATTTTGTTATAATGTAAGGAAGGTTTACTAATAATTTTCAGAGTGATTCACTATCTCCTTAGACTAGTTACAATAATCCTTAAATTTAATAATATTTAAATTATAACGCTTAGTTTTATTTCGTTAACTGCGTCTGACAAATTTTCAAGATAGACAAAAACAGGAACTGTGTACCGGCGGGAGAGTTGTTATCAAAACATTGCACACCTTAAGAAAATACATTGCACAAATTTCAGGATATGTAGACAAAAACAGGAACTGTGATATGAAAAAGTACTTAGGTCATACAGTAATTGTGATAATGGTTTCCTCAGTCTCTTACCTATATATATTGAACCTGCAGCATTGGAAAACATCTTCACAGCCATGAAGCTATCTCTGGCCGTTCAGGTATGTACATCGTGTGGTATTTAAAAGTTTAAACTCTCCTCTCGTCTTTTGTATTCTTATTTTGCACCATTTTAGAAAAAAAAGAGGGGAAACGACGAGATTAATTATTATTCTTGTGAAAAAATTTTAGAAATAATGGGTGCGATTCACAAAGAAATTATTATCGGAACCAAAAAGGTGTGCACTTGAATAGCATACAAGTTCCATAAGGAGAGGGGCACACCTTTTTGGTTCTGATAGTAGCCAGGTTTCTAGCCACGTTAAACTTATGCATGTTTACCTGTCTTACGTACGTGTTAAACCACCTAGTTAAACGTGGTTAGAAACCTGGTTAACTGCTTCATGAATCGCGCCCATTGTCTTCATTTTTTTTTATTATTATTGTTTCATTAAATTATACAAATTATTGTGCAGCCAAAGCATCCTCACTTTGAGCGAAGAGGAAATAAGATGAAGATAAGATAAATTAGAGGTAAAAAGGTTACGTTTAGACGTCTATAAGGATTAGTTGAAGACGAAATTTTTCAACTAGGGATTGTCAATCTCTTACATAATATACAAGTAATTACTCACTCTACTTGTCGTATTAAAAAAAAAAACTGAAATATTAGATTATATATATTTTTGGTCTTTTTTTAAAACATGATGAATTTAAGTATCATTATTGATTATATTTCAATCATAAGCTTCAATTTTTACACCGGACATAAAAATTTTAAAAAAAGAAAAAAAAATTAGTAGAAGCCTTAAGACTGAAGCCAAAAAAGTGACACCTTTTTTGAGGTAACATCTTAGCACCAAAATAAATTTGCTTAGCCTGCATGAAACTCCCAACATGAAGATAATTTTCTTTCTCCCGATACTATATTATTAATTTTCACTTTGCTTACCTCATTTTTCAATGTCTATCTCAATGGAAAGAGAACCCAGTATGGAACTCCGTGGAAAACAGAAACCATTTATTAAATTTTGTTCTTTGCTTCCTGTTTATTAAATATGTTTGCAAAAGATTTATAGAATTTATACCAAAATAGGTGTAAATAAATAACACAGGTAAAATTTGGTAATATCGGATGAAACAGAATAATTTTGGGAACAAATTAAAAAAAAAAATTGCCCCTACTCTGCCCAGTGTTACCACCCTAAGGGGAAATTCAACGCCAATAGTTGCGCTTTCATTGTTGGAAAGAACAATGTTATTTGAACTTATTTGTAACCATTGAAAGTCCTGCCGGTTCGCCGGTTATTGAACTTTTATAACCACGTGACCTTTCACAGCTGACCGTCCTTCTGGTGACCTTGGTGGTGGTGACGTCAGCACAGGACGAACAAAAGGTCAGTGACCTGCTTGACCTCTAAATGTGCATTTGTCGCCTCGAAAAGTTCGTTTTCCAGCCTTGTTAATCACCATGCCCCGTAAGAATAACACAGAGCATGGTGATTAACAAGGCTGCCAGTGGGAAATTTTCCAAGGCGACGAGTGTACATTGACATATTTGTCATTTCAGGACGTTGAAGTTGTACGTTATCTGGACGCTCTGGTGAAACTCGCTGACACTGAGGCTGATCAGCTGACTGAGAAGGAGAAGGGGGAGCTCGATGTGAGTTGATTCAATCAATCAATCAATCAATCAATCAATCAATCAATCAATCAATCAATCAATCAATCAATCAATCAAGGTCATTTATTGCTGTCAATCTCGAATATTTTTTATGCAATTTAAATCGATTAACCATAAATTAAAAATTTATGAATTGTAATTTTTTTTTATCATCAGGGGCTTTTTAATAAATTATTTATAAGGTAGAGATAATGTCAATCAGCTGTTTTTTAGTCCCTTTTAATTAACATGTAAACCTTAGCAAATTCACAAAAATTCTGCTTTTTTTTTTTTAGAGGTAGACATTAGTGCCTAAAAGACATAAAAAAAATTCAAAACATTAACGAGTTTTTTTTTTTTTAATTCATTTATTCAATTTTCAGCTTTCCCATGGAAAGACAAACTAAAAACTTTACTAACAAAAAATCGGCTTGTTAAATTGTTTTGAAACTTTTTTTATAGCTTTTATTATAGGCAATATTTTTTTTTTTTTTTTTTTTTTACAAGGATACACCCCTAAGAGCTTACAGCTCGCAGCGGGGTACTGGGTAGGGATAAGGTAGGGAACGGATAGTGGCCACGGCCTGCATGCTTACGCGTCCCAGCATTCGCTGAGGTGAGACTGAGGGAACCGTGGAAAACCTCAGTCAGGACGGACACCTCTACTTTTCTCAGTGGACCAAAGCAATGTCCAAAGCCTGGGGAACCACACACAAGTGCATCACTGCACTGGGTGGAAAGCGAGATGAATTTACCCCAGGGAGGGAGCAGCGTATTTTTTACTTGAAACGGTCACCCATCCAAGTACTAACCACGCTCGACGTAGCCTGACTTCGGTGATCTAACGAGAACCGGTCAATGCACTGCGCCACGCTCGACCTATCTGCTTCTTAAAGAAATTTAAGAATTTTTGTGAATTTGGTAAGGTTTACATCATGTTAATCATATGGATCTAAATAAAACAGCTGATCGACGTTATCTCTACCTTAAATTCCAATTCAATATTACAAAAATTGATGAAAACCTGGTGGCAAGAAAAACAACTATTACCCTTAGTACAGGATTCTTAGGGATAATTCATATGTTGACCCCGGCAAAATTAGATCCAGTAATTTTTAGATTGATTATTGTGTATCATGATATTATGAAGGAAATGCCAAAAGTCCTCGTCTGGAAAACGCTTGCGTCAGCCGCCATATCGGAAAAGGCATAATTTTCTTTAAAAAATCATAAGTCACGTTATATTTATCGCAGAGTTAAAATAAAAACTGAAATGGGTAGGTATTATAATGGTTTATCATACAAAAAATTGGCACTTTTTTTATAAAATATTGCAATAGATATTTTAATTGTTATAATATTTTAATAACTATGTTTCGGAAAATTGTCCTGTAACTTGAAAAATTAAAAGAATATGAAAAAAAGTTTCAGATAAACGGATACATAGAATATATTTACAGTTTGAAGATTCTAATCACAACTGCAGATATTTACAAAAACATAAAATGACCTTTGCAGATTGTTATTACAAATTCACTCGCTATAGTTAGGGAATCAACAACCAAATTTCACGAAAATCGCGCTATTGGTGATACCGGGCTGAAATTTTCAGTACTTGCTAATAACATCATTTGCATCAACTTTTTTGGCGGAGCCCAAAAAAAGGTGTCATACCGTGACCTTGAGTGACCTTTGAACTTTGACCTCCGATTGATTTACGTTTGATTTTTTTACAAGGAATCTAAGGCAGATACGAAAAAAATTTTCATTAGCAAATATGTTTGTACTAACACGGAGAGTAATTAGCAATTTTTGGAAAAGACCTAAGTCCATAAAAAACAAAATGGCGGCCGATGAAACTTTTATTGACCTCTTTTTTGGCAGCTTTCTTGCTTATTTTAACCAAACTAGCAAACTTTTTAGCTTAAAATAGCAACTATCAATTGTCTACTATCATTACGATTAAAAAAAATCATAATGCTTGTTGATAAGAGAATAATAACTCGAGATATTGTAATTTCTACCGTAAAATGAGCACTTATTCCCTATGCTATTATAATACGTTTTTTTACTAAAATCCATACTTTTTGTGACAAAAGCATTAAACATACAAAAATGATTAATTGCATCATAAGAACCTTAAAAAATACTGTACCCTAAAATTTTGAACCACCCTTTGACCCCTGGTGACCTTTCAAAATGGCGGATGTGGAGAACAGGAAAGTATTATTTTCTGGCAAACCAAAGGTCGGGATAAAGATATATTCCGCAGAAAAGATGCTTAGATGGTTGCAATTATTTAAAAAGGGTCCCTAATTATTTTCAAAGTGCAATGTTGCCAAATATAGCACCCCTAAAGATCTAAATTTTATTTGACTTTTTTTCAGTTAAAATCGTATAAAATCCATGCTTTCTGAAAGTGGAGCTTCTAATTTTCAAGCATGATTAATTAATTGGGGTCACGAGAACCAAAAAAATAATAACCCCCTCCCCTCACCCCCACCCCCCCAAAAATTAAAACATTTTGCGCCTCTTGCCCAGGGTTCTTTAATCCATTATTGCCTCGGGGAATTATATTATATTTTTTTTAGGCCATATAGTCAGTGCATTGAAGTAATTGCAGTTAGTAACCATTTGTCTATAGTATACGTATTTCTACTAAATAAAAATTAAAACTAAGAGTATAATTTTAAGAAAGAGTTCCCTAATAAAAAAAAAGATGGGTTTCCAAGTTTTCCTAAAATCTGAGTAATCTTTTTCTCGAGAAACAAATAATAAATATATAACAAATATAACAAATGTTTTATAAAATATATATGCTAAAAATACTGTATTTATATAAATAATGTTCACTTAATTTTATGATAATGCTTTTAACCATTCGTTCACAGTACAATATATAAATATGTACAATTTGTATAAAATAAGTATGTACGATCGGAGATCCAGCGGGGTTCTAAAATGGAAAAGGTACGTGTTCGTGCATACGCACAATGCTCCAAATCTGCAACGTTAATTTATGAGCGACTTTCGGGGGGTGCAACGGAGGCATACATTACCCCCTTAATATACACGTTTAAATCAACCCAGCAAGGGCAATATCTCAATATCAGCCGTGAATCCAGAAAAAAAAAAAAAAATCGGAGGGGGGGGGGGACGTGCTTCCTCCATAAGGCCAATGTTAAAAGAAAAAATGGAGTGTGGCAAATGCCTATATTGCCATTGCCCTTGTTAAATAAAACATATCAGTCCCCCCCACCCCACCCCCCACCCCGCCCTGGATCCGCGCCTGGGCAATATTGAAGGTACCAACATCAAAAGTTAGTTCTGCGTATTTATGATAGCTACAACAAGAGGAAAAAAACAAAAAAACAAAAAACAAAAAAAAAAAACGATTTCCCAATAGACATAAAAGGTTGCATTTTTTTATTTCATAATTAGAAAATATACATAAAATTATGCTTTTCTGAATTTTTTCTGATTTTTTGGAGTGCAGGAACTAATTTTAAAAAAATATTTAAAATTCCTGAATTTGGGTGGTACTACCTGATGGGACAACCGTGACGTCATTTGTCGTGCTGTGATTGGCTGTTGATGATGTCACGGCTGCTGTGATTGGCTGTCGATGACGTCACGGTTGTCCCATCAGGTGTACCACCCAAATTCAGACATTTTAAATATTTTTTTAAAATTAGTTCCCGCACTCCAAAAAATCTGAAAAAATTCAGAAAAGCTTAATTTAATGTATATTTTCTAATTATGAAATAAAAAAATGCAACCATTATTGTCTATTACTATATTTTATTATTTTCCACATTTCCAGCACTTACTTTCAAACCTGCTTAGAGAAGTGCATGTGTAAAAATTTCTCTTTTTTTTTTTTTTTTGTCGTTTTCAAATTTTCATGTTCTAAAATAAGAGAGGGTGAATTAAAAGAATTAAATTTTTGCTGAATCTGCGTCAAAAAATAGTGCTAAAATGTTACTGCCGGGCTTCATTTGTGTCGTTTTGTCGGTTATGATAATTTTAAACATTTTGATTTTCATCCCTAACTCCGGGATGATAGTGGAACCCTAATATGTTGATTTGCATTTTTCAGTTCCTCACTCATTAAGAAAAGTTTTTCAAAACTCATTTTCACAATGTTAGTTTTTTTTAGCTACATTGAACTACATTTTGGAGCTGGTTCTTTCAATATTGTCCATGCCGGGTTGTTTTAAACGTTTAAAGGAGTTAATTATGAGACAACTTGCATGTTGGTAATAACCCAACATGTGGGATATGTCCCTCTAGGTATTTCCCCCCGTACCAGTAAAGATTTACAATATATTTAAGTATAAAAATAATTGTAATACATTTATAATTTGACTAAGATAGTAAAATTATATAGTTTTATTATTGTCATTGATTAAATATTCGTATACAGTGTAACCATTAATTTATAACATATATGATTAGCAAGAACGGTGATCCAGCGGAGTTTTTTAATATAATGAAAGAGGACAGAGGTGCTTCATGTTCTGTAAAGTCAATTTAGGGGGGCGATGTACAGGAAAAAGAGGGGGGGTGGAGGCTTAATTATATGTTGGTATCTTAAAGAGTAAAGAGGGTTGTGATTCATATATGCTTGTTTATCGAGAAATAGATTACTCAGATTTTAGGAACACTTGGAAACCCACCTTCTTTTTTAATTAGAGAACTCTTTCTTAAAATTACTCTTAGTTTTAATTTTTATTTAGTAGAAATACGTATACTATAGACAAATGGTTACTAACTGCAATTACTTCAATGAACTGACTATGGCCTAAAAAAATATAACATAATTCCCCGAGTCAATCATGGATTAAAGAACCATGGGCAGGAGGCGAAAAATGTTTCAATTGGGGTGGGGGGGGGTGAGGGGAGGGGGTTATTATTTTTTTGGTTCTCGTGACCCCAATTAATTAATCATGCTTGAAAATTAGAAGCTCCACTTTCAGAAAGCATGGATTTTATACGATTTTAACTGAAAAAAAGTCAAATAAAATTTAGATCTTTAGGGGTGCTATATTTGGCAACATTGCACTTTGAAAATAATTAGGGACCCTTTTTAAATAATTGCAACCATCTAAGCATCTTTTCTGCGGAATATATCTTTATCCCGACCTTTGGTTTGCCAGAAAATAATACTTTCCTGTTCTCCACATCCGCCATTTTGAAAGGTCACCAGGGGTCAAAGGGTGGTTCAAAATTTTAGGGTACAGTATTTTTTAAGGTTCTTATGATGCAATTAATCATTTTTGTATGTTTAATGCTTTTGTCACAAAAAGTATGGATTTTAGTAAAAAAACGTATTATAAAATAGCATAGGGAATAAGTGCTCATTTTACGGTAGAAATTACAATATCTCGAGTTATTATTCTCTTATCAACAAGCATTATGATTTTTTTTAATCGTAATGATAGTAGACAATTGATAGTTGCTATTTTAAGCTAAAAAGTTTGCTAGTTTGGTTAAAATATGCAAGAAAGCTGCCAAAAAAGAGGTCAATAAAAGTTTCATCGGCCGCCATTTTGTTTTTTATGGACTTAGGTCTTTTCCAAAAATTGCTAATTACTCTCCGTGTTAGTACAAACATATTTGCTAATGAAAATTTTTTTCGTATCTGCCTTAGATTCCTTGTAAAAAAATCAAACGTAAATCAATCGGAGGTCAAAGTTCAAAGGTCACTCAAGGTCACGGTATGACACTTTTTTTTGGGATCCGCCAAAAAAGTTGATGCAAATGATGTTATTAGCAAGTACTGAAAATTTCAGCCCGGTATCACCAATAGCGCGATTTTTGCCATTAATTCCCTAACTACTAATAATACACGCTCTCCAAATCTTGAATCATAACGTCACGAAGTTTGTTCGTAAACTTGCTCAAAGTACATACACTGAGCTGGGTTTACGAACAGGCCTAATGTTTTGATGTCTCAAGATTTGGAGATTAGCGAGTGAATTTTTATAACAAACATTTTATGTTTTTGTAAATATCTGCAGATATAATTAGAATATCTTCAAACTGTAAAATTATTCTATATTTCTATTTAATAGGTAACACGTTTTAGCTGAAGCTTTTTTCCATATTTTTTTTAATTTTCCAATTTACAGGACAATTTTTCGAAATATAGTTTTTAAAATATTATAAAAATTAAAATATATATTGGAATTTTTTTATGAAAAAAAGTGCCAATTTTTTGTATGATAAACCATTATAATACTTACCCATTTCAGTTTTTATTTTAACTCTGCGATAAATATAACGTGACTTAATTATGATTTTTTAAAGAAAATAATGCATTTTCTGATATGGCGGCTGACGCAAGCGTTTTCCAGACGAGGACTTTTGGCATTTCCTTCATAATATCATGATACACAATAATCAATAAAAAAATTACTGGATCTAATTTTGCCGGGGTCAAACCCTAAGAATCCTGTACTATGTATACCTGTATGGTTTGCCGACCATGGGCGGTAAAACAACCTATAAGTCCATTACTTAAAAAGGAAACTTAATATTTTCTATAATATTTTGTAACATTTTTGCATAGAACTTAAGTTATTAGGTCCATTGGTTATTAGTTATTGAGTTATCCAATTAATGTTGTACCGAGTTAATGTAAAATAATTAATCATATTTAGTATTTATTTTAATTTATTTAATTCATTGTTTCAAGCTTTGATATTAATTATTTTATTGTAAAAATAATAAGAGCATAACAACTATATTCATAATTATGTTGCTATTATTGATTATTTTTAAATCCTTTTAAGGGTAAGGTGTAACACGCCCAATATTAAAAAAAAGAATCCCACACATGAAAATTATGAAAAAAATGTAAAATGTTCTCCTCTACATCCCCTATCAGTAGCTAAAATATGATTCGAGCTAGATTTTGATTTATGAATTTTTAAAGTTGACTACTTTAACATGGAGGAATGGAACTTCCATGTTAAATCACCTAACTTTAAAAATTCATATCTTAAAAACTAGCTCGAATTTGTATACCTGATATTTTAGCTACTGATAGGGGATGTAGAGGAGAATATTTTAATTTTTTTTTTCTTAACTTTTAATGGGCGTGTTACCTTCCGCTTAATGCTCTGATATTTTAATTTATTTTAGAACCATTTTTGTTGTTTCATTTTATTTAGAAGTGACGCCTTAAAGGGGCGTGACCTTTGTCCCGAGAACCATCTCAAGTGACCTTTGTCCCGAGAACCATCTCAAGTGACCTTTGTCCTCAGGTGATCCGTGAGCTGAAGAACTCCCTTCAGGACGGAGGGGTAGTTAAGAGAGATGTCGAGGCGCTTCAGCTGAAGACGCTGGTTCGCAAGAAGAGGTTCTTTTTCTTCTTCATCCCCGCCATTATCCATGCCATCAACAAGGCAAGGCAGGGAGAATAGATGTTGGCTTTAACATGACAACATGTAACATTTTACACTTCAACAATATTTAGTCCCTTAAGGCTTAACCTGAGAAATTTGGACAAAAAAAGTCACCAGTGCCAGAGTCGATTTTCGTGCTGTGTCATCTTGTTTTGAAGTATAGTAGATATCTAACTGTACTTAATTGTTCAGTATAATTATTTATTTTTACATTAAATTTAAATTTGCTATAATTTACTAGAAGCGACTTGTATTGGAAGTAACAATTTAAAAAAAAAAAAGAAATATGTTATCAATTCATTTTAGCTATCCCTAGTTAAAAAATTTCGTCTTCAACTAATCATTTATATATACACGTCTAGACCTAATCTACCTCTAAAACACATCATATTTCCTCTTTGCTCAATGTGAGAATGAAATCGAGACAATATTTCTAACATTTTATTCTAAATAAGAGGAAAATTAATTAATTTCGTCTTTTTTCCTCTAAAATGGTGTAAAATAACAGGAAAATAGACGAAAGGGATGCTCTCTAATATATACATATATAGTTGCAGAATAAATTAATATGTTTATCGACATAATGCACGAAACTGGACTATTTGGCTATGGAAACATTTTATTTTATAGTTTTATTAAAGATATAATATATTATATCTAAACAAAAATATTTATTTATTATTATTTTGTTAAGATATGTCTGAAATTAAACTTGTTAAATTCAGAGCATTTAAAAATAAAAATATTATTCCAATAAACTACGAAGCATTTTTATTGTATTTTTATAATTTCGTAAACTGTTTGTATTTTACTGTATGGGAGTTTTGGTAGATGTTGTGAGGGACATTTACAAATACTTAACCCTCATTTTAGCCTCGATTTTTAACCCTGGTGATCAACATCGTGCTTAAAAAAACTATGAGCTTAACATGGTTATAGCCTCTGGTTTAGCACTATGTTTAGCACCAGGTTAAAAATCGAGGCTAAAAGAGAGCGTTAAAGTGCTTTGCCATGTGAATGTCCCACGTTGTATCTTATTCAGGAAGTAGTTATTTATAATTCATTTACATTGTAAACAAAATTAGAAATATAAGACATTCCAGGCTAGTATTTAAACCAAGATTTGCTGCAGTTTACGCTTCTAAAGTAACATGGGAGTAAAGCATTGCAAGGAAACAGTGTTGAAAAATGTTTGAAAAATTAACACATTTTGTTGCTAACAAAACGCCACAAAATGAAGGTGGTTTTTATCTCTGCTTCTCACGGAAACCACATTTGTCTGTTTTCAACATTTTCATTATAATTATCTCTTCGCTGGCTAGAACATCGGATATCCGATCCCCACTTTTTCTTAACAATTTCAACACCGCAGTAATTATAACCTACAGTCGGACGCTGGATCAAACATTCAAGAACCAACGATGAAAATCCATCTTACTTGGCTGGTATGTAACTCTTAATTTTGTACTAGAAAATGGACAAATTTCGTGTCATTTGTTTATTGCAGAAATGAATAGAGGGTATCAAATTATGATACTATTTTTTAAAGTACAGGAAATATTGCTAAAAAGCTATTTAATTTCAGGTTTGAATCCACGCCCCATTTAAGGCGGATTCACATGACAATTTTTTTCATGCGACGCGACGCAAATAATGCAAATTTTGCCATATTTGGCAATTAAAAAAAGAGCATCGCAATTAAAGCGATTTCGATACCGAAACCTGGTGAATTCGCTCGCATCATAGGATTTCACAGCTTGTATGACAAAATCACGTCGCATCGCCGTTGTCATCATCTGAATCCGCCTTTAGTCCTTATTTTATTAAAAAATGAAGCCTCCTCTCTGTTCTTTCAATATTTAGTAAAAATAATTCCCGATCGAGATCTTAAAACTTTGAAAAAAAACAAACAACATAACATGTTCTATATTCATTTCTGGAATAAAAAAAAAAGTTAATGTAGGTTTTTCTTTGTTAATACTCAATCTATTATAGCATATTTGTGTAAGTTCATGTAGTTCATTTAAAATCAAATAATTTGTGATTAAAAACATCAATTAAGCCTCTGTATTGCACGATACAATTTTGCATACATAATTCTTCCCTACAACTTACAAGAAAACTTTGTCTCTATACAAACACATGGAATTGAAGTATTCTTGTAAGGAAAAATTATATCCTTACAAACCACTCCAGATATGGCCTAATTATAGCATCTATGACCAGCATTCACCTGGTTGTGACTGAGGGGACCATGGAAACCTTTATCAGGATGGTCGGCAATTGATTCGACTTATAAATTAAGCTTGAAGAAATCAAGGCGAATGACAAAACTCTGATAATATTTTATTCTGTTGATTGATTTTAATGACAAGTAATTTGTAATTATTTTTGTAGTTTCACAATTAGCTTTAAGGCGGATTCAGATGGCGACAACGGCGATGCGACGCGATTTTGTCACACAAGCTGTGAAATCCTATGCGGAAGCGAATTTGCCATTGCGGTGGCGAATATCGCGTTAAATTACGATGCTCTTTTTTTTAATCGCCAAATATGGTCGCCAATGGATGTTACAGAAAGTATGCATTATTCACTTCACGTCGCAGGCTGGAAATCGCCATGTGAATCCGCCTTTATACAAACATATATATATGGAGGGCATTCGCAAAGCACTTTAACTCCCAGTATAGCATCATGTTTAGCACCAGAGATAAAAATTGAGTCTAAATTGGGGGTTAAAGTGCATTGTGACTGCCCCTTTTAATTTATTAATGAAACATAATTTCCTTGGTGGGTCTGATTAGTGATTACACACATCTGGACAGTTCAAACGTTACTCCTGCACGACTTTCTTCAGGAGATATAGAATAAATAGAAATGTAAATATCTACAGTACTACAGAGTAAATTTCATATAATTATATATTGAATGACGCTCCCAAGCAGGGGTATCAGGTCATGCTGTTCCGAGTTTTACCGAAGATTAACAAACAAAGACCCTAAAATTTTATAAAATTTTCAGTTGGTGGTCCTGATTGCTGTGACGTCAGCTGATCGAGATTTTGGTGACTTCACAGGCGGTGAGAACAATGTAAGTGAATCATATGAGCATGGCAATTTTGATGGAAAGTTGCTTGACTTGGGAATAATCAGACAAAATATCACTTGTTTAATTACTTCAGGAGAGAAAAAAAAATAAAACATTAACTTCTAAAATGGACCACATACATGAAAAATTTTTATTGCAGAAATGAATAGAGGGTACCAAATTATGCTACTCTGAATTTTTTCAGATTTTTTTGAAACCCAGAACTATTTTTAAATAATTATTGAAAGTGCGGCCACGCCCCCTGGAGGCGTCAATAGGCGTCCAGTCTCTATCCTTTTTATTAAGAACTCAGGGGTGCCAACTGAAATCACAGGACTTTCAATAATTATTTAAAAATAGTTTCAGGTCTCAAAAAAATCTGAAAAAAATTCAGAGTAGCATAATTTGTTACCCTCTATTCATTTCTGCAATAAAATTTTTCCATGCATATTGTCCATTGCGTCTAAAAATTGTGCATTAAAATTTCGAGCCCTATTAAAAATTAAATGCTGCTTTAGAGCTTTGATGCTCAATGCTTCGTTTAACCAATAATTTATTTTTGTAATTTATAGTATCGAATTTATGTCCCAATATTTCTATAGTGTCCGAAGTTTTTCATGGACTGTCCACAGGTGTCTGGTTTGATCAGGGAGTTGGAGAACCGGATGTCACGTATGGAGAACGATGACTCATCGGACGAGATGAGCGAGGAGAAGATCATAGAGATGAACGTAAGTAACATGGAGAGTTCCTTCATACACGAGTCAAATTCGTGCGTCAATTATGTTAGGTCCCATTGTACCGTGAAATTTCAAAAATGTCAATGCATAATGGGCAAATTTGAAAGTTTGGCGGTAAAATGGGGCTTGAACTAGCTCAACGAAATTGGCCAAGCCCTTTAACATTAGTGAAATGGACAACCTACATGAAAATTTTTGTTGCAGAAATGAATAGCTAGGGTACCAATTTATGCTACTGCAGAATTTTTTTCAGATTTGTTTGAAACACACAACTATATATAAAAAAATTTATTATTAAAAGTGCGGCCACGCATCCTGGAGGCGTAAGTAGGCGTCTTGGTCCTAGCCTTTTTATTATTATAAGGATTCAGGGGTGCCAACTGAACTTATAGATCGATGAACATTTAGTAATTATTTAAAAATAATTCTGGGTCTCAAAAAATCTGAAAAAAATCAAAATAAAAGCATAATTTGGTGCTCTCTATTCATTTCTGCAATAAAAAAAAATCATGTAAGTTGTCAATTGTTGGCTTAACTTGGTAACAGTGTAGTGTACGTCTTCCCATATGCTTGAAAATGTTTCTTAAAAATACTTCACGAGACGCTGCCCCCCAGACTCTTCCAGCTACGAACAATACCTTGCCCCCCAGTCACGTGACTAATATTTACAGGTCCTCTCCGGTGTGATTTCTGAACTTCGAGGCGGTCCCCCAGACTTTCCTAGCTACGAGCATTACCTTGCCCCTCAGTCACGTGGTCACAGGGAGAAACGCTGGGCACAGTATGCGGCTGCTTTGACCGTTGGAAACCTGATTGGAGCTGCCCTCAAGGCCTATTTTGGATGAAGTACACTCGATGCAACGTAAAATGTCCTGAAAAATTAATGAAGATAAAATTTAATATCATTTCCATACCTGAGTTTTGACCTACCTATACAATGACATTAGAAATACACTGGTATAGAGGACATAAATGATCAAAAGATGGCGTTGATGTCTGAAAATTTTGCTCTTTGCATCGAGGATACGGCAATACTTATAACATGGGGAGAATCACAAAAATTATCAAATTGTTAGTAAAAAAAAATCACTTACGAAGTTGAAATATTTTTTTATATTTATTTTGTCCGAAAGTATTTGACAACTAATTATGCTGTTGTCATTTCTGTAAAATTATGCTGTGGTTGCTGACAGAGCGTTTACATGTTTACATGATTTTACAATGTTAATCAAATACAGCAATCCTCGCCAGACGCACGTAGTTCCAGCAGTTACTACTAGATTCGCACTAACTATATGACGCCATCTCAATTTTTTCATTGCAAAAATTGATAGAGGGTGCAAATTTATGCTAGCCTGATTTTTTTTTTCAGTTTCTTAGAGATTGCGGGGAACTATTTTTAAAGAATTATTGAAAGTTCTTTTTGTGACGTCACGAGACGCCGTCCTTAAGAAAAAGATAGGACTTTCCGCCTCGTGACTTCATAAAAAGGACTTTCAATATTTTTTAAAAAATAGTTCCCTAGCTCTAAAAAACCTGAAATAAATCAGGGTAGCATAACTCACACGCTCTGTATCTGCAATACAAAAAATTGAGGTAGATATATACTCCATTATTGATATTAAATTGTATAGTAGTATCCAGAGAATGTTTAGCATTATATTTTAGTTCACTATGCATCACTTTTGTTGGCAAAATTTTTTTAAAAATAAAATTAATATGATTATGTGAAAATTGTTAAAATAAGTTGGTATAACTTCAAGGTGAAATGAATGGACATTTTATATTGAATTAAGTGTACCTCGACAATGTACTGATTTTAATTAAAGTAAAAATAACATATAATAATATTCAGTTTATTGATTACTAATTAATTATTTTTGTTCCATTAAATTTGTATTTTTTATGTGTTAACTAATAATAATAATTCATAATTTTATATCAGTTTGAGTTATTAGGATTAATTTTATCAATAATTAAAATATAATGAATGTAAATAAAAAAACAATAAGAACAATAAACTATACTTATAATTGGAAATTGAATCGTGAAATTGTAAGCTTAGAAGGTAATTTATAATACGATTAATCTTAATTAATTTTTTTGTAATTTAATTACAAAATTGTAATTGTTATAATTATATAATTATAATATAAAAGTAGAATATCGGAATGATAAAATATAATTAATAATTATCATGAATCAATAACATCAGAAACTTTCTTAAAAAAAATAAAAACACACATACTGAATAATTTTAGGACTTTTCGGATGAGAGTCAAGATTTTCTTTGAATTTAGTTTTATAAATTAATTTTTTAAGGGTTAATGTCGGTGGTATAGCACCATGGTCTCTGTTATAGCACAGAGACCCTATACAGAGACCTCCGTGTCTTATGGCCAGGGATGGTGCTAAACATCGTGCTAAACTAGGAGCTTAACATGATTAGCCTCTGGTTTAGTACCATGTTTAGCACCAGGTTAAAAATCGATGCTAAAGTGAGGGTTAAAGTGCTTTGCCATGTGAATGTCCCCCGTTGTATCTTATTCAGGAAGTAGTTATTTATAATTCATTTACATTATAAACAAAATTAGAAATATAAGACATTCCAGGCTAGTATTTAAACCAAGATTTGCTGCCGTTTACGCTTCTAAAGTAACATGGGAATAAAGCATTGCAAGGAAAGAGTGTTGAAAAATGTTTGAAAAATTAACGCATTTTGTTGCTAACAAAACACCACAAAATGAAGGTGGTTTTTATCTCTGCTTCTCACGGAAACCACATTTGTCTGTTTTCAACATTTTCATTACCATTATCTCTTCGCTGGCTAGAACATCGGATATCCGACTCCCACTTTTTCTTAACAATTTCAACACCGCAGTAATTATAACCTACAGTCGGACGCTGGATCAAACATTCAAGAACCAACGATGAAAATCCATCTTAGTTGGCTGGTATGTAACTCTTAATTTTGTACTAGAAAATGGACAAATTTCGTGTCATTTGTTTATTGCAGAAATGAATAGAGGGTATCAAATTATGATACTATTTTTTAAAGTACAGGAAATATTGCTAAAAAGCTATTTAAGTTCAGGTTTGAATCCACGCCCCATTTAAGGCGGATTCACATGACAATTTTTTTCATGCGACGCGACGCAAATAATGCAAATTTTGCCATATTTGGCAATTAAAAAAAGAGCATCGCAATTAACGCGATTTCGATACCGAAAGCTGGTGAATTCGCTCGCATCATAGGATTTCACAGCTTGTGTGACAAAATCGCGTCGCATCGCCGTTGTCATCATCTGAAACCGCCTTTAGTCCTTATTTTATTAAAAAATGAAGCCTCCTTTCTATACTTTCAATATTTAGTAAAAATAGTTCCCGATCGAGCTCTTAAAACTTTGAAAAAAAAAAAACATAACATGTTCTATATTCATTTCTGGAATAAAAAAAAAAGTGAATGTAGGTTTTTCTTTGTTAATATTCAATCAATTATAGCATATTTGTGTAAGTTCATGTAGTTCATTTAAAATCATATAATTTGTGATTAAAAACATCAATTAAGCCTCTGTATTGCACGATACAATTTTGCATACATAATTCTTCCCTACAACTTACAAGAAAACTTTGTCTCTATACAAACACATGGAATTGAAGTATTCTTGTAAGGAAAAATTATATCCTTACAAACCACTCCAGATATGGCCTAATTATAGCATCTATGACCAGCATTCACCTGGTTGTGACTGAGGGAACCATGGAAACCTTTATCAGGATGGTCGGCAATTGATTCGACTTATAAATTGAGCTTGAAGAAATCAAGGCGAATGACAAAACTCTGATAATATTTTATTCTGTTGATTGATTTTAATGACAAGTAATTTGTAATTATTTTTGTAGTTTCACAATTAGCTTTAAGGCGGATTCAGATGGCGACAACGTTGATGCGACGCGATTTTGTCACACAAGCTGTGAAATCCTATGCAGAAGCGAATTTGCCATTGCGGTGGCGAATATCGCGTTAAATTACGATGCTCTTTTTTTTTAATCGCCAAATATGGTCGCCAATGGATGTTACAGAAAGTAAGCATTATTCACTTCACGTCGCAGGCTGGAAATCGCCATGTGAATCCGCCTTTATACAAACATATATGGAGGGCATTCGCAAAGCACTTTAACTCCCAGTTTAGCATCATGTTTAGCACCAGAGATAAAAATTGAGGCTAAATTGGGGGTTAAAGTGCATTGTGGATGCCACTTTTAATTTATTAATGAAACGTAATTTCCTTGGTGGGTCTGATTAGTGATTACACACATCTGGAGAGTTCAAACGTTACTCCTGCACGACTTTCTTCAGGAGATAAAGAATAAATAGAAATGTAAATATCTACAGTACTATAGAGTAAATTTCATATAATTATAGATTGAATGACGCTCCCAAGCAGGGGTATCAGGTCATGCTGTTCCGAGTTATACCGAAGATTAACAAACAAAGACCCTAAAATTTTATAAAATTTTCAGTTGGTGGTCCTGATTGCTGTGACGTCAGCTGATCGAGATTTTGGTGACTTCACAGGCGGTGAGAACGATGTAAGTGAATCATATGAGCATGGCAATTTTGATGGAAAGTTGCTTGACTTGGGAATAATCAGACAAAATATCATTTTCTTGTTGAATTACTTCAGGGGAGGAAAAAAAACAAATCATTAACAAAAGAAATTGGGTATAAAATTGTGCATTAAAATTTCGAGCAATATTAAATGCTGCTTTAAAGCTTTGATGCTCAATCACTACGTTTACATGACGGTGTTTAATGCGTATCCGTTGACAACGCCCCATAAGAATAACATTATCCGTTGTCAACGGATACGCATTAAACACCGTCATGTAAACGTAGTGTATGCTTCGTTTAACCAATAATTTATTTTTGTACTTTATAGTATCGAATTTATGTCCCAATATTTCTATAGTGTCCGAAGTTTTTCATGGACTGTCCACAGGTGCCCGGTTTGATCAGGAAGTTGGAGAACCGGATGTCACGTATGGAGAACGATGACTCATCGGACGAGATGAGCGAGGAGAAGATCATAGAGATGAACGTAATTACCATGGAGAGTTCCTTCATTCACGAGTCAAATTCGTGCGTCAATTATGTTAGGTCCCATTGTACCGTGAAATTTCAAAAATGTCAATGCATAATGGGCACATTTGAAAGTTTGACGGTAAAATGGGGCTTGAACTAGCTGAACGAAATTGGCAAAGCCCTTTAACATTAGTGAAATGAACAACCTACATGAAAATTTTTTATTGCAGAAATGAATAGCTAGGGTACCAATTTATGCTACTGCAGAATTTTTTTCAGATTTGTTTGAAACACACGACTATTTATAAAAAAATTTATTATTAAAAGTGCGGCCACGCATCCTGGAGGCGTAAATAGGCGTCTTGGTCCTATCCTTTTTATTATTATAAGGATTCAGGGGTGCCAACTGAACTTATAGATCGATGAACATTTAGTAATTATTTAAAAATAATTCTGGGTCTCAAAAAATCTGAAAAAAATCAAAATAAAAGCATAATTTGGTGCTCTCTATTCATTTCTGCAATAAAAAAAAATCATGTAAGTTGTCCATTGTTGACTTAACTTGGTAACAGTGTAGTGTACGTCTTCCCATATGCTTGAAAATATTTCTTAAAAATATTTCACGAGACGCTGCCCCCCAGACTCTTCCAGCTACGAACAATACCTTGCCCCCCAGTCACGTGACTAATATTTACAGGTCCTCTCCGGTGTGATTTCTGAACTTCGAGGTGGTCCCCCAGACTTTCCTAGCTACGAGCATTACCTTGCCCCTCAGTCACGTGGTCACAGGGAGAAACGCTGGGCACAGTATGCGGCTGCTTTGACCGTTGGAAACCTGATTGGAGCTGCCCTCAAGGCCTATTTTGGATGAAGTACACTCGATGCAACGTAAAATGTCCTGAAAAATTAATGAAGATAAAATATCATTTCCATACCTGAGTTTTGACCTACCTAAACAATGACATTAGAAATACACTGGTATAGAGGACATAAAGGATCAAAAGATGGCGCTGACGTCTGAAAATTTTGCTCTTTGCATCGAGGATACGGCAATACTTATAACATGGGGAGAATCACAAAAATTATCAAATTGTTAGTAAAAAAATCACTTACGAAGTTGAAATATTTTTTTATATTAATTTTGTCCGAAAGAATTTGACAACTAATTATAGTGTGATCATTTCTGTAAAATTATGCTGTGGCTGCTGACGGAGCATTTACATGATTTTACAATGTTAATCATATACAGCAATCCTCGCCAGACGCACGTAGTTCCAGCAGTTACCACTAGATTTGCACTAACTTTATGACGCCATCTCAATTTTTTCATTGCAGAAATCGATAGAGGGTGCAAATTTATGCTAGCCTGATTTTTTTTTTCTGTTTCTTAGAGACCGCGGGGAACTATTTTTAAAGAATTATTGAAAGTTCTTTTTGTGACGTCACGAGACGCCGTCCTTAAGAAAAAGATAGGACTTACCGCCTCGTGACTTCATAAAAAGGACTTTCAATAATTTTTTAAAAATAGTACCCTAGCTCTAAAAAATCTGAAATAAATCAGGGTAGCATAACTCACACGCTCTGTATCTGCAATACAAAAAATTGAGGTAGATATATACTCCATTACTGATATTAAATTGTATAGTAGTATCCAGAGAATATATACATTATATTTTAGTTCACTATGCATCACTTTTGTTGGCAAAATTTTTTTAAAAATAAAATTAATATGATTATGTGAAAATTGTTAAAATAAGTTGGTATAACTTTAAGGTGAAATGAATGGACATTTTATATTTAATTAAGTGTACCTCGACAATGTACTGATTTTAATTAAATTAAAATAAAACAAAATAATATTCAGTTTATTGATTACTAAATAATTATTTTTATTTCATTAAATTGGTATTTTTTATGTGTTAACTAATAATAATAATTCATAATATATATCATTTTGAGTTATTAGGATTCATTTGATCAATAATTAAAATATAATGAATGTAAATAAAAAACAATAAGAACAATAAACTATACTTAAAATTGGAAATTGAATCGTGAAATTGTAAGCTTAGAAAGTAATTAATCTTACTTAATTTTTTTGTAATTTAGTTACAAAATTGTAATTGTTATAATTATATAATTATAATACAAAAGTATAATATCGGAATGATAAAATATAATTAATAATTATCATGAATCAATAACATCAGAAACATTCTCAAAAAAAAAAAAACACACACACTTAGAATAATTTTAGGACTTTTCGGATGAGAGTCAATATTTTCTTTGAATTTAGTTTTATAAATTAATTTTTTAAGGGTTAATGTCGGTGGTATAGCACCAAGGTCTCTGGTATAGCACAGAGACCCTATACAGAGACCTCCGTGTCTTATGGCCAGAAATGGTGCTAAACATCGTGCTAAACTAGGAGTTTAACATGGTTAGCCTCTGGTTTAGTACCATGTTTAGCACCAGGTTAAAAATCGATGCTAAATTGAGGGTTAAAGTGCTTTGCCATGTGAATGTCCCCCATTGTATCTTATTCAGGAAGTAGTTATTTATAATTCATTTACATTATAAACAAAATTAGAAATATAAGACATTCCAGGCTAGTATTTAAACCAAGATTTGCTGCAGTTTACGCTTCTTAAAGTAACATAAGAGGAAAGCATTGCAAGGAAACAGTGTTGAAAAATGTTTGAAAAATTAACACATTTTGTTGCTACCAAAACGCCACAAAATGAAGGTGGTTTTTATCTCTGCTTCTCACGGAAACCACATTTGTCTGTTTTCAACATTTTCATTACAATTATCTCTTCGCTGGCTAGAACATCGGATATCCGATCCCCACTTTTTCTTAACAATTTCAACACCGCAGTAATTATAACCTACAGTCGGACGCTGGATCAAACATTCAAGAACCAACGATGAAAATCCATCTTACTTGGCTGGTATGTAACTCTTAATTTTGTACTAGAAAATGGACAAATTTCGTGTCATTTGTTTATTGCAGAATTGAATAGAGGGTATCAAATTATGATACTATTTTTTAAAGTACAGGAAATATTGCTAAAAAGCTATTTAAGTTCAGGTTTGAATCCACGCCCCATTTAAGGCGGATTCACATGACAATTCATGCGACGCGACGCAAATAATGCGCATTTTGTCATATTTGGCAATTAAAAAAAGAGCATCGCAATTAACGCGATTTTCGATACCAAAACCTGGTGAATTCGCACGCCTCATAGGATTTCACAGCTTGTGTGACAAAATCGCGTCGCATCGCCGTTGTCATCATCTGAATCCGCCTTTAGTCCTTATTTTATTAAAAAATGAAGCTTCCTTTCTGTACTTTCAATATTTAGTAAAAATAGTTCCCGATCGAGATCTTAAAACTTTGAAAAACAACAACATAACATGTTCTACATTCATTTCTGGAATAAAAAAAAAAGTGAATGTAGGTTTTTCTTTGTTAATACTCAATCTATTATAGCATATTTGTGTAAGTTCATGTAGTTCATTTAAAATCATATAATTTGTGATTAAAAACATCAATTAAGCCTCTGTATTGCACGATACAATTTTGCATACATAATTTTTCCCTACAACTTACAAGAAAACTTTGTCTCTATACAAACACATGGAATTGAAGTATTCTTGTAAGGAAAAATTATATCCTTACAAACCACTCCAGATATGGCCTATAATTATAGCATCTATGAACAGCATTCACCTGGTTGTGACTGAGGGGACCATGGAAACCTTTATCAGGATGGTCGGCAATTGATTCGACTTATAAATTAAGCTTGAAGAAATCAAGGCGAATGACAAAACTCTGATAATATTTTATTCTGTTGATTGATTTTAATGACAAGTAATTTGTAATTATTTTTGTAGTTTCACAATTAGCTTTAAGGCGGATTCAGATGGCGACAACGTTGATGCGACGCGATTTTGTCACACAAGCTGTGAAATCCTATGCAGAAGCGAATTTGCCATTGCGGTGGCGAATATCGCGTTAAATTACGATGCTCTTTTTTTTAATCGCCAAATATGGTCGCCAATGGATGTTACAGAAAGTATGCATTATTCACTTCACGTCGCAGGCTGGAAATCGCCATGTGAATCCGCCTTTATACAAACATAAATATATGGAGGGCATTCGCAAAGCACTTTAACTCCCAGTTTAGCATCATGTTTAGCACCAGAGATAAAAATTGAGGCTAAATTGGGGATTTAAGTGCATTGTGGATGCCCCTTTTAATTTATTAATGAAACATAATTTCCTTGGTGGGTCTATGATTAGTGATTACCCACATCTGGACTGTTCAAACGTTACTCCTGCACGACTTTCTTCAGGAGATAAAGAATAAATAGAAATGTAAATATTTACAGAACTATATAAAGTAAATTTCATATAATTATAGATTGAATGACGCTTCAAAGCAGGGGTATCAGGTCATGCTGTTCCGAGTTTTACCGAAGATTAACAAAGAAAGACCCTAAAATTTTATAAAATTTTCAGTTGGTGGTCCTGATTGCTGTGACGTCAGCTGATCGAGATTTTGGTGACTTCACAGGCGCTGAGAACGATGTAAGTGAATCATATGAGCATGGCAATTTTGATGGAAAGTTTGCTTGACTTGGGAATAATCAGGCAAAATATCACTTTCTTGTTGAATTACTTCAGGAGAGAAAAAAAAATATAAATCATTAACTTCTAAAATGGACAACATACATGAAAAAATTTTATTGCAGAAATGAATAGAGGGTACCAAATTATGCTACTCTGAATTTTTTCAGATTTTTTTGAAACCCAGAACTATTTTTAAATAATTATTGAAAGTGCGGCCACGCCCCCTGGAGGCGTCAATAGGCGTCCAGTCTCTATCCTTTTTATTAAGAACTCAGGGGTGCCAACTTAAATCACAGGATTTTCAATAATTATTTAAAAATAGTTCCGGGTCTCAAAAAAATCTGAAAAAAATCAGAGTAGCATAATTTGATACCCTCTATTCATTTCTGCAATAAAATTTTTTCATGCATGTTGTCCATTGGGTCTAAAAATTGTGCATTAAAATTTCGAGCCCTATTAAAAATTAAATGCTGCTTTAAAGCTTTGATGCTCAATGCTTCGTTTAACCAATAATTTATTTTTGTAATTTATAGTATCGAATTTATGTCACAATATTTCTATAGTGTCCGAAGTTTTTCATGGACTGTCCACAGGTGTCCGGTTTGATCAGGGAGTTGGAGAACCGGATGTCACGTATGGAGAACGATGACTCATCGGACGAGATGAGCGAGGAGAAGATCATAGAGATGAACGTAATTACCATGGAGAGTTCCTTCATTCACGAGTCAAATTCGTGCGTCAATTATGTTAGTTCCCATTGTACTGCAAAATTTCAAAAATTTCATTGCATGATGGGCACATTTGAAAGTTTGGCGGTAAAATGGGGCTTGAACTAGCTGAAGGAAATTGGCCAAGCCCTTTAACATTAGTGAAATGGACAACCTACATGAAAATTTTTTATTGCAGAAATTAATAGGGGGTACCAATTTATGCTACTGCAGAATTTTTTTCAGATTTGTTTGAAACACGACTATTTATAAAAAAAATTATTATCAAAAGTGCGGCCACGCATCCTAGAGGCGTAAATAGGCGTCTTGGTCCTATCCTTTTTATTATTATAAGGATTCAGGGGTGCCAACTGAACTTACAGATCGATGAACATTTAGTAATTATTTAAAAATAGTTCTGGGACTCAAAAAATCTGAAGAAAAATCAAAGTATAAGCATAATTTGGTGCTCTCCATTCATTTCTGCAATAAAAAAAATCATGCAAGTTGTCCATTGTTGACTTAACTTGGTAACAGTTTAGTGTACGTCTTCCCATATGCTTGAAAATGTTTCTTAAAAATACTTCACGAGACGCTGCCCCCCAGACTTTCCCAGCTACGAGCATTACCTTGCCCCCCAGTCACGTGACTAATATTTACAGGTCCTCTCCGGTGTGATTTCTGAACTTCGAGGCGGTCCCCCAGACTTTCCTAGCTACGAGCACTACCTTGCCCCCCAGTCACGTGGTCACAGGGAGAAACGCTGGGCACAGTATGCGGCTGCTTTGACCATTGGAGACCTGATTGGAGCTGCCCTCAAGAACTATTTTGGATGAAGAACACTCGATGCAACGTAAAATGTCCTGACAAATTTTTTAATGAAGATAAAATATCATTTCCATACCTGTGTTTTGACCTACCTAAACAATGACATTAGAAATACACTGGTATAGAGGACATAAAGGATCAAAAGATGGCGCTGACGTCTGAAAATTTTGCTCTTTGCATCGAGGATACGGCAATACTTATAACATGGGGAGAATCACAAAAATTGTCAAATTGTTAGGAAAAAAAATCACTTACGAAGTTGAAATATTTTTTTATATTTATTTTGTCCGAAAGTATTTGCCAACTAATTATGCTGTTGTCATTTCTGTAAAATTATGCTGTGGCTGCTGACAGAGCGTTTACATGATTTTACAATGTTAATCATATACAGCAATCCTCGCCAGACGCACGTAGTTCCAGCAGTTACCACTAGATTCGCACTAACTTTATGACGCCATCTCAATTTTTTAATTGCAGAAATTGATAGAGGGTGCAAATTTATGCTAGCCTGATTTTTTTTTCAGTTTCTTAAAGACCGCGGGGAACTATTTTTAAAGAAATATTGAAAGTTCTTTTTGTGACGTCACGAGACGCCGTTCTTAAGAAAAAGATAGGACTTTCCGCCTCGTGACTTCATAAAAAGGACTTTCAATATATTTTAAAAAATAGTTCCCTTGCTCTAAAAAATCTGAAAAAAATCAAGGTAACATAACTTACACGCTCTGTATCTGCAATAAAAAAAATTGAGTTCGATACTCCATTATTGATATTAAATTGTATAGAAGTGTCCAGAGAATGTTTAGCATTATATTTTAGTTCACTATGTATCACTTTTGTTGGCAAAATTTTATTAAAAATAAAATTAATATGATTATGTTAAAATTGTTAAAATAAGTTGGTTTAACTTTAAGGTGAAATGAATGGACATTTTATATTGAATTAAGTGTACCTCGACAATGTATACTGATTTTAATTAAATTAAAATAAAACAAAATAATATTCAGTTTATTGATTACTAAATAATTATTTTTGTTTCATTAAATTTGTATTTTTTATGTGTTAACTAATAAAATTAATCCTAATAACTCAAACTGATATATATTATGAATTATTAAATTCATAATATATATCAGTTTGAGTTATTAGGATTAATTTTATCAATAATTATATAAAATATAATGAATATAAATAAAAAACAATAAGAACAATAAACTATACTTATAATTGGAAATTGAATCGTGGAATTGTAAGCTTAGAAAGTAATTTATAATACGATTAATCTTAATTAATTTTTTTGTAATTTAATTACAAAATTGTAATTGTTATAATTATATAATTATAATATAAAAGTAGAATATCGGAATGATAAAATATAATTAATAATTATCATGAATCAATAACATCAGAAACTTTCTTAAAAAAAATAAAAACACACATACTGAATAATTTTAGGACTTTTCGGATGAGAGTCAATATTTTCTTTGAATTAAGTTTTATATATTAATTTTTTATGGGTTAATGTCGGTCGTATAGCACCAAGGTCTCTGGTATAGCACATGCAGAGACCCTACAGAGGCCTCCGTGTCTTATGGCCAGGGATTTCATCAGAGTTTCACCGTTTCTGAGAGTGGCGGCGCTGCTAGGTTCAGCACGGCCCGGTTTTTGCTGGCTGAAATTGCCCGCGCAGCCAGTGAGAACCGGGCCGTGCCGCTGTGATTCAGTGGCGCCAGGCGCGGATCCAGAAAAAAATTTCGGGAGGGGCTGCTTCCATAAGGTCAATGTTAAAAAAAATCATTTGGAGTGGGGGAAATGCCTATATAGCCTATGTTAAATCCAAAATTTCGGGGGGGGGGAGCTGCAGCCCCCCAGCACCCCCCTGGATCTACGCCATAGTGGCGCCGCCACTCTCAGAAGCAACGAAGCTCAACCTATCTTCAAATTCCTGGCCATATGTCACGGAGGTCTCTGTAGGGTCTGTGGTATGGCACTTTTAAAATTGTGGCAAACCTCCTTCCTAATATCATGATATTATTTCTCATGAAAAAAAAATAAAATTGATGAAATTTTCGATGTATTTAAGATTAGTCTATTCTGCTGTTAGCGTAAAAATTCAAAGATAACAACAGAATTGCTATAACAAACTCGTACGAATACGAGAGCAGCCATGGGCAGATTCAAACTTCCCGCCATTTGGCATAATAACTACAGGAAACCATGGAAACCAGTATATAGGAAGCACCAGATCTATTGAAATTTTTTATACTTAATATAAAAAACAATAAAAATACCTTAGTGTTTTATTTAGATAATATTTTTATTTTCATTTATTATAGCAATTAATTTAAAATATATATATATATATATATAATTTGAGACATTTTTGAATAAAATATCCATTTTGTTGTATTATATTTTTATGTTGTTAAAACAAATAATACAAAATGTTTTTCATAATCATAGTCCAGTTTCGTGCATAATGTTGTCATTGATATACTGTTGTTAATATACGCGTATTTTGCAAATGAAATTCAATGCATTAAATAAGAATTTTCTAAAAGTTACTAAATAATTTTTGAAGATAAAAATTTTGAAGTAATTTGCTGAATAATAAAATTAATTTTAATTGTCAATCAATCCATCGGTTCAAATTCAGCTTCCATCATGCAGTTATTCCCCCTGGCTGAAGAGCCATCCCGCAGCGGCCGCAGCAGCGATCGGCAACCACCTTCTAGTGCGAACAAACTCCTCCACTTCTCGCTTGCTAACTCCTCCGTCCTGGATAGCTCCCTTCAGCTGGCGGATGAGCTGAAAAAATAATTAGGCACGTTGAAATATTACGTCTTCAATTCATCTTTTACACGTCTCAACCTAAAGATACCTAAAGAACATATTTTATTGACTCCTCGATTAAGGGTGCAAGGCCACTTGAGGCCACGGGGTTGACAGCGCCATCTCTTGATAAATTGATTTTTATTTTCTTACGGGCAGAGTTTTTAGAGTATTATAGAAACTTAATTAAGGTATGTACATTAACACTTTTGATACGCAGAAAAAATTTCATTGCCGTAGATGAAACCAATTTTTAAATTCACATCCAAACTGATTTTTTTTTTTTTTTTTTTATTGGTCACTTATTTTACAATCAACCAAGGTTATACACAATAACTTTATTGGTTGAAGACATTTTTTACATGAAAAATTTGTTTCTTCAAGACCTAGAATAATTATAAAAACATAAGATTGAATCTTATTTATGATTTCAAACTAAAACAAAAATGAAATAAAAGTTGACTGATTGACAGATAATTGTTTTCAAATTCTTTCACAAGACACTTAAATACAATTTTTTTTTATCCTTTAATTATCAAGTTAAAGATTTTTTTTTTTTTTTTTAAAGAAAGTACATTATTTTCTGTAATTTAAAGTAAAATTTTATCCAAAATTAAACCTAATTCTCTAATACAATATTATATGTCCTATATAAATTTGAACATTATATTAGAAACAAAGACAAACAATATAACACATCTTCATTGATTCCCGCTATTAGCAGACGGACGGGAAACAAATCAATTTTGGATGTGAATTTAAAAATTGGTTTCTTCTACGACAGTGAAATTTTTTCTGCGTATCAAAAGTGTTATTGTCCATACCTTGATTAAGTTTCTAATACTCTAAAAACTCTGCCCTTAAGAAAATAAAAATCAATTTATCAAGAGATGGTGCTGTCAACCCCGTGGCCTTAGATGGCTTTGCACGCTTAAAAGATAATTTCTCTAACATTTTATGCTTAATAAAACAAGGAGATACAATCTCGTCTTTTTAACTCGGAAATGATGCAAAATAGAACAAATTGAATAAAATGTGAAATTTATATTACTCCGGCAATTTAATAAATAATTTATTTACAACGTTGATTCATTTATTCAATCAACTTACATCAACCTCCACCTTCTCCTTGTCGGTCAAAGTTTTGGTCTCTGCGATTTCCAGCAAAGTATCCAAATCACGGACCACATCGACGTTCTGTAAAGTTTAAATATATCAATGTACATTTAGAGGTCAAAAAGGTCACCGAAACTGACCTTTTGTTCGTCCTGTGCTGACGTCACCGTCACCAAGGTCACCAGAAGGACGGTCAGCTGTGACAGGTCACATGGTTAGAAAGGTTCAACAATTGGCGACCATATAACAATGTTCTACAATAATGGAGTATCGACCTCATTTTTTTTTAATTGCAGAAATAGATAGAAGGTGCAAAGTTATGCTACCCTGATTTTTTTCAGATTTTTTAGAGCCCAGCAAGTATTTTTAAAAAATTATTGAAAGTTCTTTTTGTGACGTCACGTGGCGTTAAGTCCTATCTTTTTCTTAAGGAGCGGCGTCTCGTGAAGTCACAAAAAGAACTTTCAATAATTTTTTTTTAAAATACTTCCTCGGCTCTAAAAAATCTTAAAAAAATCAAGGTAGTTCAACTTTGCACCCTCTATCTATTTCTTTAATAAAAAAAATTGAGGTCGATACTCCATTGCTTTTGAATTTCCCCATAAAATATGCAACTTGTTCAACATAAAAACAAAGCGGGTTACATACACTGCAGGGGCAACGGATTAACGGTTCTGTGCATGTAATGGTGTTTAGCAAATTACCAAACCTCAGGGATGCAGAATCATGGTAGACACATTCTCTATTCTAGTATGTAAGTTCCAACTTTTTAACTGATTTTTTTTTAATGTATGGAGGAAAATTTAAATTTTAATCAATAAAAGTATAAAAATATTGCAAACGTTTTAAATGAAACAACTTCATTAAATAATTTAGTCTCATTAAAAATAAATTGATAGTTAATTATACTTAAAGAATAGCTTAGGTATAATAATAAAGATTGATTATTATTAAGTAATTAAATGGGCTATCTTATCAATAGTTTGTCTTGGGTATGTACACTCACCGCCTCCGAAAATTTCCCCTTGTAGCTTTGTTAAAGGTAGAGATAATACGCCCAATGTTAACAAAAATCCCATTTATGAAAATTATGAAAAAAATTTAAAATGTTCTCCTTTACATCCCTTATCAGTAGGTTAAATATCAGGTTTACAAATACGAGCTAGTTTTCGAGTTATTAATTTTTAAATTTGACTATAAACTTTACATGGAAATTCCATTTCTCCATGTTAAATTAGTCAAATATAAAAATTTATAACTCAAAAACTAGCTCGTTTATGTAAACCTGATAGTTTACCTGCTGATAAGGTATCATGTAAAGGAGAACATTTTAAAATTTTTTCATAATTTTCATGAATAGGATTTTTATTAACATTGGGCGTATTATCTTTAGCTTAATCACCATACTCCTTAAGAATAATACTGCATGGTGATTAACAAGGCTGTGAGTGGGAGTTTTTCCAAGGCGAGGACTGTACATTAAAATTAAACACCACACATTCACTACGTTTACATGACGGTGTTTAATGCGTATTCGTTGACGACGCCTCATAAGAATAACATTATCCGTTGTCAACGAATACGCATTAAACACCGTCATGTAAACGTAGTGCATGTTATACATACCTGAATAGCGAGAGAGAGCTTCATGTCTGAGTTTGTGATGAACAATGTTGTCCAATGGTGCAGAGGCTCGCTATATATAGGTAGACTCAGGAAACTGGGGAAACTGTGGTCCCAATTGCTTCATGGTCACATGACCAAAGTATTTCTTCACGTATTTCCTGTATTTGTCTATACATCCTGAAAGATGTGCAATGTTTTGACCGTAGTTTCCGATCTATAACCGCGCGTCCTCATATTTTTTAAAAAATATTTTGACATTTAACCGCCAATGAAAACATCCGTCCGTTTTGAAATTTTATATTTTTAAATCCTTTCAGAATGAATTCACCAAGTTAAAATTTAATACAATACTTTTCATTATGAAATACACACATATATATATATATATATATATATATATATATATATATATATATATATATATATATATATTTTAATTAGCTAGCCTGTTTGGCTGTACAGCATAGACCTGCAATGGTCAATTTCCTCCTCAGGATTTGTGGTAAGGTCAGCAACCCCAGGTGAATTCCCCAGTAAGTCCTTCAGGGACTCTGTTACCAGGACATGCATCTTAGAGGGAGCCATATATTCCTCAGAGGTTTTTGTCGTTAAAGCTGCCTACTAAGAGGGACGCTTGCAGCCCTCAAAGGCGATGACGACAGCCTATTGAAGTGCTTGCACACTCACTCATAGGGCTCACAAGAGGGAGCTTTCCTCAACCATCCTGATGAGTACGGGAATGAAAGGATATATAGGATTATGGAGTGGACATTATACATATGAAGTAAAATTTAACATTTTTTTTAATTGATTATAATGAAATAGATTTAAATTGAATTTATATCAAATTTTTGATGATAAAAAACACTCTTCAAATACAGCTCATATTTAAATAAATGAAAACGACCAACACTCTGTAAATGAACAGTAAATAAAAAATTCTAGTAAAAATAATCATTTTTAATTGCATCTATTTTAATGACAGTAAATAAACAATACGAAAGTTTATGAAAGGTCGTTCGGAGTCCTACTTATGACCTTTACCAACTTTTCAAGAAAACCTCTGGATTGCAAATTTATTGATATTTTAATAACGAACAAATTTGTATGTTTATTCTTACTAGCTGTCTAGTACTTTAAATCCGATTAACTCTGACTCGTTATCTCAAATTTTAAATTGTATATTTGCCACAAAAAATTATTTTCAAAAACATTCCATATTATATTACTTTTAATAAAAGTATTTTGCTCGTTGTTAGTAAACAAAGTATTGTTGTGTAATGTCTGTCGCGTGAAAGGAAAGACATGGGACGGTTGTTGATTTACATGCTAACTAATGGAAAATGACCGTTAATTATGAAGTTGAAACGGTTGTCTAGCGTCAACAATGCCATTACGTTCTCTGCTCTGGTGGCAAAATTAGGCACTACGTCGTCCCATGTTTAACAATGAAAAAGGCTTCATGCGAAAGACATTATAAACAATGGTTTGTTACAACCATTGTGCGAGTAGAAGACTTTGATTTTAATATCACTAAATAAATGCTAAAATTTGCATTAGTGATGCTTGATACTATAAAATATAATATATTGAGATATTAATTATTATGTTAATATAATTGAAAAAAGTACCCAAAAAAATGTTTAAGATATTTTTAAAGGGGCATTCACAAAGCCTTAAGACCACATTTAAGGCTCGATAATTTAAGACTAGAAATTTTGGGTCTAAAAAACACGCCTAAAATCAAGCTTTAAAAAATGTGGTCTTAAATCGAGCCTTTTGTATCTGCCACAAAATTGGGTCTTAAATCCGGCCTAAAAAGTTTGGCAGTGTTGTCCACAGGCGCCATCTTGTCTCCATATTTAGGACAGACAATTCAACTCAGTAATTTTATTAAAAAAAACATTGAAGCAGTGCTGTTCCCTTAATTTAATGTGCTAAATAATTATAGTTGAATTATAATTTTGTATATATATTTCTTAGATAAGATTTGAATTTTTTCCGCGGAAACGCTAAAATATCACCGCAGCTCGCAAACAGCAGCTGATGAAAACATGAAAACAAACTAAAATCGATTGTGCTAAAATAGTCAAGTGAATGAATATAAATTTCGTCTTTTCAACCTCTTAAATTTATTGATTGTCTTCATTGTGCTTGCATTTAAATAATAAATATAATTTATATGCTTTCATAGGTAATCATAAAAAGTTGTAAACATTATTTTGCCTGGAAATTGGCAAAGTTTCATTCCTTAAGGACTGTGTGTGTGAAGTGCTGTTTTTTTTATCGTGTTTATGACAAAAAAATTTATGCAACTGCATATACATATATGCATACCATATTCATCGTTTGGTGAATTTTAACTGAAACAGTAATATATTTAATCATTTAAAATGATAAACGACCTTTTGTACGATATATTAGAAAATCAGGAAGAAAATGTTGATCACCTGATAGATGTGTATGCATATGGAGCACCAATCCCTCTACCACCACCTGGTGCTCAAGCAGTAAATGCAGAAGAAGAACCTGTCATTGTGCATCCTCATCGCTTAATACGTGATCGACTTGACATGCTGTCCGTCAGAGATGTAGAGCTTATTAAGAATTACCGCTTCCCAAGACATCTGATTTTGGAAATCATGGAACTGGTGAATGACGAAATGGAACGTCCAACTCAACGTTCCTTTGCTATCCCTGTAATTACTCAGGTTCTGGCCTCATTGAGACTTTTAGCTTCAGGTTCCTTTCAAAATATAATAGCAGATATAGTGGGGGTAAGCCAGCCTTCAATGTCTCGTATTTTGAAAAGATTTCTAAGGGCAATGCTGCCCCACCGAGAACAATTTATTTTTTTCCCATTTGAAAATCCCCAATGGGTTGAGAGAGCTAAAAATGCTCTTAGGGCAATTGCCAATATTAATGGGGGATTCGCATTAATGGATGGAGTACACATTTTACTGAAGACGCCAGCTGAAGACGCAATAGCATTCAAAAATAGAAAAGGCCAGCCATCGGTTAATGTGCAAGTGAGTATGCCCTTTAACTTCTTTGTTCTCTGCATATGCATACATACATGTCAATCTTTTCTAGCCTCTTTTCACACTGGGTAAATGTAAACAATGGTAAATACTGTATAGAATTTTAAAAGTAATTTTCTCCCCCCCCCCTTACCCTTCTGTACGTACTGTACACATACGTATGCATACTGTACTGTGCAATTAAACCCCCTTTCACCACCTGCTTTGATGAAAAACTAAGGAGCAATATAGGAGTGGAGAAGAAAATAGTACATATGGGAAATATATATAATATTACTGTACTGTATTTTAAATTACACTTTTCTCATGTTATAGCTTATATCTGGAAGTGACCGAGAGGCTTTGGATGTGGTGGCTCGCTGGCCAGGATCGACTCACGATTCTTTTATGTGGGCGCAGAGTGGTATACGTCAGCGGCTGATGGATTCTAACGTGGAGGGATTTATTATTGGTGAGAAGCTGATGAAAACGATACAATCTTTGGAGGAGAAACAGTGATTCTAAAAGCTGTGTGTTAATTGTGAAAGACAACCATTGAGTTAGAGCGTTTTTAATTTTTTTTAATTTTTTTATTTTTTGTATTCATTTTTTTTTACCATATTTATATTATACTGTATATATATATTTATATATATATATATAAAAATATATATATATATATAACACAGCTTTTAGCACATGCCAGTGCATGGTGGTAAACAAATATATTACTTGTGATTAAAATAAAACTCAGAAAACTCCATTCCTCACTGTTTCTTTCCCCGTTGGTGTATATATTTATACTATTTTTTTTTATGAATTTATATACAGTGCACTTTTTGCTGCCTGTACTATGAAAAGTGCCGCATTGTTTTAATGTCCAGATTACTTTATTTTATGTTAAAAACAATATATATGTAGAAAATTGGCTAAATATAACTGAAGTGTTTTCTTACTGACCGCTGTCAGTGCTGGCTGACCTTGCCAGGGATGACTTGACCCTTGCCGTTATACCTTTCAGCCCAAATTATTATTCCAATCCGTTGAAATTTTGGAACAAAATTTGGACTTATGGGTTTTCAAAGGCATTAAGAATTAAAGTAGCATTAATAAATTACTCACGCTCTTTGTTGTCTTTGTCTTTGACGTCACGAGCAGCGATTAGTTCCAAACTTGAATGCTATGTTGAATTGTCTCTACTTTTTTTTTCTTCCTCAATTACAGGATAGAATACATTTCCTTTTTTTTTTTTTTTTTTTTTTTTTTTTTTTTTTTTTTTTTTTTTTTTATTGTTTTAATTATTGCAGAGCCATGAAACAAACATCAATGTAATCAGCATAGCTACATGTCTCCATTTATATATATATGTGTGTATGTATATATATATATATATATATATATATATATATATATATATATATATATATATATATATATATATATATATATATATATATATATATATATATATATATATATATATATATATATATATATATATATATATATATATATATATATATATATATATATATATATATATATATATATATATATTTAAAATTTAATTTATGAACTAGTGGACTTCCCCATTGTATAAATATTATAAATAATATATTTATGTATTTCAGCCGATGGAGGATATCCGTGTGAGCGAAGAGTTCTTACACCATATCGAAACCCCACCACAATTCGACAACGAAATTTTAATGTGGCCCTGAGTAGAACAAGAATTTCTGCAGAACATGTCAATGGGATTATGAAAATGATTTTCAGAGCTATTGATAAGAGTGGAGGTTATCTCCAGTATGATCCAGAGACAGTATGTCAGATGTATGTTGTATGTGCCATGCTGTACAATAAGCGTCTCCGAGCAAGAGTTCCCCTACCTCCAGAAGCCCTTGCTGCAGCTGCAGATGGAGGTGAACATCAGCAAGTGCCTGAGGATGAACCAGATCATCCTGATGGTATTGCATTAAGGAACGCAATTGCAGCAACATTTCCTGATGATCACCTCATCTAAGTACCGGTATGTAAAAAATATCAATTAAAATTAATTTTGGGGTGATTCAATAAAGTGTTACCAAAAGAAATTTCTCCAGCTTTCTCACTAACCACAGTTAGAAAATGTAAATGGTCAATAGATTTCAATCAAATTCATATACGTTTAACACATCTGACCTAGGTTGATGAAGTTTAAATAATATTTTTTAAATTTAAATATATATATATATATATATATATATATATATATATATATATATATATATATATATATATATATATATATATATATATAAATAATGTAAAAGGCTCTTTTAAAACTGGCATTTTGATCTATCCTGAAAATTTTTTGTGACTGATGGAAAAGTAGAAACCTTAGTCAGGATGGATTCAATAGTTTTTCTTGTTGGACGATTGTGGAAGTAAAATATTGAAGTTGTTTCTTAAATAAAAAAATAAATAAATAAACCGTCAATTGATGTATTTAAATTTACTTAAATTAGCACTGTGTGTCTACATATTCAGCAGAGAGTGGTACCAGCCTCCCACTTCCACTAAGAAGGATCTCGAGGAGCACGAGCATCCTGAGCTGAAGCATCATGACCGGCTTCCTGGCAGTCCAACCAAACTTTCTCGGTTTGCTCTTGTGTTCGCTCGGATGTCCTCATGCAGTGCCATCATCTTTAACACTCGGTACTTCCTCACAGAGTAGGTCAGTAAAACCAGATCAAGAATGGACAATTTTTTAATGTAGAAATATTCGAGTTATGTATGCCTATTCTTTCTTCTTGTCAATTTGAGCACCTTTAAGTCAAGCTTAAAAACGCTGTGACGTCATAGTCATGCAAAAATTTAATACACCAACATTCATTAAATTTGAAATAGCTGTAAAAAAAAAAAAAAAAAAGATTAGTAATGAAATCATATTAGACAAACATACAAAATACATATATATATATATATATATATATGTACGGCCACAATTAAAAATAACAATATTTAATTACTGTATTAATTAACTTAATTTAGACATATACAAAAAAAGACATAATATGCTTGTGTTTGTATTAATATGTATGTATAATATAATCAATATTTTTATTTTAGGGCTTATTATAATCTATTCTGTACACTGTCTTTGTGTTCAATAAATAATTTACTATTAATATAGCCTATCATATGTACTGCAGTATAATATGATACGTGTACCTGCATAATATATTATAAACACTATACGGTATTATATACAGTATGAATATGATATATGCATACCGGTATTCATAATTATACATACATAATTATGCATTTTTTTTTTTTTTTTTACAAGGATACACCCCTAAGAGCTTACAGCTCGCGGCGGATTCCCGGACAACTCGGAGCGGGGGCAACTGGGAGCCGGACGACTCGGAGCCAAACGTGTTTGCTAGGAAAACTCGGAGCGCGGACAACTTGGAGCGCGGACAACTCGGAGTGCGGACAACTCGGAGCGCGGACATCCTGGAGCCATGGCAGGACAACTCGGAGCGCGGACAACTCGGAGCACGGACAACTCGGAGCCATGGCAGGACAACTCGGAGCGCGGACAACTCGGAGCAACGTATAATATACATATTCGGATCAATTTCAGCTATTTTCATCATAATGTCATTATCAATATTTTTCTGCATTCTTATATGCACATAAAATATTCTATAGCAACCATTTATAATTATATTTCTCTACTTAATTTATCCACTTAATTATCCACCTCATTCGTCGTTTTAAAGTTCCTTGTGTATCTGATATTTGAAATTAAATAATACAAAACATTCATTGAAGACTAAGGGCTTTATTTATTTCTCATAATAATATTGAATACAATAACTTTATACAAAAAAAATATTTCAGTTCATTAGCCCAATATTAACAATAATACAAAATTACAGTTAATTAAGTTAGTTAATGAAGAAATCATCAATGATTCAGAAGTCATGTAATTAAAACATAAAAAATCACAAAGTTTATAAACAATGGTCATCATGATGAAGGTGTTGATGTGCATATAAGAATGCAGAAAAATATTGATAATGACATTATGATGAAAATAGCTGAAATTGATCCGAATATGTATATTATACGTTGCTCCGAGTTGTCCTAGCAAACACGTTTGGCTCCGAGCCGTCCGGCTCCCAGTTGCCCCTGCTCCGAATTCTCCGGATACCCTCGCGGCGGGGTACTGGGTAGGGATAAGGTAGGGAACGGCATTGTGTAATATGCATAATATAATATATGAGAGAGAACATTCATATGCATACAGTATGTACCAGGGGCGTAGACAAGGGGGGGGTTTGGGTGTTATAACCCCCCCCCCTTGAGAGCTGAACCATAGTAAATTTTGGGAGAAAAATAACAAAAAATTGTACTCGACGGATACGATTTAGATCAAAAAAATTGAAAATTTTTCTTAAAAAAAAATTAACATTTATATCCCCGAAACACATATTGTTAATACACCTTAAGGGCATTGGGTGTAGCACCGGTAGTTGGCAACACTGACGTATCTTCACCATGCTAATTTTTTATCATTGCTCCTCGGAGTAATTTTTATGCTAGAGCTAAGCTGATTGCTGTAGTATCAAGATAATTAGTAGCCCAAGTGCACAATTTGGCTAAATAAAGCCTGATTTAAAGAAAAGTATTTTTTTTTTATATTTTAGAAAAATGCATGTAAATTTAAAAAATTACTAAAAAATACTTTTCTTTAAATCAGGCTTTATTTAGCCAAATTGTGCACTTGGGCTACTAATTATCTTGATACTACAGCAATCAGCTTAGCTCTAGCATAAAAATTACTCCGAGGAGCAATGACCAAAAATTAGCATGGTGAAGATACGTCAGTGTTGCCAACTACCGGTGCTACACCCAATGCCCTAATTTATTTAAAATGCCTCCAGACGTATTATGATTATATCAGTATGCTATAATATTTATATTTATGTAGTATTCATTATGTACGTTGTATTAAGTTATTTATGTTTTTGTAATGAAGACAACAATTTAAAATATAAAAAATGTTGTAAACATTCCCCGCATGATGTTTAGCATAAAAATTATACATGGTATTTTATTATTTTTTAATGAATTATATAGGCATCTTACAATTGCTAGTTTTATTGTCTAATGTATAATACTGTACATATCTTTAAATTTATTATTGAAGTTAAAAAAATCCCATTTTTTAAATTAATTGTACAGTATACTTAATGTAATGTAATAAATTGATTTTCCTGTTTTGAAAATTTAAGTATAAATATTTTTTCTTGCTCGCACATCAGTACATCGTCCTAAAATGTGGTCTATTTTTTTATAAGAAAAATTAGTGACAAAAATATTAAAACTCGCAAATTTACGATTTACAAATATAAGAAATTTGCTGCGACTTCTCTTTGAAAAAAATAATAGTCCACACTCCCCTTTTCAAAAAAATCACGCATCTTGAAACTAGTAAATTAGTAAATATAATATAAACGTGGTTTTTAGATGAATTACTTGCATGATTTAACTAAAATTTTTTACTCAAAGCTTTATTTAATACGTTAGTGCACGTATTGAAACGAAATTTAAAAAATGGAGTACAAAAAATATAAAATTTAAAAAAAAAATTGCATCAGGCCGTACATTCTATATAATAGTATTTTTTCATAATTTTACCCTAAAAAAGGGGGCGTGTCCTTAAAAAAAATCGCGCCTGCGGCGGGCTATTGGGGGGCTACGCCCCCCAAACCCCCCGGTGGGCTGTTCTCAGTCTTCATCTTGAAGAACCCCCCCCTTGGACAAATCCTGGCTACGCCACTGGTATGTACAGTACAGTACAATACAAATCATACATGCAAATATATATACATACCGCATTTTATCTCAGGCAATAACCAGATTCCTTCACTGCAGGTCTATGATATATAAGGTTTTGTGGTATTAGTGAAGATGTTATTAGAAAATTCTAAATCACTGCAGCTTTGGTTTTTACTCGATCGATCGAAGATCAAATTCATATGGGATCAAACAAACAAAATTATCCATCATTAAAACATTGATAAGTATAATTTAGAAATTACTTCGATCGATCGAGTAAAAACCAAAGCTGCAGTGATTTAGAATTTTCTAATAACATCTTCATTAATACCACAAAACCTTATATATCATAGACCTGCAGTGCACTGCATGAAGGAATCTGGTTTTTGCCTGAGATAAAATGCGGTATGTATATTATTATACATTTGCATGTATGATTTGTATTGTACTGTACTGTACATACTGTATGCAAATAAATGTTCTCTCTCATAAATTATTTTATGCATATTACACAATGCATAATTATGTATGTATAATTATGAATACCGGTATGCATATATTATATTCATACTGTATATAATACAGTATAGTGTTTATAATATATTATGCAGGTACGTATCATAGTATACTGCAGTACATATGATAGGCAATAATAATAAATTATTTATTGAACACAAAGACAGTGTACAGAATAGATTATAATAAGCCCTAAAATATATGTACATAGTTGGGTGGGGGGCGGTATTTGCACAAATCACCTGGGGGATGGAAATTAATTATGGCTATTATAGATTTAAATTTGAAAATTTGGTGTAGAATAGACTTTGGCTAGATCCAGGCTAGACCCGGCCAGGCTGGACCCAAACCAGGCTGGATCCGGTCTGAATCCAGTTTTGGATGTTTTTTTGTTTTTTTTTTTGACCCAGTCTGGATCCAGTTCAATTAGATCTAGACTGGGTCCAGTCTAGACTCAACATTTTCGTAATTAATTAATTAATAAATTGAATTCAAGCAGTGGCTTTTTGGCTGTTCTCAGTAACAGTATTAATAATTCATCACTTGGCTTTGTCCTTGAGAGGCCATTGACTTCTGTAACTAACTCCAATATCATGCATATTTCAAGTAGAAATATATTTATACTGTTCATATTTTGTTGTATTATTACTTTTTGCAATATTACAGAGAATGGACAACATACATGAAAAAAATTTATTGCAGAAATGAATAGAGGGTACCAAATTATGCTACTCTGAATTTTTTCAGATTTTTTTGAGACCCGGAACTATTTTTAAATAATTATTGAAAGTCCTGTGATTTCAGTTGGCACCCCTGATGCCTTAATAAAAAGGATAGAGACTGGACGTCTATTGACGCCTCAAGGGGGCGTGGCCGCACATTCAATAATTATTTAAAAATAGTTCTGGGTCTCAAAAAAATCTGAAAAAATTTAGAGTAGCATAATTTGGTACCCTCTATTCATTTCTGCAATAAAAAATTTTTCATGTATGTTGTCCATTATTTGAGTTCAGGAAATTTATTATTTTTTTTCCCAATATTATTTTTAAAAAAATGCATAATGGAACTTTTTTTATGGGAATATAATTTTGACAAAATAAATCCTGATGTTCAATGATGTTTTCACAACACAGTCAGAGTACTGCAACTGAAGATATGTGTTGACAATTACTGTTCTGACAAGGAAATACAAAAAAAAAATCCCAAGTACAAGTTTTTGAAATGGTGGATATGCATGATAATTAATGTATCACGTGGCCTATATTACAAAAAACAACCAAACCAACATTTTTTTTTTTCCTATCTGCCTAGGCTGTTCCAACAAATGAAGTTTCACAGAAACAAACTAACATATAGTCCAGCAAGCAAGAGTTGTGAACCATGAAAATTACCGGAAATGACGTAGAGGAACTTCCGATTGCGGGTTATACCATGGCAACCGGAAGCAAAAACTACTGAAATGACATCAACCGTGGTCCAACTCTTGCTTGCTGGACTATATCATGTTCTAATATAGCTACTGGTTGATCCCAGGTTCTTGAGATGGAGTCTGGCGGCAAGTGTGGTGCCGGCAGCGCGTTCTGAAGAGGTCAACATGCTGTGACTGCTGCGCTCTGACCTTGAACTTCTTGAACTTGGCCAAGACATGGCTGGCCTGTGGGAGTCATCCATACCTCAAGTATTGCAGGTATGAATATTACCTTATAGTTTGTATTTGTGTAGTGATTGTTGTGAAAAGATTATTTTCACCAAGTTTGAGTGTGCCAAAGATGAAGATTGTTTCTTTATCTCATATTTATTAGTATATTCATAAAAAGATAATTATTGCAAAATTTATTATTGCATATGATAGGTTCTACATTTTAGTTAAAGTAGAGTGAGCGATTGCATTTTTTTTAAATATTTTATTTTCTAAAAATAGTTTAAGCTGCCCTCTATTGAGAAATGAAAACCAAAAAATTCCATCCCAAATAGTTTGACCACAAAAAATTCCCAAAGTAGGTGTTTCGGAGGCCTTTAACGTGCAGCCTTATGGAACATAAAACCGCTTTTTACTCCAACTTTGTCTGAACTATGCTACCATTTAAAAAATACCTACGTAATCTATGATGAATTCATTAATAGATTTTTAAATAAAAAAAATTTTTACGGAGCTGTTTTTTCGGACAAAATCTTTAAGTTTTTGCGGGTTCATTCCCATAAGGATTTTCATGATTTTTTTCCAAGAAAACGACCCCGTAATTTTTTTTTTATTTGAAAATTCATTAAAAAATTTATCATAGATTACGTAAGTATTTTTTAAATGGTACCATAGACTACCATAGTTCAGAAAAAGTTGGAGTAAAACGCGGTTTTATGTTCCATAAGGCTGCACGTTAAAGGCCTCCGAAACACCAACTTAGGGAATTTTTTGTGGTGAAACTATTTGAGATGGAATTTTTTTTGTTTTCATTTCTCAATAGAGGGCAGCTTAAACTATTTTTTAAAAAAAAAAATATTAAAAAAAATGAACTCGCTCACTCTACTTTAAATTATATTTTGTGTATTTCATGCAACATGCAACCACTTGTACACATAGTTTTACATCCTGCTTTATGGCGAATTTATTACGAAGCATTACAAAATAACTCAAAATAAATATTCAATTATTTAAAAGTACATTGCTTCATGTCAGCTCAAATACACTATTCTTATCTTATTCATGTTAAACACATTAATATCAATTCTCTTCTGCACATAAAAAATTAAGTTATGTTTGCCCTGTAAAGCATTCTTGAAGTCAGGCTACGTCGAGCGTGGTTAGTACTTGGATGGGTGACCGTTTCATATAAAAATTACGTCGCTCCCTCCCTGGGGTAAATTCATCTCGCTTTCCACCCAGTGTAGTGATGCACTTGTGTGTGGTTCCCCAGGCATTGAACATCACTTTGGTCCATTGATAAAAAATAGAGGTGTCAGGCCTGACTGAGGTTTTTCACGGTTCTATCAGTCTCACCTCAGCGAATGCTGGGACGCATAACGGGCCGTGGCCACCATCCTGCTTTCCTTACCTTATCCCTTATTACCCAGCCGCGAGCTGTAAGCTCTTAGGGATGTAACGTTGTAAAAAAAAAAAACTTGCAGCCTTGTCAATTTCCTTGCCCAAAGTTATTCTTAACATGGACCATGGTAATAAAGAAAGTCGCAAAGAGAATTATTGTACCGACTAGATCTTGGTTAACTTTAAAGTTTAAATGTAAACCTCAAAAATGCCACTCAGTGTTGAAAAACAATTACGATTGTAGTAATGATCTCTTATGTGTTACAGGTTATTCAGCTGGTCTCCGATTTATTTTTCACAATATTGGGCGTGTTCGCCACCTGCAGATCATGATGAGCTTGGCCCTTGGCAAGAGGCATTATATTTTATGTGTCTACTGAGGACAATTTCCCTGTAATTTTTTTTTTATTTTGCTGTTCAATAATAAGACTTCAACATTAAAATATTCAATTTTAATTTAATGCGAGTATATTATTTACTATGGCAACTCGTCTATGTAATATATATTTTAATTAAATAAGCGAGTAAAATATACCTGTAAAAACACATTGTTGTTATTACATTTATCATCTCCTCTTAATATTATAGTATTTATAAATAAATAAATAAATTAATTAATAAAATCGTCTTTATTGAGGGCGGAATTTAGGCCACTAGGCCAACTCTTCCATCCAACTCCTTTAGAGTAAAGCAGGTATTACAGGATAATATTTTTCTAACTATTGCAAACAATTTTTCTTTTCAAGTTCACTTGAACTCAATTATTTTGTTTGTGTGTAGATAAAATTTTCTTGCAAGGAAAAATTGTATGCAAAAAATTGTATGGTGTAATACAGATAACATGAATCAACTGTTTCTTTAGACCCATTTGATTAACATGTATATCTTAGCAAATTCGCAAAAATTCTGAAAAAAAAAAAAAAAAATGTGAGGCAATTATTCAAACCTATATTCTTTTTTTTTTTTTTTTTTTAAATTTTAGCATAGGTCTTTTCCATGGAGAGCCAAAATAAAAATTTAATATAGAAATTGACTCTGAAAATTTTGTATTGAATTTTTTTCTACAGGTTTTAGTTAGTAAAATCCGTATAATTTTTTTTTTAAATTTTTTTTGTGAACTTGCTAAGGCTTACAAGTTAAGCAAATGGGACTAAAATAACAGCTAGCTGATACGTGATAAGTCCATAATTTAATCAATGAATTATACTGTATTTTAATTCTTTCTTTTTTTAAGTCTGTTCTTACATATATATTCACTGCTTTACATACATATTATAGTGTTTAAAACTGGATAAATTTAAGGTGATATTTTTTTTTTGTAAAATACTGTATACGAGTCCTTCAAGCGAAAGTTTGACCATCGACATTGCAGATTTTTAACATTTTCTTCTTCCATGGCATCGCCCGTAACCGTAAGTAATCATACATCATTTCTGGCAATGTCGATGGTCATCAAACTGTGGCTTAAAAGACTAGCTACTAGGAGAGTACCTTTTTACGCTTTTAGTATAGAGAAGTTTCATTTGAATTAAATCTGCACATAAGAATAATATTTCTTGATTGATTAGTAACCACATTTTATTTTTATAGTTCACACAGAAACCAGTATAACCTAGCTATATATATATATATATATAATATATTGATTCGTGAAAGGTAAAAAAAACAAAAGAAACAGGTTTATAAGTTCATATTTTTTGTGATTTTATTTAATCCTTCAGTTCAAAATATAATTGTCTATTCGTATTAACGATGAGAAGCAAAAATGAGTTTTACCTTTTTAACATTTCATAAAATTAAGAATTTTCATAAATAAATTTATTTCAATTTAATATTTATGCAAACAAAATTATTGGAATTTCAATGTTGACTATTTACTTCTTTTCCTCAATAAAAATACTGTGCTTCATCATTATAATAACAATTAATATCATATACACTAAGCTAATTATAATTCATTTTTTTAAGAAGGTCTCAAAAAGGTCTCCAATACGTACAAGGGCTTTCAATACATCTTTCTCTGTGGCATTTCGTTCCTTTGTGAAATGTACCAAATTTTCTTGAACGACAACAATCTTTTGCACACTATGGAGTAAATCTTCCTGATTTTTTAACAACGCAAACTTGTCTACTATATCTGTCTGCGTTGCCTTTTCTTCTCCTAAATCCGTTTGTATTTCTTTATCTTGAAAACTTTGGGATATATGTACAATATTTATAATGGGTGCAATTTGAACTGCTTTTATAAAGTCTTGTGAACTTTGAGGAAGGTCTGGAGAGTCAACTGCAGAGAAACTGCGGATGCTACATGCATCGTCCATTTCAATAGAAGATGCATGAAGAGAAGATACATCATCAGCAGTTTCCATCATAGTACAGTTTTGAATGATGACACTGTCATCATTGTCATCCATGCTGGTGTTAAAACTTTCAAATTGTTCCACATTTGTAAACGGTGGACTGAATATCATTTCTTTGGAAGATTCACCGCTGGATTTACTTCCAGCCGAAGTAACAATCGAAGTATCAATCCCTCCGACGATGCCATCATACTGACTTTTACACATAGTCGCTAGTATGAATTCTTCCCCTTGTGTCAATTCTTTGATGGGTGGGCCGCCTCCAGTGCCAATATGATGTTTGTTTTTGGCTGCTTTTTTAGTCTTTGCTGATTCCTTCATCCTTTTGAATTTAAGTTTAACATCTTTAACATCTCTGAAAATAACAGGTTCATCTGGAAGTCTATTCTTTTGATTTTCTTTATTAACTGCGGCAGTAATCTTGCTCCAAGCTAGCTGTTTCTCTCCATGGTGTCTAGAGTTGATTTTATTTCTCAGTTGATAAGCTTGAATCTCAATGGTGTCCATTTCTTTTTGAGAAAATTTTACTGCCCTCTGTCGCTCCTCTTCTTCGACGGCAGCTTTGCTTTTATTTTTCTTCGGTTTAGCGCTAGTAGCTTTCTTGGTTTTCACTGCCCCAGAGGCAGATTTTTGATTAGGCATTTTAAGCTGTTTACTATAGTACGTGTTTTTTGAAAGTACGGAAAGTACGTATCACAAGGTTTTAATGAAAAAATACACCTGCAAAAGGAGAAAATTTATATTATATTAATGCATACATAATAAAATATACTATAGCCATTTTAGTGCATCATGCATGAACTCTGGGAAAGAGTGCTGAATTAAATGATTCTTTATGCAAAACCTTAAAATATTTCCTTTTGAAACCGATGTTAGCAAGGTTCTTTAATGCAATTACATGCAATTAAATATATTTTTTCTTTCCTTTGATACAAATAAACACAAAAATTCATAAAATTTACCTTTATAATGCCGTAGCTGCTGTAATCCAAACACAATTTCAAGGGAAAAATATTTTCAATTTTTCATGAATTTTTTCATAAACGACTCGATATTGTTTCTCAACAGCTGGAAAAAATGCTATTTCAGCGGTAAAACTTTCAAATGTTTGAAAAAATATAACTTAACTCTATAAAAACGCGAAAAATTTATAAAAAAAATAGATTAAACGAGAGGGTTTTGCATAAAAAATACTCGTATTTTTCTTAAATATGGAGACAAGATGGCGCCTGTGGACAACACTGCCAAACTTTTTAGGCCGGATTTAAGACCCAATTTTGTGGCAGATACAAAAGGCTCGATTTAAGACCACATTTTTTAAAGCTTGATTTTAGGCGTGTTTTTTAGACCCAAAATTTCTAGTCTTAAATTATCGAGCCTTAAATGTGGCCTTAAGGCTTTGTGAATGCCCCTTTTAGTGTTTTTATTTTTTATTGGTCACTTTTTAAATACATCAATCAAGATTACATTCCGCAATCTTATCGATTGAAAAATATAACATAATTAAGTTATTATTCTTCAAGACCTATTCTTGTTACTTAAAGATTTTAATAATTACATAGTAAGAACATAATAATTACACCCGCACAGTGTAGATTGCAGATTTATAATAAGGGACCCTATTCTATGTCAATTAGACTTTATAATAAACTTCCACTGTAGATAAAACTCATCCCACAGTATGTCGATTTTAAAAGTGCCGTAAAAGTATTATTGTTGAAAAATTGTTTTTATAATGTATCTAGTTATGTTACATTTAGTTTTTAAGTATGTGTTTGGACGTGTCTTACCATCTCATGCAGAGTGCCTTCATTATGATTGTGTCTGTATGTATTTGAAAATGACCACTAATGAATTGAATTGAATTGAATTGAATTGAATTGAATTGAATTGAATTTAATTGAATTTAATTGAATTGAATTGAATTGAATTGAATTGAATTGAATTGAATTGAATTGAATTGAATTGAATTGAATTGAATTGAATTGAATTGAATATTGAATTGAATTGAATTGAATTGAATTGAATTGAATTGAATTGAATTGAATTGAATTGAATTGAATTGAATTGAATCGAAACGAATCGAATCGAATCGAATCGAATCGAATCGAATCGAATCGAATCGAATCGAATCGAATCGAATTGAATCAAATCGAATCGAATCGAATTGAATCGAATTGAATTAATTAAAACATTTTGTTTTTATTTTATAACATTTTTTTTTAATTGAATAAGAGAAATGGAAAATAAAAATTGTTTTAGGGTAACTATTGAAAGATAATTATTCTTTATAAGAGATTTAATGATCGCAGGAAATGCCTTTGATTCCCTAGTTGAAAAGTTACGTCTTAAACTCATCCTTTACAAGTCGAAACCTAATTTTATTACCACCAAAACACATATTTCTCTTCGCTTAAATTGAGGATGAAATGAAGACAATATTTCTAACATTTCATTCTCAATAAGAGGAAAAAAAGACGCAATCTCGTCTATTTTTCTCCTCTAAAACGGTACAAAATTGGAGAAAATTTAAAAGCGAATAAAAGATGTATTTGTTTCTACTCGGATTGCTTTAGTAGCTTTTTAATGATATGAAACAATGACATAATCCAAGTGTTTCTTGAGCAGCCAGCTGTTTAACAAAGGAATTGATTCGTAAAATAATTTATTTATTATAATGGACAACATACATGAAAATATTTTATTGCAGAAATGAATAGAGGGTACCAAATTATGCTATTCTGAATTTTTTCAGATTTTTTTGAAATCCATAACTATTTTTAAATAATTATTGAAAGTGCGGCCACGCCCTCTGGAGGCGTCAATAGGCGTCTCGGTCATATCCTTTTTATTAAGGATTCAGGGGTGCCAACTTAACTTACAGAACTTTCAATAATAATTTAAAAATAGTTCGTGTCTCAAAAAAATGTGAAAAAATTCAGAGTAGCATAATTTGATGCCCTCTATTCATTTCTGCAATAAAAAATTTCATTTATGTTGTGCATTGCGCAATTATTTAGTATATTATCAAGCAAATAATTAAACTTCTACAACTTCCCGTGAATATTATAAAAAAACACGGTAAAATTTTAAATAATTATAAATGCTTTGCAATCATTAAATGGGTAACTTAAGAACATTTTATGTTTGCAAAAATGAAAGTAGGGACCAAACTTGGTGTATTTTTATATAATAATTCTTTATTTTTTTCATAATAGCGTTTTGACTACAAACTATATCCTATATTAGAGGCCATTTGCTTCCAGGAAATATGGTCTCACTTCATTCTAATATGTGTATTTTTTATATATAATGTATATAAATATTTCATAACATTGAAAAGCCATTGAAACAAAGGTACTTTCTGCATTTATTAAAACTAAAGAATTAATTTCAATCTAAATTAAAATATTTTCCAATTTTTCCTATTATTATAAGCAATTTTTAATTTATTTTTATTACTGACAGAAAAAATATAATAAATTTTGAAGGTACTTTTGTTCCAAATGATCATAATGTTTTTTTATGCCTCTAAAACTCCATTATTTATAGCTCTGGTATTATTATTATTATTATAATAAATACATTTTTAATTTTGTATAGCATATTTGGATAATTAAAAAAATAACTAATCTTGCGCATACAAATAAATAATATTCTATAGAATTATAAATAAAATAAAACTAAAATTATTCTCAGATATTATTTTTATTTGCTCTGAATTTAATAAGTTTAATTCAGAAATATCCTAACAAAATGAAATAAATTATTAAAATGTTTTGTTTGGATATTTCATTAAAAAAACTATTACAAATATTTTTCAAAAGTCATAGTCCAGTTTCATGCTGTATGTTGTTCCATTATATCGTTGATATCAAAATGTATTTATTAGAAAAGAAGAAGAGTAAATATTTTACTAATAAATAAATTTACATGTTTTCAACCAACTGTCCTTCGGTTGGGTCCAATTTTTATTCCCCGAGACCTTCCTTGCCATAGATGTATTCAAAAATTTTTCCATTGACCCCGCCCGGCCATGGAATCCATCTCTTCTCTCGCACCATCTGCTCGACCTCTCTCTTGCTCACTCCTCCGTCCTGGATAGCGTCCTTGAGCTGGCGAATGACCTGAGGGGTAAAGGACATATGAGGTGATTAGAACCAAGATTGGCTTTATACAGTTTAAGATACGTGTGAATATCGTGCGTCTTTTGTCTGATTTTGTTCAGGACCCATTGCACCGCGAAATTTAAAAAGCAGCATTATGATTGGCACATTTAAAAATTTCCCGGTGCAATGGGTCCTGATCGTCACTTGTCTCCCTTTTAATTGGTGGACCCATTGAACCGTGAAATTAGTTAATTTGAAATACTTGAATATGATTGGCAAATCTTTTAACATTGGTCCAATCGGTGGTATAACCTGATATAAAGCCAACCATGATTGGAACAACAATAGGGTAGCGCCACGAGATTGTTGGGTAGCCTGCTTACAGGATAACGGTATGATGTTTACCTCCCTTCCTTTCCCCTACCGAAAAGCAATTGTTTGTTAAAAAGCATTGAAAATAGTAGAAAATATTAAAAAAAATTCAATTATAAATTATAGACGGCAATGGACACTGTCAGGCGAGATTAAAGCGCGGGTTGCCTATACCAGCAGGAGCAAGACCGTGTGATACCGCGCGGCATCCCCATAAGACTGCTTGCAGCGCGTACACTCTTTAAATCCCATATTACTTGGTTGTACGTTTAATTTATGTTTTGATACTTAACAATAAATTCTTTTAATATATTATTTCATGGAAAAAAGTATCATGCACTTAAAATATTAACTAAATGGCCTATTTTTATTCTTTGTATTTTTCATTTGAGCTACGCGCATCTTTAAGTAAATATTCTCATATTAAATGCTCACAATATTAAATTTGTTGTCCTAAATTTGATCGTTATTTTTCGTATTCTTGATAGAAAATATATCATTTGTAATTAATTCAAGGCATAAAATACATATACATTTTTATTTTTTAAAGTAATAAATTTATACCTCGAAAAAAAAAAGAGGCCTACTACAAAGCATGGAAACTTTTAGTATTTTCAATAGATACAGATATCGAAAAGGATTGTATTTTACATAAATATTAAGTTTTAGGGTAGAGATAACATGGATCAGCTGGCCCAATGCTAAAGCAGAGCATTCACAGAAGTTCTCATTAGATCACCGAAGTCATTCAACATTGCGTGTGCATGATTAGTACTGGGAAGGGTGATCGTTTCAAGTAAAACTGTAAAAATAACGTAGCTTCCTTCCAGGGTAAATTTTCTTTATTGTCTTTTCTACAAATAGCAGAAAAATAAGACCATTCTACTATAAAAAATTTAATCCATTCTTAATTTCATGCAGTTTTTACAATAATCAAACTCGGTTAATAAAAAATGCAGCCACAGGTATAGTTTCATTTCAATTTTATTTGGAACAATTAAAAATTATATAAAATGATAATTATATAATAATTATATCAAATTAAAAATTTTGTCCTCCCTCGCAGTGGTAAATGCGTCTCACTGTCAGTTTCCTGCAGTTGCGTATGGCTCCCCAAGCTTTGGATGTCAGTTGTCTGTCTTAGTTGAGGTTTCCCACGGTTCCCCCAGCCCCATTCAGCGAATGCTGGGACGCGTATGTAACCATCCTCTATCTTTCTTATCCCTAAGCCACTACCTGGCCCCAATTAAGCTTATGAGCTTGCAAAATTAAATTATAATAAAAAAAAACTACATGTCCAGCTATAGTATTATATAACAGTATTATACGTTATATTTTAATTTTAATGTTATAAATTAAAACTGATATAAACACTGTATATAGTGTGTGTTATACAATTTACTATTATTGAACTATCGGCCAAATTGAAAAATATTTAGATCTAGTATTTTATTGACCTAAAGTAGCGATCCAAGTGCTACTCCTACTTTTTCTTACTATTTAATTATATTATATATATATAATATTATTTAAAGAAATTATATTTGATATAGTTTGAAGTTTGAAGTGAAATATTTTAAAATTTAAAATATTTTAAACACAAAAAATTGCAGAATTGAGAAACATTATGGTTCTAATTTTTTTCACTTATTTTTTATTCATTATATTATTATGCAGTACATAATATATTAATTATATTATGTAATTTATGTATATATTCAAATAAATATAATATAAATTTTGTTTTAAATATTATGCTTCGCTAGGAATATTATATGCTTTGCAAAAAGAGAAAAGTGTATTATACACGATTGGTGATATTGACGCTTGAATATTACGAACTTGCAACTGCTCTAAAGTCGGGAAAAATATAGAAAAATAACATACGTTATCAATATATGTTAATTGAAGTAAAATTACAAAAATTTTCATAATTATTTAGTAAAATAGTGAAAAATACACGGCGGGAAGTCGAGCGACCGTAGCACTCCCTTGTATAGCAAGAGAACCTATCCCACGGTCTGAGCCTCTGACGTCACAAAAAGAGAAAGTTCGCAACCCTCCTCACGTCGCCTGACAGTGTCCATTATTATATTTAAATGGTATTTATATCATTTGCTAGTTTATAAAGGATACATAAGTTACATTTTTGTGTCCTTAAATAATTATAAGTGGCAACAAAGTCAATTTTTCTAATTTTTTTTAATGCCTTTGGAGCGTACGGCTGCTTTTCAGTAAGGTAAGTGAGGCCGGGAGGTAAAACTCAAACCATTATCCTGTAAGCAGGCAACTCAACAATCTTGTGAAGCTGCCCTATATAGTTGATTGCGCTGACGTCATGTCCCTGTAAGTTAGGCTGCTCTATGGAGAAACATAATGCACAGACTAGTAAATGTATAAACAAATTGTATACATATTGATTTTTTCCCATTAATTAAACAAAATAAATCAGGTTTAAAAAATTGTAAAAATACACCAATAAACGAAAGATGACATAAAAAAATCACAACAGTATAGAACAATGACAACTATTTTATATATTTTTTTTATCATTTCTCCTATCTAATGCCATAGTAGTTGGACCTCCACTTTCTCTTTTCTACCCTCCTAACCATCCGTATATCTGCTATGCTATTTTCCCTCGTAAACAAAAACAGCAAACAACTCTATATAGCTATGTAGGTCTATTTGCAAACCCTGATCGGAGTACTCTCTACAGGGTCTTCTTGGTTTCAAGGCTGTGACGTCATTAGCATTGATCTGAGCTGGTGTAGAAAATCCTGTTTGAAAAATTACATCTTCAACTAACCTTTTACACGTCTAAACGTAAGATTTTTACCTCTAAAACACACCTTATTTCTCCTTCGCTCAAAGTGAGGTTGAATTGAAGACAATAAATCTTACATTTTATATTTAAAAAGAGAAAAAAAGACGTAATACCGTCTTTCTTTATCTAAATTGGTACAAAATAGGAGGAAAAAAGATGAGAAGAGATCTTAATAGATAAGAAAATATGAAATTTATTTCAACTCGGGAAGGTTTACTCCGAGCAGGGTTTCTCGAAACTTTCTGAATTTTATCCGATTGAGCTCTACATTGTAATGCAGTATCGACCAAATTTTTTTTTTATTGCAGAAATTGATAGAGGGTGAAAAGTTATGCTACCCTGATTTATTCCAGATTTTTTAGAGCCGGTGAATGTATTTTTAAAAAATTATTGAAAGTCCTTTTCGTGACGTCACGCGTTGGCAAGTCCTATCTTTTACTTAAGGGGCGGCGTCTCCTGACGTCATAAAAAGAACATTCAATAATTTTTTAAAAATACTTCCCAGGCTTTAAAAAATCTGAAAAAAATCAGGGTAGCATAAATTTGCACCCTCTATTCATTTGTGCAAGAAAAAATTAGTTCAAAACTCTATTGTTGTTAATTGGTGGCCACGCCCCTTTTAGGCGTCACTAATCAACTCACATCAATCTCTCCCTTCTCCCTGTCGGTCAATCCATCGGCCTCAGTGTCTGCGATTTCCAGCAGAGCGTCCAGTTCATGTACCACTTTGGCCCTCTGAAATATATATATATATATATATATATATATATATATATATATATATATATATATATATATATATACACATATATATTTACTAAATATATGTATATTTAGTAAATATATTTCTTACTCATGTATATATATTATTGTAAATAATGTATATTTAGAGGTCAAAAAGGTCACCCAACACTGACCTGGTCCTGTGCTGACGTCACTGTCACCAAGGTCACCAGAAGGACGGTCAGCTGTGAAAGGTCACGTGGTTAGACAAGTTCAACAATAGGCGAACCAGCAGGACTGTGTATTAATAAATTTCCCCTTAAATTAGACAACTTTTGCAACACTAACTTAGAGCAGGATGCATACACTGAAGGGGCAAAGACTTAAAATAGCTTCAGCTTTCATTTAATTTTTTTTTTTTTTACAATTTATATATATTGCCAAAATTTTTATTGCACCAAAGAAAAAGCACCACCCTTCGTCTTTTAACAGTTTCAGCAGTGAAGTAGGGCTTAAACTTAAAAAAGGCTTAGGGTGGTGTTCTTTATTATTATTTTCATGCAATGGCGTATTAGGATAATGATTTCATTATTATTATTTTATGCAATACCTATTTTGACATTATTTACAAATTGATAAAAATGTAAACGCATTATTTATTTTAATGCCCCCCCCCCTTCCTCGTAAAAAAGTTTCCTGGGGGCACAAAAAGGTATACTGAAAAACTTTACCCTTGAATTTAAAAAAAAAAAAAAAAAAAAAAAATTATATAGAAGGAAAAATTAAAAATCGTAATTAAAAATATAAAACCATTTTCATATGAGCTAGACTTTAATTTATAGGTTCAAATTATCAATTTAAATAAAATTGAGAACAAGTGGCTTATATAAAATAATATTAAATAAATAAATACAAGACAACTCATTAAAACGATAAAAAAATTCGTGAATGTCCAATACCAAACTATACTAAAGTACCACATACTTGAATGGCAAGAGAGAGCTTCATGTCTGACTTTGTGATGAACAATGTTGTCCAACGTTTCAGGCTCGCTATATATAGTTGGACCCAGGAAACTTAGGAAAATGTGGTCCCAATTGCTTCATGATCACATGACCAAAGTATTTCTTCACGTATTTCCTGTATTTGTCTATACATCCTGAAATATGTGCAATGTTTTGACCGTAGTTTTCGATCTATAACCGCGCGTCCTCATATTTCTTAAATATTTCGAAATTTAACAGCCATTGAAAACATCCGTTTTTTTTCAGGATGAATCTCAGTAGGTTGAGATCTCGCAATCGTACCGCCTGAATGCAACAAGACTTGCAGGGGACTTTTAACTCACCATCAATAGGTGGCATACAAATTTTAAAGTGAATCTGTCTTATCAATTCTGAGAAACCTGAGGTTGAAGTTTTCGCGTTATGGACGGAAACCGGAAATGGAGCTTTTATAAAAAAAACTGCAAGACTGAATTTGCTCAAACCATAAGCGATTAAGTTTTAGAACAATATCGATTTTTTAAAATTTATTTCATTCCATTCGTTTGCAGGGAAATAGTCTCTGACTCCAGCAATAATACCTGAGATAAATTACAATAATTACTAAATCTTTTTAAAATGAATTTACCAAGTTAAAATTTAATACATTACATTTTATTATGTAATATATTAAAGATACTGTGTAAATAAATTTTAATTACTCAGTATCTTTATACGTATATATGTAGTAAAATTTAACATTTTTTTTTTTAATTTGCAATGAAATTGATTTAAATTGAATTTATTTCAAATTGTTGATGATAAAGAACGTTCTTCAAATACTGCCCGTATTTAAGTAAAGAAAACGATAAACTATCTGTAAATTAACAGTAAGGAAAAGAGTCCAATAAAAAAGTAATATTATTTTTAAATGTGTTTATTTTAATGACAGGAAATAAACAATACGAAAATTTATGACAGGCCTTCCTTTGTATCCTTTACCATATTTTCAAGAAAACCTCTGGATTGCAAATTTATTGATATTTTAATAACTAACAAATTTGTATGTTAAATTCTTAGTAGCTGTCTAGTACTAGGGCTGTAAATTTTAACCGGTTGATTAACCGTCCGGTTAAAATCCCACGGTTAATCGTTTTCATAAAACACTGTTACTCGAGGTTACGGTTAATTTAACCATTTAACCGAACTTTGATTAAAATTGAAAATTAACCGATAGTCAATTTTAACCGTTTCTAGCCGTGTCATAATTTTAAGTACTTGTAACCGCGGTTAATTCTTTTTATGAATTTTTAAAATGCAAAAAACAATAATTGACACGTGAATTCCATTCAGCAGGATATAAAAGGTATTTGACCATCCTCTCAAACATAACAATTTATTATATATACATATCATTTACCTATATTTTTGACAATGTAAGTTGAACTATCGTTCAACTTCCGTTTTTAGGTAATCAACTAAAAAACATATTTTATGAACTATAATAAAGAAAAAAAGGAATTTGAGTGTCATTCTCAAAAAAAAAATATTATAATATGATATATAGAGAACAGTTCAGAAAAGAATTAAATTTCTCAATTCATCCCCCCCATTCCCCCCCCCCCACACACAAAAATAGAATGCAATCGTGACACTGTGAAAAGTAACCATATTCAATAATGCATGTTAAATAAACAATATCAATATTAACAACAATAATTGATTAAATATATTTATGTTATAATTTTTAATGTTATACTAACTATATACTTTATAATAATAAAATCCATTAGCTGTTATTTTGATTTTAATGTTTTTAATTAATGTATGATGTTGATATAAGGAAGAATAATATTCTATATTCAGTTTTGTGTATGCAATATTAAATTTAACGTGATAATTGCCAAAAAATAACCGATGGCGCAGAGTTAACCGTTTCGGTTAAATTAACCGATCAAATAAATTCAAATAATTAACCGATCGAATAAAATTAACCTATATCGATTAGACGGTTTTTTTAATCGATCAAACATTTTCAGAATTCTTGGCGGTTTTTAATCGAACTTCGGTTTGATTAAAAACCGGTTAAAAGTTGTCGGTCACCGGTTAAACTTTTTCCTCGGTTATTTACAGCCCTACTTTAAATCCCTTTAACTCTGACTCCTAATCTCAAAATTTGAATTATATTATTTGTATCTCAACAACATTTAAAAAAAAAATTCCATGTTATAATAAATAATTAATTGGCACGATTCACGAAGCCCTTAGCCAGGTTTCTAACCACGTTTGGCTTAACCACGTTTAACTATAAATACCTGTTTTACGTGTTAAACCATGCACCTAGTAAAACGTGGTTAAGCTAAACGTGTTTAGAAACCTTCGTGAATCGCGCCTAATATCGCTAAATAAATGCTAAAATCTGCATTGGTGATACTTGATACTATAAAATATAATATATTGAGATATTAATTATTATGTTAATATAATTGTAAAAAAAGTACCCACAAAACTATTTATGATATATATTATATTTTTACTACTTTTATTTTTTATTAGTCACTTTTTAAATACATCAATCAAGATTACATTCCGTAATCTTATCGATTGAAAAATACATAAGTAGTTATTCTTCAAGACCTATTCTTGTTACTTAAAGATTTTAATAATTACATAATAAGAACATAATAATTACACCCGCACATTGTAGATTGCAGATTTATAATAAGGGACCCTATTCTATGTCAATTAGACTTTATAATATAAACTTCCACTGTAGATAAAACTCATCCCACAGTATGTCGATTTTAAAAATGCCGTAAAAGTATTATTGTTGAAAAATTGTTTTTATAATGTATCTAGTTATGTTACATTTAGTTTTTAAGTATGTGTTTGGACGTGTCTTACCATCTCATGCAGAGTGCCTTCATTATGATTGTATCTGTATGTATTTGAAAATGACCAATAAAGAATCGAATCGAATCGAATTGAATAGAATTGAAGTAATTAAAACATTTTGTTTTTATTTTATAACATTTTTTTTAATTGAATAAGAGAAATAGAAAATAAAATTTGTTTTAGGGTTATTGAAAGAAAATTATTTTGTCTAAGAGATTTAATGATCGCAGGAAATGCCTTTGATTCCCTAGTTGAAAAATTACGTCTTCAACTCATCCTTTACAAGTCTAAACCTAATCTTATTACCACCAAAACACATCTTTCTCTTCGCTTAAATTGAGGATGAAATGAAGACAATATTTCTAACATTTCATTCTCAATAAGAGGAAAAAAAGACGCAATCTCGTCTATTTTTCACCTCTAAAATGGTACAAAATTGGAGAAAATTTAAAAGCGAATAAAAGATGTATTTGTTTCACATCGGGTTGCTTTAGTAGCTTTTTAATGATATGAAACAATGACGTAATCCATGTGGTTCCTGAGCAGCCAGCTGTTTGACAAAGGAATTGATTCGTAAAATAATTTATTTAATATAATGGACAACATACATGAAAATTTTTTATTGCAGAAATGAATAGAAGGTACCAATTATGCTATCCTGAATTTTTTCAGATTTTTTTAAAACCCAGAACTATTTTTAAATAATTATTGAAAGTGCGGCCACGCCCTCTGGAAGTGTCAATAGGCGTCTCGGTCGTATCCTTTTTATTAAGGATTCAGGGGTGCCAACTTAACTTACAGAACTCTTTCTTAAAAATAGTTCGGGTCTCGAAAAAATGTGAAAAAATTCAGAGTAGCATAATTTGGTGCCCTCTATTCATATCTGCAATAAAAAATTTCATTTATGTTGTGCATTGCGCAATTATATTATCAAGCAAATAATTAAACTTCTACAACTCCCTGTGAATATTATAAAAAAAAACGGTAAAATTTTAAATAATTATAAATGCTTTGCAATCATTAAATGGGTAACTTAAGAATATTTTATTTTTGCAAAAATGAAAGTAGGGACCAAACTTGATCTATTTTTATATAATTATTCCTTATTTTTTCATAATAGCGTTTTGACTACCAACTATATCCTATAATAGAGGCCAATTGCTTCCAGGAAATGTGGTCGCACTTAAATATGTATATTTTTTATATATAATGTATATAAATATTTTATAACATTGAAAAGCCATTGAAACAAAGGTACTTTCTGCATTCATTTTAAAACTAAAGAATTAATTTCTTTCTGAATTAAAATATTTTTCAATTTTTCCTATTATTATAGCAATTTATATTTTATTTTTCTTACTAACAAAAAAAATATAATAAATTTTGAAGGTACTTTTGTTCCAAATGATCTTAATGCCTCTATATGCCTCTAAAACTCTATTCTTTATAGCTCTGGTATTATTATTATTATTATAATAAATACCTTTTTAATTTTTATTGCATATTTGGATAATTAAAAAATTACCTAATCTTGCGCATACAAATAAATAATATTCTATAAAATTATAAATAAAATAAAACTAAAATTATTCTCAGATATTGTTTTTATTTCCTCTGAATTTAACAAGTTTAATTTAGAAATATCCAAACAAAATGAAATAAATTATTAAAATGTTTTTGTTTGGATATTTCATTAAAAAACAATTACAAACATATTTTTCAAAAGTCATAGTCCAGATTCATGGTGTATGTTGTTCCGTTATATCGTTGATATCAAAATGTATTTATTAAAAAAAAAAGAAGTGTAAATATTTTACTAAGAAATGACATGTTTTCAACCAACTGTCCCTCGGTTGGGTCCAACTTTTATTCCCCGAGACCTCCCTTGCCGAAGATGAATCCAGCGGCCGCGGCTGCCCATGGAATCCATCTCTTCTCTCTCACCATCTGCTCGACCTCCCTCTTGCTCACTCCTCCGTCCTGGATGGCGTCCTTGAGCTGGCGAATGACCTGAGGGGCAAAGGTCATGTAAGGTGATTAGAACCAAGGTTGGCTTGATGCAGGTTAAGACACGTGTGAATTTCATGCGTCTTTTGTCTGCTTTTGTTCAGGTCCCATTGCACCGCGAAAATTAAAAAGCAGCATCGTGATTATCGCATTTGAAAATTTCCCGGTGCAATGGGTCCTGATCGTCACTTGTCTTTCTTCTGATTGGTGGCCCCATTGAACCGCGAAATTAGTAAATTTGAAATACTTGAATATGATTCGCAAGTCTTTTAACATTGGTCCAATCGGTGGTATAACCTGATATAAAGCCAACCTTGATTGGAACAACAATAGGGTAGCACCACGAGATTGTTGGGTAGCCTGCTTACAGGATAACGGTATGATGTTTACCTCCCCTCCTTTCCCCTACCGAAGAGCAACCGTTTGTTTAAAAGCATTGAAAAAGTAGAAAATGTTAAAAAAAATTAAATTATAGACGGCAATTATAACATTTATATTATATGGTATTTATATCATCTGCTAGTTTGTAAAGGATACATCAGTTACATTTTTGTGTCCTTAAATAATTATATAAGTGGCAACAAAGACAATTTTTCTAATTTTTTTTAATGCCTTTGGAGCGTACGGTTGCTTTTCAGTAAGGTAAGTGAGGCCGGGAGGTAAAACTCAAACCATTATCCTGTAAGCAGGCAACCCAACAATCTCGTAGCGCTACCCTATATAGGTCTATTTGCAAACCCTGATCGGAAAACTCTCAACAGGGTCCTCTTGATTTCAAAACTGTGACGTCATTAGCATTGATCTGAGCTGGTGTAGAACATCCTAGTTAAAAAATTTCGTCTTCAACTCATCCTTTACACGTCTAAACCTAAGATTTTTACCTCTAAAACACAAGTCATCTTTTTTCTCCTTCGCTCAAAGTGAGGATGAATTGAAGACAATTATTCCTACAATTTATACTTAAAAAGTGGAAAAAATACTTTATCTCTTTTTTTCTCTAAAATTTTGAAAAATAAGAAGACAAAATATGAAAGGAGAGCTTAACAGCGAAGAAAAGGTGAAATTTATTTTAACTTTGGAAGGTTTACTCCGAACCGGGTTTCTCGAAACTTTCTGTTTTTCACCCGATTGATCAAAGATTCATATTAAAATTATTGTAATTTAGTGGCCACGCCCCTTTCAGGCGTCATTTATCAACTCACATCAATCTCTCCCTTCTCCCTCTCGGTCAGTTCATCGGCCTCAGTGTCTGCGATTTCCAACAGAGCGTCCAGTTCGTGAACCACTTTGGCCCTCTGAAATGACAAATATGTATATTTAGTAAATATATTTCTTACTCATGTCTGCATATTATTGTAAATAATGTATATTTAGAGGTCAAAAAGGTCACCCAACACTGACCTGGTCCTGTGCTGACGTCACCGCCACCAGGGTCACCAGAAGGACGGTCAGCTGTGAAAGGTCACGTGGTTAGACAAGTTCAACAATTGGCGAACCCACAGGACTGTGTATTAATAAGTTTACCCTTAAATTAGGCAACTTGTGCAACACTATCTTAGAGCAGGATGCATAAACTGAAGGGGCAAAGACTTAAAATGGCTTCAGCTTTCATTTTTTTTTTTTTTTTTTTTTTTCAATTTATATATATTGTTAAAGTTATTATTGCACCAAAGAAAAAGTCACTACCCTTCGTCTTCTAAGAGTTTCAGCAGTGAAGTAGGGCTTAAACTTATAGAAGGTGTAGGGTGGTGTTTTTTATTATTATTTTCATGCAATGTCGTATTAGGATTATGATTTCATCGTTATTATTATTTTATGCAATACTTATTTTGACATTATTTACAAATTGATAAAAATGTAAAAGCATTATTTATTTTAGTGCCCCCCCCCCTTCCTCGTAAAAAAAGTTTCCTGATGGCACAAAAAGGTATACTGAAAAACTTTACCCTTGAATTTGAAAAAATATTTTTTATATAGAAGGAAAAATTAAAAGTCGTAATTAAAAAATATAAAACCATTTTTAAATGAGCTAGACTTTAATTTATAGGTTCAAATTATAAATTTAAATAAAAGTGAGGATAAGTGGCTTATATAAAATAATATTTAAATAAATAAATACAAGACAACTATTTAAAAAGATAAAAAAAATCATGAATGTTCAATACCACACTATACTAAAATACCACATACCTGAATGGCAAGAGAGATCTTCATGTCTGAGTTTGTGATGAACAATGTTGTCCAATGTTTTAGGCTCGCTATATATAGTTAGACCCAGGAAACTTAGGAAACTGTGGTCCCAATTGCTTCATGATCACATGTTCAAAGTATTTCTTCACGTATTTCCTGTATTTGTCTATACATCCTGAAATATGTGCAATGTTTTGACCGTAGTTTTCGATCTATAACCGCGCGTCCTCATATTTCTTAAATATTTCGAAATTTAACAGCCATTGAAAACATCCGTTTTTTTTCAGGATGAATCTCAGTAGGTTGAGATCTCGCAATCGTACCGCCTGAATGCAACAAGACTTGCAGGGGACTTTTAACTCACCATCAATAGGTGGCATACAAATTTTGAAGCTAATCTGTCTTATCAGTTTTGTGAAAACTGAGGTAGAAGTCGCCTTATAGAAGGAAAACTGGAAATGGAGCTTTTATAAGAAAACTGCCAGACTGAATTTGCTCAAACCACAAGCTTAATCAAACTTAATCAGTTTTAGAACATTCTCAATTTTTTCATATTTATTTCAGTTTCTTATTTGCATGAAAATGTTTTTTAACTCCAGAAGTAACTGAGATTTATAATTACTAAATCTTTTCAGAGTGAATTCAACAAGTTAAAATTTAATGCATTACTTTTTATTACGCAATATATTAAATATATTAAAGATACTGTGTAAATAATTTTTATTTACACAGTATCTTTATACGTATGTGTAGTAAAATTTAACATTTTTTTTTTAATTTGTAATGAAATTGATTTAAATTGAATTTATATCAAATTGTTGATGATAAAGAACATTCTTCAAATACAGCCCGTATTTAAGTAAAGAAAACGATAAACTATCTGTAAATTAACAGTAAGGAAAAGAGTCCAATAAAAAAGTAATATTATTTTTAAATGTCTTTATTTTAATGACAGTAAATAAACAATACGAAAATTTATGAGAGGCCATCCTACTTATGTCCTTTACCTGCAACTTTTCAAGAAGTTTTAAAACCTCTCTGGATTTGCAAATTTATTGATGTTTTTTATAACTACAATTTTCTATCTTTGTACGGTTTATTCCTAATTATAACTGTTTGTCTACTAATATGTACTGCAACTTCTATTTACTTTGAAGCATTAAATTTAATCTCAAAACATTTGTCTATGCTAAACAGTATTTTTTAAAAAAATGCTTCATTACTAATCATTAAATAAAAGCTGAAATCTGCATTGGCGATGTTTGATACTATAGAATGTATAGTAAGATAAGGTAAGCCCAGGGATGATAAAACATTTTAGAAGCATATACGATCATTTAGGATATTCATAGATATTTAAGATCTTTAAAAAAAATACCTCCAAATTTTATGAATGCATACTGTTATATAATAAGAGAAATGGAAAATAAAAATTATTTTAGTGAAATTTGAAAAAAAAAAAACATTTTGTTTAAGAAGTAAAATTATTCTTTATAATTATAAAATAAAATATTTAATGATTGCACGAAATGCTTTTGATTCCCTAAGTTGAAAAATTACGTCTTCAACTCATCCATTACACGTCTAAACCTAACCTTATTACCTCCAAAACATATCTTATTTCCTCCTTGCTTAAACGAGGATGAAATGAAGACAATGTTTCTAACAATGACAATACGCTACAAAATTATAAATAAATTAAAGATATATTTTCTCAGATATTGTTTTTATTTCCTCTAAAATTATAAAAATTTAATTTAGAAATATCCTAACAAAATAATACAAATTAATAATAATATAAAATGTTTATATTTGGATATTTCATTACAAAAACTATTACCAACATATTTTTCAAAAATCATAGTCCAGTTTCATGCATTATAGTGTTCCGTTATATCGTTGATATCAAAATGTACTATCCCTCGGTTAGGCCCAAATTTTATCCGTCAAATGCTCCCTTGCCGAAAAGGAATCCAGCGGCCGCGGCTGCCCATGGAATCCATCTCTTCTCTCGTACCATCTGCTCGACCTCCCTCTTGCTCACTCCTCCGTCCTGGATGGCGTCCTTGAGCTGGCGAATGACCTGAGGGACAAAGGTCACGTGAGGTAATTGGAGAAACACAATGGGTATATTTTGCTCGGTGTCAACAGGGTCTTCTTGGTTTCACGACTGTGACGTGTTATTAAAATTCCACTGAGCTGTTATAGAACACTCTTCTTCTTCTTTTTTACATCCTTGGAAAGGAGCCTGATGGCTATAATTCCACGTACTGAGTAACTTGTTTCAATTCTATAGTTGTACTGTATTTTGGTAGGGAGATCTCGTAAAGGATAATGGACGAACAATGGATAGGATGATTGTGGAATGTGGGATATACAAGGTGATGATGGAAGTGGTACCTGCAATGTGCTCACCACGTGTTACCGTGGGTAAACCAAAACCACACAACGAATTCATTGAATTTTAGGATGTTGGGTTGACGATGTGGTGTGGGGTGCAATAATGTAGGTTGAAGATGCAGGCGACAACATGCAAGGAATGGCAGGAATTTGAAAGATTCTCAACGTGTCGACTCCTGTGGGCCGACCGAAGAGCAGGGTCAAAGTAGGATTATGTGGATGCGGTGAGGCGAGATGATGATTTATGAATCAAATTGACTGGGGATATTAATATAGAAATCAAGACGATTAATATGTAGAATAGGATAGGGATAGATACCAGGATAGGACAGACAATTTGAGCGGAGAGGCACGTCGACGATGCTCACACTTGGCGCGCCATCTTGATTCTCGTATAGAAAACTATCTAGTTGGTCATTACCATTGATTTGAGCTGGTATAGACAACCCTAATAGTTGAACAATAATTTACGTCTTCAACTCATCCTTTACACGTCTAAACCTAATCTTTTTACCTCTAAAACACATCTTATTTCCTCTTCGCTCAAAGTGAGGATGAAATGAAGACAAAAGGAGCGATTCACGAAGCAGTTAGCCAGGTTTTAACCACGTTTAGCTTAACTACGTTTAACTAGGTGGTTTAACATGTAAAACAGGTACAGTTAAACGTAGTTATGCTAAACGTGGTTATAGAAACCTGGCTAACTGCTTCGTGAATCGCACCCAATAATTCTAACAATTTATGCTTAAGAAGAGGAAAAAATACGTAATCTCGTCTTTTTACCTGTGTTTTCTCAAAAATGGTGAAAAATAGAAAGATAAAAGATGAGGGAATGCGAAGAAAATATTAAATTTATTTCAACTTTGGAAGGTTTACTTCGAACAGGGTTTCTTGAAATTTTCTGTTTTTCACCCGAATGATCAAAGCTTTATATTATATTATAATGTTGTAATTTAGTAGCCACGCCCTTTTTAGGCGTCACAACTCACATCAATCTCTCCCTTCTCCCTCTCGGTCAGTTCATCGGCCTCAGTGTCTGCGATTTCCAACAGAGCGTCCAGTTCATGAACCACTTTGGCCCTCTGAAATGACAAATACGTATATTTAGTAAATATATTTGTTACTCATCTTACATCTATGTATCATGGTGGCTCTACTATGGTGCAGTCACGATCGCCTATTTTCAAATTTCACTCGTTTACTGTTTTACTTCTTATCCAATCACCGGGCGTAACTGCTGTCACGTGACAAAAATTACGCCCTCTGATTGGCCGAGCCTTATACATGGGTCTTATCCGTGTCAGCACCATAGTAAATAGAGCCACCATGGTATGTATATTATTGTAAATAATGTACACTTGCTGCCTTGGAAAATTTTCAACTTGCAGCCGTATTAATCACCATGTCCTGTGTTATTCTTACGGTTCATGGTGATTAAGGCTTAACCTGAGATATTCGGACGAAAAAAGTCGTATCGACAGATGTTCTTGAAATTAATTTGTTAGACTTACAACAATTGTCCAAATATTACTGATTTTTTTTAGATTTTTTTAACCGTTGGTTTAATTATAATTAATTTATTCAAATGTGTATTTTGTATCCTTTCAATGTTAAATTTTTCAATCAACATTGCACAAAAACGGCTCGAGAATTTTTTTAGAATTTTACATGGATTAAAAGCTAATTTTTTGGACTATTTTTCTGAATTGTTTTCATATATTTCGAACCGTGGCGATGATCGTTTCTGATATATCCTAAGAAACTTGGCAACGCTCTCAAGGACTGTAGTTACCACCCCCTCCTAATCTTTTATTCGCATTACTATTGCAACAGTGTTGTCAGATTTGCAGGTGTAGCCACGCCTCTTGACCTTGACAGACAAATTCTCAGGTTATACCTTAACAAGACTGCAAAGGAAATTTTCCGAGGCGACGAATGTACATTTAGAGGTCAAAAAGGTCACCCGGCCAAAACTGACCTTGTCTTCGTCCTGTGCTGACGTCACCGCCACCAAAGTCACCAGAAGGACGGTCAGCTGTGACAGATCACGTGGTTAGAAAGGTTCAATTATATACTGACAAACCGGCAGGACTTTCAATGGTTACAAATAACAATGTTCTTTCCAACAATGAATAATGTGCAACCTGATATTAACGTAAGTCTAACAGATCTTAGAATACCTGTAGACACTAATATGGCGCCAGCAACAACAGTCTATATAGAGTAAAATAAATGGCGGTATCCATAAGATCCTTAATATTTATTTTCAAGATGTCCGCCATGCGTAGATGAATCCACAAGTAAACTAAGATTTGTAATACTGTACACTGCAGTTACAAAGGCACAAATGGACATTTCACAGTATTAAGCCTGTAAACTTATTATAAAGCATTGTTTCAGTTTGATACAGTTGGATAAAAAAATATTATTTGTGTGCACTGTGATTATTTTGTTGTTTTTTTGGCTGTTTGTTTATTTTTTTAATTGACATGATCAAAGTTCGTCTATAATTTACAACCTAAACGATTGAATAAAAAATTTAAATTTGATTTTTTTTTTTAATTGTATGGATGGAAAATTGCATATATCTAAATAATAACAAACATTATGATAATTTTTACTATTTAATTGGTCTTGAATCACCACATGATATTACATACCTGAATTGCGAGAGAGAGCTTCATGTTTGAGTCTGCGATGATCAATGTTTTACAATGGTGCAGGTTCGCTATATATAGGTAAGAGACTGAGGAAACCGTGGTTGACAGTGTTGACACATTACCAATTTATTTCTTCATCAAGAATGGCACAGGATCAAAGTTCCTGTTTTTTTTGTTGTATTTCCTGAAAGATGTGCAATATTTTTTTCAAAATGAAACCGCACATCCTGACAAATACTTTTGGGTTGAATTTCTCAACTGTTTACGTAATTTTGCTGGTAACTTTAATTGTTATCCTGTGTAGTGTATATTATTTTATTTTTAAAACCTGGTTTATATGTCGTGCACATTCAATCTACAAAATCTTTATTTGAATTTAAAGGGCCGTTTGAAAATATTATCATTAAATTATTAAATAAAAAGTAATAACGGATAATATAAATGAACAACATACATGATTGTCAAGTATGTAAGTGACTGATGTTAATACTAGAGAAGCCCTTTTAAATATCGCGCCTCTTCCTATGTTCTCCTTCCGCCCTACTCCCACCTACAACCTGTCAGGTGCTCGAGAGTCCCCTCATATTCCTTCTCTTACACCCGGGACATCATACAGTAAACATCGTAGCATATAGCTCACACCGCAACATACTTTATATTGTGTAACGCGGAAGTGTAATAAACCTCCAGAGTCTTATTGGTAATTATATATCGTGTATTCTTCCAACTACAATCAACCTTATTCTAATTAGACATTAGAACAATATAGTAATTAGCGTGCAGTAAGTAAGTTCAAGAAACTAGACTTCAAATACATAACAATGATGAAATTTTTTATTGCAGAAATGAATAGAGGGTACCAAATTATGCTACTCTGAATTTTTTCAGATTTTTTTGAGACCCAGAACTATTTTAAAATATATTATAATTATTGAAAGTGCGGCCACGCCTCCTTGAGGCGTCTCGGTCCTATCCTTTTTATTAAGGATTCAGGGGTGCCAACTGAAATCACAGGACTTTCAATAATTATTTAAAAATAGTTCCGTGTCTCAAAAAAATCTGAAAAAATTCAGAGTAGCATAATTTGGTATATATATACCCTCTATTCATTTCTGCAATAAAATTTTTTCATGTATGTTGTCCATTATAAAAAAATGCAGTGTATCCCACCAAGTAGAATCGTGATAATAATTAATAGAGCTGTAGCTTGTTTCAATATTGAGAAATCTGCATGCAATTTTTATAATTGATTATGACAATAATCCACTTTTCTTTAATTACGTATTTGGATTCAAGATGATTAGTCTACAATGAGTACAATGACATATAAATATATTTACTGTCAATTTTCTACACATTCTCTTTAACAACATCTTTAAAAATCGTGCATTAAAATTCTGTGACGTCACAGTCATGCAAATATTTAACAAGCAGGAATAGAGACAGACATTGCATGACTATGACGTCAAAGTTTCTTTCTTTTGATTGCGTTAGAGGGTTCAAAAATATATGAAAATAATTGACAATACAAAACTTGAGGTGCCTGTTTCCAATGGACAACATACATGAAAAATTTTATTACAGAAATGAAAAGAGTGTATCAAATTATGCTACTCCGAAATTTTTCAGATTTTTTTTCAGCCCCGGAACTATTTTTAAATAATTATTTACAGTTCTGTAAGTTAAGTTGGCACCCCTGAATCCTTAATAAAAAGGATGGAGACTGGACGCCTATTGACGCCTTCAAGGGGCGTGACCGCACTTTCAATTATTATTTGAAAATAGTTCTGGGTCTCAAAAAAAATCTGAAAAATTCAGAAAAGCACAATTTAGTACCCGCTATTCATTTATTTTCTGCAATAAAATTTTTTCATGTATGTTGTCCATTGTGTCAATAAATAAGTATATCCATTATATTTGTGTGTGACAGAATATAGAGTTGTTTGCTGTTTCCATTTACAAGGGAAAATAGCATAGCAGGTATACGGATTCGACGGTCAGGAGGGCAGAAAAGAGAAAGTGGAGGTCCAACTACTATGGCATTAGATAGAAAAAATGAAAAAAATAAAAAATAAATAAAATAGTTTTGATTGTTCTATAATGATGCGATTTTTTTATGCTATCTATCGTTTATTGGTGTATTTTTACTTTTTTTTATAACCTGATTTATTTTGTTTCATAAAGTGAAAAAAAAAATCAATATATAATTTGTTTATATACTAGTCTGTGCATTATTGTCCACCATAGGGCAGCCTAACTTACAGGGGCATGACGTCAGCGCAATCAACTCTATACTTGTGGACAGTTTTCACATACACTTGGCATACAAGGCAGGAAATTGAACAAAAAATATATTCTGCCATTTTTCGTCACATCATTTTCGTAATTTCCTGTTTTGCCGTGTGAAGATGCGCAATGTTTAACCATAAAAATTTCCAATAACAGGAAGAGGTTAGGCATCCGACATGTTCATCAGTTTGATGCAAGAAACATTTTATTGTAGAGCTAAAAAAAAGGTGGGTGATCGACCATCCTGACTGAGGTTTCTTTTGGTTCCTTGAGTCAGAGTTTAATACGAAAGAACTTGAAAACAAAACAATTTTTCTGTATAATGCAACGTCATTTTTTAAGCCTATATAACACGATAAAAATTTTGTAGTCATTGTATACAATTTTTTCTTACAAGAAAATTTCATCTCTATACAAACAAATGGAGATAAAGTTTTCTTGCAAGAAAAAATTGTATACAATAATTAAAAAAAAAAACGCATCTTGTTATATAGGCTTAATTAGTCAATAAAAGAAGAATTAGTCCACAAAACATATAACAATGATAATACATATTGATCAGATATTACCGATACTTCCATTGGATGATCAATAGACAACAGAGTCTACTGGTTGCAAAAACCTCTTAAAGACCAAATTTTATTATTGATACATATTCTTTAAAACACATTTTATTTGGTATAAAAATATTGGGTTTCAAAAACCTCTTTTTCCCATGCTAAATGGAATATAAAGCAGAAAGTTGGTTGCAAAAACCTCTACTTCCACGGCGGGAACGTTTAAAAATCACTTTTTCAAATTTTAAAAAATTCTACAACCCCAAATTATTTTTTGAGAATTTTTTGATTGATAAATTCAGCTTTCTGGGGGCCACATTAGTATGGTTAGATACCTAGTTTGCCCAAAACTCGAAATTCATATTTTTATGGGTTCATGGGCAAAATTTTTAAGTTTTTCCAAAATGGAAAAGTTAAGTATCTGACTATACATTAATGACCTCCCTTACCCCAAATATTTTTTTAAAAAAATTCTCAAAAAATTTTTTGACACAGATATGGGCAGATTTTCAAAAAGTTAGTTGCAAAAACCTCTACTTCCATTTTTGAAAATTTCCCTAAATTTGGTTTTTGGTTGAATGGGCAAATTTTTGTTCTGAATCTTATTTTTTTGACCCAATCAACCCCCCAAAAAAATTTCAAGTTGATTTGTTAAGAAATAAGCTTGCTAGAGTTTTTTGCCCATTACCTAAAAAAAGAAAAACTGGATTTAGAGGTTTTTGCAACCAGTAGACTCAACATATTACAACCAATTATTATTATTACATACATGAAAAAAATTTATTGCAGAAATGAATAGAGGGGCCAAATTATGCTACTCTGAATTTTTTCAGATTTTTTTGAGACCTGGAACTATTTTTAAATAATTACTGAAAGTCCTGTGATTTCAGTTGGCACCTCTGAATTTTTAATAAAAAGGATAGAGACTGGACACCTATATTGATGCCTCCAGGGGGCGTGGCCGCACTTTCAATGATTATTTAAAAATAGTTCTGGGTTTCAAAAAAATCTGAAAAAACTCAGAGTAGCATAATTTGGTACCCTCTATTCATTTCTGCAATAAAAAATTTTCATGTATGTTGTCAATTGCAGCATTAATATCATGTTTAAAGTTACAATTTGGATCAAAAGACTGAAACTGTTGAGTGAAATATGCATTGAAGGCATCAGCAAATTGCAGAAGTTCTGTAAAATTTGAACCATCATGATTAAAAGCAGCAGGAGTGAAAGATCCCCTTTTTGCTTTTGAGATATGACCAAGCATTCTTCTTACCACTACTTGTACCTAACTTCCATGAATATTATCGAATAGACTGCCTTATACGCTTCTTAACAAGTCTTAGGTTGTTAATTATTAAGTTGTTTGTATCTTTTTATGTTTTGTATATTTGTTATAATGAGCTATTTTTGTGGTGTTTTACCATCCTATTTCAAACTATAATGTGAAAAATAAGAGAAAATTTTAATAAGAGAAGTTGTTTTCAAGTTAATAGATTTCATTCTATGATACAAGATTGTAACTTGCTGCTCAACCGTAATAGTATGGACGTCTCCGAGGTCCTCCAAAAATTCTGCACGCGACCCCAAGACTCCCACAGCTGTTCCTCGAGAAAATATCTCTCTTGACCCTTACAGTCTCATCTTGTAGATGTTGGAGAACCTGAGGCCAAAGGATGCACATTATTCATATAACGAAAATCATTAAATTCAAACTAACTATGGAAGATTTATATTTAAGTCCTGATTTTTTGGGAAATTTTTAACCACAGCCCGAGTTGAAATAAATTTCATATTTTCTTCGTTATTAAGCTTTCCTCTCGTCTTTTCTCCTCTTATTTTGCACCATTTTATAGAGTTAAAAAAGAGGGGAAAAGACAAGATTACGTATTTTTTCCTCCTCTTAAGCATAAAATGTTAAAAATATTGTCTTCATTTCATCCTCACTTTGAGCGAAGAGAATATAAGGTGTGTTTTATAGGTAAAAAGATTAGGTTTAGACGTGTAAAGGATGAATTGAAGACGTAATTTTTCAACTAAGGTGGATTATGAATATATGGTCATCAAATTTTGTACATGCCAAGGACGAAAATTAGAACTCAATTTTGAGTATTACAGATCTAAATTTTTCCTGAAAATCACCTTCAACTGACCTTGACCTGGTCCTGTGCTGACGTCATCGCCACCAAAGTCACCACAAGGACGATCAGCTGTGACAGGTCACGTGGTTACAAACGTGACAATAATATTGGCTATCAATAATAATAATAACAATTGACTTGAAACATAATTTTCAAATTTACATCTTTTGGAGAGAGAAAAAGACTTGATTTACGTTTAGATTTGTAAGGAGAGATGTTGGAGATGTACTGTATTATGTATAATCCATAAAATGGTATTTCTGTATTGGATCCAATAAATAAATCAAGGTTCTTGAATTAAATTGAATTCATGAATTGAATTGAAAATAACAAACTTTGGTATATATTTTAACACTATTTAAAATCAGAGAGACCTGTTTTGTTTTTAAAAAAATTTTGAAGTGCATTCATATATAATACTGCTCTCATATTATGATGACAAATGTTCAAGTTTATGTTTTTAGTCGTATATAGTGTGATATAATAATACGTAACTTGACTCTGATTATTATATTATGAATCTGACGTGCTGATATTATTGTACAATTGAAAATCAATAAAATAATTATGAATTATTATTACTTTACAATGGACAACGTGCATGAAAGATTTTTATTGCAGAAATGAATAGAGGGCACCAAATTATGCTACTCTGAATTTTTTCAGATTTTTTTAGATTACCGCGCGGAGCTATTTTTTAATAATAATTGAAAGTAATTCTTCAAGTTAAGTTGTAACCCCTGAATCCTTAATAAAAAGGATAGAATAAAATAGAAAATATTTTTCTATAGAGACTGGACGTCTATTGACGCCTCCAGGGGACGTGGCCACACTTTCAATTATTATTTAAAATAGTTCTGGGTCTGAAAAAAATCTGAAAGAATTCAAAGTTGCATAATTTGGTACCTTCTATTCATTTCTGCAATAAAAAAATTTCATGTATATTGTCCGTTACCTGAATAGCGAGTGATATCTTCATGTTTGCTGCTGGTTGGTAAATTTCTAAATACATGCTGTCACTCTATATAGCAGACCATCAGGAAACCTCCAAGTAAACAATGTAATAAGCCAATATCACTTGCAATGCATTCTACAATGCATCGAGGTTGCAACTTCCTGTTTTCTCTCGGAGGAAATGCAACGTTTTGACATCGCAGCAAAGGAAGTCGACTACAACATGGTCGCGAGTTCGATCACAAACTCCGATTCATGTTATCCATTAATTGAGGAGATTTGTTGCATTAGCGACCATCCTGACTGAGGTTTCCTTAGTCCAACTAGGTAAATATTGCTTACTGGGGGACTTAATAAGGAAATGCAAGAAGTATGGAGTATCGACCTCAAATTTTTTTTCATTGCAGAAATGGATAGAGTGTGCAAAGTTATGCTACCCTGATTTTTTTCAGAGCCCGGGAACTACTTTTAAAAAATTTATCGAAAGTCCTTTTTGTGACGTCACGAGGCGGCAATTCCTATCTTTTTCTGAAGGAGTGGCGCCTCGTGACGTCACAAAAAGAACTTTTAATAATTTTTTAAAAATAGTTCCCGGACTCTAAAAAATCTGAAAAAATTCAGGGTAGCATAATTTTGCACACTCTATTCATTTCTGCAATAAAAGAAATTAAGATCGATATTCCACTCCATTGTCAATATTGCCGCACATGGAAATATAATTTATAAATTTACTAATTGAAAAAGTAGTTTATGTAGTTAATTAAGAAATTTAATAACACTTAATGCTATAATAATAAATTTTAAATATTTCATTAAGCTTCGATCCCAGACATGTTCATGTTATCCATGATACCTAATACTACTTGAGCACTCGGGAGGAAAGTTATGGACCATAATATCTGAGGTTTACACGGTTCTCCCACTCCATCTAGTTAAATATAATATTGCTGCTTGCATGGCTAACAAGGGACCTATATGAAATATAATCAGAATAATTAAATGCTAGCTCACATAAGGAAATATTTCATTTATAAATTAAAATTATATTTGCCTGCTACTTTAGAAATGAAATAATGCATGCTATATATATAATAATATTGTTATATTGTATTTTATAATCATGCACAGAACTGTTGACAACTGCAAAGCAAAGAATAGAATGATTTTTTTTTAAATATAATATATAATATAAATTAATATTCTGTACTAAAGCTAAGGAAGGTAAAATGAAATATGTTTGCACTTTGACATTTTTGCTCTTTTTTAAATAATTTATTTTAATTTATGGTTTAAATGTTATGGGACTTACACATTACTATAATGATATAAATGTACTTATTATTAATAAATAAAAATACAAAATAGTAATAAATTATTGTAACATTAGTATTGTATGGACATTATTGTATACACACTCGTCACCTTATACTGTATAGAAATTTTCTCTTTGCAGCCTTGTTAATCACCATGCATGCCCTTTGTTTTTCTTACGGGGCATGCATGGTGATTGACAAGGCTGCAATGAGAAATTTTCCGAGGCAACGACTGTACATACTTATCTTGAAAAATAATAAATAAATTTAAAAAAGAGATGTACAATATTTTTTTTGGTTGGAATAATTCAATTTAAATTATTTTGTTTTCTTTAAATCATTATATAATTTAAATAAGTTGAAAGAAATGTTTCAAAATGTTAATTTTTTCATTTTTCTGAAAAATATTTTGTCAATAATTTCATCTATATATTTTCTTTGAAAAAAAAAATCGTTGTAAATTAAGATTAAATTTAAAGACATAATAAGGGTCTTGAAGAATTATTCTTTTTAATAACTTGTTTCAACCAATAAGGTTATGTAAAATAACCTTGGTTGATCTATGTAACAAAATGACCAATAAAAAAACAAAAAAATATATATCAATGTTAACATTCTCCATAAATCATAAAACAAAGATGCCATTTTTTTTTTTCAGGACCTTGCATTGTTGCCAATGAAATGCTATATTTATATGTTCGTGTATCATATAATTTAATACACTAGGCTATATAAGTGTCAATTAAAGAAATACAAGTTAACATTTTTACTTGCATGCTCTCAGTAGAAAATCACAAAATCATTATTTAATTTTTGAATTTATTTAAAATAAATTGTCACATTTTACTCACGTAACAATTAAATTAACTTCACATTTAAAAGTTGCAATAAAATATCTTACTATAGCAATGCCGATCAGTATAACTTTTAGGGACGTATTATTTTATCTATCATTAAATTCATTAATCTTTAAAAAATACTTTTGTTCTTTAAAAAAATATATTATTATTAGAGAGCGGAAAAAAGTCATTTCGACTTTTTGTGCACATGAGGACTATTTTGCTGTCATTTAGGATGTCCACCGATCTCCGGAAGTGGATTAAAAAAATATAAAAAATATGACTTTTTCTTGTTTTTGCGACTATTAATTTGGCAAAATGTAACTTTTTTGTGACTTTTTGACACTTTTTAGTACATTTCAGCTAATTTCTTCAAATCGTCATAGAATATAGTACAAAAATAAAACTCACAAAAACAAAATTTTAAACACAGAAAAAAAATTTTTTGTGATAATGCATGCCATCTAAGGATGTGCATCTTAAAACTAATTAAAAATATTTTTTTATCGATAATATTTTTAAAATGCTTATTTGCTGCCTTTTTTTTTTAAAAAAAAAAATTGACTTTTTGTAGACTATTAAAAAAAAGGCGACTTTTTTAAAGATTATTTTCCAAAAAAAAGTTGACTTTTTAGGCACCTATTTTTGAAAAAAAAATTGACTTTTTTCCACCCTCTAATTATTATTAAAATATATTGTACTGACTTCCTATTTTTTTTTTCTTAATTTAGCAAGTTAATAATAAAATAGCTATGCAATTCTTTAATTTTATTAAATTGAATACATAATATAATTTATATAGAGAGTGTAAAAATATATTAAAAATATGGCAATTCATAAATGAAGGTGGTTTCATCCAAATATTAAGTAAAAATTCGTTCATGAAGTTTATTCATTGAAAATAAATTATATTTAAAAATTGAGAACAACATGGAAAAAAGGAATTCATAAGATTTTATATCATTATTTACATGGTATAGTTTATCCGTAGTACCATGAACGCCTCGGGAACGAAAAAATTGCACTGCTAATCAACCACGGGATGAACCTCTTGTTGCGCTTCAGTTCCTCCTTGTCCAAACCTCCGACCTGAATGGCGTCCTTCAACTGTTGGAGGACCTGTGGACAAAGGTGAGAAAATATTTAAAAAATATATTAAAAAAATTACCGAAATTGGTCAAATATTGACATGTTAGTGGTAAAAAGTGCATGTTTCGAAGTTCAGATAGTTATATTTCAATTAAAAAATACTGCAATTGGTTATATTCTAATGGGCTTTTAGGTCTATTTACCACCAACAAGCCTCTGATGACAGTCTCAATCTATTTTAGTAAGAAATATGAGAAATTAACATTGATATTTAAAATACTACGTTGATTGATTGATTGATTGATTGATTGATTGATTGATTGATTGATTGATTGATTGATTGATTGATTGATTGATTGATTGATTGATTGATTGATTGATTGATTGATTGATTGATTGATTGATTGATTGAACTCACATCAATCTCCCCCTTCTCCCTCTCCGTCAGTTCATCGGCCTCAGTGTCTGCGATTTCCAACAGAGCTTCCAGTTCATGAACCACTTTGGCCGTCTGAAATGACAAATATGTCAATGTACATTTAGAGGTCAAACAGGTCACCCAACACTGACCTGGTCCTGTGCTGACGTCACCGCCACCAAGGTCACCAGAAGGACGGTCAGCTGTGAAAGGTCACGTGACAATAATAATAAGTCGATAATAATTTATTGAAATTCGTTTTAACATAATTTTTAGATTTAAATATTTTCAAGAGAGCAAAAACTTTATTTCAGTGTAAGATTCTTAAAAACATCAAACTTTAGTATTTTTCATATTTAAAAAAGTAATTAAAATCAGAGAATCTTGTTTTTTTTTAATGTAGTGCAGTTTATAATATAATTATTATAACAGTACAATTACCTGAATGGCGAGTGCAATCTTCATTGTTTGCTACTGGACGGTAAATTTACAAATACACATCACGTTATATCGGTTAAAGCAGCCCAGGAAACTACCAAGAAAACATTGTTTAATTTCCTGTTCACTCTCTCAAGAAAGTTAGGTTTTTCCTAATAACAAAGGAAACTATTGTCAACTTCAAACGGATGGTCGCTTGTTCAATCCCAGACTCCATGTTATTCATTATATCTAATAATGCTGATTGAAAAGATTTCTTGCATTACCGACCATCCTGACTTAGGTTTCATGGTTCTCCCACTCCAACTAGATAAATATAATATTGCTGCTCAACGACTATATACTGGAGGACGGCCTAGAACGTCGAATTGAGAAACCTCGATACTCGGTAGAGTTTGAAAACTCCCTCTATAACGCGCGCTCGGCCGGCTAGAAAAGTCAAGGTCATGACGTCACTGGTTGAGGAAATGGCTGCGCGGGAAAGTTAGGCCGTCCTCCCAGTATATAGTTCTTGATTGCTGGTTGGCTAACAAGGAACGTATACTGCAGTATAAAATATAATAATTATTAAGTATTTATCAGTATAATTAACTGCTGGCTCAATGAAGATATCATTTAAAAATAAAATTGTAGTTGCATGCTACTTTAGAAATGAAATAATACTTGCTACTATGTAATAATATTATTCTATTATATTTTATCATTATAAAGATACGAGAACTGTTGTTTTCTAACACCGAATATATTCTCAACTAACCTTATGTTTATTGTTTTAAGCATACCATTCATATTTATTAGTATTTATAGCTAAATCTATAATTCCAAATATACAATATAAAAATCATACAGGTCTTTCATCAGTAATAAAAAATGAGAAAAAACAATCATATATAATGATGAAATTATTACATTTTATTTTATTACAGAAATTTTATACTTTGGTGTAATGGAAGATTTATGGACGTCTAGGGCCCCCAAAAATAAAGCCGCTATATGAAGGGAGCGTCCATGGTAACCATCTCTTGTTGCGCTCCTCGAATTCTCTCTTGTCCTTGACCTAAAAAAAAAATATTTATTTTTTATATATATATACAATTTTTGACGATGCAGTTTTTCTGATGTGTGGTGAATGTTCACTCTATGTGTATAGGCTCCTTAGCCTTTTATATTCACCAATTTGGGTTATTATGTTGTTGCTATTATTTATTTTTTTTCCCTATTCCCTACAATGTAATTTATCCCAAATAAACAAATATTATTATTATCATTATTATTGACCTGACGAACGACCTGGGGACAAAGGTCATGCGACGTCTTCAGGTGTCATCAATGGAGTATTGACCTCAATTTTTTTTATTGCAGAAATGGATAGAGGGTGAAAAGTTATGCTACGTACCCTGATTTTATTCAGATTTTTTAGAGTCAGGGAACTATATTTAAAAAATTATTGAAAGTTCTTTTTGTGACGTCACGCGGCGGTAAATTCTATATTTTTCTTAAGGAGCAGCGTCTCGTGACGTCACAAAAAGAACCTTAAATAATTTTTTTAAAAATAGTTCCTGGATTCTAAAAAATCGGAAAAAAAAATCAGGGTAGCATAACTTTGCACCCTCTATCCATTTCTGTAATAAAAAAATTGAGGTCGATACTCCATTGATGGACAGACTCGAGGAATACACTTCCACTTGTTGTTAGTAAACAAAGTGTTGATTTTTTTCTTTGTTTTTTTTTTCTTTTTTTATCAAACCCTATTAGGTACTCCTAATTACCTAATTACATACTATTTTGAAAACCCCGAACCTTCCGAAACCCTAACTTGAGCGTTTCGCGGGCTCTTCCGGAATTAACCGGAGGCGGCCATGGCTTTGCAATCCATCCCGGCATTTGCCTGAGACTAAAGGAAACGTGGAAACCTCAGCCAGGTTGGACGCTACAGCTTTTGTCAATGAATCGGAAGTGCAATGGTCCAAATCCAGAAGAACCACATAGTGGAAAAGCGCAACGATTTAACCCTGAGTGGGAATCGTTTTTTTTTTAATGGACACCAATCCAACTACTAACCACGCTGGGCGTTGCTTGACTTCGGTGATCTGACGAGACCCGGTCAAGCGCACTGCGCAACACACCCACAAGTATTGTTGCTAATGTCTTTCCTATGACTGAAAAACATGAGACGGTTGTTGATTTACATGTTAACTTATGAAAAATGACTGTTACTTATGAAATTTATTGTGTCTATTAGCGCCAACAATGTCATTACGTTCTGTGCCCTGGTGGCAAAATTAGACACTACGTTGTCCCATGTTTAACAATGAAAAAGGCTTCATACGATAGACATTATAAACAATGGTTTGTTACAACCATTGCGAGTAGAAGACTTTGGTTAAATCACAAATTTAGTATTTATATGAAGTTCACAGAATTTACAGTTTTTTTCATTCGATTGTGCCATTTTGGTTAACTTACCTCTCTGCCGTAACGATTATTATGGTCTACTTGCTGTTTGACGAACCACATGGAAAATAAGAAAAGTTAGTTGAGGACCTGTCGAGCAAAATTCGATCAACTCACGGTAACTCCGTCAAAAAGTTCATCAGGCTCGCCATTAGTGACGTTCGACCCAGCGTCGAGTTCGAGAAGAACTTTGGTCTTCTGAAATTCGAGAAAGTTTTATTAGACAATAATGGTTGCATTTTTTTATTTCATATTTAGAAAATGTACCTAAAATTATGATTTTCTGAATTTTTTCGGATTTTTTGGAGTGCGGGAACTAATTTTAAAAAAATATTTAAAATACCTGAATTTGGGTGGTACACCTGATGGGACAACCGTGACGTCATTTGTCGTGCTGTGATTGGCTGTTGATGATGTCACGGCTGCTGTGATTGGCTGTCGATGACGTCACGGTTGTCCCATCAGGTGTACCACCCATAATCAGCCATTTTAAATATTTTTTTAAAATTAGTTCCCGCACTCCAAAAAATCTGAAAAAAATTCAGAAAAGCTTAATTTAATGTATATTTTCTAATTATGAAATAAAAAAATGCAACCATTATTGTCTATTGTTAACTAATTCTCGTAATGTAATGCATGTACTTATGTAAACCTTAGCAAATTCACAAAAATTCTGAAAATTTTTTGACAGGCAAATATTAGTGCCTAACAGCCGAAGAAAAAATTTCAAAACAATTCAATGAGCCTATTTTTTTTATTTAATTATTTCTTTTTTATACAGTTAAAAGCAGTTTGAAGAAGGTAGATTTCATACGAGGTATTTACAGGTAAGAAAAGCGATTGAATATCACTCCTAATTTTTGCTGAATCGCTTTCCCCATAAGTAAGCCCCATATTTGACTAACACTAAATTATAATTATGTAGTTTAATTAATGTAAGATTACTACTGAAAATAACCGGAAATGTGAGGTTCTGGATTTTCCAGCAATTATAATTTATTTATTATATTTCTCATAGTTCACAATTCAACCAAAATCCTTCTTCCACATACGGTTGTAATTATTTTACATTAGCTAAAAGTGTATTTAAATACCTCCTTCTCGTCACCCTGCGCTGACGTCACGACCACCAGAGTGACCAACAGCGCCGCCATCTGTCAAGACACGAACTAAAATTAGCAAGGTTGTATAGCCACCAATCCTGCAGGATATTAAGAAATTTTATGAAATATTAATATGGGAATTTCAGACATGTAGTTGAAACAAACAATGATATTTTGAGTGCTCTAAAAATTATAAAATATAACAATGCAATAATACTTTATTTATAATGTAATGTGTAATAATTATTTTGAATTAGATGTTTTGGATGATTATTGGATTTGAAATATGCAAAATACTCGTACGAATTCTTTTTTTTTTTAATAAATAATTTTACATTGAAGATATATCTTTTAATTTTTATATTATTATAGTACTCAGAATTTAATAATTAACGAATGGAAAAAAGTATAATATTTACACCATACCGTAGAAACAATAAAAAATATTATAACAACATGTAAGATTCAATAGGATTATTTATTTATATTTCTGTAATTAAATATTTAATATATACAATGCTTGAACTATACCTGCATGACATTATTTTATTGCATATTTGGATAGAAGACCTTGAGTTATATATTATCAAAATGTTCTAGATTTTCTGAATCCTCTAAATAGCACCTCTGAAAAAAAAAATATATGCTGTGACGCACCGTCTGTATAAGTAAGCTTGCATGTTATATATTTTGCATGACTATGACGTCACAGCATCTTTCCCATTAAGGCGGATTCACATGGCGACAATGGCGGTGCGACGCGATTTTGACGCAAAAGCTGTGAGCAGCGAGCGAATAGACAATAATGGTTGCATTTTTTTATTTCATAATTAGAAAATATACATTATAAATTATGCTTTCCTGATTTTTTTCAGATTTTTTGGAGTGCGGGAACTAATTTTAAAAAATTATTTAAAATGTCTGAATTTGGGTGGTACACCTGATGGGACAACCGTGACGTCATCGACAGCCAATCACAGCAGCCGTGACATCATCAACAGCCAATCACAGTATTCTTTCCCTTAGCCAAGAAGGATGAGATGAAAAAACGTGCAATCTGGACAGAACTGGCAACACTGTAAGCTTTCCGGTTTCTTCTGATTAAAAAGTCCCCCTTTCGAATTTTGCTTTCCGGTTTCTTCTGATTAAAAAGCCAATTATGTCCCCCTCCCGATTTTCGCTTTCCGGTTTCTTCTGATTAAAAGCCCCCCTTACGTTTCGCTTTCCGGTTTCTTCCGATTAAAATCTTCTATCTAGGGGTCATATAAACTTGGCAACGTTTTAACGTTTTTTCACTCTCATTATTCTGGGCTGTAAGTCAGATTACAATCACAGCACGACAAATGACGTCACGGTTGTCCCATCAGGTGTACCACCCAAATTCAGGTATTTTAAATATTTTTTTAAAATTAGTTCCCGCACTCCAAAAAATCCGAAAAAATTCAGAAAACCATAATTTTAGGTATAGTTTCTAATTATGAAATAAAAAAATGCAACCATTATTGTCTATTCGCCATTGCGGCGACGAATATCGCGTTAATTGGCGATACTCTTTTTTTAATTGCAAATATGGATGTTAAAGCCAGTGCGCATCATTCGCTGATAAAAATCGCTATGTAAATCCACCTTTAGAGGATTCTAAAGGGACCAAAATAAAATTGACAATACTTAACTAGAAGTCCTCTATTCGAATTTTCAACTCAAAATGTACAACAATACCAATACAATTCAACAATACCTGGAGTGTTAGCGCGATCTTCATGCTTGACTGCTTGATCCGTGGCAAAGTTTAAGTCGATTTATAGACGTCGTTTGTTTCTGCGGTGGCCTAAACTTGTGGTCAAGCATCCGATTGTTTTAAACGGTTTTTACGTCTATTATTAAAAATGTGAAATGTAAATTTCCAACTAGATGAATTTATATAGTAAGAAAAAGTAAGTTTGGTATTTTTTTTAATAAAAGGATTCATTATAAAAGGTTTAATTTTAGTCTAGAATTTTTATTACAAAATTTTAACACCAAATTTCACAACAAATCTGGAAATAAAGTTAAGATATAAATTTCCCGAATACACAATGTTATGTTTTGTAAAGATAGAATGATCACAATAACGTGTCATATTTTTTAAATTTACATTTGGATTTTCATAAAGAGCGAGCAAGTTAGCACAAGTTAATATTTACATATACAGTAACAAAATAGACAATAATGGTTGCATTTTTTTATTTCATAATTAGAAAATATACATTAAATTAAGCTTTTCTGAATTTTTTCAGATTTTTTGGAGTGCGGGAACTAATTTTAAAAAAATATTTAAAATGTCTGAATTCGGGTGGTACACCTGATGGGACAACCATGACATCATCAACAGCCAATCACAGCACGACAAATGACGTCATGGTTGTCCCATCAGGTGTACCACCCAAATTCAGGTATTTTAAATATTTTTTTAAAATTAGTTCCCGCACTCCAAAAAACCCGAAAAAATTCAGAAAAGCATAATTTTAGGTATATTTTCTAATTATGAAATAAAAAAATGCAACCATTATTGTCTATTAATATCATGACTTTGATAAGAAAAAACAAACAAGACCCAAGAGGCAGGTTTGTTTAAAGTGTTAATAAAATGCAGACAGACTACATGGGGTTTTCGCACGTTGATTATACCTCATTTTTATTTTAGAAATTATGACAAATAATATAGTAATAAAAATGCATTGAAATTTATATAATTTCGATAAAAAATATCATAGATAATAAAAAAAAACTTATTTTAATATAATCATATATAATATTATAGTGTTATTGATTACTTTAGTTTCAGTAATTTTTATTTATTTATTTCTCTTGTGGGTGTATATACTACAATATAGAGACAAAGGACATTTAAAAAAAATTAACATAAAAAAATAAAAGTAAAATATAATTATTATAAAATTTTATATAAATATTTAATATATTTTTTAGTATACACAAAATACAACAGTAGTAGACTCTTAGTTATTTTTATGATTTTATATGCAACACTGATAAATGTTTCATTTTTACGACAGTCTAACAGATCTTAGAATACCTGTAGACTTTACGGCGCCAGCTTCAGACAGTCTAGACTGAATGGCGGCATCCATAAGATCCTTAATATTTATTTTCAAGATGTCCGCCGTGCGCAGTTGAATCCACATGTAAACTAAGATTTGTAATACTGTAAATCAAATGTTATTTTTAACATTATTGTGTAAAACTGTTGTTGACTCTGGAAAATATAATTTCCTCACAAATTGTGACACCGACCGCAAATAGTTCTGTGGTTTCCTCAGTGCTATCAGTCAACTCTTCTCTCCGGATGTTGAACAATAACGACGGGAAGTTGGACCATCTCCGGATGTGACAGAAAGGAAGCATCGGAAATTATTTAAAATATAAATACCTTACGCAATGTCTTTGATTATACATTTCGTCACACGTTTGTTCATTAATATAACCATAACAGCTATGGACCTTGGGTATTTTTTTTCTTATTGATACAAAAAATACATTTCTAGGCCCAAGCTAACTGAAGATGAATTTAAGGGTAAGGTAACACGCCCAATGTAAAAAATATCAGGTATACAAATACGAGCTACTTTTGAGTTATGAATTTTCAAAGTTGGCTTATTTCACATACAAATTTCATTTCTCCATGTTAAATTAGCCAACTTTAAAAATTCATCAACTTAAAAACTAGCTCGAATTTGTATACCTGATATTATACCTACTGATAAGGGATGTATTTTAAATTTTTTGTATCATTTTCATGTGTGGGAATTTATTTAATATTGGGCGTGTTACCTTACCCTTAAATAGGTAATAAGAAAAATTTGGTTAGTATTCACGAAGAGTTAAGGAGCGTTTTAGGGAGAGATATTTTAAGAAGCGTTTTTGATACCAGGTAACAGGTAAGAAAAACGCTTCTTAAAATATCTCTCCCTAAAACGCTCCTTAACTCTTCGTGAATACCGCCCATTGTATTTAATAGATAAATAAATAAATATAAATATAGTCGTAAATAATTTAAATTTTTAGTTTCTGCATTGTGATAGCTTCGTTGTTTTTTTTTTTTTTTTTTTTTTTTTTTATTACTATTTTATTTTCTTCGATAAAACCATGCAACAAGATTGTGGTTAATTTTACTTACAACTAATTTATACACACGTTTACTATCATACTCAAACCTTCCAAAACCTTAACTTCTGAGTAAAAAAATTATATTTTTTGTATATAAATTTTTAAATCTTCTTTTGTTTAACTCTTATATTTATCAATAATCATACCTTAAAACTACAGTTTAAATTTATTCTATTATCTCTTTCATGTGCACAAAAATACAATACATATTATATCACATTGTGCAATTCAAAATAATAAAACATTTAACACAATAAAAAAATAAAACCAAATATTATACGTACGTTTAATTTAATTGAACATTTGCTGCTTATAGAAATACTGACAAATTTTTCTCACAAATTATTTTACTTTATGGGTAAGATAACGCCACCAATGTTAAAAAAATTCCCTCACACAAAAATTCTGAAAAAAATTTAAAATGATCTTCTCTACTCTATGAGTTAAAAATTCATAACTCAAAAACTAGATCGTATTTGTACACCTGCTGATATTTTAGCTACTGATAGGGGGTGTAGAGGAAAACATTTCAATTTTTGTCAGAAATTTTGTGTCAGGGATTTCTTTTAACATTGGTGGCGTTATCTTACCCTTAACATTCCATTATTAAAGTAATGAAAAAATCGTTAAATTTTACTAAATAAAGAATCTTTCACAAATAGAGGCTTCAAGTCAGCTGATTTTTTGGTGTTTCCACCATCCTATCTAAACCTATGTAAAAAAACAAACAAACATGAATTCGTTTTTTCACTCAGAATAATATTTTTTAGGGAACTAACGGAACTTTGGTCCAAACTGAAAAATACAGTAGATAATTCAAGATTTACGTAGATTTTTTACTTGATTTATTATTGAGAAATGTTAAAAAAAAAACTTTGATTCATTTTCAAGTGCAAGATGGACCTTAGCGACAACAGATGCGCAGCGCGAGCGCACTCACTTGAAGCCTCTATTGCTATTTCGTAACCTTTGTTATTTTTGTTAAAAACATTTTCAAACAACTCGCGATAAATCAAGATACCGAGTAAAGCCGAATGGTTCCGACGAAGACCGAAGTTCGCGGCAGGACGTTCTCGACAGCGACCTGCTGCGGTGTTCTGTGCGCCTGGCACGGCGGTTCGTTATTTTCCATCAAAGCAGCTCGAGCCAGCTCAAATCAACTCGGGCCAGCTCAAAACAGCTCGCAAAGAGGCTTGCCGGGTGTTCTTGCTGCTTGCTCGCTATGCCGTCCGTCTAGCTCCATTGCATTATCATTGGAACTGACTAACATGCTAAATGTAATAAATATATTTATGCTAAATTTAATAAATATAATGTAATTACAATAGAATATAATTATGTATAATATTAATTAACCAGAACTGCGTGGTAATAAAGGTAGCCATTAAAATTGAGATTTGCTGAAGGATTGATTTCAGTTACAAACCGGAAACGGGAAATTTTTGTCGAACGCAATCAAATGAAATAAATTTTAAAAAATCGAAGATGCTCTAAAACTTAATCGCTTAAGTATGGTTTGAGCAAATTTAAGGGGGCGGTATTCTCACAATAGCTCCATTTCCGGTTTCCATCCATAAGGTCAAAGTTAAACTTCTGCCTCAGAAGTTTCCGAGATCCAAATCAACTTGTAAGGTCAATCCTAAAGATTAATAATAAAAAAATATATTATTTTATTTTCAAAAAAATATGAATAAAAAAAAAGCGTAATTTAGGTTTGATAAAAAAATTGTTATGAGAGAGACGGGATAATAATAATATAATAAATTATGGACAAATTATAAATAATATATTAAATGCAAAGTCGTCTGCTCGTTGTTAGTAAACAAAGTATTGTTATGTAATGTCTGTCGCATGAAGGGAAAAACATGGGACGGTTGTTGATTTACATGTTAACTTATGGAAAATGACCGTTAATTATGAAGTTGAAACGGTTAACTAGCGCCAACAATGCCATTACGTTCTCTGCTCTGGTGGCAAAATTAGGCACTACGTCGTCGCATGTTTAACAATGAAAAAGGCTTCATGCGACAGACATTATTCACATTATAAACAATGGTTTTTGTTACAACCATTGTGAGTAGAAGACTTTGCATTAAAGTAGAGTAAAAGCGATTTCATTTTTTGCAATATATTTTATTTTCTAAAAAAAGTTTTACTGTCCCCCTATTGAGAAATTTGAGAAATGAATACCAAAAATTTAATCTTAAATAGCTGCACCACAAAAAATTCCCAAAATTGGTGTTTCGGGGGCCTTTAACATGCAGCCTTATTATAGAATAGAAAACAGTGTTTTACTCCAACTTGGTCCAAACTATGGTACCATCATTGAGCTCTATACAAGGCTAGAGGGCTAATCAGCTGTTTTAGGCGCGCACGGCGTCTGGGAGGAAAGTGGGTGGTGGTCGGTGCTATCGAATGCCTGGTTGACCAACCTAAGAAAGTTTCCTTATAAAATAAGTATTAAAAGTTACACTGCAGTTGGCAATTCTGAGGAGAATACGTTGGAATGTGTGACGAAAGCGCAATCTCCCACCCACTTCCTCCCGCCGGACCGTGCGCACAGTTTAACATTGAGAAGTATAGGGCATTATCCCTCTAGCCTTGTATAGAGCTCAATGGGTACCATATGAAAAATACCTACGTAATCTATGATGAATTCTTTAATGAATTTTCAAATAAAAAAAAAAAAAAATACGGAGCCGTATTTTTTTTTTTTTTTTTTTTATTTGAAAATCCATTAAAGAATTCATCATAGATTACATACGTATTTTTTAGTTGGTACCATACATAGTTCAGAAGAAGTTTGAGTAAAAAGCTGTTTTCTGTTCCATAAGGATGCATGTTAAAGGCCTCCGAAACACTAATTTTCGATTTTTTTTTGTGGTGAAGATATTTGAGATGGAATTTTTTGCTTTTCATTTCTGAATAGAAGGCAGGTTAAATTATTTTTAGAAAACAAAATATTCAAAAAAATGAAATCGCTCACTTTACTTTAAGATTATCTTTTTGTGCTGTCTATTTTTCATATTATAGATGAAGAGTTAGTCAAAAACGTATCATATAGTATATATATCTATATTTCTGAATAATTAAATAATATATAAAAAAAAGTGTAATGAATAACAAGCAAGACTATAATGAGGACAATGAAATACCTATTTACATTGAATAATAGCATGCAAAGTTTAAAAAATGCATTCTATATAAGAACGGAGTATTGATCAAAATTTTTTATTGCAGAAATAGGTAGAGCGTGCAAAGTTATGCCACCCTGATTTTTTTCAGATTTTTTTGAGCCCGGGAACTATTTTTAAAAAACTATTGAAAGTCCTTTTTGTGACGTCACGCGGCGGCAAGTCCTATCTTTTTGTTAAGGAGCGGCGTCTCGTGACGTCACAAAAAGAACTTTCAATAATTTTTTAAAAATAGTTTCCGGGCTCTAAAAAATCTGAAAAAAATCAGGTTAGCATAACTTTGCACGCTCTATCCATTTCTGCAATAAAAAAATTTGAGGTCAATACTCTACTACAGTATGTACATATATAAATAACACTGCAAGACAAATTAAGTCACACCTTGCAAAATATTTTCACAATTGATACTCAACTAAATTAAAGCCTATATTACACGATACAATTTTGTCTACAATTTTTTAATTTTTCGTTACAAGAATAAAATTTCATCTCCATATTAGTGAAAGCTGGGAGTTGAATTTTTCTTGTGGGTTTATTTAAATAACATAAACACATGTTCACAAAACCGACAGCCTAGAATAATGTGTGTCGTTCTGATTATCATTAATTTAGTTCCATATTGCTCCACGGCATAAGCTTTATCATAAATTTAAAGCGGTTTTAAAGCGCTGCTATCACAACAATAAATGCAATTTGTACGGCAGCACAGCAAGTATAATATAGTCGGCCAGGGCAGTCTACGCAGTCTGTAGACTGCCCTGAGTCGGCCAATGTTCAATCTAAACTGCATTTGTCTGACATATCTAGCGGATATTATTTCAACTATTTGTTCAATCTAAACTGCATTTGTCTGACATCTAGCGGTTTTATCATAAATATTACAAAGTAGTAATTTTGACGCGCACATACAAATTTTTAAAAAAACGATGAACCAGAATTATATGAAATGTTCGTCGAACAGAGTTTTTATTGCTATAACAAATAAATGAAAATAAATAAATAACCATATTCATCTTCTGATATATGGCAATCCGAGATTACACAATTAATGCTTTAATTAATGCGCTGGATGAATTAACATTGAATTAATATTATTTCTCATATATATAATTATATATATTATTCTTGTTTCATGAGAAATAATATCATTATGATGATCATCACAGATGATGTCAGGGAGGAGTTTTTAAGAGTGCACTGCTAGCTATACCAGCGACCCTATATACACTCTGAGACAACTTTAATTACATTAATTAAAAAAATAATAAGTTAATTCATCCAGCGTATTAATTAAAGCATTAATTGTGTAATCTCGGATTGCCATATATCAGAAGATGAATATGGTTATTTATTTATTTTATTTATTTGTTATAGCAATAAAAACTCTGTTCGACGATCATTTCATTATATAATTCTGGTTCATCGTTTTTTTAAAAATTTGTATGTGCGCGTCAAAATTACTACTTTGTAATATTTATGATAAAACCGCTAGATGTCAGAGAAATGCAGTTTAGATTGAACAAATAATTGAAATAATAGCCGCTAGATGTCAGACAAATGCAGTTTAGATTAAACATTGGCCGACTATATACTTGCTGCCGCTGCCGTACAAATTGCATTTAATGTTGCGATAGCAGCACTTTAAAACTGCTTTAAATCTAATATAAAGCTTATACTGTGGAGAAATATGGAACTAAATTAATGATAATCAGAGAACCACACACATTATTCTGGGCTGTCGGTTTTGTGAACATGTGTTCATGTTTGGTAAACAAACCAAGGAGGATACTATATGAAAATATGATATATCGATCATCCTTGAAATAAACCATGAAGAAAATCTTCCATGAAGCAAACCCACAAGAAACTCCACAACTCCTTCTACTATTATGAAGATGAAATTTTTTGTATCGAAAAATTGTAGACAACATTGTATCGTTGCTATTTCATATAATTTCATACATAAAGCCGATATTATATGTATGATATAAATATACGGGTCTTTCACCATACGTCACAAAACAATATGACGTCATAATTGTGTAGGCAAAACATTGTCAGTGGCATAGCAAATACGTGTTAAAGTTGGTCTCGAAATTAATTTCTCCTGACGATTCGTATCATTTCTCGTAGAAATTTCTTTCATAAATGGTGACAAGAAGAACCAATGCTAGTGAAAAAAAATATTTGGTGACCAAAACTGTTATGAGAAAAGAGGTGTTGTGAGTTATGTTAACACGCACAGCATAGGATTTTAGGGTTTTCTGCCTACATCCCGAAGCTCTTCGGGCGGCTTCGGGCATCTCCGTGCTACCCAAAATGTAAACACATGATACAACTATAATAGATAGGTCCATCAGCCCTACGAATTTGGACTGATCTGCGCATTTTGGCCAAAAACACCCAAGGTGACGTCACGTAGTGAGCTCAAAACAGCTGTTTTGCTGCACGAGGGGCCCCTACCGGAGCAGAATTTTTGTTCAACATTAGCGAGAACGTTCATGCTTTTTATCTCATCTCAAATTTGATATTTATTTGCAATACTACAAGCCAAACCGGTTGCAGTAACGTATTAAAATAATTTTTAAACACTGCAATTCGCAAGAAATCTGGGGTAGAAGTTCGTATCTTTGTTCATAAAGCATACAAAGTTGCTATTGGCTGTGCGCAGATTATTCACCTAGCGTTTGCGCAGCTTCATTTGGATTCAAGCTTTTTTATCATGCACACTTCGCAGAGCCATGCGCAGTAGACTACTAACATTTAAAACTCGTTTCTGCGCAGCTTTTCTAAGCCGTGGCTATTAATTTACGGAAAACTCTATAATAGAGCAGAAAAAATTAAACGTATGCACCGTGCGCATGGGACGGCCCTCAGAATTATATGAAATGTTCGTCGAACAGAGTTTTTATTGCTATAACAAATAAATGAAAATAAATAAATAACCATATTCATCTTCTGATATATGGCAATCCGAGATTACACAATTAATGCTTTAATTAATGCGCTGGATGAATTAACATTGAATTAATATTATTTCTCATATATATAATTATATATATATTATTCTTGTTTCATGAGAAATAATATCATTATGATGATCATCACAGATGATGTCAGGGAGGAGTTTTTAAGAGTGCACTGCTAGCTATACCAGCGACCCTATATACACTCTGAGACAACTTTAATTACATTAATTAAAAAAATAATAAGTTAATTCATCCAGCGCATTAATAATTAAAGCATTAATTGTGTGCTCTCGGATTGCCATATATCAGAAGATGAATATGTTAATTTATTTATTTTCATTTATTTGTTATAGCAATAAAAACTCCCTTCGACGATCATATTTCATATAATTCTGGTTCATCGTTTTTTGTAAAATTTGTATGTGCGCGTCAAAATTACTACTTTGTAATATTTATGATAAAACCGCTAGATGTCAGAGAAATGCAGTTTAGATTGAACAAATAATTGAAATAATAGCCGCTAGATGTCAGACAAATGCAGTTTATATTAAACATTGGCCGACTATATACTTGCTGCCGCTGCCGTACAAATTGCATTTAATGCAAGGTTGGCTTTATACAGGTTAAGCCACGTGCGTATTTCGTGCGTCATTTTTCCACTATTTCCAGTACCCATTGCACCGCGAAAATTCAAAAATAGCATTGCATCATGGGCGCATTCAAAGTTTCGCGGCACGATGGGTCCTGGAATACTTGAATCTGATTGGCTAAGCCCGTTAACATTGGTCAAATTGGAGGCTTAACCTGTATAAAGCCAACCTTGATTTAATGTTGCGATAGCAGCGCTTTAAAACCGCTTTAAATCTATTATAAAGCTTATACTGTGGAGAAATATGGAACTAAATTAATGATAATCAGAGAACCACACACATTATTCTGGGCTGTCGGTTTTGTGAACATGTGTTCATGTTTTGTAAACAAACCAAGGAGGATACTATATGAAAATATGATATATCGATCATCCTTGAAATAAACCATGAAGAAAATCTTCCATGAAACAAACCCACAAGAAAACTTCAACTCCTTCTACTATTATGGAGATGAAATTTTCTTTGTAACGAAAAATTGTAGACAACATTGTATCGTTGCTATTTCATATAATTTCATACATAAAGCCGATATTATATGTATGATATAAATATACAATTTTGCATGCAATTTTTTTTCTTTCAAGAAAATATCATCTCCATACAAATAAATGGAGTTTTCTTGCACGGAGAAATTTTATTCAATAATTAGAAAAATTGTATCATGTAATAAGTGTAATACCGGCCTTTGTTATTTTTGTTTGAAAAATTTTCAAACAACTCGCGCTATATCAAAATCCCGAGTAAAGCCGAATGGTTCCGACGCAGACTGAAGTTCGTGACAGGACGTTCTCGGCAGCGACCTGCTGCGCCCTTCTGTGCGCCTGGCACGGCAGTTCGTTATTTTCCATCAAAGCAGCTCGAGCCAGCTCAAAGCAACTCGGGCCAGCTCAAAACAGCTCGCGAGAGAGACTCTGGCTGGATGGGGCTGGGCTGTGTGTGTTGCTTGCGGCTTGCTGTGTTCTTGCTTGATGCACGCTCTGCTTGCTGCTGCTCTCAGCTCGCTTTGAACCTTTTAGCTCCACTATAAATAATACGGGACTGACTAAATGCTAAATGTAATATTTATGCTAATTTTATTAAATATAATTACAATAGAATATACATATATGTATAATAAATAATTAACCATAAACTGTGTGGTAAATATATTAAATATAGCCATTAAAAGATATTTGCTGAAGTATAATCGTAAAAAGTATTATTATTTTACAAAAAAAATGAATAAACAAAACATAATTTAGGTTTGATAAAAAAAAATGTTATGATAGAGACGGGATAATTATAAATAATAAATGAATTGATTATTGACAAGCTTCAACGTAAAAATGCCGCAGCGCCGCATTCTGACATCGCTCCATAAGGTTTGTTAGGAGAAAAATATTATTTATTTTTTCATTCAAATTCTATGCTGCACAAAATCTCGAATATTTTTTATGTCGTGTAAAGTGATCTTTCCCGTGGCTCATATATATGAATTATTAATCTTGCCCTTCATAAGAACCGTCGGAAAAAATTAAAAACCAGGTACCGCTGGGTTAAAGGATAGGAAGCTTGATAGAACATGTCGTCGCGCGCAGTTCGCGCGCTAGATTTTCATTGGCTGAGAGAATTGTGTCGTCAATGTTAAAGCTTCGCAATGAATTGAAATTATGAACAAATTATAAATAAATATTAATATAGAGGCTTCAAGTCAGCTGATTTTTCGGTGTTCCCGCCCGCTATACCAAACCTATGTAAAAAAAAAACGTGAATTCGTTTTTTCACTAAGAATAAGATTTTTCAGGGAAAATTCCTTTACGGAACTTTGGTCTAAACTGAAAAATAAAGTAGATAATTCAAGATTTAGATTTTTTACTTGATTTATAACCGAGAAAATTAAAAAAAAAAACACTTTTGCTTCATTTTCAAGTGCAAGATGGACCTTAGCGACAAACATGCAGTTGCGCAGCGAGAGCGCATCACTTGAAGCCTCTATTATGGATGAATCTCAGTAGATTGATATCTCGCAATCGTTGCGCCTGAATGCAACAAGACTTGCAGGGAACTTACAATTAGAACTCACCATCAATAGGTGGCGTACAAATTTTGAAGCGAATTTGTCTTATCAGTTTTGTGAAAACTAAGATAGAAGTTTAACATTGGTCATATGGATGGAAACCGGAAATGGAGCTGTTATGAGAAAAATTCCAGATTGAATTTGCTTAATTTGAATCTCAGTTACTGCTGGAAGTTAAAACTATGTGTAAAAACCAAGAGTTAATTGGCAAGGGTCAACGGAATGTCATGATTTTCACATATGTTGTAGTTCATACACATATAATAAAGATTTGGATATTCATTTGGCTAAAATTAAAAAAGAAAACGGATTTTGAAATTTTGAAAAATTTTATGATCCTTTTAAAGATAGCGGCTAAAATCAAACAGGGATACATTCACAGACACACTACCCAACTTTTGATTTATAAGACCATGACCTTGAAAAATTTTTAAGGTCAACGGTCAAAGGTCAAAAACTTCAAAATCGCTTTAAAATAAAAAAGATACGCATACAAAATTATGAAAAAAATTTGTAACATATTGCCTGTATAGGTCTAACAGAAACTGCAATCAAAAGTTTGGGGAAACTTTTTGTTCAAAAGCTAGATTTTTTTCCGGCGGCGCATCGACCGAAAATCATGTGCGCGTTGACGGAAAAAAGTCTAGCTATTGAACAAAAAGTTTCCCCAAACTTTTGATTGCAGTTTCTGTTAGACTTATACAGGCAATATGTTACAATTTTTTTTCATAATTTTGTATGCGTGTCTTTTTTTTTTTAAATCAATTTTGAAGTTTTTGACCTTTGACCGTTGAACTTAAAAATTTTTCAAGGTCATGGTCTTATAGATCAAAAGTTTGGTAATTTATCTGTGAATGTATCCCTGTTTGATTTTAGTCGCTATCTTTAATAGTTTTGGCACAAAAAAAAATGTATTGTTCGAAAGGGTCACGAAATTTTATTAAAAATTTCAAAATCCGTTTTTTTTTTTAATTTTAGCAAAATGAATATCCAAATCATTATTACATGTGTATGGACTACATTATATGTGAAAATCATGACATTCGGTTGACCTTGCCAACTCTTGGTTCTTTACACGTGGTTTTAACCTGGGAGTCAAAGAATATTTCCCTGCAAACGAATGAAATGAAATAAATTTTAAAAAATCGATAATGCTCTAAAACTTAATCGCTTATGGTTTGAGCAAATTCAGTCTTGCAGTTTTCTTACAACAGCTCCATTTCTGGTTTTCGTCCATAAGGCCAATGTTAAACTTCTACCTAAGTTTTCACAAAACTGATAAGACAAATTCGCTTCAAAATTTGTATGTGCCACCTTTGATGGTGACATTGGTGACTTCTAAGTCTCCTGCAAGTCTTGTTGCATTCAGGCGTTACGATTGCGAGATATCAACCTACTGAGATTCATCTTTAAGCCATATTAAGACATTACGTTTTACAACTTCACTTTCGATTTTTTAAATTTTTTTTCATTCGATTCCGTTGCAGAAAAAATGTTATTTGACTTGCGTAGTAACTAAGATTCATTGTTAATAAATAAATATTATTCTAATTATTATTATACTAATTAATACTATTTAAATCTTTATTAATGTTAAAATGGTCCATGCAATCATCATAATGGAGTACCGACCTCAATTTTTTTATTGCAGAAATAGATAAAGGGTACAAAGTTATGCTACCCTGATTTCATTCAAATTTTTAACAGCTCTGGATGAATTTTTAAGAAATGATTGAAAGTCCTTTTTGTGACGTCACGTGGCGCCTATCATTAAGAAAAGGATGACTTGCCGCCTCGTGAGGTCACAAAAAGGATTTTCAATACTTAAAAAAATACTTTCAGGGCTTTAAAAAATATGAAAAAATTCAGGGTAGCACAAATTTGAACCCTCTTTCCATTTCTGCAATAAAAAAATTGAGGTCGGTACTTCATGCATTTCAAGGGAAAAAAAAAAAAAAAATCATGAATGTTTGAACTCAGAGACCCTACAGAGACCTCCGTGTCTTATGACCAGAAATTTGACCAGCTTGGCCGAAGCTTCACTGTAACTGAGAGTGGCGGCGCCACTGAATCGCAGCGGCACGGCCCGGTTCTCGCTGGCTGCGCGGACAATTTCAGCCAGCAAGAACCAGACCGTGCCGAACATTTAGCAGTGCCGCCACTCTCAGTTACAGTGAAACTCTGATCAAATCCCTGGCCATAAGACATGGAGGTCTCTGTAGGGTGTCTGGTTTGAACTCTATTTCTGCAAATCAAATTACTCCCACGGTAATTTCCATCAGCAGCATGACCCAGTCCCTCCAGTTGTCCTCCCTGACCTGATGGTAACTTTCTTGAAGCTCTCGAAGGTTTCTTTCAGCCCGAGGTCATCGTACTTGACTTAAAGCAGCGCGAATCCATGGGAGGGGGCTGAGCCCCCCGAAATTTTGGATTTAACATGGGCAATATAGGCATTTCCCCCACTTCAATTTGATTGCTACCATTGGCATTATGGAGGACCCCTCTGAAATTTTTCAGCCCCCCCCCCTTCCCCCCCCCCAACACACACACACGAAATTTTTTTCTGGATCCGCGCATATCGTGAAGGACCTACTTTGGAGCCGTACCAGCGCTGTCACAGACCCACATAACCTGTATGACACTAAATTTAGTCCATGAAGAACCAAAACAAAAAAAAATAAATAACATTCAGTTAAAACACAAACCTTCATAAATGAAAGCTCGGTACCTTATGCACCGACAATATGATAATTGTTAACTCACTTACTGCACGCAACTCTGGTAGTAATTTCTTTCTTGTTATTTTGTTATCTTGCTGCGTGATAGGTATCAATAGGCTATTAGACGATAATTATTGCAACTGTGCTTCCTTTCGTCGGAAAATTGCAGTCTTTTTCATTTTCAGACAGTATAAGTAAAACATTACACGTACATGTTTTAAAATTAAAGTTTCCATCATTTTAGTCATGGAGGACAAAAAACCCAGGATTGTGGTAAGATTGATTTTACTTTCCTAATATATGATTAACTTATTATGCATTAATTGAGAAAAATGATGATAATATTATAATTATATAGAGGAGGATGGGTCAAATTAAATTTATATAACTTTTTTTTTCCGACCTTCTCAAGTAATGAATTTAAGGTGATTGAGTGTAGCACCGGTAGTTGGTAGCACTGACGTATCTTCACAATGTTTCTTTTTGAATCTACAAATCTGGAGTAATTTTGAACCTAGAGCTTAGCTGATTGCAGAAATGTCAAGATTATGAGTTTCTCTAGGGCACAGATTAAGTTTTTATGTTTTTAATTATATAATTTTTTTTTTTAATTTTTAAAAAATAATAAGAATATCTTTTAGAATTTAAAAAAAAATAGTTTTATTCACTTAAAGCCATAAAAACTTAATCTGTCCCCTAGAACAACTCATAATTTTGAAATTTATGCAATCAGCTAAGCTCTAGGTTCAAAATTACTCCAGATTTGTAGATTCAAAAATTGTCATTGTGAAGATACAACAGTGCTACCAACTACCGGTGCTACACTCAATCACCTTAAATCCGTATAATAGTATACTACAAATACAATTATCATCAAGCAAGAGGATTTTTTTTTACAGCAACCTGCGAGTAGAAAGAAAAATAATCTTTTATTCACTATATTTTATTAAGCTCTCTCCTCGACTAATTCCCTCCTATTTTGCACTATTTTAGAAGAAAAAAAGAGGGGAAAAGACAAAATTACGTCTGTTTTCTTTTTTTTTTTATTTTTCTTTATATGGAACAATTTCTATGGTATTTTTTTCTGTATTTAACTTAAGTCCATGACATATTGCACATAATAATTAGAAACTAAAAACAATGTTAAATATAAAAATGATATAATCTCTATAATTAAAAAACAAAATGAAAATCAATTAATAAATGAACTCTATTTTACAATATGATATACAAATATGATGAATTATCTTATAGTTAGCGTTTATTATTCTTATATACAAGGATACACCACCCCTAAGAGCTTGGAGCTCGAGGCGGGGTAATGGGTAGGGATAAGTGAGGGAAAGAATGGTGATCACTGATCACGGCTTGTTGAGCGTCCCAGCATTCGCTGAGGTGAGACTGAGGGAACCGTGGATGACTTCAGTCAAGATGGACACTTCTACTTTTTATTAATGGACCAAAGACCAAAGCGATGTCCAATGCCTGCATGGGGAACCACACGCAAGTGCATCACTGCACTGGGTGGAAAGCGAGATGAATTTACCTCAGGGAGGGAGCAACATATATTAACTTGAAACGGTCACCCATCCAAGTACTAACCACACTGGACGTTGCTTCGGTGATATTTTATATAGTTCGGTAAAACTAGCTTGAGTTGAAATAAATTTCATCTTTTCTTCGCTATTAAACTCTCCTCTCGTCTTTTTTCCTCTTATTTTGCACCATTTTAGAGGGAAAAAGAGGTGAAAAAGACGAGATTACGTCCTTTTTCCTCTTCTTGAGCATAAAATGTTAGAAATATTGTCTTCATTTCATCCTCACTTTGAGCGAAGAGGAAATAAGATGTGTTTTAGAGGTAAGAAGATTATATTTAGTTAGACGTATAAAGGATAAGTTGAAGACTTAATTTTTCAACTATAAGGGAGTCCTAACTAACGTTCCTTTATACAGGTTAAGCCACCGATTGGACCAATGTTAAAGGGCTTAGCCAATCACGTTGAAGTATTTTTGGCCACATCGTGCCACGAAACTTTGAATGCGCCCATCATGCAATGCTATTTTTGAAATTTCGCGGTACAATGGGGCCTGAAAAATTAACGAAATTGACGCACAAAATGCGTGCGTGTCTTAACCTGTATAAAGGAACCTTGGTCCTAACAATCTCCTGATTTCAAGTGGAGGTCACAGAGTCGCTGAGGACCAAGAGGTCTCGATGTTGCAATCTGCTGGTCGCACTCAGCCTCGCCATTTACTTACTTTACTTCTACCGACGGCAATCGATGTTTCGTGCATAGCCCTCTGGTGGAAGGCCAAGACCAGCAGGGGCGATCGTCAACTGTCAAGATATTAGCCGTCTGAAATTTAAAAAATAACACGCAAAGTAATGGGGAGGAAATATTTTTTTAAAAATATTTACCTGATATTATTGAAGGTAACTTGTAGTGCGATACTACTTTAATGTAGTCTCCTGCGTGCTGATTATTTTATTTAGTTGATAAATATTATACTACCTGAGAAATATTACGGTAAAGTCAGGGCGGGAACTTAGTTATATCTTCCTAGCCTTGGAAATGTATCATGACGTCACGGAATATTGAAAATGCAAAAAAGTACTTGCATCAACTTTCATACATTATTTTCGATGTAGTTATAACTTTACTTGATATACAAAGTAAAGAAATTGCAATTAAGTAAAGTGAAAGTCACTCGCTATGAAGAAAGGTTTGCAATGTTTATATGACGTCATCGCCAGTAAAACTGACTTTTTCCTTCGCGGCTTCGCGCATGCGCAGATGTAACAGAAGTCGGGTTCATAAAATATTAATTGGAGTGTATTAATATTGGTTTTGCGTGAAAAAGAAGGTTGTTACGCAAGATTAGACTATATTAGAGTTAAACTAGTTTCATTTTCAAAACTCTAGCACACAGCGCAATTGTCGTAAACCGCGACCAAAGTGAAGTCCTCTCCCATTTGATTACACGCAAACCTGCTGCTCAGTACGACGGCTATTGAAAAGTGGGCGCGGTCAGGTCTTGGCCTTCCACCAGAGGGCTATGTTTCGTGACATCTTACATTTTACCCCAAGTAAATAGTAAAACGGACAAAAAAATTGTATGATTCCTGTGAAACATGCAATAATAACACAAAATAATATTCTAACATTAAAGTTAAGCTTGTACATCGTGCGAACGTAATCTGAACCTCCGATAAAAATTTTTACACTAATTATTTTTGTTTATTATGTGTTATCTTTATATGCTGTTTGCGTAGTGATAGGCTTCGGTAACCGCACGATAATCGCAACTTTTGACTTTCTTTCGTCAGGCATTTGTCTTCATTTCCAACCAGCATTAGCAGTAGGCAGGATCGATTGCATTTTTAAATTAAAGATTCCGCCATCATAGAATATAAGAAACACAGCCATGTGGTAAGATTTTTACTTTCTTAATTATTTCATTATATTACCAAAATTTACAACATTAAATTTTTATGATATAATCACCTCGTCTGAAATAATGAGCTATCTGCTGTTTCAGATTTGTGCAATAATAACTATGAGCTGTAAATTGAATAAAATGAAACTCATTGTTGCGCTCACCTGCAGTAGCAGATAGCTCATTAATCAATCATTTTTTTACTGCACAAAATTTGCACTCATGAGAAAATGTCAATCACCAACCATGCAGTAGAATTGAAGTTTTCTTGGAAGGAAAAAATATCAAAAGTATGATAATATATAGAACAGTATTATTATTGTATCGTGTTTATTTATTTATTTATTTATTTATTTATTTATTTATTTATTTATTTATTTATTTATTTATTTATTTATTTATTTATTTATTTATTTATTTATTTATTTATTTATTTATTTATTTATTTGTTTATTTATTTATTTATTAAAATATGGTATAATAGTATAATAATATACTATCTAAAGTTTTCTGAATCTAGTTGGCCGAATAAAAGGTAAATTCTTGGTCCATGCAGTTACTTTTTTAACTCTCGTTTTTTTATATGGAATATTTTCTTCATATTTCATTTAAAATTTGAATCCATGTTAACATTAATTTATTTATTAAAAAGAAGAAAACAATCTAGCATATATATTAGAAATTGAAATATAAAATATGACAGCAATAATAGAAAGAAAAAAATCAATAATTAAACGAACTCAACAACATCAGATGTGCCATGATAAATTATCTAATTAACGTTTTTATTATTATTATTTATAAGGATACACCCCTATGAGTTTGAAGCTTGCGGCGGGTAATGGGTTATAGGGATAAGAGAAGAAAAATATTGTGGCCACGGACTGTTACGCGTCGCAGCATTCACTGAGGTGAGACTGAGGGAACCGTGAAAAACCTCAGTCAGGACGGACACCTCTACTTTTTATCAATGGACCAATGCAATGTCCATAGCCTGAGGAACCACACACCATCACTGCACTGGGTGGAAAGGGAGATGAATATACCCCAGGGAGGGAGCAACGTAAATTTTACTTGAAACGGTCACCCATCCGAGCACTAACCACCCTCGACGTAGCCTCGGTGATATAAAGTTCGATAAAACTAGCTCTCTATAGTTGAAAAATTACATCTTCAACTCATCCTTTACACGTCTAAATCTAATATTTTTACCTCCAGAGCCTATATTACACGATACAATTTTTCTAACTATTGTATACAATTTTTCCTTACAAGAAAACTTAAACTCCATTTGTTTGTATGGAGAGGATCGAAATTATCTTGCAAGGAAAAATTGTATACAATAATAAAAAAAAAAAATGTATCGTGTAATGTAGGCTTAAAACACATCTTATTTCCTCTTCGCTCAAAGTAAGGATGAAATGACGACAATATTTCTAACATTTTACACTCAAGAAGAGGTAAAAAGATTTAATCTCGTCTTTTACTCTCTTTTTTTCCTCTAAAATGGTGCAAAATAAGAGGACAAAAGACGAGAGGTGAGCTTAATAGCGAAGAAAAAATGAAATTTATTTCAACTCGGGCTATCTATCTCCTGATTTCAGGTGGAGGTCACAGAGTCCCTGAGGAGCAAGAGGTCTCGAGGTCGAAATCTGCTGGTCGTCATAGCCCTCAGCCTCGTGATTTACTTCTACTTCTACCAGCGACCACACAACACACCTCTCTTCCTGGAAGCACCGCCTTACATAAGCCCTGCAGATTTTGAAGGATTCGACAACCGGACCGGATCAAGTCAGCTGATCGTCCCAAATGTGGTCCACTTTCTTCGATTTGATCAACCTGAGCTAAAATTCTTGGACGCTGTTTGCATTCTGTCTGCAGTTCGAAATCAAAATCCAGATTATATATTCATACATACGAATTTAAATAATTTTACCGGAAAGCATTGGCAGTATCTTCTTAATAATGCTAATTTTAGAAGGATATACAGAATTAAAATGGTGACATTTCCTAAGACGATATTTGGACAATCTTTCAGTACTAAATCCTGGGGTCCTGGGAGAGAATGGAGTAAACTTCATGCTAGTGACGTCACAAGAATTCGAATTTTGATGCAGTATGGAGGAATGTTTCTGGATAATGACTCGTACTTGATCAAAAGTTTGGACAAATTCCGGTACTATGAAATGTCGCTAGGCTGGTATACTGAGAGTAAAATGGGGACGCAAGTCCTAGTGGCTCATTCACAATCCAGGTTCCTCAAATTGTGGCTAGAGTCTTATAGAGACAATTATATACCTGATCAATGGTACTACAATGCTGGTGTCAGGCCTATCGAAATTATTTTAAACAAAAGGCCTGAGTTGGTGCACAGAGTGAGAGAGGAGTTTGGAGTTAACCCTCATTTACCAAAACAGCTGTACAAGACACACTACAAAGAATGGAGGAACTTCCACGCCTTTCATTTGCTTGTCAACTACCGTTACCAAGATGACACTAAGGAAAATTATGAGAAGATCCCAACGTTTGACGAGGTTAATATTTTGGACCACGATTTTGCCATTGGAGAGATGGCGAGAGAGGCTTACTTTGGTGATGCGGCGTTGGTGACGTAACAGTCAACAATGGTTGTCATGACAACAACAACAACAACAACAGTTTCCATGACAATGGGCGTGATGTCAACAACTTTTTCTACAGAAGCGAGCAGCACGTTGCACATCGATTAAATAATTTAAACAAGCACACAGAATCTGGAGATGATCGAATACCTGTAAGAGCAGCAATAGGTAACTCTTTTTTTTTCAATAGTTTAAGTTTGCCTCATCATTCATATATATTTATATACATATATATTATTTTTAATTAAATCAATGTTAAATGTTACAATTTTTTTTTCGTAAATTCCGATATACTAAAGGTTAATTAAGTACCCTTCTAGTTCTCTTCTATATTATTTATTGTATATAAGCTATAGACCAATATAGAGTTGATTGTGTTGACGTCATGCCCCTGTAAGTTTAAGCTGCCCTATGGAGGACCAGAATGCACAGACTAGTATATATAAACAAATTTCATATTGATTTTTGTTAACTTTATTAAACAAAAACAGGTTTAAAAGTTGTAAAAATACATCAATAAACGATATATAGCATAAAAAAATCGCATCATTATAAAACAATCAAAACTGTTTTATTTATTTATTTTTCTTCTATCTAATGCCATAGTAGTTGGACCTCCATTTTCTCTATTCTACCCTCCTGACTGTCCGTATGCCTACTATGCTATTTTCCCTCGTAAATAAAAAGAGCAAACAACTTTACAGGGCAGCGTTACGAGATTGTTGGGTTGCCTGCTTACAGGATAACAGTATGATGTTTACCTCCCCTCCCTTCCCCGTTAAATTTTACTAAATAAAGATTGATTTTTTACATCAGCTTTCGTGTTCCACCTTGGCGCCAGTGGCGCCACAGTATAAAATAGCGATATTCAGTTTAAAAAAAATAAATAAATAAAGATTCTTTCACAAATTGCTATATCGATAACCTTTGTTATTTTTGTTGAAAACATTTTCAAATAACTCGCGCTAAATCAAGAACCCGAGTAAACCGAATGTTTCCGAAGAGGACCGAAGTTCGTGACGGGACGGTATCGGCAGCGACCTGCTGCGGCCTTCTGTGCGCCTGGCACAGCGGTTCGTTATTTTCCATCAAAGCAGCTCGAGCCAGCTCAAATCAACTCGGGCAAGCCCAAAACAGCTCGCAAAGAGAGGCTAGGCTAGGCTGCAGCTGGCTGGGCTGCTGCTTGCTTGCTTGCTGCTTGCATATTGCGGTGTGCTTGCTGCCCGCTCACTCGACTGCTAAGCCTCCTTGTCCATTTATTAGGGACTGACTATGCTATATTTATGTAATATTTTTGCTAAATTTGTTTAACTTCATTACAATAATAAATATTTATATAATAATTAACCATTAACTCTTTAAACTGCGTAGTGAAAATTTAAAAAATGTATAGCTATTAAAAAATAACTGCGAAGTATAAAATATAATCTTAAAAAATATTATTAATTTTAGAGATAACACGCCCAATGTTAATAAAAATCCCATTCATGAAAATTATGAAAAAAATTTAGAATGTTCTTTACATACCTTATCAGTAGGTAAAATATCAGGTATACAAAAACGAGCTAGTTTTCGAGTTATTAATTTTTAAAATGCACTAATTTTAACATGGAGAAATGGAACTTCCATTTTAAATTAGTCAACTTTAAAAATTTATTACTCAAAAACTACAGTAGCTCGATTTTGCATACCTGATATTTTGCCTACTGATAAGGTATAAAATATAAAGGAGAAAATTTTTTTATTCTTGTTTTCATTATAATTTTCATGAGTGGGATGTTTATGAACATTGAGCGTGTTATCTCTACCTTAAGTGAAAAATTATTGTTATGAGACCAGATTGGATTATAATAATGAGGTCGAGCGTGGCGCAGTGCATTGACCGGTTCTCGTTAGATCACCGAAGTCAGGTTACGTCAAGCGTGGTTAGTACTTGGATGGGTGACCGTTTCAAGTAAAAAATACGCTGCTCCCTCCCTGGGGTAAATTCGTCTCGCTTTCCACCCAGTGCAGTGATGCACTTGTGTGTGGTTCCCCAGGCTTTGGACATCGCTTTGGTCCATTGAGGAAAAGTAGAGGTGTCCGTCCTGACTGAGGTTTTCCACGGTTCCCTCAGTCTCACCTCAGCGAATGCTGGGACGCGTAAGCATGCAGGCCGTGGCCACTATCCGTTCCCTACCTTATCCCTACCCATTACCCCGCCGCGAGCTGTAAGCTCTTAGGGGTGTATCCTTGTAAAAAAAAAAAAAAAAAAAAAATAACTCATAAATTAATTTATAAATTAATATATTGTTAAAAATTTATTCATAATTTAATAATCCAATCATCATCATAATGTCAAGAGAAAAAAAAAACAATAAAAAAGAATAACATGAATATCTGAACTCAGTTTATTTCTTCAAATCAAATGACCCAGTGACTCCCCTTGTGGTAAATTCCTTTCAACAACGCCAAGAGGACGTCCTGGAGCCTCCAGTTCTCCAGACGTGCAATGTCCTCCCTGGCCTGATGGTAACTCTCCTTTTTGTAGCACTCGAAGACCTCTTGCAGTCCGAGGTCATCGTACACTTTCTTCACGTGGAGAACCGCCTCGGGGTCGGGGGAGCCGTACCACCGCTGTAACAGACACACATGATAACTACCTGCATGTTTGGAGACGTTGATGTTCATTTTTTTCAGACTGGATGACCTTTTTTATTGCAGAAATAGATACAGGGTACCAAATTATCATACTCTGATTTTTTTTTCACATTTTTTTAAGTCCATGAACTATTTTTAAATAATTATTGATAGTTCTCTAAGTTAAGTTACAGAATCCCCTGAATCCTTAATAAAAAGGACGCCTCCAGGGGGTGCGGCCGCACTTTTAATAATTATTTAAAAATAGTTCCGGGTTTAAAAAAAAAATCTGAAAAACTTCAAAGCAGCATAATTTGGTACCCTCTATTCATTTCTGCAATAAAAAATTTCATGTGTATGTTGTCGATTATTTTTAAATAATTATTGAAACTGAAACCTCGCCCCCTGGAGGTGACCCTATTCTTTATCCAGGGGCCAACAGAAATTTCAATAATTTTTAAAAATAAATCCACGACTTAAAAAAAAAAAAAAAATGAAAAATTTATAGTAATTGGTACCTATATTATTTTAAATTTAATAAATATTGGGGGGCATTCATAAAGCACTTTAACCCCCACTGTAGCCCCAATTTTTATCCCTGGTACTAAACATGGTACTAAACCAGGGGCTAACCATGTTAAGCTCCTAGTTTAGCACCATGTTTAGTACCAGGGATAAAAATTGGGGCTAAAGTGGGGGTTAAAGTGCTTTGTGAATGCCCCCAATAAAGAATTTTCATGCAGGTCTAAAATATAGTGTTGTGAAAAACGTTGTTAAATTTTGTAATTTCTTTTCCCTATACTTAGGAGAAAAATAATTACATGACTATGACGTCATAGCACGATTTTGAGAATTTAAAATAAATTTTAAATTATTCTTTTATTCTACTGTATATTTAGTAAAAATTTCATGCCTGTTGTTTTCCATTGCATGCATGACAGAATATTATAACAATAAAAATGTCCCTCATCCACAATAATTGGCTGAACTGTTTTATCAAGTGAGCTGTAAATAGGTATAAAACTAAAGTCTTCTGCTCGTTGTTAGTAAACAAAGTATTGTTGTGTAATGTCTGTCACGTGAAAGGAAAAACATTGGACGGTTGTTGATTTACTTGTTAACTTATGGAAAATGACTTAATTATGAAGTTGAAACGGTTGACTAGCGCCAACAATGCCATTACGTTCTTTGCTCTGGTGGCAAAATTAGACACTACGTCATCCAATGTTTAACAATGAAAAAGGCTTAATGCGACAGACATTATAAACAATGGTTTGTTAGGCCGGTCGCAGACACAAGATCGCATTGTACCTTTCTCATTTAGAACCGGTTCTAAAATTTCTTATCATACGACATCATACGATACGAAGCTGTGTGCGCGCGCACAGCTGATCGCATAGGTTCTTATATATTTTTTTTTATCATACGTTGCGAAATCATGCGATTCTGTCTGCGACCGGCCTTACAACCATTGCGAGGAGAAGACTTTGTATAGAAGTATAAAATATAAAGCTCCTTGTTACACTCACTTAAAATTGCAGATAGCTCATAATTCATTATTGCAATGTGGTAGCAGATAACTCATTACTGCGAATGAGAAACGTCAAATGAAGATAGTGTTTATTTGAGGTACCTGGAGCACTTCCCTCTGCCGCTGAGATACCCTCTGAAGGGCCGCCACGATGAGCCAAGAAGGAGAGCCATTGTTGATGTCCACGGCCACGCCTTCTTTGCCAAGCGCCTCGTAGTCACCGTAACAATCAAGGTAGTCGTTCTAGACCAAGGATCTTGTACATAAAATATGGATTGGATACCCCTATTATACCATATCCATCGTATCATGGCCGCCGAGTGCAACCAAACTGTATGGATGTTCTTACAATTTAAGGGTAGGGTAACACGCCCAATGTTAAAAAAAAAAACACATGAAAATTATGAAAAAATATAAAATGTTCTCTTCTACATCCCCTATTAGTAGCTAAAATATCAGGTATAGAGGTATACAAGTTCGAGCTAGTTTTTTAGTTATGAATTTTTAAAGTTCACTACTTTAACTTGGAGAAATGAAACTTCCTTGTTAAATTCATCAATTTTAGAAATTCTTAATTCTTAAAGTATCTCGAATTTCTGTACCTGATATTTTAGCAACTGATGGGTGGTGTATTTAAAAAAATAAGTTTCATAATTTTCATGTATGTTTTTTTTTTTTACATTGGGAGTGTTACTTTACCCTTAAAAACTACGATTTTAAAACAACTTAACTTCCACTAATATTCACAAAATATATACATAGATACATACATACATATATATATATATATATATATATATATATATATATATATATATATATATATATATATATATATATAATATATATATATATATATATAAAAGTAATAAAAAAATTAAATTCTGTGAATTTTGTATTGTACTCTTTAAGGGATGTAGTATCTTTTCAATCTTTAATGTCAGTTTATTATGCTTATGTCACACTTGTCATATGGACTGATTTTCTTTGGTTCAATTATTAAGCTTTTGCATAAACTTTTTACGCTGCAAAAGCGGGCATTAAGGACTATATATGATGTTAAGATTTAAAAAGCGTGATTCATGTGTGACACATTTCAAATCAAATAATATGCTTACATTGCCTTGTATGTATATATATATATATTCTTTTAATCATACAAGTTATTGTGCAGCCAACGCTTTAATAAAGCTTGCCGGCCGGTGCAAAAGATACATTTATTATTTAAATTCAATCAAGCTCATTTAATTATAGCGAACATTTTCAATTTTTCTTCATGTCCAAATAATGCAAAATAAACAAAAGAACATAATTCATTATAATAATCCCTAAGATTCTAATACAACAATTCACACAGAAAAAGAAAAGCATTAAAATATTTGCTGGTTAATTTTTACCATAAATTATCCTTCAAGAATTTAGCAAAAATATAACAAAATTTTATAATTATGTTTTCAAATTTATACAATAAGACAAAATAAAAGGATAAAAGATTATAAGGGGCATTCACAAAGCCTTAAGGTCACATTTAAGACTCAATAATCTAAGACCAGAAATTTTAAGTCTAAAAATCACGTCTAAAATCAAGCTTTAAATTATCGAGCCTTAAATGTGGCCTTAAGGCTTTGTGAATATGCCCCTTAATGATAATTACCTCAATCTGAATGAAGCTGGCGAAGTCCAACACTTTGGTCACGCTCTCTATCGTCTGGGGGTCGTTGACCCCAGTCTGAAACACCAAACCTTAAGTTTAATGTACACTCATTGCCTTGGAAAATTTCCTACTTACAGCCTTGTTAATCACTATGTCCTGTGTTATTCTTACGGGACATGGTAATCAACAAGGCTGTAAAGGAAAATTTCAGAGACGATCCGAGAAGTGTACATTGGGCAGCGATTTAAAGTACGTGAAAATCAAACATTGAACACCTAAATTTATGTTATTAATAATAATATAGTTATATTTATACTATCGGACATACGCTTAAAATACCTCAATTTTAGACAACATTTATATCGATATAAAAATATACACAAAAGTTTTCACTTTGCCCCTGCAACGTATGCAACCAATTATATTTACATTCTGAAGAAGTTGCATATCCTCTAGGGGAAATGTTACAAAATAAATTAATTTTGCACACTCCTCGCCTCTGAAAAATTCCTTTTTGTTAATCACCATTGCGATATACTGTATATACTCACACAGCATATATAAGGCTGCAAAGGGAACTTTTTAGAGGCGATGAGTGAACGAAAAGAATATAGAATAGCATGTATGTGTTATATAATATATTATAATAAATAACACTTTAAGGGAAAAAAAACACCGATCAGTTATTTTTGTAGTCTCATTTGATTAACATGTGAACCTTTAAGGGTAAGATAACACGAACAATCGATTGTTGTAGTCCCATTTGATTTAACATGTAAACCTTAGCACCCTCATAATAATTCTGAATTCTTGTTGAGAGACAGTTCTTAGCACCCAAAAAATATGGAAAAAATTTCAAAACAATCGGACGATCCAATTTTTTAAAATTAATTTCTTAATTTAGGTCTCCATGGGAAAGCCCTATACTGAAAATTTAAAAAATTCATTTAAAAAAATTGGATCGTCCGATTGTTTTGAAAATTGTTTCACATTTTTTTGGTGCTAAGAACTGTCGCTCAAAAAAAATTTCAGAATTATTAAGAGGTTGCTAAGATTTACATGTTAATCAAATGGGACTGCAACAATCGATTGTTCCTGTTACCTTACCCTTAAAAGACACACAAAAACTTTTTGTTGAGAGACAAATTTTAGAAATTAGAAATTAGAAATATTTATTTGATCATTTTGCAGAATACAGTAATTAATTAAAATCACAATACAAACATAGATCTTGTCATACATTAATTTAAATTAGATAAGCATCATTATATAAATTGTCACTTTTAATATTTCATTATTAGTACCTAAAAGACACAGAAAAAATTTCAAAACAATTATTTAAGTTTATTTTTTTTAAATGAAGTTTTTAGTTTGTATCTCCATGAGAAAGCTCTATGCTGAAATTAAAAAAAATATATATATTAAAAAAGGCATACAGGCCTCAAATTAGGCAGTCACACAGAGTTGCTTGAGTTGACAATCAACATTTGGATTATTTTTTTCATGCGCGATGCAGCTGCATGAGCGGGGACTGCAAAGTAAGGATGCAGGTCCTTGATGACGTCACAACGCACAACCATACATACGCCACCATGTTTTTTGACGTCATTTTGACGTCATCAAGGACCTGCATCCTTACTTTGCAGCCCCCCTCATGCAGCTGCATCGCGCATGGAAAAAATGATCAGAATGTTGATTGTTAACTCCAGCAACTCTCTGTGACTATCAAATAAAAAATTTGAGGCCCGTATGCCTTTGGAAAAAAAAAAAAAAACAAAAACAAAAAAAAAAAAAAAAAAAAAAAAAAAAAAAAAAACAGAGTTTTTGTGTGTCTGTTATGGTTTACATGTTAATCAAATGGAATTAAAAAACTGATTGGTGTTCTCTTTTCTTTAATGAGTTTGGGGATTATTTTTAACAGTTATTAATGACCATTCAACGTTAAAAATTAAACAAATATGTTAAAAATCAATATATTAGGGAAAAATCAAGAGCATGTATTATACTGTACACTCGTCGCCTAGGAAAATTTCCCATTTGCAGCCTTGCTCTGTGTTATTCTTATGGGGAATGGTGATTAACAAGGCTGCAAAGGGAAAATTTCCAAGGCAATGGGTGTACATGCATGTTGTCTCACCATATGCATTGCCAGCAGCACAGGCAGGTGGGTGAGGATGAAGGTGTTCTTATACCTCAACAGGTGGACGTGCAGCTCCGGGGTCATCAGGTCAAGGTCACGGCCCGCCAGGACATCCAGGGATTGACCCATGTACGTCTTGTAAGTGACCTTCAACATGGTTCAAGGTCAGCCTTACTGCTTTTTCGAGTTGAAATAAATTACGCATTTTGAATCTCTATTTAATGGAGTATTGACCCCAAAATTTTTTATTGCAGAAATTGATAGAGCGTGCAAAGTTATGTTACCCTGATTTTTTTCAGATTTTTTACAGGCCAGGAAGTATTTTTAAAAAATTATTGAAAGTACTTTTTGTGACGTCACGCGGCGGCAAGTCCTATCTTTTTCTGAAGGAGCGGCGTCTCGTGACGTCACAAAAAGAACTTTAAATCATTTTTTAAAAATAGTTCCCGGGCTCTAAAAAATCTGAAAATGAACAGGGTAGCATAACTTTGCACCTTCTATCCATTTCTGCAATAAAAAAAATTCAGGTCAATACTCTATTTGCAACATTTTGAAGAAAAATATGATATTATTGTCATCTTTTCTGGTATTGAGCATGAAATATTTTATATATTTCATCCTCAATATCAACGATTAAAAAATATAATGGGGGACATTCACAAGGCACTTTAACCCCAACTTTAGCCCCAAGTTTTATCCCTGGTACTAAACATATGGTGCTAAACTAGGAGCTAGACATGGTTAGCCCCTGGTTTAGCACCATGTTTAGTACTAGGGATAAAACTTGGTGCTAAAGTAGGGGTTTAAGTGCTTTGTGAATGCCCCCAATATGTTTTTAAAGGTCCAAAGACATAATAAGGTTAGGTTTAGACGTGCTGAGGATATGCTGAAGATGAATATTGTCATCTAGGTTATACAATCTTGTACATGATATTTTAACCCTAACCTATATACTCACCTCTAGGAAGGTATCCACCACTTGTTGATAGTAAAGTTTCTCCCTGAATTTCTCCCTGATCTAATACTCGCCTCTAGGAAGGTATCCACCACTTGTTGATAGTAAAGTTCCTCCCTGAAATTCTCCCTGAGAAGATGGTATGCGGCTCCCTCGAGCAGGAAGCAGTCGTTGACTGCGGCTGACCCCACGTCAGGTCGCCGGTACCAGCAGGGTTCTCCTCGGCGAGTCTCCGCCTTATCCATCATGTCGTCTACCAAAATCAGGAAGGCCAGGTTCTAAGGAGGTGGTCCACAGTTAAGTATCGCAATGACAAGCTGCATGAACTTTTTTATTGCATAATTGAATTCATGACCTCGAGAAATATAGTGTCAGATTTTTCAGAAAGGTGGAGCGATGTCAAAAGGGAATTGGGTGGTGTGGCGAGAAAAAAGCGCATTGCTTCAGTATCGCATGGTAGACATCTTGGTGAGAGAAAATCGCTTCCCGCGCGGTGGAGTGCGATTTTCTCTCGCAATAATATTGAAGCAAAAGTGTACTTTTCTCGCCCCGCTCAACATCGCTCCATGGAAAAACACGCTTAAAGGAGAGTAACGGCTTCAGCTTTTATATTTTCAACGTTTTATAAATAATGTCAAACTTACTTGTGCACCAAAAAAATACTCACCACCCTCCGCCTTCCACCAGTTCAGCAGTTGACATTCAAAAAGCTCGTGAAAGAAAATTGGGGCTTTTGAACAATGATTGGTTGCGCTTGACCTGTCATGGTGCTTGACGTCATATTATAAGCCCCACTTTTCTTTGGCGCGCTTTTTGAATGTCAACTGCTGAAATGGTGGAAGGTGGAGGGTGGTGACTATTTTTTTGGTGCATAAGTAAGTTTGACATTATTTATAAAACGATAAAAATATAAAAGCTGAAGCGGTTCCCCTCCTTTAAAATGGTACTACAAAACGCAGTGACATCATAGTTACCATGGTGGCTCTATTTACTATATATGATGCTGACAAGGATAAGACCCATGCATAGGGCTCAGCTAATCAGAGGGCGTAATTTTTGTCACGTGACAGCAACTACGCCCGGTGATTGGATAATAAGTGGAACAGTAAACGCGCGAAATTTGAAAACCGGTGATAGTGACCGCACCATAGTAAAGCCACCATGACACCATGAATATGATGTCACAGCATCTTTTCTTCTCTGTTGTTTGAAAGGTTAAGGGGAAGAGAACACCAATCAGCTGTTTTTTTTAGTTCCATTTGATTAACATGTAAACCTTAGCAGACACATAAACATTCTGAAATATTTTTGAAACACAGATTTTAATAACTAAAATTCACAAAAACAATTTAAAAACAATTATTCGAGCTGATTTTTTTTAATTACTTTTTTAATTTGGCTCTCCATGGGAAAGCCCTATGCTGAAATTTTAAAAATAAATTTAAAAAAATCGTCTTGAATAATTGTTTTGAAATTTTTTCTGTGGTTTTCAAGTACTAAAATCTATTTCTAAAAAAAATTGTCAGAATTTTTGTGTGTCTGCTAAGGTTAACATGTTAATCAAATAGGACTAAAAAACAGCTGATTGGTGTTCTCTTGCCTTTTAAATAAATGTAAAAATATTGGTCTTTTATACAAAAAAAATGCAACAACGAATAGAGTATCAACCTCAATTTTTTTATTGCTGTCTAAATGGATAGAGGAAATGGATAGAGGGTGCAAAGTTATGCTACTCTGATTTTTTTCAGTATTTTTTTAGAGCCCGCGGCGGTTACTATTTAAAGAAAAAAATGAAAGTCCTTTTTGTGACGTCACGAGGCGGCAAGTCTCGTGACGTCACAAAAAGAACTTTCAATAATTTTTTAAAAATACTTTCCGGGCTCTAAAAAAATATAAAAAAAAAGGGTAGCATAACTTTGCACCCTCTATACATTTCTGCAATAAAAAAAAATGAAATTGATACTCCATTCGCGCAGATGGTAACAACACTCACGATCTCTGCACACCAGCTCATGAGACACGCCTTGCGGAGGTGTTCTTCGCTCAGCTGATCGGGTGCGGCGAGCAGGTGGTACGAGACCAGCGTGTTCATCGCCATGGTGTTGGAGCCGAGTGGTACTGTGCCCTCCAGCAGCTGTACATGTTGTCAATGTTAGTGTGCTTTTGTACGGCACCGGTCACCTCGTTCCTACATGGCATTGAGAGCCGGCGCAATCGTGAATTTTTTAGTGCGCTCTCGTGCCCCTTTTTGATAAGCAAGCTCTGACCTGGTGGTAGTGACCAGGCGCGGATCCAAGGGGGGGGGGGGCGATGGTAGCGATCGCCCCCTCCAAAAGGTCCCCAAATACATTGAAGATGTTACCACCTCCACCCGTCGCCCCACCCTCCAACCCCAAATTTAACATTGCGGGATAGAGCACCCCCCCCCCCAGAGCCACGCACTGGATCGGCCCCTGGGTGGTACCAAATTTGGGGAGGGGGGTGTTGTGACATAAGCCTAGTAACCAACCACGAGATAGGGATTTCCATTAAACACTTGGAGTACTCTTTTATAGAGTTCTCGAAAACAAAGAATTAACTCATATATATGTACAGTCGTTACGTCGGAAAATTTCCCTTTGTGATTTTTGCAGCACGCACCATGTTCCGTAAGAATTACACAGCTAGGGCATGGTGATTTACAAGGCTGTCATTGGGAAAATTTCCAATGCGACGAGTGTACTGTACATCATCACCTTTTTGATCCAATCGTTGACTAGCGGCAGGTGTTGGTACCGCCTGCTGCGAGCCACGCCCCCTACCACGGAGGGAAACGAGGCGATCAGCTGTGAGGCGGACGTGGAGACGACCTCGTGTATCCTCGTGGAGCGTTCGGACATGTTCGAGACGTGCCTGTAATTGTCAAATAAAGAAGTGTAAATAATATGAATTATTGATTTATAAAAATACATATTACGAAGCAGTTAGCCAGCTAGGTTTCTTAACCGCATTTAGCTTAACCTCGTTTAATATACCTGTTTTACGTGTTAAACTATACCTAGTTAAACGTGGTTAACTGAGTAAGCTAAACGTGGTTAGAACTCTGGCTAAATGCTTCGTGAATCGCGCAATTAATTATAATTATGTGATAGCTATTTAAATTAAAACTGGGCAAATCCTCGCTGAAATTTACATAATAAGTAATAAGTATTAATAAAATATTTTACGTGCATAAATAAAATAAAAATATATTATATAAAAACGTAAATAAATAATAACACATTATTGAATTATAACACTACGTCAAAATTAATGCAAAAAAGTAAAATACAGCGAGGATTATTAGGGAGTTTTCAATTACAATAATTATTCAGAATTATTTTTTATTCACATGAATATATGTTACATCGGTTACATCAATAAATTTAATATATTATCATCTTCACTCTTCTTATCAAGTTATGTTCTTTTACAGTATAAAAGATCTTAGTTTACGTGAAATTCGACTACGCGCGGCGGCCATCTTGGACGTCCATAACATGTCTAAGATAGGGAGCGCCAGAGTCTCTCTAGACTATGTTGGCGTCAAGTCAGGCGTATAAACTTAGTTTTGTTTAACTGTATTATAATTAAACAAGTCTCTTTCGTATATATATAATGAATTCTAAATATATGTAATGTTTGAGTTGTTTCAAAGCATCTTGAACTATATTCAATCATTTATTCATTATAAAAAATTGTTTAATTAATTTAATATTATGCTGGTTTGCCTGCAAATAATATCTATTTTTTTTTTTTTTTTTTTTTTTTTCGAATAGCAGCCATAAAAAATTGTGGAATCTATAAGCTTACACCATATTTTATGCAATGTATAATTAATGATATGTTAGGTAATAGAGGTATAAAGAAACATTAAAAATAAGTATTTTTTCACGTATTTAAAAATAATAATTATTTTCATTTTTTTTTTTTTTTTTTTATTAATACAAATTTAAATAATAATTCCTTATCCATTTTTAATATTTACCTGATTTTTCCAACATGAAGTGTGACGTCATCTCTCAACAGGCTCGAAGATCGAACCCAAGACCTTCTAGATGACATCAAACCCACGACTCCGTAACGTAACATGGTCTTAGATTTGTAGATCTATTTGCGGCAGTGAATTTGTTTTTCATTAACTATAACGGTGTTTAACGAGGAAATGCTAAATTCAATCTGATATATAGCTCTTGCATGTCCACAGTGTTGACACTATAAAAACAGCACTGTTTTTTCTGCATTGTTGGCATGCAATTATGTCATTATTATAATTATAAAGGTTAGGGATTTCTAGCGACGAAATGCAATGCATGCAAGAAACGTATAATAATGCAAAATTGTTAGTAATTTTTTTGTAAGCTGACGTTCGTAACATATATCAGCATGTTTGTTTTGATAAATATTGTTATAAAAAATATGCAAACGAAGCGCCCTACAAAAAATTTGCTATGTTATATTTTTACAAATTTGCATAACTGCGTGTCATCGTCGCCAACTGAGATTCAGTCAACAATGAGATATTATAATGTAAAAATTTTAGTGGCTTAATCGAAAGAAGGGGTAAAAATATGGTACTGTGAATTTTTTCAGATGTTTCTGAGACCGAGAATTATTTTTAAAAAATTATTGAAAGTCTATTTTATGACGTCACGTGTGGCACTGCCCTATTCTTTTTCTTTAAGGAGTGCCGCCCGTGACGTCATCAAATTTTTATATTCTAATATATCTCATTTTTGTATTCGAAAAAGCAACTCGTTTATGTAGTTCAGGTCATTTCAATTCCAAATTATTTAGTATTTATATTGTTAGATTCTATAATACCAATTTTTTTTACAAAACTGATGAGCTAGCTAGAGACTGCATGACCTAATTCTTTTTTTTTTTTTTTTTTTTTTTGCAAAATTTAGTTCAAAAATATCAACCTAACTTGATATTTGTATATACTCTGCATTGTATTTTATCCTTGTATTTATATTAATTTTATATATTGCATTAAAAACGGGACTAATTAATATATAATTATTGATATAAATAATTATAACATTATACATAATTATTATTGTATACACATAATCAAATTGTGTAATTTTAATAATTAGAAATACATTATTTCATAACAAAATTAAACATGATAAAAAATAAAAAAAAAAGTGATTTTTAATTAAATACGATTTGTTTGTTGAAAAATTTTATTTTATAGTCTACTTTAATATGTTTGTCTTTCAGTTTAATTATAATATTATTTTTTAAATCATTTACAATTATTTAATTTTTAATTATCAGCATTTATTTTTTGCTTACTACATTGTATTTTTTTAAACTCAGCAATAATTTCAGTGTCTTGTATTTCATTCATTATTAAATAGTTATTTTTTGATATTATTTACATATTAATGATAAAATTACCATATTTATAATTAAATTATTATGAATTTTAAATAGTGCAAAAGGAGCATCAGTTAAAAGCAAAAGTATAAAAACAATACACTTGAAAAGACAACAAGAATATTTACAATATATAATCCTTTTATTTATATTTTTTTTAATGTCAAATCAAATTATTTAATTGTAAATTAATAATTCAACATTAAATATAATTATATTAAGGGGCATTCACAAAGCCCTAAGGCCACATTTAGGGCTTGATAATTTAAAGCCCGATTTTAGGCATGCTTTTTAGACCCAAAATTTCTGGTCTTAAATTATCGAGCCCTAAATGTGGCCTTAAGACTTTGTGAATGCACCTTATTATGTCTTAATTATAGATAGTGCAAAATTTGCTTTCATCAGCAGTTCTATATAAGGGGTGGGAATTTGAAAGGGTAGCGTCAAGACAATATTTTTGCAACGATTTCCGCACCCTTCAGGGTAGGAAGGGATTACTTATTTTATTAAAGACTTATTATATCCTGATAGATATGTAGAAAGAAATAATTCGAAAGTACAAAAAATATCAAAAAAGGTAGCTGCTGCAAAAGATGCCGTCATTTTACGTTCGAGGCGCCTGGAAGATACGGCGCCGCGGTACATACTTGATCGAGGGGTTGCAGAAATTTAGGCGATACATTTGATTTCTCTTTACATATTAAATACACCATTAGATTCAACGTGTTTTGAACCCCCTAGAAATAAAATTTGATGCTGATCGGAGAAAATTTTTCTATCAACTTAATTTAACATGGAAATCCCATAAGGAAGTAATGCAAATCGTGAATCCACCCCTAAAAAGGCATGAAATATTGATTTTAAAAAAAAAATGTAACACATGTCAAAACCCTTGGCTTTATGTATGCCAAATTTCAACTTTCTAGCTGAAAGTCCTCCCGCCGAAAATTTAGCGTACGATCGGAACACCATTTCTGGCCCAGTCTGTATATTTATATTGTTAATTTTACCTAACACTTTTTTCTCTATTTTTCGAATTCCCTTATTTAAAAAATGCATAATAATACACAAAATTTATGCTAAAGTTTAAGGTTTAGAGGAGAAATAAATATATAATTAAACTAACATTACTTTGATACATTCATTTATTTGAAGTTACATTTTATCAAAACAAGAATATACAAGATATTTCTACCATGCACTAAAATTATATTGCAAGCACTAATTTGGAATAACAGCCACTTTTAGTGATAATTATGGTGCCATCATATGTGGCGCTATTGTTCATAACATATATATTCTAAAAAATTTATTTTTATTTATTATGAAATACATAATTATATACTGTATGAACAACAAGTATATAGAAGAGGAGATTTAAAAATAAATGTACATAAATTCAATTTATGTAATATATTTCTCATTTCAAATTACAAGTTTAACATATAAGAATAAGGATAAATATCTCACCAAAATTATAATATAGTAAGCACAGTTAACTAACAAACTAATTCACCCCACAGTAAGAAGTTAATTCCTTCGATTTCACCACCCATTACAGCGGTTATTATAGTATACCCGAGTTAAAATCAATTTCATCTTTTAATCGCTATTAAGTTCTTCTCTCGTCTAATTTCCTCGAAGAAGAAATAAGATTTGTTTTAGAGGTAAAATGATTAGGTTTATACGACGTATAAAGGATGAATAATTGAAGACGTACTTTTTCAGCTAGAGTAGGTCTCCTTCCAAAACAGAAGAATTTTTGAAAGAACAAACAAAAAATACTTAACAACACTTAAGCCGATATTACACTATACAATTTTTCTAAATATAGCATACAATTTTTTTTACAAGAAAACTTCAATTCCATTTGTTTATATGGAGATGAAATTTTCTTGTAAAGGAAAAACTGTATTCAAAATTGTATCGTGTAATACATCAGGCTTTAACGTTGGTCACTTACGAGTCTAGCGTGCTAATTTTCTAACACATCCCCTGAACGGGTCCCCCGTGTATTCAGATGGACAGCTGCAGACGGGGTGATGTCTGAAGACCCGACACTCGGCTCCCACCCCACACACCCCGGAGCAAGGGTCACTACACCCCTGGTTGATACAAGCTTTGTCAGGACCACAGTCACCGTGAGTAGTGCATTCGGAGAGATTTGGTGCTGAAAAATAAGCCAAGGGGTTGTTTGTTTGCTAAACTACAGTGCAGCAATTTTTGACAGAAATGTTATATGTAGAACTGTAATAATACAGTGTAAAATTCAATTTCATAAATCATTAGACGGAGCTTTTCGTTTTATAAAAAAAAAAAAAAAAAAAAAAAAAAAAAATGAGAAAAAATGAGAAAAAAATGAGAAAATAAAATGAACAAATTTTCCCTAAATTTCTGATAATAATAATTATTTATTTTATAGTGCGAGTAACAAATTGCCAAAAAATATTGTCTGTAAAATTCTGTTTAAATTTAAAAAGAAATCACTATTAATATTATTATCTTTTACAAAAATTTTGTATGTTTTATAAAGATATGTATGTCCTATCCCGAGTTGAAATAAATTTCATCTTTCTTTCGCTATTAATCTCTCCTCTCGTCTTTTCTCCTCTTATTTTGCACCATTTTAGAGGGAAAAAAGGTGGTGAAAAAGACGAGATTACGTCTTTTATCCTCTTCATAGCATAAAATGTTAGAAATAATATATTGTCTTCATTTCATCCTCACTTTGAACAAAGAAGAAATAAATAATATGTGTTAGAGGTAAAAAATATTAGGTTTAGACGTGTAAAGGATGAGTTAAATACGTAATTTTTCAACTAGGGGTTAAGTTTTGTAATCTTTGTGTTGTTAGATTGAAATAAAAAAAAAAAAAATAAGAAAGACTTACTATCCAAATACAATGCAAAACTCACTCTTATAATTATAATACATTATACAAATTAAAGCACAAAAATATACAAACCTGTTAATGCGAGATTCAAAATTTTTGGGGCTATTAGGGCAGCACCAAGAGCTGTAAAATTAAAATAATATAAATAAAACAAAAATTTACATTAATTTTCTCCTCTGTCATACCTCTCGCGGTACCCTGTATGTCACACCTCACGAACGGGTCTCCCCCAAGTCCAGGAGGGCAGCTGCAGACTGGTCGGTGGATGAAGACCCGACACTCCGCCCCCACCCCACATGCCCCGGTGCAAGGGTCGACACATTTCTGGTTGATACAAGCATTTTCGGAGCCACAGTAACCGTGAGTAGTGCATTCAGGGAGATCTGGTACTGAAACATAAGGAGGGTTAATAATTGTTTGTTAGCAGTTATTGAATAATTAAGTTATTATACTAAATATGTACTACTTAAAGGCCTTATGATATGAACCTTTTCACAGTATTAAATACACGGTTAGCTTTGCTTCAGTGTGATTCGGCTGCATATTTTTTTTGTTTCAGTAGCACAAATATCAGAGATAATAGCCGATGAAGAAGCAACTGTGACGTCACTCACGCTCATTCAGCGGCGACAATATAGGGAAATCCCTGCAAAAGATAGGTTGACTCCCGCTGCAACCACGGCCACAATTTTACTTCTGGAATTTTGAAACTTTTTTGATAGTATTTTTCAAATAGCCTGAAAGACTTTTTTTGATGACATTCATACAAACCGAGTTATTGCGGTAGAAAGGGGAGCAAAAATGTTGTATAGGAAAATGATGTTAAATTTTTGGCTTACCTTGCTACCGCAATAACTCAATCTGTACACACGCCACCAAAAAAATTCTTTCAGTCTATTTGACAAATACTATCAAGACTGCCCTGGTAAAGTTTCAAAATTCCAGAAGTAAAATTGTGACCGTGGTTGCGGCGGGAGTGAACCTATCTTTTGTAGGGATTTCCCTATATTGTCACCGCTGAATGAGCGTGAGTGACGTCACAGTTGCTTCTTCATCGGCTATTATCTCTGATATTTGTGCTACTGAAACCAAAAAAATTATGCAGTTGAATCACCCTGAAGCAAAGCTAACCGTGCACTTAATACTGTTAAAAGGTTCATGAGGCCTTTAATATAGAATACGTACTGGGAGAAAATTCAATAGCATAGAGTATTTTTTTTTCAAGCTGCTGAGTTGAAATAATTTTCATTTTTTATTTGGCTATTTATAAGCTTTCTCCAAATCTTTAAATTCATTTTTTTAATTGTCAATTAATAATATATCCTCAAATTTCGCAACATATCACTCTTAATAAAATTTGGCTGAATGTCAGTATATTCCTGATACTGAAATTGACATCTTATATTCAGTGGATATATACCCCTGAATATTATTCAGTTGTTGGTTTTCAGGTGTTAGAAACCACTGTCAATTGACACCCTATTTTCAGTGGGTAGCAAGCACTGAAATATTTTCAGTGTTTTCTTTAACATTAAAATCATGTGCGATTTACGAAATTGAAAAATATGTCATTTTTTAATTTATACAACAAAATTAAGTTTTATTTCTATAGATTTAATAATATAATAACTTATTATAATTTTATTATACCGTGGTACATAAATTTAAAGTAATATCATTCCATTGTAAATAAAAATGAACACGAAAAAATTGTATTTTAGTATAAAATTAGCTAGAAATATTAGCAACAATAAATAAAACGGTGAAAAAAATGGTGAAAAACAACATATAAATCATATTAATTGATAATTAGACCGATATTATAATACTAATTGCAATTACTAACCTACAGCAGGCATGGAGGGGGTTTGGGTAACTGAATTTGCATCTCATCTCTTAATAAAGCACGATCTCTTAAAAGAAATACACCACAAAGTATCGTTGCAACTTAGTGAATACAAATATTATAAACTTTTGAACAATTAATTAGATATATTTCTCGTCGTTTTTCTTCAATCTCATGACATGACGCCATCATCGCGTTCACAAAATATTCCACTCCAGTTGACTAAATTATATTTAAGGTTTGCGTTCTTCATTTGCTTTTTAATTTCACCTTAATTTTTTTCCGGTTATTATTTTTTTTTTCAGTACATATTTTTATTTTTCAGCACATTTTATTTTTTCAGCATATCCTTACACTGGGATATAAAATTGAGGTGTTAAAACATAGAAAATTTTTCGAAACTACTGAAAGTCAGTAGTTAAAAATATACTGACATTAATTTCAGCCAAATTTTATTAAGAGTGATTTTTAGAGAGGAAAAGACGAGATTACGTCTTATTTCCTCTTATTGAACATAATATGTTAGAAATAATGGGCGCGATTTACGAAGCAGTTAGCCAGGTTTCTAACCACGTTTGGCTTATCCACGTTTAACATGTAAAACAGGTATAGTTAAACGTGGTTAAGCTAAACGTGGTTAAAACCTGGCTAACTGCTTCGTGAGTCACACCTATTATCTTCATTTCATCCTCACTTTGAGCGAAGAGGATAATATAATATGTGTTTTAGAGATAAAAATATTAGGTTTAGACGTGTAAAAGATGAGTTGAAGAGTTCAACTAGGGTAACTAAACACAAACTAATGTAATTATCTGTAAGCTCACATAGTTATTGGTTTAATTATATAATTACAAAAATATAACAAACCTGTTGATACGGATGTTGAAATTTCCAGCAGTGTTAAATCGACATCAACTGTAAATCGAGAGTAATTATAATAAGTCATTTAAAAGGCAACATTAGGTTAATCGCAGACAGAATCATATGATTTCGCAGCGTATGATAAAAAAAAAAGAAACCTGTATGCGAACATGTGTGAGCGCGCACACAGCTTCGCATGATATGATTTCGTAAGTTTCTCATTTAGAACCAATTCTAAATTTTTATCATATAAACTACAGTTTAAAAGGTTTTTACTTTGTTAAAAAATACAGTACAATAGATACACATAGTCGCGATTCAGATAAAAAATATCTATATATACTGAAAACCACATTTATTATTTTTAAAATATTAAAATGGAGTATCGACCTCAAATTTTTTTATTGCAGAATGGATAGAGTGTGCAAAGTTATGCTATACCCTGATTTTTTTAAGATTTTTAAGAGCCCGCGGGAACTATTTTTAAAAAATTATTGAAAGTCCTTTTTGTGGCGTCACGAGGCGGCAAGTCCTATCTTTCTCTTAAGGAGTGGCGCCTCGTGACGTCACAAAAAGGACTTTCAATAATTTTTTAAAATACTTCCAGGGCACTAAAAAATCTGAAAAAAATCAGACTAGCACAACTTTGCACCCTCTATCTATTTCTGCAATAAAAAAAATTAAGGTCGATACCACATTAAAAGAAAATATGTAATTAAAATAAACACATTATAAAAAAATATATGTATATATTGCTTTATATGGTTGCATATGAATAAAATACAGGCAAAAAAAATTTTTTTATACCATACAATGTGATACGAAGGCACTGTGCAATCCCCCTTTCACTTACTTTTTGGTATCAGCTCACACCCCATGGAAGGGTCTCCAGTGCTCCCTGGTGGACATATACACACGGGGGTGCGGTCCCTGACGTCACACTCGGCTGTTCTGTCACACGCCCCGTCACAAGGGTCGCTGCACTGCCGTGACTTGCAAACTTTGACAGGACCGCAGTCAGAGTCGATCTCGCAAGTCGCCCGGCAGTCGGGAGGGTGGCCTGAGAATCCCTCCGTACACGAACATACGGGAGTGTAGTTGACCGTTTTACACTCGCTGTTAGGACCACAAGGAGAGGGGTGGCAAGGGGCGTACATGGATACTGAAAATAAGATGTTGGTGTTAGGGAAAAATGTGCATTATTTTTCCATGAGCTTCTTATATATAAAGCACTTGAAATGCTGAATTTTCAATAATTAATGGTAAGATAACGCCACCAGTGTTAAAAAATAATCTCTCATACGAAAATTATGAAAAAAATTTGAAATGTTCTCCTCTACATCCCAAATCAGTAGCTAAAATATAAGGTAAACAAATTCGATCTATTAGTTTTCGAGTTATGAATTTTTAAAGTTGACTACTTTAACATGGAGAAATGCAGCTTCTATGTTCAATTAGTCAACTTTAAAAATTCATAACTCAAAAACTAGATCGAATTTGTGTATACCTAATATTTTAGCTACTGATAGGGGGTATTGAGGAGAACATTTTAATTTTTTTTTTCATTATTTTTGTGTGAGAGATTTTTTTAAACAATCACTACGTTTACATGATGGTGTTTAATACGTACTCTGAATTTTTTCAGATTTTTTTGAGACCCAGAACTATTTTTAAATTATTGAATGTGCGGCCACGCCCCCTGGAGGCGTCACTAGGCGTCCAGTCTCTATCCTTTTTACTAAGAATTCAGGGGTGCCAACTGAAATCACAGGACTTTCAATAATTATTTAAAAATAGTTCCGGGTCTCAAAAAAATCTGAAAAAAACTCAGAGTAGCATAATTTGATACCCTCTATTCATTTCTGCAATAATTTTTTTTTCATGTATGTTGTCCAATACAGTGATTAACAAATAACTACTACATTCTTCAGATCAAAATATTATAGATCTATCAAAAGAAGTATTAAAATCATATCAAAATATTTTTTCTAATTAAATAAATACTACTGATGCACATTTGTTCCTGCAAGATAATATTTATATTGATAGTTCCAGGAAAACTCACCGGCGGCGCTGAGAGACGCCACCAACATCAGAAAGTAGAGTGACGTCATCGCAAGGTCCAGCTAGAGAATGATTAAAATTCCACAAGTCTATAAAAAAATACAGAGAAAAATGTAAAATAAACCTCATAATAAAATAATATGTAAATTAAAACTTAATAAATATCATTTAATTGTTTTAGCTTCTAAATTAATTTTTAATCATTTCATATAATATAAAGTGAAAATAAAGTTATATTTAATTTTTAATTTCAAATTCTGATGACAATAAATGAGAAATTTATTAAAATATTTCTGTTAATTAAATAATTATATATTTTTATTTTGCCACCAATTTATTGCTATTAAAAATGTATATATAAAATATTTGTAATTATAAATAAATATATCTAGCAAATGTGTGACATGAATAAACAAATAACAATTTTTCACAATTATTAAAATTAGTTAAAAATTAAAATAAGTTGATACTTTACTAAAACATGTGTAAAGTTTGTGTCATAGTATTATAAGATAATACATTTGTTTTCATTTCTATTTGCTATGAGCTTGATTAAAAATATTATTCTGTATATTTAATTTGCACCAGCCGGCAAGCTTTAAATATATAAAGCTTTGGCTGGACAATAATGTATATGATTAAAATGAAATAATAATAAAAAAAAAAAAAAAAAAAAAAGTTCAAAATTAATATATAATAATAAATTCATTTTAGTATATATAGCGTCAAAAAAAATGTATATATATCGTGAATTGATATTTTTGTTGCATTCAATTATCATAATTTGTACATTTCAATGTCAATAAAATAATTCAAGTACTGTACATTAATAATTTTAATTACTAGCAAAGTCTTCTGTTCGTTGTTAGTAAACAAAGTATTGTTGTGTAATGTCTGTCGCGTGAAAGGAAAAACATGGGACGGTTGTTGATTTACATGTTAACTTATGGAAAATGACCGTTAATTATGAAGTTGACACCATTGCCTAGCGCCAACAATGCCATTACGTTCTCTGCTCTGGTTGCAAAATTAGGCACTTACGTCGTCCCATGTTTAACAATGAAAAAGGCTTCATGCGACAGACATTATAAAAAATGGTTTGTTATACAACCATTATGCGAGTACAAGACTAGTTATCGACACTTGATTAAATTATTCTCCTTTTTTCACACAAGATCTTATTAATTTTTACAAATTTATACTTACAAGTGTGCGAGTAGCTGACAAATCTTATACCTCTCCGACAAAATCTGCACAAACTAAACCACCAAACGCTGCAGAGATGCTTCCCTCGCATACCATAAGGAAGTAATGACGAGTTTAATTCGTTGGTAATTAAATTCTAACTATCAACCAAAGAGTGGAAGGAATGTGGTCGACCTTTGATGATAAAAACAATGAATTAATAAATTAAATAATTGTTCTTCATGTTTATTTATGTATTATAATGTTTCATATGGAGTATCGACCTAAATTTTTTTTATTGCAGAAATGGATAGAGGGTAAAAGTTATACTACCCTGATTTTTTTTTTTTCAGATTTTTCTGAGACCGCGCGGGAACTATTTTTAAAAAATTATTGAAAGTCCTTTTTTTGACGTCATGAGGTGGCAAGTCCTATCTTTTTCTTTTTTTCGTGACATCACAAAAAGAAATTTCAATAATATTTTAAAAATTAGTTTCCGGTCTCAAAAAAATCTGAAAAAAAATCAAGGTAGCATAACTTTGCACCCTCTATCCATTTCTGCAATAAAAAAAGATTTGGTCGATACTGTATTGTCAATAATAAAAAGCAATCAACATTAATAAAATTCACAATGGACCTCCTGTATGAAAATTTTATTAAATTTTAATCAAACCCTATTGGGTAATGGAGTATTATTGTCCTCAATTTTTTTTTATTGCAGAAATGGATAGAGGGTGAAAAGTTATGCTATCCTGATTTTTTTCTGATTTTTTAGAGCCCGGGAAGTATTTTTAAAAAATTATTGAAAGTCCTATTTGTGACGTCACGCGGCGTCAAGTCCTATCTTTTTCTTAAGGAGTGGCGTCTCGTGACGTCACACAAAGAACTTTCATTAATTTTTTAAAAATAGTTCCCAGGCTCTAAAAAATCTGAAAAAAATCAGGGTAGCATAACTTTGCACCCTGTATCCATTTCTGCAATAAAAAAAATTGAGGACAATACTTCATTCTACCTACTAATTACTCTAATTACATATTATTACTTTGAAAACCCGAACCTTCAAAAACCTTAACTTGAGCGTTTCGCGGGCTCTTCAGAAACGGGGGCGGCCACGGCCTTGCAATCCATCCCGGCATTTTCCTGCGACTGAGGGAAACGTGAAAATCTCAGCCAGGATGGACGCTACAGCTTTTGTCAGTGAACCAGAAGTGCAATGGTTCAAAGCCAGGGGAACCACATACTGGAAAAGCGCAATAATTTACCCCTGGGTGGGAAACATGGTTTTTGTTGAAAATGGTCACCCATCAAACTACTAACCATGCTCGGCGTTGCTTGACTTCGGTGATCTGACAAGACCCGGTCAAGCGCACTGCACCACACCTCCCAATTTTTAATTGCATATTTGACTTCGAGGTAAAATAATTATTTTCAATTTTTTCTTAACTTTTAAAACCCCTCAAAATTGAAGAGAACAACGCCAAGATAAAATATATGATATATGATATATAACATAATGCGTTTTCGAAATGCTTGCAACCAATATAGTATTTCAAAGTCTATATAGTACATAATTAATGATCTTGTTTCTTCTTGTTGATGAATAATATTGATTAATGCCTTAATTATTTGCCTTTAATATTCGCAAATTCAATTACTATGTTATGACTTTAATTTTCAAAATATGTATTGGTTTTTTTCACCTCTTTACTCTTAGCATGCATTTTAAATATTATTGCTATTTTTTCCAGTTGCATTTATACAACGATGTTTTATATATAAAGTAATATATAATTCCGGATACTTGCGTTATTACGTCTAAACATACAGTAATTTAAAATGTATAATTATGGTAAAGTTAAAATATGTATTTTGTAGCTTATAATTTGAGACACGTATCTGAATTCTTAAAATGGAGAATGTAGTACGTAAAATATGTCCTTATATAGGACCTACCAACATAAGGAAAATTTTGCGAGTCTGCAGCAATCAAGGACAAAATTAACTCTCTCAAGGTTAGTAGTTAAAATTTGTATATAAGTTAGCAGCACCTTTCTTCATATACCAGTCGACTTTACACACTTGTCAAGTAGAAACATCAACTCATTACACGCTTAAAATTAGGTGAGTTACAATGAAAATTCAATATTTTCTCTTTCCATAATATTATGCTTAAAACAAAATTATATACTTTGCAAGATTTATTAATTAAAGTAAAATGCAATTAAGGATTGACCTCAGTTGATTGAGATCTCGGAATCGGCCCCCTTAAATGCTAAAAGATTTGCAGAGAACTTAGAACTTACTATATATATATATATATATATATATATATATATATATATATATATATATATATATATATATATATATATCAGGGGCGGCTCGTACTATAGTACTGCGGTACTGCAGCCCCCCCAGAAATTTTGGGAACAAACACACAATTAGAAATATCAAATAATTCTATAATTTTTCTGAACTTTCCAGCAAATTTTTATCAGTTGTAACATTTAAAATCATGAAATTTTTGCCGCTGCCGCGTAAGTTTATTCCCTCAGCGCTGCCCAGCGGAAGGTACTGCCACTACTAGCAGTAGCCCAAAGCAGTGTTCCCACCCTCATTCTCCTCCTCTTCAACTCCCACTCAAGCCGTGTGATTTTGGAGCGATCGGGGACTGTGCGATCGGCAGTACCCGCAAGCTCATTGGTTCAACAGAACCAATGAGCTTGTGGTATTTGACATGCGGGAATAATTTGAGCAACACTTCGAAGACATTTCCTGTAATATGGTTTCATTGAGCAGATATTAACAAAATTTTAATTACATTCATCAGTGAATATACTAACAAAGATTGACTAAATATATTGAAGCATCTGAGGAATGAAGACCAGCACTTTTATTTTACTTTAATAAAAATATGACTGTCCCAAAAGAACCAACACTTGTCTTTTGAAGATTAAGTGGTGCATGTATGCATGATGTAAACAATCGTGAGATATATATCTCACGTTCGAACAACGACAACAACAGGTTTCTTACTAACCACGCAGTTAGCGCCAGTCTAACTCAATGGCACTAAACGTCGATCGAATTATAATTAAGTGAGAAATCTGGATAACTTAATTCGTTCGTGAATCGCGCCCATGTATTTTATTATAAATTATAAGTTTACCAGGAACAAGTCGATATACATGGGAGCTATTTATTTATTAATTATTCACTACAGCATTTTACACCATTAATGTGAAAATTCAAACATAAAAATAAAACAATAAAACAAAAACAAGTTGAAAAAGTGTACGAGTATACAAAATATAAGAAAACGTTAACTATATATATACTCCAGGATGAGAAAAATATATAGCTTATTTTCTCGGGTTTGCGTGTACCGGCAGTACATTATTTAGCAGCAAATATGCGATAGTAATCAAAGAAATATTGCATGGCTAAAAAAAAAATAAAACAATAATAAAAAAATTGGGATCTTTGATCTGTTATATTATACCGCTCGAGAGGTTTCTCATATGTGCGCTCAAGCCAATTATACCAATGTGTCGTAATTATAGGGTGATCAGAACTGCATGAACATCAAATAAATCGATCATGGTATATACAATAATATATGTACAAAATTAGGCGACAACCAGAATCTAATATAAATTTTTAAAGACAAAATTTAATAAAAAAATAAGAAATGAAATTTTTATAAGAAAAAATTACATTATTAAACATTATTTCATTATTATTAGTATTTATTTAATTGAGAAAAAAAATAATCGTAATCCTGTTAAGGTAGAGATAACACGAATCAGCTGACCCAATGGTAAAAAAATCTCATTCATGAAAATTATGAAAAAAAAAAAATAATAATAAAATATTCTCCTCTACATTATCCCCTATCAGTATAGCTAAAATATCAGGTACACAAATTCGAGCTAGTTTTCGAGTTATTAATTTTTAATGTTGACTAATTTAGCATGGAAGTTTCATTTCTCCATCTCCATGTTAAATTAGTCAACATTAAAACAACTTTAAAAATTAATAACTCGAAAACTAGCAGTTTTGTATACCTGATAATTTAGCTATACTGATAGGCGATGTAGAGGAGAACATTTTATTATTTTTTTTTTCGTAATTTTCATGACTGAAATTTTTTTAGCATAGGTCAGCTGATCCGTGTTATCCCTACCTTAACAGGATTATGATTATTTTTTTCTCAATTAAATAAATACTAATAATATTGAAATAATGTTTGATAATGCAATTTTTTCTTATAAAAATTTCATTTTTTAATTTTTATTAAATCTTGTCTTTGAAAATTTATATTAGATTCTGGTTGTCGCCTAATTTTGTACATATTGTATATACCATGATCGATTTATTTGATGTTCATTATATACATTGCGTAAAAATTATACCAGACATTCAGGTTTCATATTAACAATGCAGTTTGATTGACACTATTATTTAAAAAAAAAGGCTTAAAACAATATTTATTTTTATATATGTTTCTCACCACGTGAAAGGACTTATGAATTAAAAAAAATAATTAAAAATTGGATATTATATTAAGTTTGAAACATTCAATCACGATTTCAAAAGGGCTCGCATAAGTGCATGTCATAACAAATTATAAATAAAATGCATACATTTTTTGTTTTTAGATAATTTCTGCTTCTTTGTTGAGAGCATTATTATATGATTTTGTCATAATTTTACCCTAAAAAAGGGGCGTGTCCTTAAAAAAAAATCACGCCTGCGGCGGGCCATTGGGGGGCTCCGCCCCCCAAACCCCCCCCATGGTGTTCTGCTGGTCCCATGTCAGGCAGCACCCCCACGGAAAAGGGGCACGAGCCGCCCCTGATATATATATATATATATATATATATATATATATATATATATATATATATATATATATATATATATATATATATATATATATATATATATATATATCAATAGGTGGCATGTACATTTTGAAATGGAGCGGTCTTATCAGTTTTGAGAAAGCTTAGGTAGAAGTTTAACATTGGTCTTATGGACGGAAACCGGAAATGGAGATATTGTGAAGAAACCGCCCCCTTGAATCTGCTCAAACCATAAGCAATTATGTTTTAGAGCATTTTTGAATTTTTAAAATTTATTTTATTCGATTTCGTCTGACAGAAATTTCCTTTGACTCGCGTAGTAACTGAGGTCAATCGTTAAAACAAAATTATGTACTTTGCAAGATTTATTAATGTAATTAACTGCGTGTACTTTCATTATTAATATTATTTGTTATCTTTCGCTAATAAGATAAGGTCATCCGTGGAACTATAGAGTTGATTGCGCTGACGTCATGCCCCTGTAAGTTAGACTGCCCTATGGAGAACCAGAATGCAAATAATTTATTGATTTTTTTTTTCACTTTATTAAACAAAATAACTCAGGTTTAAAAAATTGTAAAAATACACCAATAAACGAAAGATAGCATAAAAAAATCGCATCATTATAGAACAATCAAAACTATTTTATTCAGTTTTTTTTTTGTCAATTCTCCTATCTAATGCCATGGTAGTTGGACCTCCACTTTCTCTTTTCTACCCTCCTAACCGTCCGTATACCTGCTATGCTATTTTCCCTCGTAAACAAAAACAGCAAACAACTCTATAAGTTCATTTTCAATCATTGTATTGAGGTCAGAAAAATAGCTCCTCTCATATACCAGAGAATAATTTTAGTAAAACCCTCAAGCTTTTTATTGCAAACTACCGCTGGCTAAGTCAATATTGTTTTTTGCTAATCAACTTTGAAACTATCAGTCTGAGAGCAGCCCATGATAAACTTGGACTTCTCACGGCATCCATCTTGAAAACGTACAAAATTGTTTAACAAATTACTACGCAACGGAAAAAAAAATAAATGAGAAAATTAAAGTGAAATTCTCTTCAAAATTCCATTTTCTTATTTATTTTGTTAAATAAAAATCAATATTTTTATAATAAATTAGAATGCCTTAAGGTAGAGATAACGTTGATCAGCTGTTTGACGTAGGTCCCTTTGATTAACATGCAAACCTTAGCAAATTTCACAAAAATTCTGTTTTTGTTTTTTTTTTTTTAGAAGCAGATATTATATAGTGCCTAAAAGCCAAAGAAAACGTTTCAAAAAAATTTAACAAGCTATAAATTTTTTTTAATTATTATTATTTTTTTTAATATTCAGCACAGGCCTTTCCCACACGGAGAGACAAACTAAAAACTCAATTTAAAAAAAATCGTCTCGTTAAATTATTTTGAAACTTTTTCTATGTCTTTTAGGTAAAATTTCAGAATTTTTGTGAATTTGCTAAGGTTTACATGTTAATCAAAGGGACCTACGTCGAACAGCTGATCGGCCATAAAGGTGAATGTAAAAATTCTGCCTGCTATGCAGGTCGTATAATTTACAAATTTCCCCAAACATTTTTCTTATAATTTCTAACATAATACTGTTTCTAATTTCTTCTCCCTTCCCTCCTCAGCAATGCTGCTAATCCTCCTGCTCGCCCTGTGTCCTTTGACTCATGCATATACCTATGCCTGGCTGGCCTGCCCTTCACTGCATCGCTCAAATACTGATCCCACAATCTTCCAAGCAAGTCAAAGACTTCACGCTGTGGGGACTCCGTCGATAAACTCATTGTTTTTCATGTTCTCACAAACCATTGACATCAATAAGGTACGTACTAGCTGCTCCAAATTAATGCTCAATGTACAGTTTTCATAAAAAAAAATACTGTTCAGATCTATGACCCATATAATTGAGGGAAAAAAATGCTGTGACGTCATAGTCATGCAAGTAATTAGAACACAAGTTATAGGAAAACATATATATGACTATGACGTCACAGTCCCTTTCCTCTCGATTTTTAGGGTTTATCTCAAAAGCTAGACAGACTTTTGCTTTTGTTATAGATGTTGAAAAAATATTGAAAAAATTAACAACATAATAATATATAACTTGAAATATTTTTTTCAAAATGTCCAATATTTATGTATTTATTTGGATATGTAATGTTCAGTGCTGATGTTACTGCACGATAAGCTGTTACGATTATTTTTGTGAAATAGTTAAATTATGTTCATTTATCCCCTACAAAATACTGCAGTCCATAAAAATATATATCAAAGTCTTCTACTCGCAATAGTTGCATGTAACAAACCATTGTTTATAATGTCTGTCACATGAAGCCTTTTTCATTGTTAAACATGGGACGACGTATAATATCTAATTTAGCCACCAGAGCAGAGAAGGTTGTTGCATTGTTACATTAGCATTATTGGCGCTATAGTAGACACAACAACTTTTATAATTTACGATAATTTTCCATAAGTTAACATGTAAATCAACAATCGTCCCATGTTTTTCCTTTCACGCGACAGTCACATATTATATTAAACAACAATACTTTAATTGTTTACTAACAACGAGCACAAGACTTTGTGTTATGCTGAATTAATTTCTGTTATATTTTATATTGCAATTTTTAGCTCAATATTTATATATCAAACATTGACGAAGAAAAGGAAGGACCAGAAATTATAACGAATGGTAACAGATTTGCTGCTCTGTATTGGGTCGGAGAAGATTCTTCAGAAGCATCACAAGTCCATTATCAAGTTTCATATAGCGGCAGAGATTTAAAATTAACTATAGTGATACATAATGACCGACTTGTTTGTTCAGGTGAGTCTCATATTTTTGGTAGAGAAAGATATACAAAGAGATTGTTTTCAATTTTACGATTGTTTTCTAAGGCATGATCAGCCAAATGTAATGAATGGAGTATCGACTTCAATTTTTTTTATTGCAGAAATGGATAGAGGGTGAAAAGTTATGTTAAGGCGGATTCACATGGTGGTTTTTATCATGCGACTCGATGTGAATAATGCGCACTTGCTGTGACATCCATTGGCGGCCATATTTGGCAATTAAAAAAAAGAGCATCGCAATTAACGCGATTTTGCTACCGCAACCTGGCGAATTCGCTCGCCGCATAGGATTTTACAGCTTGTGTGACAAAATCGCGTCGCATCGCCATTATTGCCATCTGAATCCTTTTTACCCTGATTTTTTTAAGATTTTTGAGAGCCCGGGAAGTATTTTTAAAAAAATATTGAAAGTCCTTATTGTGACGTCACACGGCGGCAAGTCCTATCTTTTTCTTAAGAAGTGGCGTCTCGTGAAGTCACAAAAAGAAATTTCAATATTTTTTTAAAAATAGTTCTCGAGCTCTAAAAAATCTGAAAAAAATCAAGGCAGCATAACTTTGCACCCTCTATCCATTTCTGCAATAAAAAAAATTGAGGTCGATACTCCATTGAACATTGTTTTTTTTTTTTTTTTTTGCATGTTCTTTCAATTTATTTGATACTGGTTTTAAAGGAGGGGAACGGCTTCAAATTTTCTATTTTTTTTTTTTTAATTATAAGATCTGTTATACTGTATATGTAATTAAAATAATTAAATATTCAAGATGGTGGAGATGATCAGGTAAGGCTCAAGAGAAACGCACCTCCCTCTTGGAAGAATATTTCCAAGCATAACAGCAGTTCGGGTAAGCTTAATAAAATTATATCAGTGTAAAAAAATATATTTAGTATTGACTGATGTTTATATTTTCGTACTCTCGCAAAAAAGTGTTTTCATTATCAGAAGACGCGCTCTTAAAGCCCCATTTCACAGCATAAAGTCCACAGTTAGTATTGCCTCAGTATGATACGGCTGCATAAAAAATATTGTTCCAGCAGCAATAATATCAGAGATAATAGCCGATTAAAAGGCACCTGTGACGTCATTTGTACCCATTCTGCGGCGACGGTATAGAGAAATGCCTATAAAAGATAGGTTCACTCAAGCTGCAACCGCGGACATAATTTTAATTCTGGAATGTTGAAATTTTACCAGAATAGTCTTGATAGTATTTGTCAAATATCCTGAAAGAATTTTGTTTTTGACATTTACACAGACTGAATTATCGCAGTAGCAAGATAAGCAAAAAAATTAACTTTGTTTTCCTATGCAACATTTTTATTTTCTTGCTACTGCAATAATTCAGTCTGTGTAAATGTCAACAACAAAATTCTTTTAGGATATTTGACAAATACTATCAAGACTACCCTGGTAAAATTTCAACATTCCAGAATTAAAATTATGTCCGTGGTTGCAGCTAGAGTGAACCTATCTTTTGTAGGGATTTCCCTATACCTTCACCGCAGAATTGGTACAAATGACGTCACAGGTGCCTTTTTTCATCGGCTATTATCTCTGATATTCATATTGCTGCTGGAACAATTTTTTTTATGCAGCCGCATCATACTGAGGCAATACTAACTGTGAACTTAATGCTGTGAAATGGTCATAGGGCCTTTAAAAGGGGCCTTTAGGAGATGTTTTCAAATTAATTGCTTTAATAGTGATAGTGAGAAAAAATTGAAATGGAGTACCGACCTCAAATTTTTTTTATAGCAGAAATGGATAGAGGATGAAAAGTTGTGTTACTCTGAATTTTTTCAGATGTTTTAGGGACCGGGAAGTATTGCCAGAAAGTTTTGACGAGGTCGGGTTCGAATCCACGTCCCTTTTGGGTCCTACCTTTTATTAAGAGAGGCGGCAAGAGGCGGCACTTTTTCTGCACTTTCAATAATTTTTAAAAAATAGTTGCCGGGCTCTAAAAAATCTGAGAGAAATCAGAGTAGCATAACTTTGCACCCTCTTTCCATTTCTGCAATAAAAAAAATTGAGGTCGGTACTCCATTTTCTAGCATGGAGACTTATGGAGAAAATTTTCCTACCGGCCGGGGGACACTTGAAGCCTCTATTCAGTGAACTCCATTTTCAACTACTATTTAGAAGTAGTTCAATAGTTTTGTTAACATTAGGCCTGTTAGTAAGCCCGGAACTGCAGAATTTGTTTTATTTTCTACTAATTCTAACAATTTAATTCGTTCTTTGTAATTTTGTCACTCTTTTTGATGACATATAATAAAGTTCAGACATTCAGGTACAATTTTTTTCCAGATTCGATTATTGAGAACATTGAATACATCAAGAAGAAAATTGTTGAAGTGGAGAAGATCAAAATTCAAAATGGTGGGTGAAAGTTTATATTATTACTATGAAACTTTGTTCAAGAAAAGAAAATAAAAAAAATATTAAAATTTATATCATTCATTGTTAAGAAATGGAATATATAAGGTCTTCTCCGGTTTTTATACTCATGTTTTAAATGTAACAATACGGAATATCGATCTCAAAAATTTGTTATTGCAGAAATGAATAGAGGGGGCAAAGTTATATGCTACTCTGATTTTTTTCACATTTCTTAGAGTTTGCGAATTATTTTTAAAAAAATATTGAAAGTAAAGAGAAAATGATACCTCATGACGCCTCTCCTAATTAATGGATAAGACCTAAAATAAGGGGCGTTATAGGTTCAAACCTGACCTCGGCAAAAAACTTTTTGACAATAATTCCCGGACTATAAAAAATCAGAAAAAAATCAGAATAGCATAACTTTACACTCTCTATCAATTTCTGCAATAAAATATCTTGAAAATGATTTTCCATACAGGTTTTGTAACATCTACCCTTCAGGTCAGGTCAGTTATTCTGCAGTATAATAGATCAGAGCCGGTTGAATATGTAATTTGGAGCAGGAGAACATGTAGGGCAGGCAGATTTAAAATTATCGAGTTCAATCATTATTATATATTTTGTTAATTATTTATTAATGATCTAATGAATTCAAATTTAGGACATATAATTATATGTATGGCGTGTAATACAAGATTGATAATTAAGATTCAGAGAATTTGAAGGTCGATCGGGTGGACTAGTGGTTAAGGCTAGTTTCATGGAAATGTTTTTTGTCCCTGTTTTATTTCAATGTAAATATATTGTAAAAACAATATGTAAAAAAAAAAAAAAATGAATTAGAGAATTAGGGAATTAAACTAAATTTTTGTAATTATTATATTTTTGTTTTTCAATCTTATACATAAATATTGTTTTTTGTATTTCACTTCAGTTAAAATTCAATGGTGGTTTTTTAGTTTAAAAAATAATAATAATATTTTATTTTTGTTTCAATTTTTTCTGCACATTTAACTTAACTTTTGCTTATCCTCTGTTTATGGTTTTTGTTCAATTATTAAGTTTTTCATAATTTTTGAAATCTTGAAGTGAATTTTACTACTTGTATTTTGCACCGGTAACATAAGATTATTAAATTAATCTTTGCCGGACAATAATTTGTATCTTATGAAATTATAATAAAAAAAAAGGCACTGTGCCGCGAACGCAAGGGATGTGGGTTCAAGTCCCACCCCGGCCCGACTTTTAAATTTTCTGACAAATTTCTTTCTTACCTTGGCGGGTAAACACGGTTTGGGTTTAAAATAATTATATAATACCGCCAATGCTTCGTAAGTTGAAAAAACTTACTTTATAATTTCAACCCGCCAAGGTAAGAAATAAATTTGTCAGAAAATTTAAATGTCGAGCCGGGGTGGGACTCGAACCCACATCCCTTGCGTTCGCGGCACAGTGCCTTAACCATTAGTCCACCCTATCGACCTTCAAAGTCTCTGACTCTTATCAATCTTGTATTACACGCCACCGCAAAGGATGACGGGAGACCATGTATAGAGGGGATTGCGCTGACGTCATGCGAGGAGGACCAGAATGCACGGACTAGCATATAAACAAAGTGTTCAATAATTTTTTACTTAACTTAATAAAATAAATTAAGTTTAAATACTTTAAATGTACACGATAGAACTCATAAAAAAAATCTCACCGCAATAAAACTGTTAAAAGTATTTTTTATAATTTTTTTCGTCATTTTGCCTATGCTCACTGTATAATATGGCCTGCCCAAACTTTCTCTTTTCCCTCCCTCCTGCGCCCCCTTCGTAATGTGTTAGTATAGGGAAATCCCTCTCCCGCCTCACGTAAACATAAACAGAAATCAGCTCTATATATATTATATAAACGTAAATTAATTGACAAAAGGCATCCAACCTTATAATTACTATACACTGTATAGACGATATCAACTTAATTTTCTAAATTAAAGGTAAAAATTCCTAAAATTGATAATATTTAATTTTAGAATAGAAAATTGCTTTATTGCGGCGAGGTTTTAGCCAGCCCATTCTTACATCTAACAGTCAATAATAAATTATTAAATATTTTCATATACTACTATTATATTTATTTTCAGGTTGATTGCAATTCCAAGAAACAAGTATACAGCAAATTGAGTACGTATGAATCTGCATTACCATTAATTATAACTAAATTGAGGGATTCATGGAAACTTTAGTCAGGATGTTCGATAATGACATTCAATAAAAATAATTTCTTTCCGATTGCACCTTGGGCAGTTAAGGTAGAGATAATACGCCCAACGTTAATGAAAATCCCTTTCATGAAAATTATGAAAAAAAAATAGAATGTTCTCCTTTGCATACCTTAATCAGTAGGTATAATATCAGGTATACAAAAACGAGCTAGTTTTCGAGTTATTAATTTTTAAATTTCACTAGTTTAACATGAAATTACCATTTCTTCATGTTAAAGTAGTCAACTTTCAAAAAATTAATAACTCGAAAACTAGCTCGTTTTTGTGCACCAAATATTTTAGCTACTGATAAAAGGCATGTAAAGGAGAACATTTTAATTTTTTTTTTTTTTTTTTATAATTTTCATGAATGGGATTTTTACTAATAACATTGGGCGTATTATCTTTACCTTAATTGACCTAGTTAGTTTTAGCATGATGACTAAAAACTATAATGTAAAAATATTATGGATGATTGTCAAAGATTGTTATAATTTATATTATATTCAAATTATCCTAACTTATTATATTACAAAATATTATGTTCAAATTAATTTAATCTATTAACTCTACTCCACAGTTGAAGACCTTAACCTGGTTAATATTGCTGGCAAATACCACTATATCGATACACAAGCACAAAAGGTATAATATATTATATCAGGATTCAATTAATCCGAATCATATAAGATATACATGAGTATATTATATTTTATTAATTCAAATATTTATTCATCTCACTTACAAGACAAGTCAACATGAGTACACATTGCATTAAAAAATAAAACCATATATTGTTCACGTTTGTAAAAATCGTCAATACTGTACACATTTTTATCAAATAAATGTGTCTTCACTCTCTTCTTAAAAACACTTAAATTTATTTCACTTAAATTAAAATAGGAAATTAATAAATTTCTCGATCCAAACCATTTTTGCTTGATTTTGTTAATAAATTGCGGAAAAAAAGAATAGTGCAAAATCGACCTCAATTTTTTTATTACAGAAATGGGTAGAGGGTGCAAAGTTATGCTACCCTGATTTTTTTCGGATTTTTTTTTTAGACCAGGAACTATTTTTAAAAAATTAAAAAGTCCTTTTTATGATGTCACGAGACGCCGCTCCTTAAGAAAACGATAGGACTTGCCGCCTCGTGATGTCACAAAAAGGACATTCAATAATTTTTTAAAAAGAGTTTCCGGTCTCACAAAAATCTGAAAAAAAACAGGGTAGCATAACTTTGCACCCTCTATCCATTTCTGCAATAAAAAAAATGAGGTCGATACTCCATTGTATTCTTTTTAAAATAGGAGTTATTTTTAATATAATTATACATTATTTTTTGGAATTTTAATATTTTTATTAGGATAAATTATTCACCATGAAAAACATTTTAACTTGTATTTATAATCCTGCAGAACTGGTCCGAGGCCCAAGAGTTCTGTCAATCTCGAGGACTGGAGTTGGCGAGCATTGAAAGCAAAATCAGGCACGTAGCAGTGGATAGGGAGGAGTCGTTCTTACCCTTCCGAAGTTCCTATTGGTTCCCACGCGATTCACTTTAACTTGGTAGTTAGAGTCAGGACAGAACAATAGCCAATCCACCGCTCCACCGCGACAGAAGCTTTTGCGCATGCGCGATTTTCTTTCCCACGTGAACCGCGCGTGAGTTTTAAACATATTTTTGATAAATCGCGTTTCTTCGTTTCTTCCAGAGATCGAGACAGCAGCGAGTGTATATGCAATCATGCAATGTCTAGACTGTAGAGAATTAATTTTTGAAAGTTAATTAATAATACAAAACTTACGATAATGATTAAATGTATGCCATCATTAACAAAAATAATAAGAACTAAGGTGATGAAAAAATGTCTGAAATTGATTATATAACAATCAAAACAAAGTCGATATAATAATATATAATCAAGTAATCCTTTTTTTTTTTTACAAAAGGATACACCCCTAAGAGCTTATAGCTCGCGGCGGGGTAATGGGTTATAGGGAACGGATGGTGCCATGATGGCCACGGCCTGTTACGCGTCCCATGCAGCTATAAGCATATATTCGCTGAGGTGTTACTGAGGTATATAGAGGGTGACCACCAGATATCTCGATGTCCAAAACGGTACATGCCCCCAAAATAGAGGCCTGAAGGGCCAAAACCCCCGCCGGAGGAGCGATTTTTTTGGGTGCCACGCCCCCTTTTTTACTTTTTTTTTCTTACTAGATTTTCATATAATATGATTTTTTTTTTTTTTTTTATGAAGCCGTTTTTTCCGAAAATATTTATTTTAGTTGAAAATCCATTAACGAATTTTCGTCATAGCAGATTTTATACGTAAGTATACTTTTTAATTGGTACCATAGTTCAGACGAAGTTTGAGTAAAAAGCTGTTATTTTCTGTTCCATAAGGCTGCATGTTTAAGGGCTCAGGAAAACAAACTTAGGGATTTTTTTGCGATGAAGCTATTTGAGATGAAATTTTTTGGTTTTCATTTCTCAATAAAGCAGGGCAGGCTAAAATATTTTAAGGAAATAAAATAATAAGTAATGCAATCGCTCATGCACTCATCTACTTAAAATAATATAAATATAATTGCATTTTTTATATATATATTTTTCATAGAATTAGAAAAAAATATATTTACTATAGTCACCATGCAAGAAAACTGTGCCAGGGAGTTGATTTCCTAAAATTAACCTTTTTTCTTGGCCTGGCCACGATCAGTGATGTGAAATTCGCGCGAAGATTGGTCCGCGAATATGCGCGAAAGATACTTTCAAGATGGCGGCCGCGCGCAATTAAAATCACGTGAGCATCTCGGCAGCCTGAAAGGCCGATTGCTTTAATTCCATGATTAATTAATTCTAATTTAATCCAAACACTAATTAAGCAAGGGATTATACCAAGAAAAATAAGAAAAGACTCTCTGTAGCATTTACTGTAGCTTTAAGGGTAAGGTAACGCCACCAATGTTAAAAAAAATCCCTCTCACAAAAATTCTGAAAAAAAATTTAAAATGTTCTCCTCTACACCCCCTATCAGTAGCTAAAATATCAGGTATACAAATACGATCTAGTTTTTGAGTTATGAATTTTTAAAGTTGACCAATTTAACATGGGAGTTTCATTTCTCCATGTTAAATTAGTCAACTTTAAAAATTTATAACTCAAAAACTAGATCGTATTTGTATACCTGATATTTTAGGTACTGATAGGGGGTATAGAGGAGAACATTTTAATTTTTTTCAGAATTTTTGTGAGAGGGATTTTTTTTAACATTGGTGGCGTTATCTTACCCTTAACCAGTCTAAAATTGCTATTTTTGTGGCGGGAAAGTCAAATTTCAATATTCGCGAATATGCGAGGACTATACATCACTGGCCACGATCCTATTATGTTGTAAAGTTGCATGTAAAATAAAAAGAAACAAAAGCAATAAAAGAAATTTATACTCAAAAAGCATAACTTCGAAGGATACTTTTCCAATAAAAAAAATATATTTAAATATCTTAAATTGTTCTTATTTTTTTTTTTTTTAAATTTCGTTATATATCAAATTTTCCATTCCCATTCACAATAATTCTAAATGTACATGTTACTTAAATAATGCATTATATTTTTGTTTATAAATAAATAAAACTTAATATAATGTCACGAGATAAATTATACAAAAAAAAAATTGAGTATAAAGCAAGAAATTAATTTGAATTACTTTTAATCGAACTGTTCATTTTGCAAATAGTGTGAACTCTTGCTAGAGTGAAATAGCTGATGTAGAAGTTAAATTGAATTAATTTATAGCATTCAAATTGGACTAAATAACAGCTAAAATTACTTGATTGTAAGAATAATATTTGTGGCGTTTTTCCCTCATATTTTTTTCCATTTATTTACGTAATATCCATGCACGATTATTGTGAAAAAAAAAAAAAGACATGGAAATTTTTGTCTAAGCCACGACACGATGCATAAGAATGATTTTTTCAATTTTATATTTTATTGGAAATTTCCATCAAGTGAATATCATCAATATCAATAGATGATATTTTTGTGTAAAGTTTTTGACATATTTTTTATTCAAAATTTAATCGAAAAGTAGTGACTTCATTTCACGTAGTATATGCATACTTGCGCGTATATACAAAATATATCTATTCCACAATTTTGGAAGCAATATGCTGCTTTGCGAATGCGATCGAGAAAAAGGGGCATGGAGTTGCAAAATCATTTGCGTCCGTACATTTTCGTAAATATTCACAACCATGCATCCTATGAATTTTTTATTTTTTTAATGATAAAAATTTTAAAAAATGTCCCTTTTTTAAATTTTGTCCGAAAGCGGTACATATAATATAGGCGTCCCGAGAGTCTTTTAAATTTGGGGACACCGAGACATGGTACTTTAAAACGGTACTATACCGGTTAAAACGGTACGTCCTGGTCACCCTCATTGAGGGATCCGTGGAGAACTTAAGTCAGAACGGACTCCTCTACTTTTCCCCAATGGCCAAAAGCAATATGTCCAAAGCCTGGGGAACCACACACAAGTGCGCATCACTGCACTGTGTGGAAAGCGAGACAAATTTACCCCAGGGAGGGCGCAGCGTATTTTTTATACTTGTAAACGGTCACCCACTCACCCATTTAAGTACTTCGTAAAAGAGACCTAGTGGTAATAAAGTATAATAAAAATCATAAATTAATACAAATTATGTGTGATTAACAATAATTATACTATATTGTAGAAATTTTATTTCAAGGGATATTAATGATATTATAAATTATTAACAATATATATTATAACTTTTATACCCGCTCTGCATGCGATATATATATATATATATATATACTAATAATATAATTATAAACTATATTAATCGAGATCGAGGTCCTGTTGAAACTATAGCTTATATATATTTTACGATGTTTATACCTGCTCCTTTAATTCTGCATTTTATCCCTTATAATTAATTTCTCGACGGTCGGGCTGATTTGCTATTATACTTGATTTCTAAGATATAATATAATTATACTCGTATTTCGAAACGCATGATTAGTATTCGTGTAATTAATGAACATCAATAAAAATTAAAGCGAACTCTATGAAATTATATTTTATATATAAATAGTAATTAAGCTTTATATTATGGTACTTTTTTTAATTTAATTGAAAAAAACTCCTGTCAGTGATGTCAGTCCTGTCACTATAATTTAACAAGTTCTCAATCAACAATACAATATAAATAAAAAATAAATAAATAAATAATAAATAAATAAATTTTACTCGGTCAATTATCATGCAGAGCGAGTATAAATTTAAAGTATTTGTATAATAATTATTATATTAGAGACCTTAGAGCCCTTCGTGTCTTATGGTTAGAAATTTTGATGGCCTCAGCGTGGTCCAAGTGTGGCGGCGCTGCTGCATCGCATGGGCGCGGTTCGGCATGGCCCGGCTCTCGCTGCATATATGGCTACCAGCTGCGCGTGCAGCTGAAAGCCAGGCCGTACGTGACCTAACCGTGTCCATGCGATGCAGCAGCGCCGCCACACTTGGACCACGGGCCCACGCTCAGGCCATCAAAATTTCTAGCCATAAGACACGGAGGTCTCTAAGTAGCCAAGTCTTTTGTTATATGAAATAACTTATCGACTTAATTTTGAGTATTCATGTATTTAATTATCATCTTATTGTTATTTTTTTTATTAATGGCATCCTTTTCATCATTATCGTACATAAAAAATGCATGCACTCGATCTGCTATCTCTGGAAGATACGCAAAAAAAGTAAAGGAATTAATTAACGTTGGAAGAAACGCGAGTTACCGAAAAAATGTTTGAATTTCACGCGGGAGGCTGGTGTTACAAAAAGAATCGAATTGCGCACGATTGCGCATGGCTGCGGTGGAATACGTCTTCTGTTCTGACCTGCTCGTCTTGACGTCTTCCCAACGCACTAAGAGATGGCGTTAGTGTTTTCGTCACAAGTCGTTAACATGGGAGAGTTCTATCTCTGTATTATCTCTGAGCAAAATGGAGAACAAGGAAATGGGTGACTACATTTACGGCACTCTCAAGCGTGAAGGTACGAAAAAATGTGTTGCTAGTTTTGAAAACTTGATCAATACCTTTCTAAATAAACAAAAAAAAAATTACTATTCAGGGTTAACCGGGCGTTACCAAGGTACCATTTTGTACAATAGGGGGGGAGGGGGATAAATGAACCGCTATTTAAATCACACATTAAAAAACAGTTAAAGTTTTTTTCTTACTATTTAGTTATTTGTTTGTGGAATTAAATTGCTGGGTGGCTAACTGAGGATTACAAATTATTTCAGAATTTTTGAAGAAGTATTCTACTTTTTTTTCTGCTTTAAAAGATTTACGGGTAGGAATGACTCCCCCCCCCCCCATTAGTAATGCTAGGGTTAATATTCTTGAAGGATATTTTGATGTATACTTTAACCCTCTGATTGTGAGTTTTTATATATTATATATTTCCACGGTTCCCTCAGTCAAATTATTATAATAATTTGACTGAGGGAACCGTGGAAACCTCATTCATGATGGTCTCTTCATAACAGCTAAATAGGCAGCAAAGTTGCAGAAAAGAAGAACACCTGGCGATAATTGTGACTGAGGGAACCGTGGAAAACTCAATCAAAATGGTCTCTCTGTCACAGATGCATGGCAGTTCTGGCTTGGCGGCACGGACGCAGCAGAGTTGAACAGCTGGGTCTGGATGGGCACCGGACGCAACTTTGAGTTCACGGACTGGATCGCAGGACCACCCATCTTCGGTCACGGACGCTGCACGATGCTGGAAGTTCTAGAGGATTCAACACATTGGTGGGTGGCGTCAGAATGCTCCAGGAAACGACATCTCATCTGTGAACTGGTGGAGGACCCTGCGTGTTCAGAATAACAACTTTGTATCCCTCATTTCATCCTGCTAGAGTTTCCTGAGTTAACCCTAGCACTAGCAAGGACATTTTTGTCATATTTTTACCCACGCTATACCAAGAGGGGGGGGGGGGGGGGTGAAATGATCAATTTTTTTTTTTTTTTTTTTCAAAAATTCAATATAATTTTTTACTATAAATAAAGATTACAAAAATTTTCAGAAGTTTTGGAACAGTATTTCACACTTTTTTTTTCGCTTTAAAAGATTTGCAAGTTTCTCGACCCCTCCATCCCCCCCCCCACTTCCTTGGTAATGCTATAGGGTTAAATTATATAAATGCTGGGATGGAAGGATGGAATAATCTGGTGGTGGCTGCAAAAAACTTTTCTACTCCCCGCGGTGTAAGCGGTGTAAGAGAGAGCTAATTAAGGTTCTTACAATATAATGAACCCTCAACCAGCTTAACCGTTGTTTATGTAACTTGTTAAACAGCTGATTCATTTTCCCATCAGCTTTAAGGCAAAGTTGAAGTTGAAAAGAAGACAAATTGGGAGTTTAATTTTACCATTGGTGGTATTAACCAAAATATCATTTAATGCAATGAAGTCATTTATTATTATAAAGCAATATGCAATATAATTAATTAATTTAATAGGAATATCTGGTATGCACATTATATTTTTTATGTGAATTTAATTAACAAAAATTTAAGAAATAATTTTCAAACTTTTATGTATAATGACATTTGTATAAAAATTAACTACATAATAAACCTCTTTTTATTGGAAATAACGGTCTATTATTTACGTATTTTAATTTAATATTTTGTATGTCCTTCTTATAGGATTTTTAAAATGTATTAGCCTTTTTTTATTTTTTTCTTTTACAAGGATACACCCCTAAGAGCTTTTAGCTCACGGCGGGATACTGGGTAGGGGGGTAGAGATAAGGTAGGGAACGGATGATGGCCACGGCCTGTTACGCGTCCCAGCATTCACTGAGGTGAGACTGAGAAAACCGTGAAAAACTTCAGTTAGGCCGGACACCTCTACTTTTTCTCAATGGACCAAAGCGATGTCCAAAGCCTGTGGGGAACCACACACAAGTGCATTACTGCACTGGGTGGAAAGCGAGACGAATTTACCCCAGGGAGGGAGCCGCGTAATTTTTACTTGAAACGGTCACTCATCTAAGTACTAACCACTCTTGATGTAGCCTGACTTCGGTGATCTAACGAGAACCGTTCAATGTACTGCGCCACGCTCAACCTCCATCAAATGAGTACTTATGTTGTTTGCCATTTATATTATTTACATTCAATTTTTCCCTACTCTCAACAATGTACATACTTTATCCCAATAAACATGAAACTGAATAAATATATGTATATTTATAAATATATATAATAATTCATTTCATTTTGGAAGAGGAAGATAGATGACATTAATTTAATTTCAATTTATTTAATTTAATCATTAATTTATTTTAGCTGAAGTATTACAAACATTTTAGTATTTTTTATTCATTGATAATTTATTAAAAACAAATATGATTATGCACATTTTAAGTGCATTGGGTGTAGCACCGGTAGTTGACAACACTGACGTATCTTCACCATGCTAATTTTTCATCCCCGCTCGTCAGAGTAATTTTTATGCTAGAGCTAATCTGATTGCATTAGTATCAAGGTAATTAGTAGCCCAAGTGAACAATTTGGCTAAATAAAGCCTGATTTAAATAAAAGTAGTTTTAGTAATTTTTTAAATTTACATGCATTTTTTTTTTAAATATAAAAAAAATACTTTTCTTTAAATCAGGCTTTATTTAGCAAAATTGTGCACTTGGGCTACTAATTATCTTGATATTACAGCAATCAGCTTAGCTCTAGCATAAAAATTACTCCGATGAGCGGGGATGAAAAATTAACATGGTGAAGATACGTCAGTGTTGCCAACTACCGGTGCTACACCCAATGCCCTGTAGGTGTAGATTTTTAAGATTGTTAATTAGTCTTCATAAAGTTAATTAAGTTAGAGTTGTGAGTCTGTTTATTAATTGGAAAATTCTATTGCAAATTCTCAGCTACATTACCTTAATTTAAGAAGTTACTTAATTAATATGTCCTGAAACTAATAACTGGAAAATAACTACAGGTAAAAACAAAGAGCCACCCTATTATAGTTTTAATTTTTAACTATTTTATTGTATAATTTACTTCGTTATTTATTTATAACAAAGTCTTAAATTTGAATTTAGAAAAAAAAAAATTTGGAAATAGTTTACGATGGAAAAAAATAGATTTATATTTCTATGGTTTGTTATGAGACTTAAGAGAAATTGTCATATTATTAATATTGAATAAAAGAAAATGCAATTGTTTACGTTTACACAAAAATGCACCATTATAAAGCCTGTATTACAACGATAAAATTTTGCATACAAGTTTCACTTTCAAGAAAACTTCCAGCTCTATGCAAACAAATGGACTTGAAGTTTTCTAGTGAGGAAAAATTATATGGTGCGATACCGGCTTTACTTGCTCAATATAATTAGTGCATTATTTACTTACACACAGTTTCTCCAAGTTAAATTCAATTTACAAGAAGGTTTTATAATGATTTGATGATTATTAAATATGATCTTTATTTAAAATGGAAGCAGGCCTCTTTTATAACTATTATTATATATATTATATTTCTACTTCTTTTTTAAATACAAATAATATATTATAATCAAATCAAATTTGTTTTTAATAGATGCTATTGCATTTCAATACTTTAAATTTAAATAAAATTTTATTATATAAATTTGTAATTGCAACATACATGTTGTATAATCATGTTTTTAATAGCAACGTGTCTCTGCTATAAGTTAATGATAAGAAAAACTGGTCATTGCAAAAAAACATTGCTAAGGTCAATTTAATGGAAAATCAATCATCATTATATCATATGCTATTGTAGGGAGTTTCTCTGAAGAATTGTCGCACTTGATTCTTTGCTGGAGAACACGTCGTACATCGATCACTGGCTTGGTGACTAGCGGAAATCGTGATAGAACCTCTTTTTGGTGATAAAGGTAATTATATCAATTGTTGCAACTTATGTGTTGTCCCATACATTCTAAAAAGTTTAAATAGTAGAAATAAAATATGATTTCAGCGATTATTATAATTTTAACTTTTTTGTCTATCCGCGCGGACAAAAAAGAAACTTGGACTATATAACATATATGGATGAAAACTTATAATTCCCCGAAAAATTTCATTTTTAGGTAAAGAAGAAAGGTTGTTCAAATTCAAAGTTGTATAATTATACAACTATGTAAAAAAAAGTAAATAAAATGACACAGAGACTGGGGTTCAAAGTATAGAAAAGGAGTTAAAGATTTAATTCTATAGCTAGAGATAAAAGATCTCCTGAAACCTAAATTGAATAAATACTGTATTATAATTAATGTATTATTTGAATGTTCATTAACCAGCATTCACAACTTAGCATATAATGGTAATAGTAATTAATACTGGCTGTAATATGAATTTTGTTACGGTTTTTGCTGTGTATATTTAAGTATGTATACTCTTTTTCTTTATTGTGGTACTGTACTGTACACACTATAATACGTTATTGATACATGATTGGAGATGCTTAAATTTTATGCTCAATTGAAATTCAATAAAATATTATGAATAAAACCTATATTACACGATGCTATTTTGCATATACACTTTTTCCTTGCAAGAAAATTTCTGGCCGCATAAAAACATATGGATTTCAAGTTTTCTTGAAAAGAAAAATTATATACAATAGTAAGAAAAATTGTATCGTGTAATGACCGACTTTATATAATATGATTTGAAATAGAATAGAGGATGATTACAGTTTTTAAATTTGAGTTAGTATTCACCAAAAATATAAGTCGTATATTGTTCTTGTCACCTAATAAAACAAAATAATTCTACGTTGCATGCAATTTTTGTTTTATCATAAAATAATGTTTAGTGCTGATAATTAAAGCACAGTATTTAGCATTTCATTGTGCTTAGAAAACAAAAGTTATACTGGTAAGGTACTAAATAAAAAATATTTTTGTGTTCCCACATGCAATTAAGCTTCAAAAGATTTGATTTTTTGGGTAATTTTTATTACCTTCAGTTCTCCAGAAATCTAGCACTCTATTATTATAGCAATCTTACCTAAATTAACATATAGTACTTCAATTGTATTATCTTTTTCCTCAAAATAAACGAAAGAATAAAATTATTATTATAAACTCATATCGGTTCATGTATATTAATTATTATAGTGAGTAAAGTCTTGTGTTTCATTCCGACACTTTTATTTAATAATAGAATATAATAATTATAAAATAGAGTATATAATCATATTATGTATGGTGCTAAAAAATTTAGAAATAGTGAAAAATAAAATGCTCTTTAATTATTTAAGCAACATATTATATTATGATAAGGTAATTTTTTGAATTGTAATCCCTTTAAAAAATTATTGAGAAAATTTAATATAGTTTTAAAATTGAATGCATGTGGTTGGAATTGCTAAAAAAATCATTTGCTGGGCTCTGTTATATTTTGATAAGTTGTAAAAATGTGAATGTGCCTTTGCAAATATCTAAAAATGGGGTACTGACTGGTATTTTAGTTAGCAGTACTAGTAAAAAGTACTGTAAATTATGTGAAGAACGAGCCCTATTAGAGCATTTTTTATTCTATGACAATTTGCTGATTTTATGTGAATTTTAAAACTTTTTTTGATGACATCACAACATTGCTTTTTATATGGGAAAATGAATCAGTTAAAATTAACATTGCAAAAATGAAAAATTATTGAGGTAGGAATTTCAAACCTTCATTATCGTGATTCTAGCACCTAAAAACCTTGCAAATGAAGATTTGATTACATTTCAATATTAAGTATGGGATTTGGCTGATCTATTTTCCCATTCAAGATTCAATGTTGTGACATCATTTTTGAAAGGTTTTAAAAATTCATATAAAATCAGGAAATGGACAACATACATGAAAAAATTTATTACAGAAATGAATAGAGGGTACCAAATTATGCTACTCTGATTTTTTTTAATTTTTTTGAGTCCCGGAACTATTTTTAAATAATTATTGAAAGTGCGGCCACGTTCCCTGGAGGTGTCAATAGGCGTCCAGTCTCTAGTCTTTTTAGTAGGGATTCAGGGGTGCCACCTTAAATCACAGAACTTTCATTAATTATTTAAAAATAGTTCCGGGAATCAAAAAAATCTGAAAAAATTCAGAGTAGCATAATTTGGTACCCACTATTCATTTCTGCAATAAACTTTTTTTTTATATGTTGTCCATTGTCGTAGAATGCTGAAATAGGGCTAATTCTTTATGAAATTCTCTTGCCTTTTGAAATGTTGATGAAAACTTGAAACTTTTTTTTTTTTTTTTTTTGTCAGTACCCCATTGTATATATTTTGATGTCGTGTTAATTGCGTAATAATAATAATATTACAATCGTCTTTATTATGGAGGCCGGATTTAGGCCAAATGGCCCGGCCACTCTTCCATCCAACCTTATCAGTGTTCTTAATTTTTAATATAAAACTTGGCCTTTGCTTCTTAGAATTATAACTTATACATGAGTCTCGGCTGAGCATGCCCTTTCGTATCAAAGTTCAGATCAATGCTCTATATTTGCGTCAAAGTAAAAAAATTAAAAAATACATAAATAAATATACTCGCCTCCTTCAGTAGAATATGCCAAATCTAATTTTCTTCTTGAATAGAAAAGATCAGTCTTAATATATAGATATATATATATATATATATATTAATATATAATTGAATAAAATGTATTAAAAAATAACATCAAAATGTAATATAAATTCATAAGTGATGCCATGTTTCCAGTTCATTTTAAGTAAAGACGCACCATAAAAAAAATTGTTGCGTATAAAAATTTTCACAAATACCAGTATGTAATATTCACATTAACAATAGGTTTGTAAAATTTCTTACAAAGTTACTGTAAAAATCGCAATCTTGGGATTGTAAAATTATCTTTGTAAAATTTAACATTTAGTATGTAATTTTTGTGAGTCATGGGGGACGTAGTTTTACATACTTGGATCGGTAATCGGATTGAGACGCAATTTTACTGCAAGTTGGTAAAAATTTGACATACCTAACTTGTTATCGAGAGTTTTTACAATGTTGTTTGTAAATTTTACAACGTTTGATAGTTATTTTTAAAAAGAAACCGTTATTTATTGTTGGTGAGATTTCTTTTAGTTTGTCTCCTGCTGCAGCGTGTGCAAGTTGATTATGAAAGATTGATTACAACTTCTGCAATATCAAGAAGAATTGTGATTTGAAGTGAAATGTGCAACGTTTGAAAGTTCACCATCGTCGTGAGGAATAATAACTTACGGTAAGCAAAGTGACTGTTATTTTATTTTGTACATGCAGGTTATCAATTGATGCTGGCTATGCTGATGCTGGATATGCTGTTGCCTCCAAAATTTACCCATGTTTTATTTTGTACATAGTCAAGTACACATAGATTTATACTCTTATCCTCGCAAAATTTATCCTTACTTCTGCTGTATGTAATCATCGACATCAATATTTTATATCAATTGCTTTCTTGAACGTTTCATTAAAATCTAACGTATGCATTTATTCGAGTCTGTACTTCCTATTATAGCAGTAAACTGAAATAACCTTCATATATTTGTTGCTAGCTCTACATATATATAGTACGACTGCATTGGGCATTTCATAACCTTATGTCTCATGTTGTATTTGCATTGCAGGAATGAGGTATTGTTGCCGCCAAACCGCTCTGCATACCATTTGATTTGCATCATTCGGCCACGTATTTCTACGCACCACATGCACCACTTCTGTCCCTGGGTCAGCGGGTCTCACGACGACGGAAGCACCCCACTAACAAGCACTGACGGTACACTGATCGTGAAACTACTGCCCATGCCCATTAATTTTTGCAATCACTCTTGAATTAATTGTTTCGTGTGTAATGTTAACATTGATTATTATAAATAAAGTGTTAAAAAGACATTACCGCATATTCTTTCACCCTCCTCTCTATTTTTCTTACTTAAAACTTTAAAAGGAATTTAAAGCAGATGCAGCTTGATACACCATACATGTTCTACAACTACTTATTATTTTTTTCATTGAACTTATGATACGATACACAAGCTATATATTATATAATATATAGCTTGTGTATCGTATCATAAGTTCAATGAAAAATAATAAGTAATTTTAAGGCATGGCAGACTACTAGAATAAACTTACTAGTTTAGTATGTAAACTATAAAATGAATATTTACAGGGCAGTATGTAAAAGTATATAATATATAAATGAACAAGTTTAGTATGTAAACTATAAAATAAATATTTACAGGGCAGTATGTAAAAGTATATAATATATAAATGAACAAGTTTAGTATGTAAACGCGTTACAAACTCGGTATGTAAATGAAAACAATATTAACAAACTGATTGGTAAAATATATATTACAATCCTAATATGTAAGTTTTTACATACTTACTCATTTAATGACAGAATAACAAGCCTAGTTTGTAAGATTTTAACATACTTGGTGTTAAAATTTTTATCCGTGTACAAAAAAAAAATTGTATTCTCTAAGTTAGGTTACCATATTTAAACGAAAAATATTATCGCACGTTATAGGTTCTCTAAAAATAATAAAAAAATAAAATCAGGGTACACCGTGACCTAAAATATTATTTTAATAGTTATTAATAAATGTTATTATACTGCAAAATGTGATAAGATTCTAGATAGATTTACTCAAAAACGGTATACTGCGTATAAGATATATATATTTATAAAAAAAAAACAGCCTTTTGAAATGACCTATGACTTAATAAGTTTTCAATAATTGTCATATAAAATTCTATTCAATCGCAATTTTCTGAACTTTCCGCAAAAAAAAAAAAATAATAAAAACATCTTTGAAGTTCACTCTGGTGAGAGATTGCTTTTTATAAGTTTTTTTTTTCCATATATGATGTATAAAATTTGCAATTATTGTGCCGCTTACTATATTGTAAACCTATAATATGAAATTTTGCTGTGGAATGATAACAATTTTTTTTTATTAAAATATTATTATATATATATTAAAAGTATCTTAATTTGAGCTTATTTCAGAGAATATTTATTTTCTCATGTATCACTCCACGCAGTTCTTTTTTTATCATTAAAAAAAGATTGTTTATTTTTCAGGTAAGTATGGCATAATATGTTAAATGAGGCTTTCATTATGACTTTGCAATTTTTCAGGGGAACATTTGCGAGATTGAAAGTTTAAGAATTTTGAATTAATATTGAATTTTTTTAAATTAATTTATAGGATGTAGTTTTTTGTGGTTGACACATTCCTTTAAATATAAATTATATTTTGTGATAAGCTAGCAAAACTTTTTTTTTTTTTTTCAAGATCCACCTTCCTTTGTTGAGAGCCACCACGTCAACAATGAACTCGACGCTCATCCTTCTGCTCTCCGTGTGCCTGATATTGTTCAACTACTGCACTTGTGACCCCGGGGGAGACAAAAGTGTTGAAAGTGTGCTGCGACTCCTGAACGAAGGTGATGAAAAAATTAACTTCCAGGACAAAGGTGATGTGATGATTGTGTTGGGAAAGACAGGATCTGGCAAAAGTACACTCATCAAATTCTTAAGAGAAGATAGATCCTTGCAAGTAATTAAAAAATATGGTAAATATATATTTGATGATAATGGAGTTTCAATCAGTACAAAGTCTACAATTTCTAAAACACTATTTCCAGAAGTCATAACTGATGCTAAAACAGGCACAACATTTGTGGATTGTCCTGGATTCTCCGACACAAGAGACGAAGTTCATGATATCGCAGCGGGTTATTTTATTAACAAAGTATTTTACCATGCAAAAAATTTTAAAATTATTTTGACAATTTCATATGACTTTATGAATGACCGAACAAAGCTAACAGATTTAATGAAAAGTATTGTACAACTTTTGAAAAAGGTAGATACCTTTAAAAATAATATTATTTTAGTTGTGACCAAAGTTATGGGACCAAATTCTAGTAACATTGAGATAATTTCTGGCATTTTGGAATTTTTAAAAGACGTTAAAATTGAACTAGCAGAAAAAATAAAAGATTATGGTGATGACAGTGAAAATAATGTTGCTAAGAGTATTTTGCTAATTGATGTTATAATAAGTGAGGGAAGTAAAAGAATAGCTATTTTCAGATTCCCAACAGCAACGGGAGATGTGTCAAACTCACCTTCATTAACTGAAGATAGGAACCGAATTATTAATGTGCTTAGAAATGAAATAAATTTCATGCCTAATATTAATACGAAATTGGGATTTCCTTTAAAACTTGAGTCTATTATTTTTATCAGACTAAATATTTATTCGAAAATTGATTTACAAGTGAAAAAATTACTTCAGGACATTTCAAGTAAATTACTTGATACGTATAAAAATCTTGATGAAAATATTTTTAATTTCCAAAAAGATGTGACAAAATTTTATAATGATTTGAATGTAATTGTAAGAGAAGAAACTAAAAGACAAAATTTGATTGAAATATCAACTTTATGTGTTGAGCATTTAAGGTCTATATCAGAAACAAATTTAATAACACAGGAAAATTTGATAAACTTATTTGACCAAGCAGAATTTTTTCATCAATTTGTTGACAACGATATTATTTCATATTCAGAGTGGGTTAGGCCTTTTATTGAATTAAAAGCAAGTATTAAAAGTTTAATGACCTTATTGTCTAATAATATTGACTTAAAAGTGACCAAATTAATTCAGGACATATCAAATAAATTATATGTTGGGTATAAAATTAAAGGTGTAATTTTACAGAAAAATGTAACGGCATTTTATAATGATTTTAATGTAGTTTTAAAAGAAGACGCAAGAAGAGAGGATTTGATTAAAGTAACACAGTTCTGCGTTGAAAAGTTAGGGTCCATGTCTACAACTATTTTAATTAATAAAAAAGCAATTAAAAATTTATTTGACCAAGCAGAATTTTTTCGTCAATTTGTTGAAAGTGATGTTGTTTCATATGCAGGATGGGTAAAATACTATCTTGAATTGAATAAATCTATTAAAAAATTACATCAATGGTACAGTACGTTAGTTACTGCACATGATAATGCACAAAAATATGATGTACAAGTAAACAAATTTAAGAAATTTGAGAAAAACATTTTGAACACTTCATTTAACTTAGAAAAAGCTTCACAATTAAGAGAATTCATTATTGATTTAAAAAGATCTGAACTTATTAGTGATGATGAAATATATCAAGATCTTGTGGCATCCGAATTTGTATCTTCAGACAATTTTTTAATAAGAGATATAAATATTCTAATAAATTTACTCAATTTTCGTAAAATATATTGTAATGACGGGAAATTTCAAGTTGAGAGTAACATTATCACTATCAGTAATGACATAATTCAAGAAATAAAAAAGCAATGTCCTATACCGGTAAGAACTATTGAAATCATCGCACTAACTAAATTATATATCGATTCTGACTTAATATACACCAATGGAGAAACACATATTGCTATTATATCTCCTAATTGGGAAGTAATTGGCAGTCGTAAAATTGATTTAACTGGAAAAAGTGGTGAAAGCTTTTCAGAAATGAAAGCTAAAAATGGAAAAAACCCTGCAGAAGTTGGGGAAGATGGAAAGCCGGGGAATCCCGGGTACCCAGGTGGAAGTTTTTATGGAATTGTAGACGTTATAATAAACAGTGTTAACTTGAGGATTATTACCAATGGTGGAAATGGTGGACCAGGTCAGGACGGTGGGGATGGCAAAGATGGAGTTATGGGGGTAGTTTTATTTCTTGCTGAATCACCTGAAGATATAGATTTTATTAAAAAAGAAAACTTAACTGATTATGTAAGTATTGGTAGCACGGTCCATGCTCTCGATAGTCATCATGGAGCTGATGGTAGACATGGAGGAGTAGGAGGGTCACCAGGTCCAGCTGGGATAATAGATTTGATTAACTTGAGAGAAAAATCAAATTTCATAAAAATGATGAATAAAGGAAATGTTGGCGCGTTTGGTAGAGGAGGTCGCGGTGGTAAAGGTGGAATCAAATCCAATAAAACACCAAAAAATTGTACTTTGTTATTAAACCTTAAAAAATTGGCTTGCATTGATGGTCGTCCAGAGAATCCAGAGGAAGGAATCCTAAAAGGCTTTGATATAATATTATCATTCATAAAAAGTGGTACTGATGGCACTGATGGTTACAATTTTGTAAATCAAGAAATTATTAAATGGCGCAGAAAAAATGATAACTTCAATTCTTTGATAAAACATTATAAATTATTAAATTATAAAACAAATTTCATTAACGGGAATTCTAGAGTAACTGAAATTATTTCTTTAATGCACAAAAATGAAAGAATTAACAGCTATTACAATGTTCAAGTAATTATCCAAGAAGTAATTGAACTGGAATCTCTCACGTTTGTTATTTCAAAAAATTATCATACAATGTACTTCAAATCACTTTTGTCATATGTTGAAATGCGAGAGAAACAAACGGAAAACCGTTTGTTAAAATATTTAAAAGGTGCCCTTAAAGCAATAATTTTTAAAAATGAAAATAAATTGTCTTATCCCTTTATTACCGATCTTAAAACGTATTTAACACGTTTTGCACCTACGATTGATCAATTAAATAATATCGAGAAAAAATTTAATAATGAAAAAAGGAAAACCTTGTATATCGAGTCAATTGATCAGTATATTTTAGAAATAAAACAATTTATACAACAATTTTTAGACAAAGATTTAAAAAAAATCAATGAAAAACTGCAAGTTGAAACCGATGTGTTGTTTAAGGAAACGTTAGCTTTAAAACAAACAGTTGAAGCTCACGAAGAACATACAATAAAAATGAAATCAAAAATAAAAAAAAATATGGAGAATCAGATAATTTTTGGTGTGTTAAAAACTGCGAGCTCAATGCTTAATTTTCTTGGTCCTCTGGGGGCGATTGCAGCTCAAGCTTCCGGTGCAGCATTAGATATTGCGGAATGTAGCACTTGGACTGACACCAAGGTTCCAATATTTGATCAAAATAGCTTACCGAAAGCGATAAATTTCAATGTCGAAGAAATGAAAAGTTATTTGCAAAATAAGAAAGATGAATATGAAAATATACAAATTGGAATACTAAACTTAATTTGCGATGAAATTATTAAAGATTCAACAAATTTGCAAGAGGTTTCGATGCAACAGTTTAAAGAAATTAAAACGTCAATATCAAGTACCCTAGTGATTGAAAAGGCTGAAAAAAATATCCTTATCATAAAAGATGCTATTACTAAAATTAACCTTGCATTAGCACCAATGAAGGGTAAAAATGTAGAAAAAGGAAAATTCATCATGGGACACATTAATAATGTTAATGTTGTGTCTGGTACTGTAATTGAATCTTTAAGAAAGTATGCCACTGAAGAGTCCAAATTAGATATAATTGCTGATGAAATAAAAAATGCAAATGAAAATATCGAGAAAATATCTTCTTATGAAAAAAATATAAATGATATAATGGAGCCGTTACTTAAGTTTGTAATTCAAGATTTGGAGAAATTTAATTCTCAATTCGAAAAGGACAGTTCTTCAGCTTTACAAGTTAGTCAATGGAAAGTACAAAATTCTTTGTCAGATTTAAAATTTCAATTCCGTAAATTTACTGAAGGATTCAATATGCAAGATAAATTCATACACATATTTGGCAAACTTGAGGAGGGTGCAAATTTACTAATTAATTTGTATGATAAAATACAACGATATCAAGAACATCAGAAATTTGCTTTATTCATTTCAGATATAATAGATCCAAACACATCTAAACAAGATAGTAACATAATGTCACTGGAATTTGTTATTAAACGAAATATTATTATTACAGAAACTAATCTTGTTTTCAATATTTTTAAGCAGCATGTCTTTCCTTATGCACATTATTACCTGCATGATATAATGCATAAACTGAAAACCGATAGTCTAGATAATCTGGCATCATCAGCAATAACAATAATCAATGAATTACAAGAAAAAATTACAAAGGCCAAATCATCGATTATAAGTAACCGAGATACATATACACATTACGGTGACTTTGATTCAATTTATAAATCCAAATCTCCATTTTATACTTGGGGTAACAGTAAATTCTCAGACGATATTACAAAACTTCTTAGCGGTGATAAGATTGCTTTATTGGCAGACATTAACATGAATGAAGTGAAAAATGCAGTCAAATTTGTTGAAATTAATTTACGATTTTATGTTGCAAATCCAGAACTACAATTCGAATTAAATGAAACTTTGGAACATTTTAAAATAGAATTAACCCATCTTGGAAATTCATATTATAAATGTGATGATAATATATTTATAATTCGAAGTAATATTCTCAAATTTATATACTCTTTTGAGCGTAACTCAAAAAATATACCCGTTGAAAGTAATGATGTTTACAAGAAAATTTTAGCAGGTGACATTTTACTGAGTCCTTACGCAATGTGGCAAATTCAATTAACGAGAAGTGACTCAAAAATTTCATTTGATGCTCTAGAAAAATTTAAAGGAATTGTTAACCTTCACTTGGTAGGAAAAGGACAGTACATTGATAAAGATGCAGCAATTTGTAAGACTCAACTTGACAAATATTATCAAAATGTATTAGATAAAATTGAATAATTAATATTTTTTATTCAATATTGAAACATTTTTGTTATAATAAAGTAATTTTATTACTCTTTTTAATGCATGCATAAATCAATAGTCTGATACATATGTATAATAAATATTATTATACACGTGGCACCATTATTCTGCCGTGTCTTTTTTATTATATTTTTTTAATTTCAGTGGCCGGTATTATAATGAAAGGATTTTACCTAAATTAAATACCGGTTGAACAATGAAATGAACTTTAAATAAATTTAAAGAAATAGAAACAAAATAAATTTATTTATAATAATTATACTTTAATTATTTTATTCACTCGAAAGGAGAAAATTGAAGTGAAATGGGAGCTAGATTTTTATATTAGAAGGGGCAAAATAAATGCTACACAGGAACTATATGTATATTAAATACAATGGAGTATTGTCCTCAATTTTTTTTATTGCAGAAATGGATAGAGGGTGCAAAGTTATGCTACCCTAATTTTTTTCAGATTTTTTTTAGACCTGGAACTATTTTTAAAAAATTATTGAAAGTCCTTTTTGTGACGTCACGCGGCGGCAAGTCCTATCTTTTTCTTAAGGAGCGGCGTCTCGTGACGTCACGAAAAGGACTTTCAATAATTTTTTAAAAATAGTTCCCGGGCTCTAAAAAATCTGAAAAAAATCAGGGTAGCATAACTTTGCACCCTCTATCCATTTCTGCAATAAAAAAAATTGAGGACAATACTCTATTAACTCATTATTATAATGTTTGTTTTCCAATTTTCACAAAGTATGTAAAACACAAAATTTTACGAGGCTCCAGCATGTATTTTGATTTCACTTTTCTTTTTTTTTTTTTTTAATTTTATTATATGTGCAGAATTTTGTTTTATTAGAGACCTTTTGTTAAAAACAAATAAATAATTACTCTGAGCATCTGTGGTAAAATGTTGGGGTATCTTCCTTTTGTTTGTAATATATAATATTGTTGCTATTGTTACAGATTTGTTTTTGAAATATATATATATATATATATATATATATATATATATATATATATATATATCTCTGTAACGATGTTACATTTATAGTTTTTATACTAGTTTGTACTTTACATGTTTTTATTGCCATATCATACAGTGTGCTTTTATTCTTCATGCACTACGTTTACATGACGGTGTTTAATGTGTATTCATTGACGACGGATAATGTTATTCTTATGAGGCGTCGTCAACGAATACGCATTAAACACCGTCTTGTAAACGTAGTGCATATGCATGGTTGCGTCTCTATATATTATATGGTTTAATTAAAAATAAACAATAAAGAATTGAGTTTGTTGGACTGGACAGCTAGGACATTGAAAATTATTTGTAATACAATTATATGATAAAATATAGTTTAATATCTGTGCATTTAATTGGGTTTTTTTAGCTTTAAATTTTGTTATATATAGTAATGAATGTTAATTTTTAAATTATATTTTTTGGCTTTTGGATTTATACATAATTATTCATTAACAATTAAATATAATTATATATCTCATATTCATGATTTAAAAAATGTTAATATGGTTTGTGTTGGCAAAATAAATAGGCTAAAATTCATTTCGTGTATTTTTTTTTATTGATATATCCTATATTTGTGTATTAAAATCGTATTATCAGAATATACTATTATTATTTAGAGTATTTATAAACATTAGAAAGGGATAAGATTTATTGTACGTATGAGTCATAATATATAGTTGAGACAATTTTCAACATTTTTATTTTATCATAAAATTATATGTTCTAGGGAAATTTTAACACAAACAAAATATAAGACTGCATGCACTGACTGCGCAGTATTACAAAATATTCTTTTAACCAAAATTCTCATTACTACACATTATACAGCCCAACTATGATTTCCTTTCACCATATTATTACATCAATAATTGAGGGCAGGCACGGACTGGGCTGCAACGGCCCACCGAGCAAGAAGGAACGACGGCCCACAGAGGCGGAGGCTGGCATTCGAAAGGGGGGTCTGGGGGGCGTAGCCCCCCAGTAGCCCGCCGCAGGCGCGATTTTTTTTAGGATTTCACTAGAATTTTCACTAAATATCACTAAAATTTTATCAAATTACACTAAAAACTGAAATAAATTATGATACTTCATAGAAATCCTATGTACAATTATGTTTTTTAAGGAAAAAAATGAGACTACTAAATATTTTTTTAGTTGCAAATACAATTGGTTTTAAAAATATATTTAAAATTATGTGTCATTAAAAAAAATAATTTGGTACCCATTATCATCTACATTCATTCATTTATGCAAACAAAAAAAACAAAAAACTTAGCGCGTGTCCATTGGACAAAATATAAATCAAGACAAGACTAAAAATACTGTGTAACATGCAATATAAGTGTATTAATAATTACTTAATAAACCGAGTATTTAAATTAAATTAATTACGTACGAGTTTGAAAATGGAATTTTCTTAAGGTAGAGATAACGGCGGTCAGCTGTTCGACGTAGCTCCATTTGATTAACATGTAAACCTTAGCAAATTCACAAAAAGTCTGTAATTTTTTTGAGAGGCAGATATTTGTGCCTACTTGCCATAAAAAAAGTTTCAAAACAATTTAACGAGCCGATTTTCTTAAATTAAATTTTTAGTTTGTCTCTCCATAGGAAAGTTAAAAAAAATAATTTAAAAAAATCGGCTCGTTAAATTGTTTTGAAATTTTTTCTATGGCTTTTAGGCACTAATATTTGTCTCTCAAAAAAATTTCAGAATTTTTGTGAATTTGCTAAGGTTTACATGTTAATCACATGGAGCTACGTCGAACAGCTGACCGCCGTTATCTCTAACTTAATATATTATACGTAATTTTGAGTACTTGTATGCAAGTTTAAATTTTAGTTAGTTTTTAATTTCTTTCTGCATTAATTAAAATTGAAATGCCCTTTTTTTAAGAATAAATGTTTATTACATTTTTTTTTTTTTTTTTTCATTTTGTAGTGAAATTTTATTTTTAATACCGTTTTCATCAAAGTAATCTAACCAAAATTCGTTAAAATAATTTAATCTCTTAATCTCTGAAATATTTTTCTGATGCATGTTAATTTCCACTTGATTGTAATGTAATATAATGATATAGCTATTTTTTATTATTCCAAATTTAGTGATTTATCTTTATTTGAAAGTACTAAAATTTCCTGGGTCGCATATATATAGTCTGCTTGGATAAAACTCCCATAGTACTTAGAAAGACCTGATTTTTCATATAACATCACGAGCGTAGTATACCAGGCATACTGTATATAAATTCCTTGATTTATGTAAGACGTTATATATTACATGATACATTTTTTTTATCAATATTTTCTTACAAAAAAAAAAAAAAAAAAAAAAAATCTGTATAATACAAACAAATAGCGTGGAAATTTTCTTATAAAAAATGAAAAATTGAATGCAGTGTTCAATAATTTGAAATTTTGTACCGTGTAATTTCAGCTTAAAGTAGAGTTCCTATATATATGAGGTTCCTATCAGTTGAGTTAGTATTTTTTTAAAATAATTCAAGTGGTCCTCCATATCAAATCGAAATCCAAAAAATTCTATCTCACATAGGTTTGCCAGAAAAAAATTCCAAAGTTACAGCAAACGTGTCGTTTACAAAGACCCTCGAATATCTTAAAAATAAAAGAAAAAAATACACCGTTAGGTGGTATGAAAAATATAACAATTTTCTATCATAGAAAAAATATTAATTCTTTGGTTCTATGACCAACCAAATTTTTTGGCTCCAATCCATTTTTCCGTACAAAAATAAAGAAAAACTCTTATAAGAATGAACATTGCTAGACTGTTATTTTTTACGGATAAATGGATTCGAGCGAAAAAAAAATAATTGGTTTTTGGTTAAAGCTTGTGTCACAGAACATCGCTATATTTTTTTCATATCACCTAAGACCTAGGGTTTATTTTTCGAGATATTCGAGTGTCTTGGTTATATAGGTAAGGCCTTAATTAAAATGTTAAGCGACTCGTTTACTCTGACTTTGGATTTATTTTCTGGCAAACGTTTATGTGAGATAGATTTTTTTTTCGGTTCGATTTACGGTGGATCACTTGAACGATTTTTAGAAAATACTAACTCATTTTTTTTCCTGATAGGAGCTCTACATTAAGATAAAATGGTCCATTATATAATAATAATTGTTCATTGTATGCATCATGGGTTTAAAATCTCTTTAATTTCGCTAATAGTTGGTAGTTATCATTTTGTTCTTATTTTCCTTTTTCTCCTTCTCCCTCTTTCTTTTTTCTTTTTTACCCTCTTTTTTTCTTTGTGGCCGGCGGCCCACATTTGCCCCGGCGGCCCACTTTTGTCGCGGCCCACCGACCCACGCTCGGTGGATCGGTAGGCCAGTCCGTGCCTGATTGAGGGGCAAATGGAACTATATATATGTTCAGATTTTCAGACAATTAAAGCGCCTGCTGGAACTTACGTACATGTTCAAAGAGTTGTAGAAATTATAGGACTTTTTATTTGGAAATTCGAATCTTCTAATAATAATATATATATAATAATTAACAATTTGAATCTGAGTGAAAGGTGAAAAAATTACAATTAAGGGTAAGGTAACGCCACCAATGTTAAAAAAAATCCCTCACACAAAAATTCTGAAAAAAATTTAAAATGTTCTCCTCTACACCCCCTATCAGTAGGTAAAATATCAGGTATACAAATACGATCTAGTTTTTGAGTTATGAATTTTTAAAGTTGGCTATATAATTTAACATGGAGAAATGGAATTCCCATGTTAAATTAGTCAACTTTAAAAATTCATAACTCAAAAACTAGATCGTATTTGTATACCTGATATTTTACCTACTGATAGGGGATGTAGAGCTAGGAGAACATTTTAAATTTTTTTCAGAATTTTTGTGTGAGGGACATTTTTTAACATTGGTGGCGTTACCTTACCCTTAAGACCTTTTTATTATATAATTTAATTCTCCTAACAAATGCAATCATTTTATTAATTGTAATTTATTGTAACAATTTTATTATACACCTGCTGCAGGCTTTTACATTTACCAATGAGTAAATAAAATATTATTTATATTTTTATTTATTAATTTTTTCCCTTCACTCTTTGTATTTATCAAACTAAAATAAACAATTATCATCATTATTGCAGCTTTAAGGGTATATATATAAGGTAACAAGTACAGTTCAGCTGATTTTTTAGTCCCATTTGATTAACATGTAAACCTTAGCAAATAATGCACAATTTTTCTGAAATTTTTTTTAGACCTAAAAGCTAAAGAAAAAATTCTAAAACAATTCTTATTCAAGTGACTTTTTTTTTTTTTTTTTTTGTTCTATGGCTTTTAGGTACTGAAATCTGTCTCTCAAATTTTTTTTTTCAGAATTTTTGTGGATTTGCTAAGGTTTACATGTTAATAAAATAGGACTACAAAATCAGCTGATTCGTGTTACCTTCCCCTTAAGTTTAAGATAACGCCACCAATGTTAAAAAAAATCCCTCCCACAAAAATTCTGAAAAAAATTTAAAATGTTCTCCTCTACACCCCCTATCAGTAGCTAAAATATCAGGTATACAAATATACAATCTAGTTTTTGAGTTATGAATTTTTAAGTGGACTAATTTAACATGAAAAAATGAAACTTCCATGTTAAATTATATAGACAACTTTAAAAATTCATAATTCAAAAACTAGATCGTATTTGTGTACCTGATATTTTAGCTACTGATAGGGGGTGTAGAGTGGAACATTTTAAATTTTTGCAGATTTTTTTTTTTATTTATTTTTTTATTGGTGGAGTTATTTCATACCCTTAAGAAATGTATTATTATCACCCTAACATTACCCTTGCTGACATTTCTAACCCTTAGTTCTGTTCATATACTCGATCCTGAACTGTGTATAACTCTTGTACACGCAAGTTCCTGATGCACTTGGACTTGTAGCGATTATCAGGATCAGAAAGTTAAACTGGGCAGGGTTGAACAGACCTAATATAATTATGTTACACTTAGAAAAGGTTATTGCTATTTCTGGGCTGTATATTATCTCAATATAGGGGTAAGATATACAACACACTCAATGTTAAAAAAAATCCCTCACATGAAAATTATGAAAAAAATAAATAAAATGTTCTCCTCTACATCCCCTCTATCAGTAGCTAAAATATCAGGTATACAAATTCAATTTAATAGTTTTATCTAGTTCATTCGGCTATACAAATAGCATAGAACAAGTAATAAACATCAAATAATCTTTTTTTTTTTTTTTTTTTTTTTTTTTTTTTTTTTTTTTTTTTTTTTTTTTTTAAATCTGTATACCTGATACTTTAGCTATTACTGATGGGGGATGTAGAGAAGAACATTTTAAATTTTTGTCATAATTTTCATGTGAGGGGTCTTTTTTTTTTAAAACATTGGGCGTGTTACCTTAACCTTAATTAATTTCGATACTTGCAAAAAATTACTGTATACAAGTAAAAACACAAAGTTGTTATATTTTGAAGTTTTTTTATTACATTATTATTTTTACAAATTTAGAAAATATACAGGAAAATTTTACAGCTAGCTTACAAAGGAATTTGCCGTTTAATTGATCAAACATATTTAAATTTGGGAATTTAATTTTATTGTAATTTTGCCAGCATTTTTCACTTATAATTCCAAAGTGATATAAAAATAGCTTGAGAAATAGACACAATGGAGTATCGACCTCAATTTTTTTTATTGCAGAAATGGATAGAGGGGGCAAACTGCCAAGTTATGCTGCCCTGATTTGTTTCAGATTTTTTAAGAGTCCTGAAACTATTTTTAAAAAATTATTAAAAGTTCATTTTGTGACTTCACGAGACGCCGCTCCTTAAAAAAAGGATAGGACTTGCCGCCGCAAGACGTCACAAAATGAACTTTCAATAATTTTTTAAAAATAATGCCCCAATCTGAAAAAAATTCAGGGTAGCATAACTTTGCACCCTCTATCCATTTCTGCAATAAAAAAATTGAGGTCGATACTCTATTTGAAATTATTGGTGATCCATTTTCACATTAAACAAAAGTAAACAAAAGTATGATAGAAGTACACAACTTTAACAGCTCAAATAGTGATTAAATTAAAGTGCAGGATTAACAATGAAAATTACAACAATTACATAATTTTAATTAAAGCAGACCATTAACAAAATAATGCCATATGACAGAAAATCAATAAATCACAGTACACTAATAACTTGCAGGATAAGCCCATAGTATAAAAAATTCCAAGGCATAGAGTTCATAATCTCTCATGATCTTTGAATTTTTACCACAGACTTAAGGGTAAGGTAACACGCCCAATGTCCCATACATGAAAATTATTAAAAATATCTTAATATATTCTCCTCTACATCCCCTATCAGTAGCTAAAATATCAGGTACACAAATTCAAGCTAGTTTTTTAATTATTAATTTTTTTAAAGTTGACTATTTTAACATGGAGAAATGGAACTTATATGTTAAATTAACCAACTTTAAAAATTCATAACTAAAAAACTAGCACGAATTTGTACACCTGATATTATAGCTACTGATAAGGGATGTAGAGGAGAACATTATTTCCATTTTTTCATAATTTTCATGTGTGTTTTTTTTTTAACATTGGGCGTGTTACCTTACCCTTAAATAGAAAATCTGCATGAACTTTATTATTACATAAAAGGCTTTGAGTTGCGTAGTGTCAGGTTCAGATTTTTTAAAAGCCAATAGCAGCCTCAAAACTCAGGGGATCTGATGTCATAGTCATGCAACGTCTTTCCTATGCTTGTAGGGTAAATATTGTATTGACTATGACGTCACAGTGTTTTGCAACATAATTTTAAGGATAAGATAACACAAAACATTGATTGTTGTAGTCACATTTGATTAACATGTAAACCTTAGCAACCTCATAATAATTCTGAATTTTTTTTTAGAGACAGTTCTTAGCACCAAAAAAATGTGGACAAAATTTCAAAACAATCGCTCAATCCGATTTTTTAAAATTAATTTTTTAAATTTCCAGTATAGGGCTTTCCCATGGAGACCTAAACTAATAAATTAATATAAAAAAAAATCGGAACAAGCGATTGTTTTGAATTTTGTTCTACATTTTTTTGGTGCTAAGAACTGTCTCTCAAAAAAAATTCAGAATTATTATGAGGTTGCTAAGGTTTACATGTTAATCAAATGGGACTACAACAATTGATGTTTTGTATTTTCTTCCGATAATCGGGAGTGACATCCTTACGGGTTTAAAAAAAAAAAAATTTTTTTGACAATACATAACTCAAGATTCTCTATTGAAATATGCAATAAAATTCATGCAGGTTGTCCATTCAGAACTATAAGAAAAAAGAACTAATATTTAACCCCCATTAAAATTAGAATGTGTAGGTGTAGAAATACCAAAGTCTTCTACTCGTAATGGTTGTAACAAACCAATGTTTATAATGTCTGTCGCATGAAGCCTTTTTCATTGTTAAACATGGGACGACGTAGTGCCTGATTTCGCTACCAGAGCAGAGAACGTAATGGCATTGTTGACGCTAGTAGACACAACTTTTATAATTCACGTTCATTTTCCGTAAGTTAACATATAAATCAACAACTTTCTCATGTTTTTCATTCATAAGTCAGACATTACCAACAATAGTTTGTTATAAATAAAGTATTTTTGTATCAAGCAGAAGACATAGAGAAATATCTAGCTTGTATTTATTTCAGTTTTACTTAATTTACAACCCTTGTAATAATTTTACTGAAAAACAGGAGATAACAAACAAATTCAATTACATTTTTATGAAGGTTAGGAATTTTTAGAAACAAAAAATACTAATACAAAAAAAAAAGCCCATATTGGATTAATTTTTTCTAAACTTAGTTTTTTGTATTTGGAATCTGTGTTACATTATACATTCCAAAATTTCAGAAAGTCTTGTTAATTTAGCGACTGAAATCTTGGATACATTTCACAAAAATTTGGCAAACTGAAATAGCAAAATTAGTGAGATATTATAATTCTAGTGTTCCCACTGACCTTTATAAATATTTAACAGAAAATAGACAGCCAAGATTTGTTAGGAAATAAGTTTTTGGATCAAAATCATAAGACCTCCAAATTGTCCCTTGTACGGAATAATTAAAACAATCATCCACAATCTACCACAATCATTTGCAATATTAAGGTGACTGCTATAAAAAGTGAGGGCAAAAATTAGCAGTAAATTACAGCATAAAGCTCATAATTGCACTTATTAGATGATAATATAAAGCAGAGAGCTTATTTTACATATCATCACGTTAAGCAGATAGCTCAATATTCTGGACGAGGAATGTAATGAACGGATTTCACATGTTTTTAATAATACTGCAAAATTTTAACATCATGTAGAATACCGTACTCTCTCCTGCTTGAAGCCTTATTGCTCTCTCTTTTCTCTAGCATCACATAGAGGGAAAGTCGGTTTCAAATCTAGATTCCCGTGTTTGCTATCTCAGTTGGCTTACTCTGACGATTAAAGAAGAATTCAATTTTCCCGCCTCATCTACATTGCACGCGCGGTGGTACGGCTGCTAGAAGTACTACACAGGTACTTCTGGCACTTCTGCACCAGGTGGCGTAGGTTGTACTTCTTGGCCACGTACATCAGAGCGGAGGCGTCCTCGCGGGAAGAGAGGTTGATCTCGTCGCAGTAAACGTAGCTGTGGAAACAAGTTAGAGTTAGGAGGCGTAGTGAGCAGCATTAAGGGGGGTGTAGTATTAGGGAGGTACCCCTCTAGACAGCACGAACTTTACTCCTACTTTATTTGTAGACGTTACCACGCAGTCTATAGAGGCATGGTGAACCAAAACCCTTTTGATATTGATAGACTGGAAGTTCTTCTTACATCTCCCAAAATTACAAATCTGTATCTCTTTGTCTATAGAGGCTTCAAGTCAGCTGATTTTTCGGTGATCCCACCCGCTATACCAAACCTATGTAAGAAAAAAAAACGTGAATTCGTTTTTTCACTAAGAATAAGATTTTTCAGGGAAAATTCCTTTACGGAACTTCGGTCCAAACTGAAAAATACAATACATAGATAATTCAAGATTTAGATTTTTTACTTGATTTATAACCGAGAAAAGTTAAAAAAACACTTTGCTTCATTTTCAAGTGCAAGATGGACCTTAGCGACAAACAGTTGCGCAGCGAAAGCGCATCACTTAGAGCCTCTATTGAAACTGCAGCTCTAGTAAGTGAGGCAGGAGAAAATTTCGTGGAATCTTGAGAGGTACAGTAATAAAGAAAAATTCTGCTCATTGTTTGTACACAAAGTGCTGTTAAGTATTGTTTGTCCGGTGAAGGGGATAGCACAACAAGATAGTTGTTGATTTAAATGACCGTTAATTATAAAGGGTAACTAGCGCCAACAATGCCATTAAATTCTGTGTTCTGGTGGTGACATCAGACACTACATTATATCATGGTTAAGGGTAAGATAACACGAAACACTGATTGTTGTAGTTCCATTTGATTAACATGTAAACCTTAGCAACCTCATAATAATTCTGAATTTTCTTTAGAAGCAGTCCTTAGCACCAAAAAAATGTGGAAAAAATTTCAAAACAATCGGATGATCCAATTTTTTTAATTTTCGGTATAGGGCTTTCCCATAGAGACCTAAACTAAAAATTAAATTAAAAAAGTGAATCATCCGATTGTTTTGAAATTTTTTCTATATTGTTTTGGTGCTAAGGACTGTCTCCAAGAAAAAAAATTAGAATTTGTATGAGGTTGCTAAGGTTTACATGTTAATCAAATGGGACTACAACAATCGAAGTTTCGTGTTATCTTACCCTTAACATTAAAAAAAAAAGGCTTCATTGGACAGAGAGTATAAACAACCATTGCAAGTATAAGACTTGCCACAGTAGGGTACTATGTTCAAGTAGGCAGCCATCTACACTCATCTTTTTTTGGACCTAGAATTCAAATTCATACATAATATACATAATATACAGTACATAACATGCCGCCATATCCCTTTACGGGGTAAGCCAGCAGCATTATTACCTCGGCCGTCTACAAATTGCCCTCCACAACACTCGATTCTTACATACTCCACTTGCTTCAGAAATACTCATAACACTCTTTTGCCTTCTACACTCTCTATTACACTGCGTACTTTGAACACTCCTGCTCTTCGAAAATTCTGTATTCACATCCAATGAAACCTTTTTAAGGTAGAATTAGGTAGAATTCAAATTCACAAATTCAAATTCATTAGAGTTGTAGGAGCGTAGTAAAATGCATTGTAACACAGGGCGTAGTGAGACAGTAAGGAATATTGTAAGAAAACTGTTGATTAATTCATACTATGATAAACATAGCTTTAGAGTGTAGAATAGCATAGTAAGCATAAAATTTGGAGCAAAGCAAACAAATACATACACTACAGATTTACTTTTTTCATTTGTATTCTCAATTTTTTTTTTTTTTTTTTTTTTTTTTTTTATTATTTTGCTGCATAAACTACTCCTTCTGTCTGACCATGTAAAATATAATGTTAAAAAACATGATTATTTTGGCATTGGCACATTCATATAGTTTGTACATAACTCCTTATTTACCCCAAATCAAAGTCTCAGATATAATTTTATACAATGCAGTCATCAGAGAAGGTTCAGTGGCCAGTTCAATTGACTCCTGACGACGAGCTGGTTCCATTGGACTGGCTACTGAACCTTCTATGACAATTCCTTTCATGGATAACAAAGAAAGAGTCATCATAGAAGGTTCAGTAGCCAGTTCAATAGACTCCTGACAACAAGCTGGTTCCATTGGACTGGCTACTGAACCTTCCATGACAATTCCTTCCATGGATAACAAAGAAAGAGTCATCATAGAAGGTTCAGTAGCAAGTTCAATAGACTCCTGACGACGAGCTGATTCCATTGGACTGGCTACTGAACCTTCTATGACAATTCCTTCCATGGATAACAAAGAAAGAGTCATCATAGAAGGTTCAGTAGCCAGTTCAATAGACTCCTGACGACGAGCTGATTCAATTGGACTGGTTACTGAACCTCCTACTCCCATCACAACTGAACTCACTCTAGCATGGCCTTGAAGGCTCCAGGCAGGGTGTCCGGGAGCTTGATGGGGAAGACGTCAGACGTCAATGGCTCGTTCTCCGTACAACATCACCTCGAAGAGATGACTCGTCTTGGCCAGGCAGAGACGGTGACACTTGAACAGCTGTGGGCAGAGGAGACAGAGTTGAGGAGCAAAGTCGTTACAGAATTTGAGATTTATAATAAGTCAATTATGTAGTACATTTTTTGTACTACATAATGGGCAATCTGCATGATTTTTTTTATTGCATATTTAATGCAGCACCTCGAGTAATATAAATATTGTCAATATTTTACCTTTTTTTTTTTTAACCCTCTAATTAGGCGCTTGCGTGTGACGTCAGTGTGACCTTGGATCGGGAGTTTCAACAGTCATCCGCCAGTCGTCGATGGTGGCCTGGTGGAACTCCGCAATGTATAGTACAACTGTTTTTTATTTTTATTTTTTATTTTTATTTATTTTTTTTTTTTTACGCAGGATTATGTCTGTAGTGTATGTATATTTTAAAGTTATAAGGATAGTAGCCACTTCTGTTATATAGTGCCTTTGGTGCTTTGTTGCTATCCCCACCCAGTGTTATTACTCTGTAATTATTGCTTATGTAATCTGTGGTGAAATAATAAAATATAGGAGAAAATATTAAAAAAAATATTTAAAAATATATAAAGAAAAGATTCTGAATTCTGAGGTGAGCAAAAGTTTGAAAATTTTATTTTAAACATTTTGTTCACCTCACATTTTTTATTTTCATTTTAAATAATTTATAATGTATTTTTTTAATCTTTTGCCTGCATGCAGAGTTTTCTACCACTCCACCTGCATGGCAGAATGCGCGTGCATGTTTTCACTCAGCCCCTGTAAAGTAGACTGATTGCGTTGCTCATGCAACCGCCTTATACACTAAAAATCCACAGCTGATAATGTACATCATTTGCATCATGATTCACAAATTAATTACTGTACCTCAAAACGTTATTCATTTCCCTTACATATATAAAGTTAATCAAATTGGAATCATTATTAACTATGGACTAGAAACTTTCTAAAAGCAAAAGAAAAACCAAAAATAAAATCACTCAGGAGGTTATTGAAAAAAACTCTATTGTCACTGCAGTCTCCATGGTTCCTTGAGTCAAAACTAAGAAAATACTAACATGGATTGCTAAGCTAATCTGGTTTAGAGGGACCCACAGAAATATAAAACAACACTAGGTTGGGTCAACAAAGAAAATTAGACTCTAGTGGCCAGTACAGTAGCCAACAAGTGATTCAAGTTCAGATTAGAAAAAATAAAACCAAATAAATAAAATAAATGTAAATGGATCAGTGGAACCAGCTCGTCGTCAGGAGTCTATTGAATTGGCTACTGAACCTTCTATGATGACTATTTCTTTGTTGTCCATGGAAGGAATTGTCATAGAAGGTTCAGTAGCCAGTCCAATGGAACCAGCTCGTCGTCAGGAGTCCATTGAACTGGCTACTGAACCTTCTATGATGACTCTTTCTTTGTTATCCATGTAAGGAATTGTCATAGAAGGTTCAGTAGCCAGTCCAATGGAACCAGCTCATCATAAGGAATCTATTGGACTGGCTACTGAACCTTCTATGATGACTCTTTCATTGTTATCCATGGAAGGAATTTGTCGCCTCAGAATGCAAATCACGTAACTACAAAAAAATTTGATGCAACTTAAAACCTTATCTCACTATGTAGAACATAAGGGTCAAATTTCCATCAATTTTTTTTTCAGTTACGTGATTTGCATTCTGAGGCGACGAATTGTCATAGAAGGTTTAGTAGCCAGTCCAATGGAACCAGCTCGTCGTCAGGATTCCATTGAACTGGCTAATGAACCTCCTACATTGGCTCGTTCTACCCCCCCCCCTCTCGTTCTCACCTTCTGGTTTGGCTCTCGTCCGACCAGAAACTCGCAGTCGGTCCACAGCTCGTTGTCCAGAATGTAGCGATTCCTCTCAGCGGGAGTGTTCATTCGCAGCTGCCAGGCGTCGGCATACTTGGCCTGGCCAATCAGAGGGCAGCGTTAGACACAACCAGCCAATCACACACCTGTATGATCACTTAATTTTTAAATGCATTTTGTTCTGATTCTCATTACCATAAAATTCCTTAAACAAGGGGAATGGCGTCAGCTTTTACGTTTTAAAAATAAATAAGAGTGGTATTCACGAAGAGTTAAGGAGCGTTTTAAGGAGAGATATTTTAAGAAGCATTTTTCTTACCTGTTACCTGGTATAAAAAACGCTTCTTAAAATATGTCTCCCTAAAACGCCCCATAATGATTAATCTCAATTACTTCGGAATCAAAGAATATTTCCCTTCAAACGAATCGAATGAAATAAATTTTAAAAAATCAAGAATGTTCTAAAACGTAATCGCTTATGGTTTGAGCAAATTCAGTCTTGCAGTTTTCTTACAACAGCTCCATTTCCGGTTTCCGTCCATAAGGCCAATGTTAAACTTCTACCTCAGTTTTCACAAAACTGATACATGTAAGACAGATTCGCTTCAAAATTTGTATGCCACCTATTGATGGTGAGTTCTAAGTCCCCTGCAAGTCTTGTTGCGTTCAGGCGGTACGATTGCGAGATATCAACCTACTGAGATTCATCCTTAACTCTTTGTGAATACATACCAACCAAAATTTCTTATTGCACCCCCAAAAATGTCATTGCCCTCTGGCTTCTAAAAGTTCCAGCAAATCCCGAGCAAATCTATAAAAATAAGCCCAAGCTGTTCCCTTCCTTTAATCTTTTAGTATTTACAATTTGAAGACGTTAAAAACTACAGCAGTTTGGTTTTATAATTTCCAATTATATGACCCACAAAGTAAGATCTACATTACATTAATTATAACAATATTTTCCTACAACACTTGAGGCTACAACAGATCTGCACCAATGATGTCACAGCAATCTTCATATGATCTTTCAGCGCTCACCGTCGCAACCATCCTACTCAACAAGCTGTTGACATTTTCTTCGACATACTTGTTGAAAGTTGATTTGCATGATGAAAAAGCTCTACCAATATATTACATTATAATTATACCAATATATAATTGGTATAATTATATATATAATAATATATATAGTAATAATAATATGTATATAATAATATATATAGATATAAGCTACAAATATGTACATACTTGTATTAGTTATTGGCATCTGCTCTATTTTTTATTTTTTTTTTTTATGGAATTTCCAAGATAAACATTGAAATTTATGACTAGCAAAAATACAAAAACAACAATAAAATGTGCAAGGCCTACATCTACAGATGCCCAAAGGATCTTTCGCATACTCAGAAATTATTATGGCATTCATGCGGTAGGATGCCGTAGCACACTTCTAGGCTTTGTAAGATAATCAAAGGGACCTTGAATTTGCCACGGCGTGTCGTAGCAGTTTTAAAATATGTGAACTCGTCTTAACCATATTGTTGGGATTGTTAGGCCCGCTTAGATAGTTCGAGTTTACGGCTAACTGGACTGCCATGAGAGAGGTATCGAAGGAAAGGGATATGATATGAGATAGGGAAAAACAGTAGTGCCATCTGCACTGATGTACTGGACATTAGTAACACTAAGAAATACTACGTAGAAATATTTCTAAGGAGTATACAGTATAACAGATCTTAGTTTACCTCTAGACAATTCAGTAGACTAGACGGTGCCAGATATATCAGCCAGATATATATATATATATATCTGATATATCTGATATTTTATATCAGATATATATAAAAGACTAGAATACTGTAACAGCTGGCCACCTTTTCATTGGCTGATATATTATATCTGGCGCCGTCTAGTTTACTGAACTGTCTAGAGCAAAACTAAGATGTGATTCTGTTATACTGTAGGAAACACAGCATAAAAATGAAATATGGTTAGACGTCTGTCTGTGCTATGTCCTTTAAAGTAAAATACATTATACATGTACTGACGTGAGAAGAATTTGTTCAATATTATGTTGTCAGTTGAGCTCATCGTGATTTTTGCCGATGTCAACAGATTTTCATGTTCTGAATACGTGAATGCATACGTGTAAATTTTGTGGAATTCCTCTCTATACACATACCAATAACATGGATTTTAAGCATGTCACAAGGTATTTACATAGCATATGCATACCTGTATTTACTTAGTAACAAACGTAATCTGAAACATTGAGGCCTTGAAACGATTTGTGGTCATGCCATTTATTTGGCCTTGAACAGAAGTTGCCGAACGACCCAAAATATTAAATAAAGGAATATACAGGCATAATGAACTGTTTTATAATTAACTAAGAACATATTCTGTATGATAATACTCGCCTGAATGAATTAACACAGTAATTAAGCTAAAAATATGCATACTTCCAAAACGAGATAAGATTCTTACATTCAACCCTGTGAACCAGGTCTGGAACGAGGTGGAAATCAACAAGGGTGGATGGACCAAGGACGCGGCACATGTCGAGAAACATCTTGGTCGGTTCCTTAGCAGTCTCCTAGACTGCTGAGGAAGGGACCGGATCACAACATGGGGGGAGGGGGGAAAAGGGAAATATAAAAATGGAATAACTACGAAATGCATAGGAAAAACGACGAAAAAATTGAAAAAAAACAATGAAATGCATAGGAAAAACGACGAAAAAATTGGAAAACAACGATGAAATAATGGAAAGAAAAAACAAGGAAAAGCATACTCAAAAGAAAACATCTGCTGACATGAAATCTACCAGGACAGTTGGCAGGCCACACGAGGAGGGAAACCATATCGCCGGGGAGGAAACAAATGCAGTCAAAGGTAAGACATTTCAAATTACTAATAACACTAGGGGGGGCTCTATTACACTAATGCATGTAAATGCTAGAGGGCTTTTGGGGAAAATTAGACAGCTAGGCTCAAAAATTGATTGTTGTGATCCGGATGTAATTGTAGTACTGTAGTAGAAACATATTGAGATGATTCTATTTTGGATTCAGAGTTACAGTTGCCAGGCTATGATATTTTTAGAAAGGACAGAAATAGGAGAGGCGGTGGAATTTTAACAGCAATTAAAAAGGAATTGCAAGGAAAAATGGACTGGATAGAAGAAGAATGCGAACTCTTAGGCATTGAATTTAAAATTTTAAGTGAGAAGGTTAAAATAATTGCTGGATACAGACCAAAGGACAACAGGGAAAACAATGTAATTTTGGAAAGAATAATAAATAGAATAGACGAATATAGGCAGGACGACACTACCATAACAATGGGAGATTTTAACCTTCCGAATGTAGATGGGACTAACAGATGTGAGATTATGGGAGCGGAAACCCAGAAATTAGCTGCTAAGATAGTAAATAGAGATTTCAATCAAGTAGTGGATGAATATACTAGAGATCATGGGAATGGCACTAAAAATTTACTGGACATACTGTAGTACTGATCAGGCCAGTAGAAATATGGCAAAATTCTAAGGTTATAGACGGCATCAGCGACCACAAAATTCCGGTAGTGGAGCTGGTTTTCGGAAAATCAAAAAGAATAGATAAGAAGAGGAAACTGTGGCGCTACCAGGACTCGGATATTGTAGAAATGGAAAGAGAGCTTGAGGAGAGGTATACCGAGTGGGCAGGAAAGGAACAAAATGTAAATGAAATGTGGGAGAGCTATGTAAAAATTTGTAATGAAGTAAGGGATAGATACGTACCGGTAAAAATGATGGCTGGAGGCGATTCATCGCAATGTTTCCAGAATAAAAATATTAGGAGACTACAGCGGAAAGCTAGGAAGCAGTATAACCAGCATAAAAGAGGTATGATAAACAAGGCAGCTTTAAGAACAACGGAAAATGAGCTAAACAGGGAGAAGAGTAAACCGGAAAGAAATTTTATGAATGAAATGTTCGATGAAAGAAACAAAATGGAGAGCTGGACTAAATTGTACAAGCATGTTAGAAGTAGGAAACTAGCAAGGAATGATATACCAGTACTTAAGGACGAGCAGGCAACATATAACACGGATAAAGAGAAGGCTGACGCCTTATCTAGACAATACAAGGGGGTTTTTCAAAAAAAAGAGGAGACGAGGAAAGACGATGAAGTAGATAGAGAAAATCGAGACAGTAGAAATATTGAATCAGGGAGGGATAACAAATTCGGAGTTAGATACAAGGACGTTAGGAGAGCTTTACTTAGCCTGGCTAAGGGGAAAGTACCAGGGCCTGATGGAATCACAGCGAGTTTTCTAAAACTAAATTTAAATAAACATTGCAAATACCAAACATTACTTTTTAGAAAGATCATAAACAGTGGTAAAATGCCAGATGGTTGGAGAGAAGCATGGGTGGTACCAATATATAAAGGAGGAGCAAAAAATAATGTTAAAAACTACAGACCAGTAAGTCTTACGCCTGTAGTCTCAAAAGTTATGGAAAAGACGGTTGTAAAATATATTAGGTATAAACTGGAGAGGAACGGATTTTTTGGATCACGACAACATGGGTTTCGAGAAAAGTATTCATGTGATACACAAATTCTAGGACTAGCACAGGAACTTGAGGAATGCCTGGACAGTGGGGGGGAAACACATGCAATCTTTCTGGATTTTGAAAAAGCCTTCGACAAGGTACCGCATGACATACTAATGAGGAAAGTTAGAGCGGCACTGCAGGAAGAACAATTAGCTAAATATGTTGAGGATTTTCTGACAGACAGGGTACAGAGGGTAAAGTTAGGAGAAACAATGTCGGGGGAAGAAAAGGTAACGTCAGGAGTTCCGCAAGGCAGCGTACTGGGGCCTATTTTGTTCATTATTTTTATCGAAGATATTGGAACAGGAATTAAATCAAAAATGAGACTGTTTGCAGATGATAGTGTTATATATAAAATAAGTAAGGACAAAGACGACACGAAAATACTTCAGGAGGATCTGAATATAGTAGGTAAATGGGTAAAGGAAAATAAAATGCATCTTAATATTGATAAATGTAGCATAGTCAAATTTAGTAGGAAAAGAGCAGGAAGCACAGCGATATATAAAATGGACGGAGCTGAACTTAAAGAGGAAAAGAAATATAAATATTTAGGGGTGGTAATGCAATGTAAGCTTAACTGGAATGACCAAATTGCATACATCACAAATAAAGGAAGAAGAAATCTGGAGTTTGTAATGAGAAATTTGAAAGGAACGGGGAGGGAAATTAGGGAAAAAGCGTACAAACACTTATCCGACCAATGTTAGAATATGGATGCAACGTTTGGGACCCATATAGAACGAAGGGAAAGAAGGAACTGGAAAAGATACAGAGAAGAGCGGCCAGAAGAGTGACTGGCAAAATGGGAAGCTGGAAACTGGTGAGTGACGTGGAAACTGGTGAGTGACGGAAAGGAAATTCGTAAGGAAAGGGAGAGTGTCACACAAATGATTGGAGAACTGGGATGGAGCTCGCTGGAGGAAAGGAGGAGGCAAATTAGATTGACAACAATGTACAAAATTACAAGGAATGCCAAGGGTTGGGAGATGAGTGGAAAAGTGGACAGGGGAAGATATTTGGGGAGAAGGGACCATGAATGGAAGCTCGAGTATCAGGGAAGCAACAATGATGTGGGAAAGTATTATTTTATCAGGAGGACGGCCAGAGAGTGGAATCTGCTGGGGTCTGCGGAGGTGGGCGTGGACAGGATTGAGAAGTTCAGGGAGCTGGTGACCTCAAGACCTCAAGCAGGACACAAACTGTGAGCCATAGTGGTGTGACCACAACTGCCGCAGTATAAACTAAATTTTTATCTATCTTATCTTTTATCTTATTTTCTTACCCAGTCAGTGTTCGGAACTTGAGGACGAGCCATTTTCGATAAAAAAAAAATAGATTTCCTTGGATCTACAAACAAACAAACAAACAGAGTTAATGTTTAGTGTTCTAATACCTGAAATATGACTGAAATAAGCAAACTATCAGCAAATAAACTAATTTTACCTTCGATTTAACTGCACCAAAACAATCTCCGAAAATCAAGTTATTTCAAGATGGACGACGGGCGCACGCCGCGTATGCACCGTATGCACGTAAAACGTAAACAAAAATCAGAAAACGTATCGTTGATTGGTCCTTAACTGAAACGTGATAAGAATATATTAGCCAATGACCTATCGCTATTTTTTATTTGCGGGAAAGATTTGAAGCAATTCCTTTGTTCAAAAACCAGAGTAAAAATAAAACACAGAGTTCTACCTATAGTAATTAAGGTCCATATAATCCATGTTTAACTTGGGTTTCGTCGGAAACGCTCAGGTGTCCTTCGGATCGGCTCAGCCAGTAAATTTCTTCATTACAAACAACGCGTGCAATGACAGAAAACTTTACAAACACCAAGTTAAATGTGAACATTTAATTAAACCAAGTTAAATGTGAACATTTAAACCAAGTTAAATGTGAACCACCAGACTGGTATCTCAAAAAGAATTTAATTCGTATATGTTATGAATTTATTTCAGTCTTTTACCCACAGATCTAAATTTGACATCTTAATTTAAATTATAATAATATAACACGCAGTCTCTTTAATTATTTTAACTGCTTGTGTATTATTTTATAAATAAAGTAGAGTGAGCGAGTTCATATTTTTTAATGTTTTATTTTTTAAAAATAGCTTAAGGCCTATAGTTAACGTGCAGCCTTTTATGGAACATAAAACCGCATTTTACTCCAACTTTTTCTGAACTATGGTACCATTTAAAAAAATACTTACGTAATCTATGATGAATTCTTTAATGAATTTTCAAATAAAAAAAAAATTTACGGGGTCGTTTTCTTGGAAAAAAATCATGAAAATCCTTATGGGAATTAACCCGCAAAAACTTAAAGATTTTTTTCCGAAAAAACGGCTCCGTAAAAAAAAAAAAAAAAAAAAATATTTAAAAATCCATTAAAGAATTCATCATACTATAGGTATTTTTTAAATGGTAGCATAGTTCAGAAAATGTTGGAGTAAAACGCGGTTTTATGTTCCATAAGGCTGCACGTTAAAGGCCTCCGAAACACCAACTTTGGGAATTTTTTGTGGTGAAACTATTTGAGATGGAATTTTTTGGTTTTCATTTCTCAATAGAGGGCAGCTTAAACTATTTTTAGAAAATAAAATATAAAAAAAAAATGCAATCGCTCACTCTACTTTAATTAATTAATGATCATCACATTGCAGTCACAGACAAAAACGTGGATCAGTTTTTATGTATTTTTTTTTCTTTTTGTTTCTTTACAAATTAGAAAAAATATATTTATAATGTCTTTTCAATGCAAAATGTATTAATTAATGTTATCAATATATATATGTAGGGGATGTAGGGGAGAACATTTTAAATTTTTTCCTAATTTTTAAGTGTGGACATTTTATTAACATTAACCTTACCCTTAAGTTATTAAATTAAAAGTGAATAAAATGAGGCAGGGAATATTTAAAATTATTATTATTATTTTTTTTTTTTTTTTAAAGTTTTTTATTATTAAATTGTGTACAAATACAGTCCAACCAAGGCCCTAAATGAAGCCCTATCGGTTGGAACTGAGTTACATACAATTATTATTATTCAACACGTATAGTAAGCTTAAACAAATTACCTATATTTATTAAAAATAACAATACAAAACAATACATTAATAACATAAACAAAAGAACAGAACAAAAAGTTGTAAACTCTTGGGGTCTATAACTTGTATTTCTAACTTGTAAAATATATGTTTTATTTTTGAATAAACACATTAAAAAAACCAGAGTATACTTACAATTGTTTGAAGTAGGAGCTAGGAACTATATATATATATATATATATATCTGTGCTGTTGTGGACCTATGGAAGGCTATGGAAATTGGAAATGAGTAAAAGGGCCATTTAAGTTTTCAGGCTTAAAAAAATTATTGTTTATCCTTCCTCGGATGAATCATGAAAACGTAAAAACATAAAGCCAAAAATGCAATTTCTATCTGTATAAAACGTTTCCCGCTTATGAGTTCCAAACTATTGTAATTTTATTTCTATATATATAAGAGGTTAAAAAGATCTTTTAATCTCTTGGCAAAACCACACGTACATAGTCAATAACGATGACCTATTAAGCCAATCAGAACACTGGATTAAAGAGCAAGCATTGCATAAAAGAAAGTAAAACAAAAATGTATGTGGAATTTTGACGTCACAGATTCTCCCATTAACTGCACTTTTTGTGACGTCACAGCTCCTGCCATTAACTGCACACTTTGTGACGTCACAGCTTCTCCCATTAATTGCACGCTTTGTGACGTCACAGCCCCTCTCATTAACTGCACATTTTGTGATGTCACGTACAGCTCCTCCCATTAACTTAACTTTTTGTGACGTCACAGCTCCTCCCATGAACTGCACGCTATGTGACGTCACAGATTCTCTCATTAACTGCACGCTTTATGACCTTACAGATTCTCCCATTAAATGCACTTTTTGTGACGTCACAGTTCCTCTCATTAATTGCACGCTTTGTGACGTCACAGATTCTCTCGTTAACTGCACGCTTTGTGACGTCACAGCTCTTCTCATAGACTCCAGTATGACTCGTGAGTGAGGCCGCAAGTGTAGCCGACAAGCGAGTTGACAAATTTAACTACCGTCTGCTTCTCTGAGGAGTTGTGGAAATCAAAACATCGCATTAGTCTGGCAGAAGCTACAAAATGTCTCAAAATGTCCACACAAGTTGTCACATCTTGACAGATAGGAATTATTTGTACTAAACACTCAATAATGTTACCGTGTAATTTGTTATAAACATGATTATTATTAAGATAAGATAATTTAATTTGGAATTATTTGTACTAAACATTCAATAATGTTACCGGGTAATTTGTTATAAACATGATAATTATTAAGATAAGATAATTTAATTCAATTATAATAATTAACTTTAGAATTAATTTTCAATCTAAAAAAGTTACAATTAAGCATTATTTTATCATAATTAAGATGACAGATTAATTAATTTAATTTGTCACAATGTAATAAATTTAATTTTATAAGAAGTATAACAAGCTCCAATTGAAGTTATTAAATATTTTAGTATATAATTTTGTATTGATCGAATTATCAGTCCTACATTATGATTCCAGTGCAGGCAAAAGAAGATTTCATTTTTAATGCACATATGAAATATTTTTGAAGCTAGAAACACCTGATATAATTTTTAATTTTATTTGAAAAATAAAGATGCCCCTGTAAAGTATGCAAATTGCACTTCTTCACTAGTGAAAGAGTTGCATAAATTACAGGTAAATTGTAATAGTACAGAATTGAATAAAATAATTTTATTTACATTGAATTTTAAATTATAAGTGCACTTTTCAGTACCAATTTACATTATTTTACTTACATTTAACAATAAATTTGAAGATCACAAATTGCAAAATTGTTAAAAATAAGAACTATGGAAAGTGTTTGTAATTAATTTTGATGTACAAAAACTAGCACTAACTTAATTATATTGAAGAAGATTATAATATTATTGACATACATCATATATGTGGCATTTTAGTTAAGTGATTTGATCGACACTATATAATGGAGTACCGACCTTAAATTTTTTTATTGCAGAAATGGATAGAGCGTGCAAAGTTATGCTACCCTGATTTTTTTCAGATTTTTTTAGAGCCCGGCAACTATTTTTAAAAAATTATTGAAAGTCCTTTTTGTGACATCACGAGGCGGCAAGTCCTGTCTTTTTCTTAAGGAGCGGCGCCTCGTGACGTCACAAAAAGAACTTTCAATAATTTTTTAATAATAGTTCCCGGGCTCTAAAAAAATTCTGAAAAAAATCAGGGTAGCATAACTTTGCACCCTCTCTCCATTTCTGTAATAAAAAAAATTGTGGTCGATACTCCATTTTAGCCTGATATAAGTTTTTGTTTGTAGTTCTTGATTCATTATAAATATTATAATATATTTATTATTATCACTAGGTTGACACTATTTATAATTCATGAACTTGTTCCTAAAAGAAAAACTCAAACATGAAACTCCCATATAGCTCGGCCTTATAATTATTATTTTAACAAAGATTTAAATGTCAACAAATTCAAATCAAAAGAAACTGATACTACAATTTTTTGTGTAGATTATAAAGTAAATAAATTACTATGTTTAAAATTGCAAGTGAAGGTAATTAAATTACAATTTCTATACTTAATTTTGATAATTAAATTACAATTTTCATACTTAATTTTGTCCGTCTATTTGTATAAGCGTCAGAATGACGTCATATACTAAAATGAACAAAAAATATGTGAGATGATGTTACTTAGCGCTGTGAGTTGACGTGATGAGTTAGAATTTTAATTTGCACTAACTATAAGGCTCCCCTCTCGTTCTAAATATGTTCGCCCTTTAAATTTTTTAACTGCATAGCAATGTTAAATAATTATTTTGAACACTCGCTTTTATGTAGTGTAATTTTTATTAGTAATATTATATTAGAAAAAAAAACAAAATTAAAAACGTCTTTTCTATTTTAGTTCTAAAGTTAAATGTCGGTGAAAATGACACTGATTGGTTCTGACAAACGTTTGGCTTTAATTCTGGTTGGTGGAAATCTAAATATACCAACCAGGCTTGTTGTATTCTTAATTCTGATTGGTGTTTAGCTGAGAAACAAAATTAGAAAAACCATGACTCCCCTTGTTTTACTTTTAATTTTTTGATTGCGTTAAAAGTTAGTTTGTAATTTTTTATGAGTTTATCTACTTAAAAATTAACAAATCGAATGACAATATATATTTTTTTAATGAATTTTAAATCAAATTCTATTTAATATGCTTAATTTTCTTTTATTTATGCAGTTAAGATTCTTTAAAATTTATTTTAAATCAATAATTATGTCTTAATTAGTAAATACACAATCGATTCAGAAATCGAGAATTAGATGAATCTTTGATGGCACAGGAAACACAAAGGAAATGCATGCAGTATGATTTTAGGTTTATTATAACTTACAACTAGTTAGGTAATTTAGTAGTAATTAATTTAACTTTAACGTATATATAGACCTGTAGTTATAACTGTTGCATCTTATAATACAAAACTTAAATTTTATAATTTTCCAATAAAATTTTTTCAAACAATTAACAAACTTAAGTTTGCAAATTTATAAGCATATAAATAATCAATAAAATTGTAATTATTTTTTTTATCAAACCCTCTCTGGGTAAACCTACTTATTATAATAATTACTCAACTACATAAGTAAGTTTGAAACCCCGACCTTCCGAAACCATGTAATTGTAATTATCATATTGTATCTGGGAACTTTGAATGTTTCGTAGATTATTTTTGTTGCAATTTTAAATAAAACTTTGTGATGTTCAATATTATATTTGACGCTTAATTATAATAAATAATTAATATCATATATCATGTATAATTGAGGCCATTAGAATCAAAACAGTTTATATCCAACGCAAGCTGGATTTGAATTTTTGAGCCTCAGCCACATCAACAATAATTTTTTCAGATCACCTTTGAACCTTGATTTGGAAAGTTAACTATATTTATTTTATCTTTCCAAATGCAGGTTCAAATGTGGTATGAAAAAATTATTGTTGATGTATTAGAAGCTAAAAATTCAATTCCAGCTTACCTTGGATATAAGCTGTTTTGATCCTAATGGCCTCAATTATTATATTATAATTATATTATAATGATAGTAAAATTATAATTACATCAACTTAAATCAAACATAATTCTCTCCACAATTTAATTAAATCCAATAAACACAAATGTTAAATTATTATATTATATTACATTTAATAAGTAAATAAACTAAATTAAAAAATATAATTTAATATTGAAAATTATTGGAAATCATCGGTTAACTTTGAAACAATAAAAAAAAATATTTTAAGCTAATTTCTCAGATATAGAAAAGGTTGCATACCAAAAGGGGTAGGGAATACTTAAACATTGCATTAAAATTGCATTTAGATCTTAGCGACTTGAGTATATTATCTCCAAAACAAAAATTTGAAGAGGTTGCAAAGTTACAATTTGAGATAAAAAAAAAACTTTGCCTTGAATAATTTCTCCTAAAAATGTATAGCAACTATGTCGATCGAAGCTATCGGATATAATATGTAATTATTTATTAATTAATTAAGGAAATTTTGAAAGATGAGAAGCGTTCATTATCATCGTATACTAATAGAGAAAAGATACTCTAAAACTGCTACCGAACTACAATTATAATAAGTTTTTGTATAATAATCTATACCTCTCGATCGCTGTGATAATAATATGTTTATAAGTATAAAAAACGAACTCACACTAAGCCTATATACACGATACAATTTTTCTAACAATTGCATATAAATTTTCCTTACAAGAAAACTTTAATTTCATATTATGTTTGTGTGTATATAGATGAAATTTTCTTGCAAGAAAAAATTGTACGGAAAATTGTATGGTGTAATAAAAGTTATTTATCATGAAATTGCGTGAATGGTAACTCCCATGAACTGTGTTATACCCCTGGCTACACTAACAGTAATATATTTATCACGAATGATCGGTAACTTTCATGAACTATGCTATACCCCTTGCTACACTAACTCACGCGAAGTTATGATAAGTTTTTAGTTGCGTTGATTTTACAGTCGACATAAAACTTGTGTTTCTTTGATCACCCCCGCCCCTCATTAGATTGACGGTCGACAGGTGCCTCTCTCTACCAGAGCGTTTTTTTTTACCTCCCCCGCCCCCATACCACGTGGTCTCAGAAGTATGCACAACAATCGTGGAATGAAAACATATTAGTTACTTGTTTAACAAGGAAAAAGTGCTGTTGTTAACTTGGAGTTTTGTTGACGCGTATTTTTAATTGTTGTAAAAAATTGGCGTTAAAGTAAATTGTTGCTGTTTTGAAGAGAAATAGTAGGAATGTTTATTTGACATTAGTAATTAATGGCTTGTTATTATAAAGTATAAATATAGTATAATACGAGTTTTTTAGAATATTTTTTATGTTTTAAAATTATCATTATAACAAACTTGCAATGTATACTTAAGATCTTTGTATTCATATATTAATTTTTCTAAATGTTAAATAAATATTTTAAAACAAATAGTGAATAAAATTATAATATTTCAGAATTATTGTAAAATTAATTTAGAATTTTAATTAAAGTGATAATTATGATAATTGTGTATCAAAATTTTTAAATAGTAAAGCTTGCTCTATGCATGCATATTATAATAGTGCATTAATTATATACTTTTTTATTGAATCCCAAATTAATTTTGACAAAATACAAAATAATAAAACCGTTTAAAAATTTTAATAAGGTTAAAAAAAAAATACTTAGAAATCGAAATGTTAATAATATTATAGTTCATCGTTTTATTTCTTTCGTAATATTTGCATATTAATAAACATTCTGAAGCCTTCTTTTTCTTTCGGCTATTTTCTCAAATTAAACTTGTGCAAGCAACATATATATTTATAAAGATTATATAGTTCTATTAATTGATATTACTTAAATTTTAAAATAATTATTCATTTTATAAAATATTCTTGACTTTTTAAACTGTTGTCACTCAGGATACTTTCAATCTCTCAGATAATAAATCATATAGGTTGATTTCAGTAAGAGCCCCCACTAATTCGCGAACAGTAAACCCCGGCGATGCCACCCCTTGCGTTTCTCCCCGGGGCGGTCCACGCTTGAAAGCGGAAACTGAAGACTGAGTGTGGGGCTGTCTCGACATAATTAGCGGCAAGCAACATCCGACCTGCCCGCCATCAGTCAACTCACTCTCTCGCACTCACACCAAGTGTAGCAATTTAATATGTGGCTTAATTAAGATACGAGAAATGTGTTAAGGGCTGGATTATTTAGTAAATAATATTTATGATATTTTATGCATGAGATTAATTCGATCAGTTATAAATTAATTATGAAATGGTCATTAATTAAATTACAGATTATTTAGTTTTTTATTTAAGAACTAATTATTGAACTTTTCACGTAACATATGAAAGGTGCCATTACTTGAAATTTTAACCTGTGACGTCATAAATGATTTTTGAAATATTTTTTTTAACGATTGACCTCAGTTACTACGCGAGTCAAAGGAAATTTCTGTTAGACGGAATCGAATGAAATAAATTTTAAAATTTCAAGAATGCTCTAAAACTTGTTCGCTTATGGTTTGAGCAGATTCAAGGGGACGGTTTCCTCACAATAGCTCCATTTCCGGTTTCCGTCCATAAGGCCAATGTTAAACTTCTACCTCAGTTTTCTCAAAACTGATCAGACCGATTCACTTTAAAATTTACACTTCGTGGCTTCTATTGATGGCGAGTTCTAAGTTCTCTGCAAATCTTGTAGCATTTAAGGGGACCGATTCCGAGATCTCATTCATCTGACTGTGAGGTCAATCCTTAAAAACTTAAAAATATTAGAAAAAGAAATCGGAGTAAAACCAGAGAGTAATTTTACGAAATATAAAATCTATAGTAAAACGTATTATACGTTAACGAATACGTTCATTTATCCACAATATTTTATACATATCGTTTATTTATTTGCTGTAATATAGAAATAAATAATTAATAACGATCAAAATGACATATATTTAAGTTGAAAATATTTATTATAACTTTTAATTGCTACGTTTTAGAAGTCCGTTTTCAGAACCTCAAATTCTCTCATTATATATATATATAATGCTGTGTATACAGTTTATATTCACACGTGCTCTGAAAAATACAAATTAGAAAATTTTAACACCCTTTCTAAGTGTAAAAATAAAATTACTTTGTTAGATTTTACGTTCCATTGTTCTACACAATGGTTGTGGTTAACAGCGGCGCCTGCCTCGGTCTGCCCCACATATATTATACCATGTATATATAACATATATCATGAGTCTGCTCATTAGCCCTGTGAAGAACATCCGCCCAAATACGTCACCCCCTAATAGTCCCTGTCAACACAGGGGGGGTCTCAATGAGGGTGGGTGGCACGAGGAGGAGGGGGGGCATTTTGATTCAAAGAACTTATTTAGGCTGGATTTTGTCAATATAAGAACATAATTAAAGTTACTTAAAATTAGCAAACAGAAATATCATATAATAATATATATATATATATATATATATATATATATATATATATATATATATATATATATATATATATATATATATATATATTTCACAATTAAGGATACACCCCTAAGAGCTTACAGCTCGCGGCGGGGTAATGGGTAGAGATAAGGTAGGGAAAGGATGGTGGCCACGTATATGGCCTGTTACGCGTCCCAGTATTCGCTGAGGTATGAGACTGAGGGAATCGTGGAAAACCTCAGTAAGGCGGACACCTCTACTTTTTCTCAATGGTCCAGAGTGATATCCAAAGCCTGGGGAACCAAACACAAGTGCATCACTGCACTGGGTGGAAAGCGAGATGAATTTACCCCCAGGGAGAAAGCAGCGTAATTTTTTACTTGAAATGGTCACCCATCCAAGTAATAACCACGCGCGACGTAGCCTGACTTCGGTGATCTAACGAGAACCGTTCAATGCACTGCGCCACGCATTTATTTAAACTTCTTAGATTGTACAAATACAACATTAATTCATGTCAATATTAGAAAAAAAAATATTATACATAAATACTGTTAGTAATAATAAAGAAAACAAATACATACATAATTTTACAGTGAGTTTATAAAGCTATATAGACAATATTGATGGTTAAATTTAATACAATTTACACAAAATTTATATAAAGATAGAATATTTTCAGGCATCTTGAGTTGTTACTTTTAAATGATTTTACATGATAAAATTTCTTACACATTGTATTGTACATAAACTATAAAAATCATATTAATTATACATAAAAATACGCCAAAATAAAATAAAAGGAATGTGCAATTCTCAACCTTATTCTTCGCCAATAGCAGGACTCAAAAGCTCAATAATTAGATTACTTTGCACTTTAATTTGCAACTATTAAGTGTTATGTCAATTTATAAAAGTAGTAGTCTTAGAAATTATAAGTTAATATTATATAAAGTAATTTCATTTAATTTTTAACCCATTTAAATAATTCCTTCTATATAACTCACATTAATATTAAATGAATTAATTTCTCATAATGCTCTATCTTATCCCGATTCTGTTATAAAAAAAGTGTTTGCATGTCTAACAGATGTTGAGAACAATGAACAATATTCATAACAATTCCACTGATGGTCACACCATGAGTAATATTATATATTATATACTGGTCTCTGTCGATACTATATAATATAATGAAAGTTTAGCTACATGATTAAAAAATTTATAGTTTGGGGTTTGGGGCAAAGGTCATTTGCAGATATTCTCGACTTCCGTTCGACTTATATCTTATGAGATCTTTGTACCACAGAAATTGTATGATCTTACCTTATAGAATCCGGTAAAGAAACATGAGCGTTTATTACAATGCATATATTTGGATAGTGAACCTTAAGTTATATTATCAATTTTTTCAGATCTTTTTATAATTATTTAAGGATGAATCTCAGTAGGTTGATATCTCGCAATCGTACCGCCTGAATGCAACAAGATTTGCAGGGGACTTAGAACTCACCATCAATAGGTGATATACAAATTTTGAAGCGAAACTGTCTTCAGTTTTGTGAAAACTGAGGTAGAAGTTTAACATTGGCCTTATGGACGAAAACCGGAAATGAAGCTGTTGTAAGAAAACTGCAAGACTGAATTTGCTCAAACCATAAGCGATTAAGTTTTAGAACATTCTCGATTTTTTAAAATTTATTTCATTCGATTCGTTTGCAAGGAAATATTCTTTGATTCCGAAGTAACTGAGATTAATCGTTAAAACACTAATAAATCAAAACGATGTGACGTCATTTGATTTGATTTGTTTATTGGATCCAATACAATAATTAAATATATATAAGACTTATAACTAATAATAATATTGTTCATTAAAACATTAACATATTAAATGACTCTGTTGTCGAATATTTCAATATTTATTTTATATATAGTGCTTTATATTCATGTATTTTTCACATATTCATTTCCCCATATGATTGTATGTTAAATACTTGCATGACTATGACGTCACAGCGTTTTGTAGAATTTTAAGGGTTTCAGACAGTTAAAATAAAATTTAAAAAAAAAATAAGGAAATAAATCTTGAGGTTCTTTATCCAAATATGCAATAAAAATTTCATTCAGGTTGTCTATTAATTGCTATTATCTCAATTCGGCATTCAAATTTAATTCCTCCAGAATCATTAAAATATTATTCCACAATTTTCAAAGTTAAAAATAGTCAAATTATTATAGAATACACTTTTTATTTGCGGGGAATTCCAACCACATTACAGCTTAATTAACACACGACCAGAACTGTAATAAATTAGATCAACACTGAATTTTTTTGTCCCAGGATCATTTTTATAACGAGGGGCATGCATGAGGAAAAAATAAAACCAGCACATAAGACTAATAGTGGAAGAAAAAATACGTTTGCAGAGGGAGGGAGTTAATTAAATAATTAAATTTATAAACATTGTTGTACATTTAAACATAATTAATAAATAACAGAAATTAAATAACCTTTATTTATATAATTTTTTTAATCTGTTAATCTTTAATTAAATTTATTACTTTTTAATCAACTACATATTATAAAATATCATAATTAAATTATAATATATTATAATTAGTATGTTATTAAATAAGTTGCAGTGATAAGTTATGTAGTAAGTACGAGGGGAGGGGGGGGGAAGGCAGGCGGCCAAGGAAAAAACCTCAAGATGTGTCAGTCGTTGTAGAGATCTCGTGGAGGCTGCGGGTCCATCTGTAGTTCATGTGAGTGTGTCGTAATGTTTTCTGTATCGTCATCTTTGTGTTAGAGCAATAATTTCCCTTGCATAGATTCTTCAGCATAATTTATTAATGCAAGTTGATTGATAAGAGATTACCCCTTAAGGTAGAAATAATACGGAACAGCTGGACCAATGCTAAGAAAATCCCATTCATAAAAATTATGAAAAAAAATTAAAATGTTCTCCTCTACATCCCCTATCAGTAGGTAAAATATCAGGTATACAAAAACGAGCTATTATAGTTTTTGAATTATTAATTTTTAAAGGTGACTAATTTAACATGGAAGTTCTATTTCTCTATGTTAAATTAGAGAACTTTAAAAATTAACAACTCGAAAACTAGCTCGTTTTTGTATACCTGATATTTTACCTACTGATAAGGTATGTAGAGGAGAACATTTAAAAAAAAAATCATAATTTTTATGAATGGGCCAGCTGATCCGTATTATCTCTACCTTAAGGGCGTACAACTCTTTGCCTCCCTCGGATAGATATCATTTACCTGATGTGTGATATGCTTTTGTATAGATCTATTATGTGTTTGCTATTTTATTAATTGTTTAATTTTTATTTTATGTAATTTGACGAAGTAGTTACAATATTATTGACTGATTTATATTACTTTCTTTGGGTAACTGTGCGCATTTTGTGTATTGACTTTTGTCTTTTACATTCATCCAATTGGGTTTTCGGTATTTATTTATTATTATTTTCCCCTCCAAACTATGTAGTTTTAACCAAATAAACAATTATTATTATTATTACCTCAATGAAAGTATCATAATATTATCATTGTCTTTTTTTCAAAAATTCAAAACTCTTTTATTAATTTCATTAGTTCCTACAAACATAATTATTTTCATGTATTTTTATAATATATGTCCTTGTCTGGATTAATGAGCTATCTGCTTACCATGATTTCATTGCAATAATGAGCTGTCTGCTATTTCAGGTGAGCGCAAAAATGAGCTATAAATTGATATAAAATAAAGCTCATTTTTGCGCTCCCCGGAAATAGCAGATAGCTCATAATTTCGGATGAGAGACGATAATTATGTTGAGGTTTATAGGACAAGTCAATCTAAAGTTAAATAATAAAGTCAATTTTAACATTACTTGAAGTCATTCATAATCAATGTAGGTCTGTACACTAATATATATAGAAACACTTATTTAGCAGGCGCTTTTTTCTTTAAAAATATTTGTATGAAAAAACATGTTAAAAATATGGTATTTTTGAAATAAGGTTGTAATTAATTTAAATATAATTATTGATCGTAATTAATCCAATTTATTAATAGCTTGTTTACTGCGAATACGAGTGATGCAAATAATAATAATAAAATATACTGACACTCTGACAGTATATATGTATATTATTATAGGGTAATTGCAAAGAGTTTACATTATACACTATAAAATCTCTTGTAATTGTGACAGTAAGAGCTTAATAAACAGCTGACAATTTTTGTTTTCAACTCCCCATATCTAACCTAATTCAATAATTACATTGGAAGCAATGGGGAATTCTCTTACAACTCAAATTTTAATTTAACTACTATATCATCATGATAGGGTACATATTAACAATAAGTTTGACTTAAGTTTCAACTTTTTTAACTCAAATTTGGGGACTCTGAAGGGATTATTAGAATAGGGGCAAAGTATGCAACCCGCGCGCAAACCTGAAAATTGTGACGTAGAAACTCCCTAGTTAACACACAACAACTGCCTGATATCATAGTTTGAACGTCAAGTAGTGATTGGCTATAAATTTTATTAACACGATCGAAATCAGTGGGTTTTTCTGCCCTAGTATCAATAGTTTTGTCCCTAATATCAGTTTACTTTAATGGTGATAATCGAAAATATAAATTTATTGCAGGAAAAATTCGCCTGCTAGGCAGTTCCTACGTCATGTTTTGGCGCTAAATTCAAAACAAGGAAGATTTTTAAAAAATTCCCTTGTCTCCAATTTTGAAAATTGAGACATTTTTGTTTTGAGACATTTAGTTTCAAGGCATAGAGCATCTGAAAAACAATTAAAATTAATGTAGGAGAACTTCCCATTCACGGAGGAGTTATCCAACTTTTCTCACTTACATGCTGTTGTTAATTGCGAATTTCGTTTTTTCTGCTACGCAATTATTATTAAAGTACATAGCGTTTGATAATTAATCTACGAGAAATTTATATGCGATAAAAACTCCGTTTGAATTCAATAAAAATAAATAGTATAGTACGTTATATTTTTTTAATTACTCAATTTATGTTTTTAAAGTATTAATATATATTTATTGCATATAATACACAACATAATTATTGGGGGTGTCATAATGAATCATAAATATTAATAGCTGATGAATTTTAGTACCACAATAAAAAATAATTTGAATACAGTAATATAATAAATATAGGCAAAAAATTATTTATACAGGGGGTGTCCACAGAAATTGTCACGAATTGGCAGTCAAATTAAAGCATGAAGCAGGATGGTAACATGAACATGTTATACATCAAATTAAAGCTCAGCAATCAACATTTTCAAAATTGTAAGCAAAAAATCATTGTCTGGACATGTTTTCTTTTGAAACGAAAAAGGAACAAAAATGGCCGTTTCTGAGCTCCAAACTCCGCAGAATCAGCTGTCATCTCAAAGAGATTGTCCTTATTTAATTATTTGTTTGAATAAAAATTTACCCACACAATTAACCACAAGGCTTCTCTGCATGAGCACCGTATACCGTTTGTAAACCCGGCACACGCCCGGACAGGTCTCCAGTTCTCGCCACACGTTGCCAGAATTGCCGGCGTGATTAATCTGATTGTTGTGGTGATGAGAACTGGAGGCCCGTCCGGACGTGTGCCGGGGGGTACCAACGATGCTCATGTGGAGAAGCCTTGTGGTAAATTGTGTGTGTAAAATTTTATTCAAGCGAATAATTAAATTAGGACAATCTCTTTGAGATGACAGCTGATTCTACAGAGTTTGGAGCTCAGAAACGGCCATTTTTGTTCCTTTTTCGTTTCAAAAGAACACAAATCCACACAATGCTTTTTTGCTTACAATTTTGAAAAGGTTGATTGTTGAGCTTTAATTTGATGCATAACATGTTCGTGTTACCATCGTGCTTCATACTTTAATTTGCCTGTCAATTCGTGCGAATTTCTGTGGACACCCTGTATATTATACTATATACTACATGAAACCGGTGAAACCCTCTCATTTTTCTTACTGTACATTATTCATTAAATGAATGAATAGGGTGGATGAAAGTATTATTAATTTATTTTTTCGGCAGCTATTTTTGTTCAAGTCTGACATCGTTTATAAATTATTAAATATATGCTAGTAATTTATTGATACCAAATATAATGTAACTAAAAAAACCCAGCTATAATACGAACTGCATTTTCTTTAAAAATAACCTAATTGATATGGCAATACGATATAATAGACAATACCATAATTATAATAAATAATACAATACGATCTAAAAGTACCGAGCTTAATTACATCATACATGGGGGAAAAAAATGATAAAATACATGCATATCCTATGCAATATAGCCGGCAACAATACTTTTATTTTTCTCTATAATTTTTTATCTAGTCTTTTGTTTTGCATGCTGTGTAAAATAATTATCAAAGATTTGTGACTTTATGATGCTCCATTATATGAACATATTGTTTTCCGTATTGAGATTTACAAGTATTTTAGTAAAGAAATTGAAGTTATAATCTGGTATTTAAAATGAAAATTAGTTCTATATCACTGCACAACAGGCAAGCCCATGCAATTAATAACGTGATTTAATAGAAATTTATAATTTTACCCTGGTATATAGAAACCATAATACATAATATTATGTATAACAATGGTCCATTTCAAAGTTGTCTAACTTTATATTAATAATTTACCAAGTGAAATGAAGTGCATTGATATTTTGAAGTTATTTCAGAAAAGTGTTAAAAAATTGTTAATAAAAAGTGCTTTTACAGCTAGGGTATAAGAAATTTTGAAATATGAATTTACTAAAATACTAAAATTTTAAAATTTGTACTATATATTTTTTACTATACTCAAGAGTAATTGTTACATAACAATACTTTGACCTAGCTGTCAAAAAAAAAAATAAAATATATAATGCGTATATAATTGATTTTATGAGTGTAGGACGAATCGAATGGAGTATCGTCTTCAAAAATTTTTATTGCAAAAATGAATAGAGGGTGCAAAGTTATGCCACTCTGAGTTTTTCAGATTTTTTAGAGACCGGGAATTATTGTTAAAAAGTTAATTTTGCCGAGGTCGGGTTTGGCCTCTTTTTTTTGGTCCTATCCTTTTATTAAGAGAGGCGTCTATAAAGGCGTCACTTTCTCTGTACTTTCAATAATATTTTAAAAATATTTCCCAGAGTATAAAAAATTTGAAAAAAAAATATTCATTTCTGCAATGATTTTTGTTTTTTTTTTTTTTAGGTTGAAGCTCCATTAATAGAGAATTTTGATTTTGAGTCATACAACTTGAATTACTAATCTCAAATTTCTCTGTCTCCAGATTTCAACAATGCTAGGTCCCTGGTCGCAGCCTGGCGTGGAGCCGTACCAACAATGTACTCGAGTCACAACAATGCCCAGTGACAACAATAACTCGTGCAACTTCTCCGTGAGTCGACTACTGCAGCTGGACAGAGCGTCTAGTCAGTGCAACAGTGGCCCGGGCTGCAACAATGAGTGCAACAATCAGGGACCTCAGGAGTACGTACCTCCCTCTCAACATGCAGAGTCCGACCGAAGTGAGGAAGGTAAGAAATTCAAAGAAACTTGTATTTTGACGGGGCCCGATTTATAATATAAAATTTTACTTCCTGTTTTTCTTCCTTTTTCCTTCATGCTAATATATTTATAAGCGATATTCGACTTGCAAGCAAGATTTTAACTTATAATTAATCTGAATTTGTAATAAAAATTATTGCAAATAATCAATCAGTGACACTTAAAAATTATAAATAATTTTTGTTAATATTAATTAATATTATGATGCAAATTAACCAATTTTGGATTGTTCGCTGCATTCGATCAATATAATTAATTAATTATAATGCATATAATACTCGTCATATTATAAAATACTTTTAACCTGTACAAAATCTTCATATTAATGAACGAAACAAACGGTTTTTATTCAAGACCCCCCCCCCCCCCTCCTCCACACACACTTGTACACACATGTAGCGACATCGGAGACAAAAGTCCCCCCTCTACAGGCGCCCTGTCAGTCAAGTCGCTGGTCGCGCACCGGTGGAGCAAAACGGAACATCACCAAGAGGAGCTGCACTTTCGCTATATTTACCACGGAAATCAGATACTTTATAAAAAATAAGGTTTAAATTTAAAATCTGGGGAAATCAAGTCTGAATATTTTCTAAAATGTAACTTCAGAAATGTTAAGATTATATTTGAAATTTACGATTATCAAATTTACAGAGGTTAATTTATATAATATTATACATTAGTATACATTTATTATTTTGACTGTACAAATATACTTTATTTCTTAATATTTAATAAAGATTTGATGATCTCATTGCATTAAGGTACTCTGGAGGGGGGAGGGGTTGAATTGCATGCTGAGATTTTAATGTAATAATAATTATAATTTTTCCTTAATTTATTCGAGTTTTTTATAAAGTTTGAACTCAAAATTGTAATCCATAAAATATATCATCATGTATAATAATTAAAATGGAGAAAAATAAAAAATAGTTATTGCAATGATTATAGTGCTATAAAAATATTAAACATGAAATCAACGCAATTAAACTATAGGCATGCAGTGTCAGTATATATAATATAAATTACATATTTCAAATGCAAAATTAATGTGAATTAATAATCCCGGCCTATAAAGATATAATTAATGTAATGAGATTATTATTTAATATAATTACTTAATTTAATTACTTAAATTAAATTATAATAATTACTTAACATCTTTAATTACTAATAACAACACTTAATAAATAATACCCAGATTCTCAATATTACATGCCTAAACTGAGTCTGGCATTTTGATTTAAAAGACTGAAAGAAATCTAACAATTATGGGAATCGTGGTGGCATAAAAAATAAATTGACTGTACATTAAATTCAATTTAAAATTATAAGTGTTTCAGTATCAGAATTATAGTTTAAAGTTTAAATTCCTTATGTAAATTAATAATTTTATTTTTTATTGTTAAAATTTGTGCTAAAGCCGAAATATACAGTACATCATTTTTGTAATTTTTGAAAATTTTCTGATTATTAAAAAAAAAAAAAAAAAAAAAAAAAAAAAAAAAAAAAAAAATCAACCCCAAAGATGAAATTCAAAGGAAAAAATGTATTTTGTATAATGTGGGCTTAAGCCTGTATTGTACGATACAATTTTAGATACAATTTTTCCTTGCAAGAAAATTTCCTCTCCATACAATTAAACAAAAAATGGAGATTAAGTTTTCTTGCAAGGAAAAATTGTATACAATAGTTAGAAAAATTGTATCATGTAATACCGGCTTTAAGTATGAATATAAATCAATATACTGAGGTAACAAGTATTTGTATTTTTACTTGACACCTTCAATTATTATAACAACCACTTACTACTTGATTCTCAATTCACACAAACTTAGTACTTATTACATTAAACATTAATACCCGCGAGTCTCAACTTCGCTATGGACAAAGGACCATCAGTCTGCAGTTACCACACATTGAGCACATCACTCGCTCCAGTGCCGGCCATCTCACGCCGCGATCTCTCCCAACAAAGCCGCACTGTAGCGGTCACAGAGAGTCTTTCATGGTCCAGATCCGGTCTAGCGCTGACTAAATTAATTATTACCAGATCTAGTGGCTGAATTAATTATTACTGATCATATCTAATGGCTGAATTAATTACATTATATGAGTTTCATTGCAGCAAGCGAAATCAGTAACAATTTTATATGTACACTCGTCGCCTTGGAAAATTTCTTACTTGCAGCCTTAAGTTTGTATTACACGATACAATGGACAACATACATGAAATTTTTTTATTGCAGAAATGAATAGAGGGTACCAAATTATGCTACTCTGAATTCTTTCAGATTTTTTTGAGACCTAGAACTATTTTTAAATAATTATTGAAAGTGCGGCCACGCCCCCTGGAGGCGTCAATAGGCGTCCAGTCTATATCCTTTTTATTAAGGCTGCAGGGGTGCCAACTGAAATCACAGGACTTTCAATAATTATTTAAAAATAGTTTCGGGTCTCAAAAAATTCTGAAAAATTCAGAGTAGCATAATTTGGTACCCTCTATTCATTTCTGCAATAAAATTTTTTCATGTATGTTGTCCATTTTGCATATAATTATTCCTTACAAGAAAATTTTAACTCCATACCAAAAAGAAGTTTAAGCTTTCTTATAAGGAAAAATTTTCATGCAATAGCTAGAAAAATTATACCGTGTAATACCGGTTTTATTACTCACCATGCCCTACTGTATTATTCTTAGGAATCATGGCGATTAACATTTAACAAGATTGCAAAGGGAAATTTTCAGAGGCGAGGAGTGGACACTTAAAATAAATTAATGATGATATGATATAATATAATGAATAATGAACAACCTGCATGATATATATAATATATTTTTACATTTTGATAAAGGACCTAAAGTTGTGTATTATCACATTTTTAAGGTAGAGATAACGCCGAACAGCTGTTCGACATACTCTCCTTTGATTAACATGTAAATCTTAGCACATTCACGAAAATTCTGATTTTTTTTTTTTAAAACAGATATTAGAGTGCATGCCTAAAAGCCATTATAGAAAAAATTTCAAAACAGTTTAACGAGCCGTTTTTTTTTATTTTATTTTCAGCATAGGGCTTTCCCATGTAGAGAAAAACTAAGAAATTATTAAAAAAAAATGGGCTCATTAAATTGTTTCGAAACTTTTTCTGTGGCTTTTAGACACTAATATCTATTCTGCTTCTCAAAAAAAAAAAAAAATCAGAATTTTTGTGAATTTGCTTATAAGGTTTACATGTTAATCAAATGGGAATACGTCGAACAGCTGATCGGCGTTATCTCTACCTTAAGATCATTTTAGAACCTTCTGACACCCTCAAAATTTAAATGAAAGACAACTGTGACGTCATATTCATGTAAAGAATTTTCTAATAATTATATTTTAATTAAATATTTTCATGACCATGACGTCACAGCGTTTCGCAGCATGACTTTTTTAAAGCGATAAAAGAATCTAACAAAAAAATTGACGATAATATAACTCGATCGAGTCTTTCTATGCAAATACATGTATTAAAAATGTTTCATTCTTTCATACTAATATATATGCAGTATGTTTGCTGACAAAACGTTTTATTGGTATTAGAAAAATTATAATTTTTTTATTATTTCTTTCAATGGCACAACATTTACATATCTACCTGTAGTACATGTACTATACATATATCGTCACCTCAGAATAGACACGAGAAGTTTTGATGGAAAAATGAGCCTTATTATTATATTATACAGTATATATTACAGAAAAAACAAGTCAAAATAGAAAGAATTAGTCCATGGGGGCATATGAGCAGTCCATTCACGTACATCGTATTATGTAATATAATTATTATGTACATTATTAAATACACAATTTCATCATAATATATTTAAGTAAAATTGCTATATATAAATGAGCAAACAATTAAGACTTTTGCGTAGCCATGCAGGCGCGGATCCAGGACCAAATTTCAGAGGGGGCTGTTTCCATAAGCCCCCAATGTTAAAAAACTTAGATTCGGGGAAATGTCTATATTATCCATGATAAATCCAAATTTTCGGGGGGTAGGGGGACTGCAGCCCTCCCTGAAACAACGTCGATCTGCCTGTAACAAGCAACTTACACTGCAGTGAAATTATAACCCGGTCGGCATGCAGTTTGTATAACCGTAGTAGCATACACTTGACGAATGAGGCGCGACCGCTCGGCCGTCAACAGACGATTTATCTCGTGAGCGCGCGCTGCAAATGAGGCGGCTTAATTGACGCCGCAAACGCCCCGTGACTAACAGATAACTTCATTTAGTTTTTGTCCTTCCCAGAACCACTTTTTGTACGCTTAATTAAGTTAAAATAATCTGGTAATTTAATATTTATTTTCCTTATTAATTATGGTATATTTTATTTAATTATTATATTGAATTAATTTAATTTAAGTGTAATAAATTAATTATTTAAAGTTTATGGAAGAATAACGAAATTAGATGAAAGTTTAATTTTGTTTTCTGTCACGCATTTTAGGTACATAAAATCAAATATTTAAATGGATAACTTATTTGCTTTTCCACTATTTAATCAAACACCAAGCAGTAAATTATTTTTTTCCTTTGTTTTTAATAATTTTTTATTAAAATTTCAAAATTTATGCGAGCGTGGCGCAGTGCATTGACCGGTCTCGTTAGATCACCGAAGTCAAGCTACGTCGAGCGTGGTTAGTACTTAGATGGGTGACCGTCTCAAGTAAAAATTACGTTCTCCCTCCCTGGGGTAAATTCGTCTCGCTTTCCACTCATGTCAGTGCAGTGATGCACTTGTGTGTGCTTCCCCAAGCTTTGGACATCGCTTTGGTCCTTTGATAAAAAGTAGAGGTGTCCGTCCTGACTGAGGTTTTCCACGGTTCCCTCAGTCTTACTTCAGCGAATGCTGCATGGGACGCTTAACAGGCCGTAGCCACCATCCGTTCCCCACCTTATCCCTTACCCCGCGGCGAGCTGTAAGCCCTTAGAGCTAGGTGTATCCTTGTAAAAACAAATAATTAATTTATTTATTGTGTTCACAGACGAGGACACATTCTGCGCAGAAGAAGAAGGTTCTCAGGATTCGACAGTTCGGCGCATGCGCAAATCAAACACTCACGCTAACTGCGCAGGCTCGGGAAAACAACGTCGCAACCGTACCACATTCTCCACTGCGCAACTGGCTGCTTTGGAGCGAGTTTTCGAACGCACCCACTACCCTGACGCGTTCGTGAGAGAGGAGCTTGCTCGTCGTGTGGCCCTCAGTGAAGCCAGGGTGCAGGTGAGAGAAATAAATAAATAAATAAATAAATAAATAAATAAATAAATAAATAAATAAATAAATAAATAAATAAATAAATAAACATTGTTCCAGGTTTGGTTCCAGAACAGGCGCGCCAAGTTCCGTCGGAATGAACGCAGCCTCTTGGCTCAGCGCGGCAGTCCGGGCGCAGGTCAGGGCAGTATCGTGTTCGGAAGAGACAGTCCCGCGGTGGGCCAGGCAGCCAGCGTGCTCGGGTCACTAGCAGAACAAGGTGGGATAATATCAACGTGTTAGGTTAAGGTGGCACGAAACAGCTGATCGACGTAGTCCCATTTGATTAACATGTAAACCTTAGAAACCTCATAATATTTTTATTTTTTTGAGACAGCTATATTAGTCCTTAATTACTTGTTAGTCCCAAGAAGTTGCAGAAAATATTTCAAAACAATTTGATCCGATTTTTTTAAATTAAGTTTTCAGTATAGGCGGGCTTTCCCATATGGAGAGCTAAACTAAAAAAAAATAAATAAAAAAAAATCAGCTCGTCTGATCGTTTTGAAATTTTTTCTGCAACTTATTGGTGCTAAGGACTATAAGTGTCTCTAAAAAAAAAAAAAAATCAGAATTATTATGAGGTTGCTAAAATTTACATGTCAAAATCAAATGGGACTATGTCGATCAGTTGTTTCGTGTTACCTTACTCTTATTGGAGAATCAACCTTTAAGAAAAAGATAGGGCTTGCCGCCGCGTGAAGTCATGCAAAAAGGACATTCAATAATTTTTTAAAAATATAACTTCCCAGGCTCTAAAAAATCTGAAAAAAGTCAGGTTAGCATAACTTTTCACCCTCTACCCATTTCTGCAATAAAAAAATGAGGTCGATACTCCATTGTACTGTAGTTAATTAGTCTCAAAATGGTAACTAAAAATACCTAGGGACTGCACGCCTGCATGCTCTGTGGACGTTGTCTATATATGGAGGTGTGGGGATCGAACTTATATTTATGAATTCTGCTCTATGGAGTGGATAGAATGGGAGCTGGTTAATTATATATCCCTAAATTAAATATATCCACCAAGTAATTCTAAAATAATAATATATATATACATGCAGCTAATTCAGCTAATTGCTAATTAAACGATTTATACATAATCAAGCTATAGAGCGCGCGATCGATCTGCGTGTGCCCCTGAATGCATGCAAATCAGGCTATTTATCCAAAGATTTCTTGGTGTAATAATGCACTATTTAATTATTATTAAAGCTACATATTAAATCTTCATTACTTTTGTTGCATATATAGGTCTAAAAAAAATAAATAACAATAACTTTTGTTATGATATTTATTGATTTATTTATATATAGCGTGTGGTAAAAGCGTGCGCTGCATGCATAATATTATGATTTTTTTTTTTTTTTTTTAATTTATTTTTTTTTTTTACAAGGATACACCCCTAAGAGCTATATTATTAGATAATTTAGTATTTATGACAACTAATACAAGACCTACAAACTTAATTTGAGTTCTTGTCATGCTTATAATGATTTCTTCTCTTAATTACAGTTTATAATTACGGACATAAATATAAAATATTCGGTGTTTTATTGTAATAAAAATTATAATTTCAGTTGTCGGTTCGACCTCTGGCCTCGATTATCCTTCCTTCGTGTCGTCTTGCTGGAAGCCAAATTCGAGTGCAGGAGCGGCTCACGCTCATCAATTTCACCCCGCGACGCCGCCATCTTGTGCCTTAATGACAGGTAAGATTAAACAGAAGTCATTTAATTCTTAAAACATTGAGAAAATCCAATAAAAAAAAGTGTCGTCGCTTCAAGATACTTTAAAAATAGCCGGTAGATTTTTCCAAAAATACAGCCTGCGCCATCTATGAATAAATTTTTCAACTAAAAATCTCTGCTTTGTGATTGGAGGAGATTTAAAATTATTTTAAATTTTCAACCAATCACAGCTCGTGTTCTTTAGTAAAACAACATGGCTGCCTATTCCTCACGTGTGTGTCTTCGCTTTGCAATGAAAACATCAAAATTCCCTGTTTTTACTCTTTATAGAAACTTATTATGTGTTGAAAATGTTGGAACAAGATATATTCTAAGTATTAAACATTATTCCAAAGACTTATTAGCTGTAAATGATAAAGAACAGTTTGAATTTACTGAGGAGGATTCTGATGAAAAAGAAAGAGAAATTGAAATTTCACGTAATAAATCACGTTTAAATAGTAGTCATTTAAATATATTACATGGTGAAAAACCTTATAAAGAACCAGTAGCATGGTTTCAGAATTCAGTTAAATATCAAAAACGTGTTCTTGGTCGTTATGGAATGGATTCAACACATGCTCCATTGGGGGCTATGTGGCCTACAAAATCAGAGCTTGAAGAAGCTATTGAGTATGAAAAAACTTTGAGACCTGATTCTCTTCAGACTATGATGGCAAATACTGCAGAAAAGATGAGACTAGAAGAGCTGAGAATTCAAAAGAGACAAGATGAAGTTGCACAGAAGTATGGTAAACTGGAACAGTGGAAACGAGAACTCAGTAATAAAGTTGAGAAGAAATTGAAGGAAGCTGAGGTTGCTAGGTTGAAAAAAGAGAGAATTTTGGAGGAGGTTCGGAGACATTTCGGCTACAACGTTGACCCCAGAGACGAGAAGTTCAAGGAAATGTTAGAGATGAAGGAAAAACAGGAGAAAAAGTTGGAGAAGGATGCCAGGAAGAAAGCAAAGCAGGATAAGATCTTGCAGAAACTTACGAGCAAGGGCAAGGAGGAGAAAACAACAGACGCAGCAGCGCAATAAGGTGGATAGACCGTACGTTTAGTAGAGTCCAGCAAGCGAGAGTTGGACCACGGAAATGACGTAATTTCAGTAGTTTTTGCTTCAGGTTGCCATGGTATAACCCACAATCGGAAGTTTCTGTACGTCATTTCCGGCAATTTCCATGGTCGAACTCTTGCTTGCTGGACTATATGTAAGAGGTGGGTCAACGGCTAGACCGTATGCATACATTAGTAGCACCGGTAAAGTAAAGTAAAGATTATACTACAGCAGTTGTGCCATGTAGTTACACCACTATGGCTCACAATTTGGGGTCCTGCGTGCGGTCACCAGCTCCCTGAACTTCTCAATCCTATATCCACGCCCACCTCCGCAGACCCCAACAGATTCCACTCTCTCGCCGTCCTTCTGATAAAAGAATACTTTCCCACATCATTGTTGCTTCCCTGATACTCGAGCTTCCATTCATGGTCCCTTCTCCCCAAATATCTCCACCTTTCCACTCATCTCCTCCCAACCCTTAGCGTTCCTTGAGATTTTGTACATTGTCGTCAGTCTGATTTGTCTCTTTTTCTCCAACGAGCTCCATCCCAGTTCTCCAATCATTTGTGTGACACTCCCTTTCCTTATGAATTTCCTTTCCGTCACTCACCAGTTTCCAGTTTGTGTGAATACAAACCTTGTTAGGGGTGGAGGTTTAAAGCTGTACAGTCATGTGGGGAGAAACGGTGATGCTAAAAGCTGGGTGTAGTATTGTAGTGGAAAACTGTGGTTTCAATGTATAATACAGTTAAAAAAACTCGTTATTATGCAACCTGTTGTTAGATAAAACTCAATGTTGAGTAAAGGAGATCACGGTCTCGTAATTAGTATTGTGTGGATAGGAAAAACTTGATATATATTAGGTAAACCTAATTTCCTGGGTCCCTTGACTTTATGTAATAATGTAATAACAAATTTTTACTGTATTACAGTATTTAAATATATTTCTAATGTTTTTAACTACTGTAATATACTGTATCAGTGATGAATTAATTACTTGTGATCAAAATGAAACCCCGAAAACTGGTACTCCAGCCCTTACCGTTTCTCCCCCCATTTGTGTATGTATATCGACAGTGCCGTGTCGAAAACTGACTAACAGCGAATGTCATTAATTATTTTATACCTGGAAATTCCTATGCAAAAATGATTAACGGGTTTTGCTACATTTGCTCTTAGTACGATTTGCTGTGGCATCCTCAATATATGGTAAATGTACTAGTTACCGGCCACACTACTATGTTATCAGCCACACTACTATGTTATCAGCCACCCCACTTTTGAGGCACTTCGCGCCATTTGACGGAGTTTCACCCATTTGACCGATAGATGGCATTAGTAGTCCGAACACGCACAAAAAATTTCAGAGCGATCGGACTATTTTAATTTTTTTTTTTTTTAACATGGTGGCTGATAACCGCGACCACCCCTAAAAAATGATTTTCTCATAAGAATAACATGTAAAAATTCCTTAACGTGACGGTAACTAGTACAGTTACCATACACAATCATTACGTAGCTTTTGATTGTTTGAAATTGTTTGTTTTTTATTATTCTGGGGTTAGCATGAATTAAAGAGCAGATGGCTTGGGCTTTTACAGCCTTTTACACATTTTTTTTTTTTTTTTGCATCTCCGCATTCTTGTCTTGTTAAGACAGAGTCTTATCGGCAAATGCTGTAAAGTTCTAGGCACACTCCACGAGATTTTTTCATTAGATTTAGCACTGTCTATACTTGCAACTACTACTTTTAATATTATTGATTAATCTCAGTTACTTCGGAATCAAAGAATATTTCCTTGCAAACGAATCGAATGAAATAAATTTTAAAAAATCGAGCATGTTCTAAAACTTAATCGCTTATGGTTTGAGCAAATTCAGTCTTGCAGTTTTCTTAAAACAGCTCCATTTCCGGTGTTCGTCCATAAGGCCAATGTTAAACTTCTACTTCAGTTTTCACAAAACTGATAAGACAGATTCGCTTCAAAATTTGTATGCCACCTATTAATGGTGAGTTCCAAGTCCCCTGCAAGTCTTGTTGCATTCAGGCGGTACGATTGTGAGATATCAACCTACTGAGATTCATCCTTAAATTAATTGAACCAAATGGATACTAAATAGTGTCTTATTTTACATCAGGTTAATATGCTACTTCATACAAAAGATAAGACACTTTCTAGTTTCCAATGCCCTACTTTCTGTTTTCACTGAAGCACCACTATTGTTCACTAACCTGTTGTTTTGTTTCAGCGTACGGTGCTGCCCCGTCGTACAGCATCACGTCAAGCATCGCCAGCCTCAGATTCCGAGCTCAGGAGTACCAACACCACGCTGCACCGTTGTAGCTGCCAACCCCCCCGGTATCATCCAGTCGTAGCTCTAGTTTGTAACTACACTACCATCCCCCCAGTATCACGGTAACATCAGTCATACCCACTAGCTTGTCACCAAAGAAGTTCTAAATTCATCTCAACAATTTGCAGTAGCCTGTTTATTTGTTTTCAATCAGATGTTCTGAATACCGGCTTCATGTCAGCTTATTTCCCATTGTATCTAAATTTTGAGTCAAAACCATGAAATCACTATTCTAAAGCAAAATTTTAGATGTTAATTAAGGGTAAGGTAACGCCCAATGTTAAAAAAAAATTCTACGCATGAAAATTATGTAAAGAATTTAAAATGTTCTCCTTTACATTCCCAATCAGTAGCTAAAATATCAGGACAAATTCCAGCTAGTTTTTTAGTTATAAATTTTTAAAGTTGACTAATTTAAAATGGAAGTTCCATTTCTCCATGGCTAGCTACTGGGGATGTAGGGGAGAACATTTTAATTTTTTTCCTAATTTTTAAGTGTGGACATTTTTTTAACATTAACCTTACCCTTAAGTTATTAAATTAAAAGTGAATAAAATGAGGCAGGGAATATTTAAAATTAATTTTTTTTTTTTTTTTAAGTTTTTATTATTAAATTGTGTACAAATACAGTCCAACCAAGGCCCTAAATGAAGCCCTATCGGTTGGAACTGAGTTACATACTTTATTGCTTCAATAAATATGGTGCTGAGAATTATTTTACAAGAAAACTGTTGAAGCCTGTATTATTTGTTTAGTAACTTATGAAAATATTTAACAACTAATTACGAAAGTAATGGTCATAAACTGGAATATAAAATAATAATGATAAAATTGCACCCAAAGAACCTCCAAATTGTAAAATATAAAGAGGAAATTTTGAGTAGACCTCATTCAATGGACAAATTTTACAGTAAATTTATATTAAATTACCAACCCGTGACTAGTTACAAGTTATTTCATTCATAAACATACTTGAAGAATTTAGGACTTTCATTGAAGGTGTACTGTCTAAAATAATGTCATTTAAAATATTTTGTAACAGTACGTTCCGATATTAAAAAATTATAACTTAACAATTTGTTTTTTCTTTATGCTGCCTAATTAAGACTTATGGCCAAGGTTTTTGCTTTAAAAATGCCAGCAGGATCCCAAAGTATAGCTTTTCTGTGAACATGAGAACTTGTTAAGCTGGCAATCTTAAACTCTGGTATCTTTTTTTTGCACGGTTTTATTAAGGGCAAGGTAACACGAATCTGCTGACTTTGTGGTCCCATTTGATTAACATGTAAACCTTGACAAATTCACAAAAATTCTGAAAAATAAACTAAGAGAGAAATTTTAGTACCTAAAAACCATAGAAAAAATTTAAAGACAATTATTATTCGAGCCAATTTTTTTTAATTATTATTATTTTTTTTTTTAAATTTTCAGCATAGGGCTTTCCCATGGAGAGCCAAACTAAAAACTTAATTTAAAATCATCGGCTCGAATTGTCTTAAATTTTTTTTTCCGTTACTTTTAGGTACTAAAATCTGTGTCTCAAATTTTGTTCAGAACTTTTGTGAATTTGCTAAGGTTTACATGTTAATCAAATGGGACTACAAAATCAGCAGATTCGTGTTACCTTACCCTTAATATCAAGCTATTCCTACAAGTGGGGGTTGGATTTTGATCCAGTTTATCATGTTTATTTGATTTGGTAGTAAAATATGCAAGTACCATTTTTAATGTTTTATTTCAAGGCAAATTATAAATTAATTTTTTTTTTTTTATAATTTTTTTTCTTTTGTTTCTCTAATTTTTAGTACAGAAAAAAAAAAAAAAAAAACGAGAAAAAACGAGAAAAAAAATCATTTTAGTAGTGAATAGTCACATATTTTAACTTGCAAAATTTGATTTTTTATTATTTTATTATTAGCCTTCGTAATGGCTATATGGCCCTGACTGGCCCCAAGCCTGCCTCTGGGTCAGAAATACAGATTGTAGCTCCTCGTTTAAATCTTATCACATACTATAGGTTGTGCAAAGCGCATCTGGATCATGAATTATAATATTTTTTTATAAATAAAGTCCTTTATTATTATTATTATTATTTTATTTATAGTAAGAATTTATTAATTCTTAATTAAGAGTAAATGGCAAAATGTCTTCTCTTTAGTAGAGGGTGCACGGTTCCCATATTTTCAGTGCAGTATCTTCATTAAAAAATATGTTAATTTTTTAGGGGAAAAAAATGTAGGGATATTAATGTTTCTGACAAGATATAGAAAGGTAGAACTAGAACTAAAGTAAAAATTTCAGAATTTTGAAAAAAAAAAACTAAAAGGTTAATAAATATATAACTCAAAAAACTTGATGCTACAGTAGAAACTCGTTATTACGCAACTTGTTATTAGGTAAAACTCAATTTTGAGTAAAGGAGATTGTGGTCCTGTAAAAAAAAAAAAAAATAGAGTTGCAGGTATGGGAAAAACTGGATATAAGGTAATACTTATTATAAGCTGTTACCGAGCAGCGTAGCGTAGTGGTTTGATCATCTCTGCTTACCGCTCGGGAGACCCAGGATCGCTTCCTGCCTTAGCTCAGGTGACTTTTCGTCACTTCGAGCTGAGGTATGGCAGCATGTTCTAGTAAGTTCCCGAGAGATGGCATGTATGTTCTTCCACTATACTGCCTGTATTCGGGAGGTGCCGAAGGTCGTTCCCTTTGGTATCGTCTGCCTTGATGATGGTTTTCTGTGGTTTCCCATCGTCACTCCCAGCTAGGCCAATGCCGTGGCAGTTCCTAACACAAGGCCACAGCCGCCTCCTTTCCTATCAATCCTTCCAACTGTTGTTAATTACTGCTGTTAAGTTTGAATGCTTACACCAATAGCAGCTAACATTGTAATAAAAAATAAACCTAATTTTCTGGGTCCCAGCCTTGTCTTTAATTATGTAATAACAAGTTTTTACTTTATTTATTTATCTTTTTATAAGGTGTATGTTATATCATAATCTATTTGTCCTTTATCTTTGTGTATAAAAATATATCACGAAGTCATTAAGGATTATTGTCACTAGTGTAATTATTTTTTTATGGTAAAAAAGTATAAAATTTAGATCAGAACATAGAGAACAAAATGACTGTTCAATTTCTGAAGTAAAAAAAAAGTAGTTATTCAGTCCAGTTTTTGATGTACTATATTAATTTTTTTAATTGAAAAAGATGCTGATTTGACTAATGTCCGCCAGATTTTCAATGATATTTGCACTATTTATATCCTGAATATCTCAAAAACTATACAGACTTTTGCTTCATTTTTTTTTTTTTTTTTTTGCTGAAAATTTATGTTATAATATAAGGAAGGTTTACTATAATTTTCAAAGTGATTCACCATGTCCTAAGACTAGTGACAATAAGTCAATTAGTGTAATGTATTTTACTGCAACCATGTGAAAACATACACCTTGGTACAGCACGAATGTTACCTGTGTGGTCTTGAGTTAGGAGAGATATTTTATTTTATTACAATGTTAGCTTACCACAGCATATTCTGCTATTGGTGTAAGCATTCAAACTTAACAACAGTATTAACAACAGTTGGAAGGATTGATAGGAAAGAAGGCGGCTGTGGCCTTGTGTTAGGAACTGCCCCGGCATTTGCCTGGGAGTGACTATGGGAAACCACAGAAAACCATCATCGAGGCAGACGGTACCAAAGGAAACGACCTTTGGCACCTTTCGAATACAGGCAGTATAGTGGAAGAACATACATGCCATCTCTCGGGAACTTACGTACCAGAACACGCTGCCATACCTCAGCTCAAAGTGACGAAAAGTCACCCGAGCCAAAGCAGAAAGTGATCCTGGGTCTCCCGAGCGATAAGCAGAGATCAAACCGCTGCGCTGCTCGGTAATTAAGATTTTTGTTTTTGGAGGGCTTTTCGTGTATGAACCAAATTCAGTTCACCATGCAAGACTCTGCAATTCCTACAAACAGAGCAGAGGCAACAGTTGTGCTGTCTCGGGTGTACATGTGTACACATGCTATGGGGGCATTTATTTTACTTTATTAATGATTATAATCCGCTCTGTGGTGTAGTGGTTAGTACCTCTGACTCTGGTCCGAGAGGTCCCCGGTTCAATACCCGAATCCGGCATACTTTTCGTGACTTGGGATGGGTGTGACTGACTATAGATGATGGAGTGGTAGGAGGAAGGCAGTTTACGACTGTCTATACTCCGCTGCCCTGCAGTCTTGCACTGTCACTGCAGGCTGCACAGATATATCTGTGCATGGTAGTAGGAGCCCAGAAGAGTGCAGAAAAGGGTTCTGGGAGCCTGGTAAGCCCCAGCTCGGTCGCAAGATAACTCCTACTGGAGAGGCTAAAATATCGGCCTGGCCACACCCGAAAGGGTAATAACGGCGTCAAGGATATTATAATATAGGATGAGGGGGCAAAACAATACAAAAGATTGAGAGTCAAGAAAGTATTAGTTTTTAATTTTTTTATTAACTTACAAGAAAATATAATATGGTTCATAAATTTATAATAAAAAAAATATTAATAATATTCAATATAATAAAAATGCATATCAATTAACAATAAGTATTAATTATATAATCAATATTTAATTTGATGAGATATCACAAAAACATAGTTTGTGAAAATCAATAATGTGTAACATATTACAATATTCATCAGCAAATTGAATTCAAGATTTGCTATTATATATTTCTTTACATGACCATGCAAACACCAACGATCAACGGAACTCGGTGCTATCGGAAATAAGGTTCTACAAGTTTCAATGAATCCACGAAGAACAACCAGAGTGTTTGAAATTCTGAAAAAAATTTAAAATGTTCTCCTCTACACCCCCTATATATCAGTAGCTAAAATATCAGGTATACAAATTCGATCTAGTTTTTGAGTTATAAATTTTTAAAGTTGACTACTTTAACATGGAGAAATGAAACTTAGTCAATAAGTTGACTAATTTAACATGGAAGTTTCATTTCTCCATGTTAAAGTAGTCAACTTTAAAAATTTATAACTCAAAAACTAGATCAAATTTGTATACCTGATATTTTAGCTACTGCATGATAGGGGGTGTAGAGGAGAACATTTTAAATTTTTTTCAGAATTTTTGTGTGAGGGATTTTTTTTAACATTGGTAGCGTTACCTTACCCTTAATAAGCTATTTTCATTTAACTTTACAAAAATAATTAATAAAAATAAACTTAAGAGTACTAAAGCTGCATGCGTAAAATACACATGACATGCATGATGCAGTTTGTTTGCTACAATATATATAGCCTAATAATACATGGAAGAAAAACAATCAAGTAATATGTTTCAAGTTTTATTCATTTCAATTATAATAATGTTTACATTAAAAAATTGACCTATATTCAACAAGTATATAATTGTATAACTAAAAAATTGAAAATATAAGTAATCTCTTGCTATGCATGGCTATTAATAATATAAAAGTGAGTGCAGCGAGGTTAGCGACCTGAATTTTTCCCTATAATCTCCCTTCCTATAACATGTCCAGTTCACCAATGTTAGAATCTCTCAAATACAAATCGAAGATTATACTGATTAAACAAGCACCATTCTTAGCCAAGCTTATATGTACAATAATTTCAAAATATTTTTATATTTTTCTCTGTTTTAACATTACATTGGAACTTGTAATATCAGAGCATCCTACTTATATAGAATAAAAAATATATTGGATGTTATGGTGAAATGAAATAGCTGAAAAATAATTAAATTTCATATAGAATTAACCTTAACATTGTAATACCATGAGAGGAGGGGGGGGGGGGGGTCGAAATGACCTGCTATTTAAATAACATATATGTTAAAAAAGGGACTTTTTTCCTCACTATTTTTTATTTATTTATTTATTTTATTTTTTTTGAGAAAATACATTATTATATTTTATTATACTCGTTGGCTATAAGTAAGGATTATAATTTTCTTCAGATTTTTTGGAGCATTATTTCACACTTTTTTCTGCTTTTTTTTCGTCTAGTTTACAAACACGCAGGGTCCTCCACCAGTTCACAGATGAGATGTCGTTTCCTGGAGCAGTCTGACGCCACCCACCAATGTCTTGAATCCTCAAGGACTTCCAGCATCGTGCAGCGTCCGTGACCGAAGATGGGCGGTCCTGCGATCCAGTCCGTGAACTCAAAGTTGCGTCCGGTGCCCATCCAGACCCAGCTGTTCAACTCTGCTGCGTCCGTGCCGCCAAGCCAGAAACCCCACGCCTCTGTGACAGAGAGACCATTTTTATTGAGATTTCCACTGTTCCTCAGTCACAATTATTGACAGCTGTTCAACTCTGCTTCGTCCGTGCCGCCAAGCCAGAACTGCCATGCATCTGTGACAGAGAGACCATTTTGAATGAGGTTGTCACGGTTCCCTCAGTCACATTGGACAATTTGCATCAATATTTTTTACTAGCTCAATCGAAAGAGGTCGAAAAATACATCTGTGAACTTTATAAGATTTTTATTTGGCTAAAATAGAGATGTGAAGAGGTCATGTGACTTGGAGAAAGCGTCCGTGACGCCTATGACGTCATTGAACTGTTTGGTCAAACAAACGATTGACTTTATAACGCTTGTGAACAACCACGTTGCTATGGAAACAAGCAACAATTTATTAATTTATTGTTTACAAGTATTATATAGACGATCGATTGCTTGACCAGACAGTTCAATGACGTACGTCACAGGACGTGACGGGCACCGCCTCCAGGTCACGTGACCTCTTTACATGTCAATTTTAGCCATGATGCAGTACGAATAAAAATCTCATAAAATTTATAGGTGTATTTTTCGACCTTCTCTTTCGATTGAGCTTATAGTAAAAAAAAAATATATATATATATGCATTATCCATTATTGCCAGCTGTTCAACTCTGCTTCGTCCGTGCCGCCAAGCCAGAACCCCCAAGCCTCTACGACAGAGACCATCTTGACTGAGGTTTTCACGGTTTTCTCAGTCACAACCTTCATGAATATTAAAGGACCTCGAGTTACAGATATTGACAATCTTTTTCAGTTTTTTTTAACCTTTTGACACCTTTAAAATCGCGTTGCAAATATTTGAAACGTAAGAATAGATAAAGATATTGCATGACTATTATATGACGTCACAGTGTTTTGCAGTGTGATTTTAAGAACGTTAGAGGGTTATTCGACCCTCTGATTTGAAATCAGAGGGTCCACCCAGCCAGACACACATCATGCAAGAACATTAAGACGATTGATCTCTGTCAGCTTCTTTAATAGTTCTTATAATAGACGACTTGCAAAACCCCATTTTTTAGCAAAAAGTAAACAAACAAAAGTGACCCCAGTTCATTGTTGTTGTTGATTATGTGTATAAATTTTGCTTATACATTGGACCTTATATGGGAAATTGGCGATTTTCACACACAGATTTCAATATGTTACAAACCTACGATTCTAAATATAAAAATATTACCAGAATCTGCTGTTTTTGGCCATTTAATATGATGCTGAAATACATATCAGAAGAAGTTTTCTTTACTTTAATATGGTAAATTTCATATGATACCAAATCAGCCAATTGCATATGGGGGAAGATACAAAAGAGCGTACAAATATAAAATCTCTGGAGATACGTAACTAACTGTAAGGCAAACTCCAGTTTGTTAATTTTAACTGTTAATTGTAATAATCAACAATCTAGAGCTTGCTTGCATGGTTACGTATCTTCCCCCATGCAATTAGCTGATTTGGTATCATATATATGAAATTTAACATATTAAAGTAAAGAAAACTCCCTCTGATACGCATTTCAGCATTATAAATGGCCAAAAACTGCAGATTCTGGTGATATTTTCATATTTAGAATCGTAGGTTTGTAACATATTGAAATCTGTGTGTAAAAATTGTGAATTTCCCATAAGGTCTATCATTAATGTATAAGCAAAATTTATACACCTAATCAAAACAACAATGAACTGGGGTCAAGTTTTGTTTGTTTACTTTCTGATAAAAAATGGGGTTTTACAAGTCGTCTTTTAAAATTAGCAACAAATTAATACGTTCGTATATACCTTCACGTTTTAGCGTGTGAAAAATGTAGTCACCGATTTTCATGTTCTCCTCTTTGCTTTCAATGCTCGCCAACTGCAGTCCTCGAGATTGACAGAACTCGAAGGCCTCGGACCAGTTCTGTACAAAACAATTAATTCACAAGACGATGTTTAATATACGGATTCGTTCACGACGGATAATTTTATTCTTATGAGGCGTCGTCAACGAATACGTATTAAACACCGTCATGTAAACGTAGTAAATGCAGAGTCCATTCATGAGAAAAGTAACAAATAAGCTTCATAAAATAATAAAATGTACATTTTGCCTTGGAAAATTTCCCAAATACAGCCTTGTTAATAATCACCATGTCTTGTGTTATTCTTACGGAGCATCGTGATTTACAAGGCCGCAAAGAGAAAATTTCTGAGACGACGAGCATACTTAATAAATTTCTCCACTTTTCATATAGTTTTCTCAAAATATTAATTAATGTAATTAATTTTTTAATACAATATTGATTGAAGGAACCGTTACATCACAATTATAAAACATAATATGATATGTAATATTATGTGTCTATGCATGCTTTCCTAATAACGTGTCTTAATTAATATATACCCATGCATGCATGATTTGTGTTCTGTATATATGAACATGTTTATACATGGTACGTATTTTTAATGAGACAAAGGAAATAATTTTATATAAAATTTATTCGTGATAGTATACCTTATATATCTTTGTATCGATGTATCGGTATTTCTCAGCAATGTGCACTAATTGAAACTCTTTAACTGTTGAACAATAGAAATTTCAAAAATTAATTAATTAAATAGAACTACATCATTTTTAAAAAATGTAAAATGATGGTATAAGAATAATTCAAACTGTTAGTTATCATTCTTAATAGAGTGCAGAGTTTTTAGCTCTGAAAAACGTAGTGTAGGTTGCCATTTGAGAAGATGTCATTTGACCATTTTGACTGAAGTTTCCACGTTTCCTCAGTAACAATAGGAAAATTCTGAGATGGATAATTGACAACCTGCATGAATATTTTTATTGCAGAAATGAATTGAGGGTGCAAAATTATGCATTTTTTTTTCAGCTCTTTTAGAGGCCGGGAACTAATTTTAAAAAATTATTGATAGTACAGTAAGAATTAGAGGTGTCAATATACGTCACTTCTTATGAAAAAATTAGAACTGAAAGGGGCGTGGGTTCAAATCAGACCTCAGCAATACTTTTTAGCAATATTTCCTAGCCTCTAAATTATAAACAAAAAATCAGGATGAGGTCTCAATTCATTTTTATAAAAAAATAATTCTTGTAGGATTTCATTCGGCAGCTATATAGTGCAAACCTTTCCTGCTCATCTTTCTTTTCTCTTCCTTCAGGTCTAAGCCTTGTCATATCATATATAATATATGTTTAACATGTTTTACTAATTATTATTTAACTATATATTGCTTAATTAATTTAATTCTATGTAAACAATAAAAATTTACTTGCAATTGCAAGTTGAAAATTTCTTATTATTCTTATTGAAATTTCCAATTAGAACCCATTATTTCTAATTAGAAATGAGCATTTCTAATAAGAAATTTAATATTTCTAATAAGAATTGAAAAATCTTATAAGATCTAATTAGAATGAATCTAATTAGAATTTTTCCAGTTAGATTTTTTCTAATTAGAATTTTTCTAGTTAGATTTTTTCTAATTAGAAACAAAGCAAATTTTAATAACATCTGAAAATACATATTTATTCATTTATTTATACTAATAAAAGCATAATAAATTCATTTTGATTTATATCATTAATAAATATTAATAGTCATTAGGCTTAGCTCATGTTCGCCCTAAAATATCAAAATTTTATCAAGGTTTCATAATTTATAGTTTATATAGTTAAAATCTACTAGATTCTTGTACTAAGAGGTGTGTCCTAGTGGTAAACACTCCTGACTTCTAATCCAATGGTCCTGGGTTCGAATCCCAATGATGCCCGTTTTTTAAACAATTTTTTTGCTATTCTCTAATTTTGGTGACTTCATTGTAATGGTTAAAAACGTTTTTTAATTGGCAATTAACATAATTGCTAGGTAATCCCTAAAATCAAAAATATTTAATTCTAATAAGATCTAATTAGAAATTAATAAGACTTAATAAGATCTAATTAGAAATTTTAATAAGATTTAATAAGATCTAGTTGAATCTTATTGCCAAAACTGAACTAGTTCTTATCGAAAATTCTAACTAGATTATTCAATAAGAAATTTGCAATAGGGTTAACTGACTTATGTTTTGTCAAATGGATTCAACAATTATAATGGAGTATCGTCATCAATTTTTTTTTTTTGCAGAAATGGATAGAGGGTGCAAAGTTATGCTACCTTGATTTTTTTCAGATTTTTTAGAACCTGCGAAGTATTTTTAAAAAATTATTGAAAGTCCTTTTTGTGACGTCACGCGGCGTTAAGTCCTATATTTTTCTTAAGGAGCGGCGTCTCGTGACGTCACAAAAAGGACTTTCAATAATTTTTTAAAAATACTTCGCAGGTTCTAAAAAATCTGAAAAAAATGAGGGTAGCATAACTTTGCACCCTCTATCCATTTCTGCAATAAAAAAAATTGAAGTCAATACTCCATTATAGTTGTGATAATATTAATCTATGCTAGATAAATACTTGTTTAACTAAATACTATAATTGTTAAATATTATAAACAACGGTCATGCAGTAGACTGTACGTACTCAATTTGATGTCTTCTTTTATCCTGGCATCGCAATCAATCTGAAAAAAAATTAACATGTATGTTATACAAATAAAGTTTAATTATTTATTATCATTAAATACCCAGTAGATAGTACGTACATTGTGACTACATAATGTATAATTAGATTTATCTTAAGAAAAAAAATTACTGACATTCAAACATTTAGAATAATAAAACAAATTTAATTTTCAAAAAAAAAAAAAAAAAAAAAAAAAGATTTCAAAAATTTAAACTTTAGATAATATTACACTTTTCATTACTATATTTAACATTGACATTTTTCTTGTTAATAATGGAATAGTAATTTAGTAATTATAATTATTCTAATAACAAAGGTAAACAAATGGGGTACGTACTGACCAAAAAAAAATTGTTGCAAGTTTTTGTCAATATTTCAAAAGGCACGAGAATTTCATAAAGAACAAGCCCTATTACAGCATTCGACGACAATTTCCTGATTTTATATGAAATTTTAAAACCTCTCAAAAATGACGTCATAGCATTGAATCTTAAACGGGAAAATAGATCAGTTAAATTCAAATTCAAAATTCAAAATTCAAAATATTTTTATTAATTCCATTTCTCCTACAATCATTATATCAATACATGATATATGTTTAGGTTTTTAGGACAAGTCAATAGTAACTAGCTAAGCTGTAAAAAGACAATTACACTATTATATAACATTAAAAACAAAAAATCAATTAACAATGATATCATTAAAGTCATAGTCCAAGTATTTCTGCACACTATAAAAGCACTTGTCAATTAACATTTTTTTCACAGCTGTTTGAAATAATTTCACATTTCCAATACATTTAATCTTACTTGGTAACTTATTATATAATCGGAGGCAGCTAAGAAACGGACCGTTCTTGTACATATTAAGTCTGCACCATTTGGGTGCTATCACATGTTTTAAGTTTCTTGTATTATGACCATGATTTACTTCATGCTGTTTAAAAACATCCATATTCTTTTTAACATAGCTTACACTTTCAAAGATAAGAATACTTGGCAGTGTCAAAATTTCATTATTTTTAAATAGATTTATACAAGAATACCTCCTCTTTACAAAATACATGAGACGTATTACTTTTTTCTGTAGTTTAAACAGTCTATTAAAATCAGGAGAATATCCCCAACAAATGATGCCATATTTCAAAAGTGCATGAATAAAAATTTGAGTAGTATAAAGTTTTTAAACATTCAACTTCACATTCATGCCTCAGTTCACCAATAGCAAAAATTACTGAGGAGAGTTTTTTACAAATATAGTCTATATGATCTATCCATCTCAAATTTTCATCAACAATTATACCCAAGAATTTTGTATTGTTTTTAAGTGTGATATATTGATCAGCTGCAGAAACTGATGTGATTGTTGAGTTTTTATTTTTAATATTCTGAAACTGCAAAATTTCTGTTTTATTGACATTAAGTATTAAACCAAGATTATTAAAATAAACTTTAACCTTTTCAATTGAACTTATTATGTTATTTATGAGTACATTATTATTTTCACCAGTTATTTTTAAATTAGAATCATCAGCATATTCCACAGACATACAGTTGCTGTGATCTATAATTAAAGGCAAATCATTTATGTATAATATGAAAAGTATCGGTGCCAGACAAGTGCCCTGCGGAAGGCCGTATACAAGTGTTTTCTCCTCAGAGTAACATTTAACCATATTATTAGTTATAATGGAAGGTATTTCTACTGTTTGTGTCCTATTTTCAAGAAAAGATTTTATCCAGTTGAGGCTTTGTCCTCTGATTCCATATTTATAAAGTTTATTTAACAAAATTTCATGTTCAACCATATCGAATGCTTTAGACAGATCCAAGAAAATTCCAGCAGTTTGCTTTTTGTTATCTATACTCTCTAATAAACTGTCAATTAATTGAAACATAGCTGTTTCCGTAGATTTATTTTTACGGAATCCGTGTTGAAATTCTGATAGGACTTGATTTTGTTCTAAAAAAGGCAGGAATTTTATCAGAAATGCTTGTTCAAATAATTTAGAGAACACAGAGAGTAGACTTATAGGTCTATAGTTTGCTACATCAGTCTTTGATCCTTTTTTGTAAACAGGCTTTATGATTGCATGCTTGAGAGCAGAAGGAAATTTACCATCAATAAAAGATAGATTAATTATGTCTGTGATAACCATATTAATCTCTTCTGAACAGGACTTCAGAACAAAGTTTGACACATTATCAAAACCATATGACTTTTTATTTTTTAAATGTCTGATAATTTTTTGCAATTGATTATTTGTTAAAGGTGACAAAAACATTGATTTTGGATTTACTTTAATAAAACCATAAATATTTGAATTTTGAGTAGCAGAGTCAATTTTGTCTTTATACATTCTGATATGCAATTTTCAAAATAATCACTAAAAATTTGTGCCATACTTTGAGGATCATTAATACTTTCTTCATTTACAGTTATATTTGAAATTTTACCCTTCCCTATGGTTTTACCATGTTTCCTTCTTATAATATCCCACATTGTTTTTGATTTGTTTTCAGAATTATTTATAAGCCTTGTGTTTTTTTTTCTTACTAGCTAGTCTAATTAATTTATTATAAATATACTTATATTTTTTTACATATTCATCAGTCCATATAGTAGGATATAATTTATTTAATTTTTTTAAATTTCTTAATTTTTCCCTTGATATTTTTAAACCAGTAGTCATAAAATCAATTTTTGCTTTACTTTTATTATTTTTTGCATTTTTTTCTTCCTGGATTTGTATTAGTGGAAAGGCTTTTTCAAAATATTTTAAAAATAATTTATGAAATTCATTAAACATTTCATCAATATCATTTTTTTCATAAACAGTGGACCATGATTCATGCTTCAAATAATTTTTAAATATTTTAATGTTTTTCTTTGAAAAATATCTTTTTTGTTGATTTATATTATTATCAGAAATATTCCCATTTGACTTATTATTAAAGAAAGATATTAATTGTGACTCATGATCAGAGAGATAAAAAGGTAAAACTTTTATTTCAGAAACATCAAATGAAAAAGTTTTAGGGATAAAAATATTATCTATCAGAGTTTCTGTTGTTTTGCATATCCTGGTTGGCGTGAAAATTACAGGATTAAGATTACACATATTTAATATAGAATTAAATTCTTTGCTAGTAGAATTATTATTTAATAAATTTATATTAACGTCCCCACATAAGATAGGAACTCTCTTTTCGGAATATATTATCTTAGTAATTCTTTCTAGTTTATTAAAAAACACATCAACATTGCCTTTTGGTGATCTATACAAACATACAAAAGTAAAAGAAGTATCAAAAATAGAAATATTTGCACAACAACATTCAAAATTAAATTCTTCAGCAAGCTTATTTAAGTCAGTCCTTTCTTTAAACTCTAGAGATTCATGTACAAAAATACAAGAACCTCCTCGTATTTTATTTTGCCTGCAAAAGATGCTTGCTAATTTAAATTCATTTATTTTTAGACTAGTTAACATTACCAAATCCCATACTTAATATTGAAATGTAACGAAAACTTCATTTGCAAGGTTTTTAGGTGCTAGAATCACGATAATGAAGGTTTCAAATTCCTACCTCAATAACTTTTCATTTTAGCAATGATAACTGATGCATTTTCCCATTTAAGATTCAATGCTATGACGTCATCAAAAAAAGTTTTATAGATTCATATAAAATCAGCAAATTGTCATAGAATGCTCTAATAGGGCTCATTCTTCATAGAATTCACAGTACTTTTTATTAGTATTGCTAACTCAAATACCGGTCAGTACCCCATTGTTTCTTAAAAACAGATTCACTCTCAAATTTTGTTACAATATTTATAATCTGGGAGTTCATTATGCAATAATATTAATTAATATAATTATTAAATATATAATATGTAATATTTAAAATTTATTGCACGGGTTTAATAAATACCTTATAGCTTGTCTTATGGGGGCTATAATTTTCAAAGATCTACCATTTTGTAAGTAATTATAAATGTGTCAACAAATTTTGGTACTAAAACATTAAACAAAATCTTGTTTGTACTTTTTAATTACATTTTTCATTAAGAACCTCGAATTTCAAAAACTGTACAAGTTGTTCCATTATAGATATTTTTTAACAATCCTTGCTTCAAAAGGCTGTGATATATCACAAGTTGGGGAAGGTATTATGATGGGTCACATGCAGGGTTTTAACATGATTATAAGTGTATTTTAGAGGGGTAACATAAAATTTAAAAAAAAAAAAAAATGTAACTTGAAATTTAACTAATTTGAAATAAAATTAAATAATAATGCAGAATATCTATAATTATATTAATTTTGGTTAAAAAAATTAATTAAATTTTTTTCTTGTGAGTTTTACACACAAAGTACTTAAGGGTATAATTAATTTAATCATCAACAATTCTAAAAGTCAAATCTACAAACAACAATATAATATAATAATATATGACGTGATTAATGTTGACTTGTACAACCAGAATCAAAATAAAATTATTATTATTAATTATATTTTCCCACGTTGCCCCTGATGTTATGCACCCGTGGCTTTGGTTAGATGCTGAAAAAGTTGCATAATTCAAGGGAAGTTGTTTTAAATTGTTAATCAAAACCGGATATTTACACTTTCTGATAAGTTATACATTGATATTGTTTTCATTCTGCAACAAACTTAACATTAAACGTGAATATTACTTGTATGCTATTGAATTTAAAGTAAAGTGCGCGCTAGAAAAAAAAGTTGAGTTAGTATTTTCTAAAAATAGTTCAAGTAGCCCTCCATATCAAACCAAAATTCAAAAAATTCAATCTCAAATAGGTTTGTCAGAAAAAAAATCCAAAGTCAGAGTGAACGCGTCGCTTAACATGGGGCCTTACCTGACAAAAACCCTCGAATATCTCGAAAAAATACACCGTTAGGTGGTATGAAAAAAATATAGTGATGTTCTATGACCCAAGCTTTAACCAAATACCGATTAAAAAAAAATTCTCTCGAATCCATTTTTCCGTAAAAAAATAATAAAAAATCTTATGGGAATTAACATGGTAGATTTTCTTGATTTTTTTACAGAAAAATGGATTCGAGAGAATTTTTTTTAATCGGTTTTTGGTTAAAGCTTGGGTCATAGAACATCACTATGTTTTTTTCATACCACCTAACGGTGTATTTTTTCGAGATATTCGAGGGGTTTTGTCAGGTAAGGCCCCATGTTAAGCGACGCGTTCACTCTGACTTTGCAATTTTTTTCTGGCAAACCTACTTGAGATAGAATTTTTTGAATTTTGGTTTGATATGGAGGACTACTTGAACTATTTTTAGAAAATACTAACTCAACTTTTTTTTCTAGCGCGCACTTTACTTTAAACAGAGTCATAATATTTTTTTTTAATTTTTTTACACAAACCTCTTTTGACATTTAAAAAAAAAAAACAAAAAAACAAAAAAAAAAAAGAAAATGTTAAATTAACATGGGATATTTCCCGATTTTTTTTTAAAAATAAAATGATGATTCATGTTTTGTAGAATAAGTTTTATTTTTTAAATTAAAAACGTAGAAAACTCCCATATTTTTTTATATTCAAATAACCATTGCAATTATTGGAAAAATAATTGTCATTCACTACGTTTAAATGATTATGTTTTTAATACGTATTCGTTGACGACGGCTAATGTTATTCTTATGAGGCGTCGTCAACGAATACGCATGTAACACCGTCATGTAAACGTAGTGAATATTGTAGAAATTATCAAGCTGTTCTCTATTATGTTAAACGCACCATATGGAGTATAATAAATTAATTTTTCTATGACAATACATTAGCTCGGAGGCTGAAAGCGAGTACGAAGTAACCCTTATATAGTTACTTTATTTATTTATTTATTTATTTATTTATTTATTTATTTATTTATTTATTTATTTATTTATTTATTTATTTATTTATTTATTTATTTATTTATTTATTTATTTATTTATTTATTTATTTATTTTTACTATATGGCATACAGCATACAGCATTTAAGTATAATATTACAATATGATAAATTTTTAAGGGTGAAAAACGTTTGATCAATCTCATACCCACCACTTTGCTGCGACAATCTTTTTCTTCTTCCGTTTGTTCGCCACTTCCGTTGATCGAATCTGGAGTAGGAAAATTGGAGCTTTCATAAAATTATTTATAAATAACATTGACAAGTACCAGAGATTTTACATTGTAGAGATATAGAAAGCTTATGGACAAAATTCTGTTCAAACATATTAGATCTTGAAGGAAGTGAGAGTACGATAAAATGTGTTATTCCAAAGTTTCAGCGCTGGGACGTTCAGATGGCGTTGCAGCTGCAAGTTATAAGCAAGGACGCTAGAGTAAGGATAAGTCACGGAGCTGCTGTCCCCTATACGGGCAGTGGCGAACTAGAGAAAAAGAAGTGAACATCGCCTTTTTGGAGCCAAAACGCCGTCCGAAATGCGCAAAAAGCATGTTCGTAAACCTGCACGGAGTACTCCTTCGGTTTTCGAACATGCTTTTTGCGCATTTCGGACGGCGTTTGATGGCGTTTTGGCTCCAAAAAGGCGATGTTCAATTCTTTTTTTCTAGTTCGCCACTGCCCGTATAGGGGACAGCAGCTCCGTGACTTATCCTTACTGTAGCGTCCTTGGTTATAAGCAATTGGGGGTGTGCCGGTCGCCATCTGGACGCTCAAATAATAAATTCTCATTTTCACTTGATCTAGAGTAAACTTCATCCTTTGTTAGAGAAACGATGCAGTCAACTTTAACTTCATCTAGACTTTTTCTTTGGTTTATTTATACGTTAAATAATAGGAAAAATATTTTTAAGATGCGGGCGTTCGATCTCTTTACAATGTAAGCATGTAAACTCTTTGGATATACTCACTTGCCACTTTCAGAAGCCACGTGGTGAATTTGGGTATGTCTACGAAGATAGAGAACTGCTCCAGGTCGCACCCTCTCTTTCCTTTCTTGCCCTCTACTTCTTTGAAGAGTCCTTTACTTACCACACCTCTGAGGTACCAGCGCAGGTCTTTACCCTTGAAGAACATTCCTCCACCACTGTCCCCTTTGCATGGACCGGACTCTAAAAATAGAACATTTGTATTAAGAATACGCCCAATGTTAATAAAAATTCGATTCATGAAAATTATGAAAAAATTTTAAAATGTTCTCCTTTACACCCCCTATCAGTAGATAAAATATCATGTGTACAAAAACGAGACGCAGTTTTCGAGTTATTAATTTTTAAAGTTCCCTATAATTTAACATGGAAGTTCCATTTCTCCATGTTAAATTAGTAAACTTTAAAAATTAATAACTCGAAAACTAGCTCGTTTTTGTATATACCTGATATTTTACTTACTGATAATGTATGTAAAGGAAAACATTTCTAAATTTTTTCATTATTTTCATGAATGGGATTTTTATTAACATTGGGCGTATTATCTCTACCTTAAGGGGTGGCGAGCATTTTGATGGACTCTGAAAATTGGGCAGTGCCACGAGATTGTTGGGTTGCAATAGCGTTGCCTAATAGCAACAAGACTTGCAGGGGACTTAAAACTCACCATCAACAGCTAGCATACAAATTTTGAAATTGAAATAGATGTTAGGTTGCGTTACAGGATAATAATGCTAAGCTGTTTACCTCCCCTCACTTCCCCTATACTATTATTATTTTAGTACTAATTTTTAATTGTTGATTAAAAAATAATTTAATTTAAATTAATAACATGACACACACGAAAAAAACACTTGACAGTTTTCCTGTTAAATTTAGCTGTTTTACGCGTTTGTATTTGTACCCATAATAAAAATTGGTTAAAATCAACAGAGTTGCTATTTTAGATTTTTACAAATTCAGAACTGTTGAATTTTAGACATTAGATGTGTAGAATTTGGTGTAGCAGTGTATGAATGTTAAAAACGACAGAGTTTGCGATGTAAGATTTATAGGTTCTATCTTTTTAATTTTAACATTTCTACTCTTTTAATTTCTACAGTTTATTCCTTGATTTTACTTCCTTATATTCTACAACTTTCCTCTGTTAAATATATAATGTTCTAGAAGCTGGTATTAGATGATGCAATTGATCTTTTTATTGCATACAGTTTTTCTTTATACAAGAAAACGTAAGTTCCATTTCGTACAAGTGGACTTAAAAGTTTTCTTGTAAAGAAAAACTGTTTGCATTAAATAGATCAATTGCATCAACATCATTCAACATGTGATACACCATCTTCTATATTATCGAACATTCCATCAAAAAATATTACAAGTTTCATAAGCAATAGTAAGTTATTGACAATATTATAATTAAATAATGATTAGGGAGCAAACTAAATAAGCTAATCCTGAATAAAGATTTAAAATGGTTATAAGAATTAATTCATTTAAAAAAAATAAAGATTTATTTATAGTAAATATTTAATTTAAAAAATTCAAACAATATACAATATTAGATGACTTTATTTGTACATTAAAAACATTATAAATTTTGTGAATGAGGTGAAGATGGAAATTTGTCACACTTGAACTCTATTTTTACACTATTATACTCAACAACTGACGTAAAGGAGCATCATCTTGAGGGTCAATTCTGTGTTTCCTTTCCATCTGGGTAGTTTGAATGGCCGTTCGGGGAAGTGGTGGTAGTATAGCACAAGGGCGGTTGTAATCTGGACTGCATTTGCTAGACGTTCAGTCTGATGCATAATCCCCACATGGACGTCAACTATAAAAATGCACAGTTCTAGCATTAGTATTATTGCAAATTTATGGCAAGTAATCCTTCAACTTACCAAAAAATATGCACGTGTAGCATTATAGCCCTCATCGCTCCTCAACGGTTCGAATATCGTCGGCCGTGTGAATTTGCCTCGAAAACACTCCGGCACGCAGTATTGCTGACCGCACGTGTCTTAAAATATTAACACAATTATTAAAACAACGAATGACATAACATTATAGGAAGTAAAATATTAATTAAACTTACCATTGATGATCCAGAATACATTTCACAGAGAGAGCACAACAAGAACTGAACTGACGCCTGCAGATTGAAACAGGAAATGACCAAAACGTGTCTGTCGCGCAGAAATAACGGTCATTTTATAACGTGGTAAAACGTTTAATTTTTGCAGAGTAGATGTGTTAAAATTAATGTAACCGTTGAAACTTCAAAATGTTACAAAGTTTCTAACGTTGAATGTATGCTTACACATTGCCAAACTGTTACTTTGCTTTTTACATATTCTAACATTTATATTCCCACAATTTCGCACGGTTAAAAGTTACACCGTAAAACGTACTTCCCTTTTAACAGAGTAAAATGCAACTTTTACGTATTGAAATGCTAAATCTTACAATGCAACTGCATACATTGATATTTAACAGGGTAGAGACTGTTGATTTTGACAGTCCTCGATCGCTTAACAGTGTTTGGAACTGTTGAATTTAACACAGAACTAGTTTATATTTAACAGGAATACTGTAGAATTTGTACTAACAGTTCAAAGACTGTCAACTGTTTTTTCAGTGCAGAGCAAATATGGATTAACTGACTAAAAAAGATTTTTCATCTCGCCTCAAGTTATATATTTTCAATTTTTTTTTTATGTTTTTTAAACCCTTAACATCCTTAAAATCGAGAAGAAAAGATTATGTGACGTCATAGTCATGCAATGTCATTCTCTAAGCTTAAAATTACGTGTTGATTTTTTTTGCATGACGCACAGTGTTTTACAGCACGATTTTCAGGGTGTTACAGAGGGTTAAAAAAAATCTGAAAAAAAAATCACAGCAACATTTTTTTCATGATCCAAGGGAAATGTGGCGCAGTGCGCTTGACCGGGTATCGTCAGATCACCGAAGTCAAGCATCGCCGAGCGTGGTTAGTAGTTAAATGGGTGACCATTTTCAACAAAAAACACGTTTCCCACCCAGGGGTAAAAATCGTTACGCTTTTCAACTATATGGCTCCCCAGGCTATGAACCATTTCACTTCCAGTTCATTGACAAAAGCGTTCATCTTGGCTGAGGTTTCCACGTTTTCCTCATTGAGCTCTATACAAGGCCTTGTATAGAGCTCAATGGTTTTCCTCAAGCGCAGGCAAATGCCGGGATTGATTGCAAGGCCGTGGCCGTCCCCGTTCTGGAAGAGCCCACGAAACGCTCAAGAGTTTCGGAAGCTTCGGGGTTTTCAAAGTAGTGTGTAATTAATAAGTAGAAGTATACCCAATAGGGTTTGATAAAAAAAAATATTAAAAATATATCAATGGAGTATAGACCTCACTTTTTTTTATTGCAGATATGGATAAAGGGTGAAAAGTTATGCTACCCTGATTTTTTTTTCCCGATTTTTTTGAGCCCGGGAAGTATTTTTAAAAAATTATCGAAAGTCCTTTTTGTAAAGTCACGAGGTGGCAAGTCCTATATTTTTTTTAAGGAGCGGCGTCTCGGGACGTCACAAAAAGAACTTTCAATAATTTTTTAAAAACAGTTCCCGGGCTCTAAAAAAATCTAAAAAAAAAATCAGGGTAGCATAACTTTGCACCCTCTATCCATTTCTGCAATCAAACAAATTGAGGTCGATATACTCCATTCAACGCAGACGTACTGTTCCTGTGCCCCGCGCAGAACGTGCTGATACCCGTCCTGTTCTGTAACACTGGATGGTCACTATTGGTACACTCCTCCTCGGACACTATGGGCATGGACAGTTGCTTGGGAACGTCCGACACATTTCCGTCCTCCGTTTGTCCCCAGCCAATTACCTGCGACAAGTACGAATTAGAAGCCTTTGTTTCGGGGCAGAAATGTGTTGTTACAATAATATTCTTTGAATTTTTTTGTTTGTTATATGTTTACTTAAAATAAATTAAACAATAATTAGTAAAGCAAGTTAACTTTAAGTATTGAATTCATGTCAGATTGGGAGCGATTCACGAAGCAGTTTCTAACCACGTTCAGTTTAACCATGTTCAACTATACCTGTTTTAGGTGTTAAACCACCTAGTTAAACGTGTTTAAGCTAAAAGTGGTTAGAAACCTGGCCAACTGCTTCGTGAATCGAGCCCAATAAATCTAAATAAGTTTTAAAAAACAGTTCCCGGAGGACCCGGACTCTAAACTTTTAGATACTTAATCCAAGTACAATTTTTGTACTTTTTTTGACTCTGTTTAATTTAATCACTACATATTTTGTACTTGGATAAAGTACTTAATTCAGTTTTTGCAAGAAAAGTACTAAAAAAAATTTCAGTACAAAAAATGTACTTTTATTGACTCCATTTAATCACATCTTTTTTCAATTAATGTACTGAAAGAACATGTAACGCTGTAACGCTAACGTACGTATATATTGTATTATTTCTTAAATTTATATCTGACGCTTGTCAATAAATGCATATTAATTAATTGTCTTTATTTTAACTGCTGTATGTATTATTAATTTAATACATATTACATGTATTAAATAATAGTTCAGAAAAATAATATATAATGATTTAGCTCACAAAGATAAAATAACAGTGATATTTTATTGTATTATTTATTACTTAATACCTTACGATTAAAAGAATTCAATAAAATTGAATGGCAATGCATCAAAAGTCAAAATTTAGTTAACAAGTAATTATATATTATAATATATGATGCATAGTAATATTGACTGCAGAAGAACAAATTTTTTCACATATTTTAAAGCTTACCGTTCTCGCAAAATTTGATCGATTTCGATTGAAACTAAACAACCCACATTAAAAAGTATATTAAATTCATATTTGAGATTCTCTATATAAAACATCCCTAACGGTTAAGATTACTATAATTAATAACTAATTAATAGCAGTCATTGATTGCACGGTCTCGTGGTCGGTCAACATAATGTTTTGAACTTCCGGTTTTTTACGCCCCTGTGGCAACTCATTGAACTTAAATTTCAGTACTTTTATTAAAAAAAAAATGTACTGAATTTGTTTTGTACTTAAAAAAAATGTACTGAATTTGTTTTGTACTTACAAAAAATGTACTGAATTTGTTTTGTACTTAAATTAAGTACATTTTTTTTTAAATTACTACAAACACGTCGCGGACTCTAAAAAATATGAAAAAAATTAGAGAAGCATAACTGTGCACCCTCTATTTTTATAACAACAATTTTTGAGGTCAATACTCCATTGAGAGTACCCCACGTTGGTAGGTCATACCCAAGGTCCCTCTACATAAGGTTGGACGCTTAGGTTCACATTATCGTATAGTTCGCGCAGGACCAATCAGAGAGAACTGTCACTCCCGAGCCAATTTCATGGCAGTCAGTGTTTGGTCGTGACGTCACAGAGCGTCAAACCTTATGTAGAGTAATCTTGGGTCATACCTGCCCCTCCTGCTTCTTATTAATGTCAAGGTCAGAGCTCCACAGACACACGGGCTGCACGGAGGACGAGTACTCCACAGGTGTGGTGAGCACCAGGACGGCAAGGTCGATGTCGACGATGCGGTCTGAAAATGTGTCTTTGCCTGGGTGTCTGATAATTCTCCTCACCTGGAAATCAATTATTGTAAATTAATATAGTGATACCATAAAAAACGTTAATTATTTGAATAATAAAAGAATTGAAGGGGATAACATATTATAAATTTTAAATATTAATATTCAAAAATGAAATTTGACCCAATATAAATGGCACTTGGTCAAATTTTGACTAAAATACGTAAACGTTTATTGTACTTATAATTTCTACAGTATTCACTTAAAGAGAGGTTTATGCGCAGTAAAGCAGGATAGGAAAATAACCTTTATCACCATATCACCAGTTAATTGTGTTAATATTTGGTTTGTCATCTTAAATTCATGGGATTTCTTAATATCTTAAATCTTGATTTACGTGTTTTTAAAAGTCAGGCAAAAAAAGTGTAACTGCGATGGACCTATACAGTACAAATATAGTATATTTGTTTTTATTTCACTATAATATGATTTCATTATTACTATTACTCTCTAGAGAGAGAGAGAGAGAGAGAGAGAGAGAGAGAGAGAGAGAGAGAGAGAGAGAGAGAGAGAGAGAGAGAGAGAGAGAGAGAGAGAGAGGGAGGGAGAGGGAGAGGGAGAGGGAGAGGGAGAGGGAGAGAGAGAGAGAGAGAGAGAGAGAGAGAGAGAGAGAGAGAGAGAGAGAGGGAGAGGGAGAGGGAGAGGGAGAGGGAGAGGGAGAGAGAGAGAGAGAGAGAGAGAGAGAGAGAGAGAGAGAGAGAGAGAGAGAGAGAGAGAAAAGCTTGCAGGTTAGAGAGAGGAAGAAGCTAGCACGCCATTGCAGCAAGCAGATTATAAGGACAGATACATAGATACATACAGAGCTAGGAAAAAGAACTGTGTCGCAGTGTCGGGTCGGTGACAGTTGTATATAGCGTCACACACGCCCATGCATGTAAAGGATTAATACAGACAAATTGGATGACAACAAACGAAACAGCTAACATTTTGCTTTTGAAGTTTCCCTCCAAACGTCACTTGGCTCATGTGATGAGTTGGGCCAGAGCGAACTTGAGTAGGAGGCCACAACACGACCGCGCCCACTTTTCAATAGCCGTCCTACTGAGCAGCAGGTTTGCGTGTAATCAAATGGGAGAGGGCTTCACTTTGGTCGCGGTTTACGACAATTACGCTGTATGCTAGAGTTTTCAAAATGAAACAAGTTTAACTCTAATATAGTTTAATCTTACTGGACAACCTTTTTTTTCACGCAAAAACAATATTAATACACTTAAATTAAACTTTTATGAACCCGACTTCTGCTACTTCTGTTACATCTGCGCATGCGCCGGCATGCGCGAAGTAATATGAGTCAGTTTACTGGCGATGACGTGTCATATGAACATTGAAAGCCTTTCTTCATAGCGAGTGACTTTCACTTTGCTTAATTGCATTTTCTATACTTTGTATATATCAAGTAAAGTTATTTACTACATCGAAAATAATGTATGAAAGTTGATTCAAGTACTTTTGTATTTTCAATATTTCGTGACGTCATGATACATTACTAAAGCTTGGAAGATAGAACCAAGTTCCCGCCCTAACTTTACCGTCTTATTTCTCAAGAAGTATGATATTTATGAACTAAATAAAATAATTAGCAAACGGGAGACTACATTGAAGTATTATCGCACTACAAGACACCTTCATTAATATCAAGTAAATATTTAAAAAAAAATATGTCCTCCCGATTACATTGCATGTTATTTTTTTAAATTCCGGACGGCTAATGTCTCGACAGATGACGATCGCGCCGGCTGGGTTTTGGCCTCCTACTCAAGTACGCTCTGGTTGGGCAGAGCGTACTTGAGTAATCAAGAAGTTCGCTCTGAGTTGGGAGAACTTTTCCCAACCACTCGCAACCGGAAGTACTCCCCCTCTACTTCATTTTGGGAGCCCGCGAGTTTCAAATGGCCATGGCTGACAACCATCACAACCAGGTTACGGACCCGCCATCGACAGCCATTCACAACCAGGTAACGGACCCTATAATAGCCATTATAACGAGCATAGTTATATAATATGAACTCACAGATTGTTTGCCCTTCTCGTCCTTTACTTTAAGGTTATATTGTCCAACGTACACGAGGACCTGGCTGGAGGTAATGCAGTATTGTGTTACTTTGTAGACGCAGTGAAGGGCTAAAAGTAAAACATTGGTTCAGTTGAGCTGGCCATCGAGTGTTTCTTTTGTTGCTAATTGTTACAGAAATATATATGAAATGAAAAAAAAAAAAGACTTTAATGTATCTCTACCTCAATGGAGTATAATATCGACCTCAATTTTTTAATGTAGAAATGGATGAAAATGGATAGATGGAAGTTATACTTTCTCTATTTTTATTTTTTCACATTTTTTAGAGTACGGGAACTATTTTTTAAAAATTATTAAAATTCTTTTTTGTGACATCACGAGGTGTCTCTCCTAACAAGGATGGGACTTGCCTCCGCCTGACGTCACAAAAAAGAATTTCATTATTTTTTTTTTTAAAAATACTTCCTGGGCTTATACAAAAAAAATCAGGATAGCATAACTTATTTGCATCCTCTATTCATTTCTCATTTTTATGTAATAAAAAATTGAAGTCAATATTCGATTAAAAGTAAATTAATTTATTTAATCAAATTAATTTTACTAAATTAATTGAGATAGAAATAGATGCATGATCATGAAAATACGTTTAAAAGTGCTTTACCATATGGAGCGATAATGTCACGCGAGGCTTGGCGAATCGAGAAAAGCGCACTTGCTTTAATTTCGTATGGCGGCCACATTAGTGAGGAAAAAATCACAGTGCTATTAAATTACTGCAGGAAAGCAATTTTTCCTCGTTAATATGGCCGCCATATGGATTTACTGCAAGTGCGCTTTTTTATCCCTGCCCGCCACATTGCTTCATGGAAAAGCACCTTTGAACAATTCGAATTTCTGTCTATAAACCTGTGACCTTGACCTGACCTTGACCTGACCTGTGACCACGAGGTTGCGCCCAATGAGAGATCCTCCGCACTGGAACTTCTCTCTCGAGTCAACGTTCCAGTAGATTGCGACGAGCCACGGCCACGCTCCCTTCGTCGCGTCGTATGCGTGGTGCGCCAAATCCACTTCTGAGCTCTTTGGCACGCTCCCACAGCCATCTGATGGAAGACAAAATTCAGACTAATTTACAAGGATGCACCCATGTGAGTTTGGAGGTATAAGGTAGGGAAAGGATGGTGGCCACGGCCTGTTACGTGTCCCAGCATTCACTGCATGAGGTGAAACTGAGGAAACCGTGGAAACCTCAGTCAGGACGGACAACTCTACTTTTCATTAATGGATCAAAGCGATGTCCAAAGCCTGGGGAACCACACACAAGTGCATCACTGCACTGGGTGGAAAGCGAGATGAATTTACACAGGGAGGGAGCAGCGTATTTTTTTTTAAAACGGTCACCCATCCAAGTACTATCCACGCTTAACGTTGCATCACTTGGGTGACTAACAAGATCCGCCCCTGGCACTGCGCCAAACTCAACCTTTTTTTAAGGGTGGGTGGCACCTGTTAATTCTTTGTTCATGTTTAAAATATGAATTACTGAAGTATTTTTTAATAATTAAATTAATAATAACTTTAATGCTTTATAATTGAATACACACTCTACTGTATAATCAAGACATCATGACGATAGTCCCCACATTATAAAAACAAACAACTCAATCACTGCAACATTCATGAATATAAATCCTGCTACCAAAAATTAAACAATATAGTATATATGATTTTGTAAATTGTAATAATAATTTATGAAAAATAAAAAAACTTTGTCCAATATTTTAATTTTTAGGTCACTACAGAACACATTAATACACGCATGCAGTGTTAAGACTATTATTCTTTTTTACACTGAAGTTAGGTGCAAAATAACACAGTACTATTTAATTTTATATATTAATAGAATTGCCAGGATTTATTGTAGATATTGTTTCATTATTGAGAAACTAATAAACAAATTAAATTTTAAAGTTCATTCAGTATATCCTAGTTGAAAAATTATGTCTTCAACTCATCCTTTACACGTTTAAACCTAATCTTTTTACCTCTAAAACACAACTTATTTACTCTTTGCTCAAATTGAGGATGAACTAAAGAAAATATTTCTAACATTTTATGTCCAAGAAGATGAAAAAAGACGTAATCTCATATTTTTCACACCTTTTTTTCCTCTAAATGGTGCAAAATAAGAGGAGAAAATACGAGGGGAGAGTTTAATAGTGAAGAAAATATGAAATTTATTTAAATTCGGGTACGTTTACATGATGGTGTTTAATACATATTCGTTGACGACGTATAATGTTGTTCTTATGAGGCGTCTTCAACGAATTTGTATTAAACATCGTCATGTAAACGTAGTGATTGTCAACAATGTCTAAATTGACAAAGGGATGCTGAGAAAGAATACACATGATCCAGTGTTAGATAAAGAGTGGTGTGTGAATTTCTCAATCACAGAGACAATTTTATATCGATATAATAATTATTCTTACCCGAATTGTAATGCGTTTTCTGAAAATTTTCATGTTTAGTGACTTTCTCTTCAGTCATCACATTTCTCTTATGTCTCTCAACGACATCTGAAATTAGCAGAGGCTGGCATTAACCTTTGTTACAAATATTATTATACGTATTTACATCTAATATTTATAATATATAATAAAGGAGGAATTTTGTAAATTTAACCCAATATAACTCCTAGCAGGCTTGGACTGGGAAGCTAGGGGCCAGTCAGGGCCATATAGGCATTACAGGCAGCAGGGGCCACTTTTCAGGGGGTCTGAGGCCACTTTTCCTATGCTCCTGTGTTAAAAATCTGAGGGGCCAGTCAGGGATCCCTGGCCCAGCCTTATGGCCAGTCCGAGCCTGACTCCTAGAGACTTTGAACGTATGAGACCATTTTTAGGTAGACCAAAAATTGTATATACCCCAAATCATCTGGGTATTTATAAAACAATTTTTTTTATATTTATTGCTATTTTTTAATTACTTTTCCGAATTTCTAACCTGTCTATATACTCAACATTAATATATATATATATATATATATATATATATATATATATATATATATATATATATATATATATATATATATATAATTAAATTATATAATTAAAATAACTATCAATGTATTTTTACGATTAAAAAAAAAAACGATTTTTAACCGAAATAAGTTCTTAATTAATATAATTAAAGTGCTTTTTCCGTCATCTATACGTATCGGAAAAAAACACATTGGAATCAATTAAACAAACGTTATCTGATAAAGATAACATATCAGTCTCTAGTCTGCGAACTTTAAAAAAAATATACTAATTAACTTCTATTACAAGTATAATAGTCTCAGATTACCTGAGGAAGAAAGCAGTGGCTCACGAAATGTCATGAAATTATAGCACAAGTGATTAGTGACTTGCACAATTAATGATGATTTTCACAGCATACTACCTACATACATGAGAATTATATTGAATATAGGCAAAATTATGTATATGTACGAAAAACCTAACTTTAATTTCCCTTCTCTCTCTCTCTCACATTATCTATCAGACCTACCTGAACAAAGAACTCCTTCATTAATCCTCACAAAGTTCAGTTTCAGATTTCTGCCGCGATATAACGCTTGATATCGCAGCACCGTCAATTTTCCTGTAGAAGTTTCCCCAAAATGAAATTCAACCAAAAATGTTTGGTTATTTCTGTTGGAAATTTTTGCAGGGTCGTGGAGGTTTGAAGAGAATACTTCGAGCTGAAATTACAATTTAACATTTCATTATTCCATGGGGACAAATTTATAGCATCATTTAATTAATTGACACATAAAATTAAAGTTAATCGTAATTATTAACATAATTAAGCAATTTTATGATCATTGACAAATAAATTTAAAACTATATATTCTTTGCTGTACGAAATTAAACAGTAAAATTATATTTATTTTTTACTAAAAATTTCATAAACCTAACTTCAATAGAGTATTGACCTCAATTTTTTTTATTGCAGAAATGGATAAAGGGTGCAAAGTTATGCTACCTTGATTTTTTTCAGATTTTTTAGAGCACGGGAAGTATTTAAAAAAAATTATTGAAAGTTCTTTTTGTGACGTCACGAGACGCCGCTCCTTAAGAAAAAGATAGGACTTACCGCCGCGTGACGTCACAAAAAGGACTTTCAATAATTTTTTAAAAATACTTCCCTGGCTCTAAAAAATCTGAAAAAAATCAGGGTAGCATAACTTTGCACGCTCTATCCATTTCTGCAATAAAAAATTGAGGTCAATACTCCATTCTTCTAAAATTTTCCAGCGTTGAGCATATTCTATTAGTAACGGACTAAAACTAACTTGCAGATATGTCGTTATTTAATTTAAAATTTATTACATTTATTTATTATTAACGTTTACAACATCACATGAATACCGGGCAAGTTTAAGGGAAAGAGAACACCGATCAGCTGTTTTGTTTTTTTTTTGTCTCATTTGTTTAACATGCAAACCTTAGCAGAAACACAAATTTTTTTTTTTTTTTTATTTATTATTTTTTTTTTTTTTTTTTAGAGATACATTTTATACGGTGTTTGCTTGGCTTTGTTGTTGTTTACATTCATCAGTAGGTACTTAGGGGGAACTGGAATCACTTGATTTATTGCTCCTAATTTAACATATTTTTAATTTTTTTTAACAATAATTTATACGTAAGAAATGAATATACATAACTTGAACAAATGTATTTTTTTTATTTTACCTAGTTTCTTTATCATTATTCTTTGTTGTGCCGTTTCCCCCTCGTATTCAAAAGTCCGCGGGGAAAGCAATGGTCGGTGATTGGCTGATTTTTTTTCAGAATGTTAGGGTCAATATCAGTGCATAAGTGTCGTAAAATGGTCATTATATCAATATTGACGTGAAATTTGGAGTCGATTTACATTTTATTTAATGATTTATTGTATTTTTCACAGATATCATTGGCAAATATTGCATTTTTTTCCATTTACTTGACATTTCAATCTATCAAATAAAATAATTGTCAAAGGTATCACAATCGTCATATCGCAGAAAATAAATAGTTTTTGGTATGCTACTACCACGTTAAATAGGTGCTTTTTGCCTACATTCACGTGACGTCATGTTTTTGTGACGTATGGTGAAAGACCCGTATAGTACCTAAAAGTCACAAAAAAAATTTCAAAACAATTATTCGAGCCATTTTTTTTTTTTTTTTTTTTAATTCAAAGTTTTTTTTGTTTTTTTTTAGTTTTTTATTATTAAATTGTGTACAAATACAGTCCAACCAAGGCCCTAAATGAAGCCCTATCGGTTGGAACTGAGTTACATACAATTATTCAACACGTATAGTAAGCTTAAACCAAATTAGTTTGGCTCTCCATGGGAAAGTATATATTCCCATTTCTGTGACTTTAAATTAATTCAAGTACTAAAATCTATCCAAAAAAAATTTCAGAATTTTTATGAGTTTACATTTAATCAAATGGAACTAAAGAAACAGCTGACCGGTGTTCTGTCTCCCTTAGTTAACAATGACATACTGGCCACAACAAAGGTACCTTGTCGACGGGCTGTGAGAAGGCGATCTCGATCCTCGCTACTGACTCCACCTCGTGTAGTTCGTGACTTCCCCACCAGAGCGCGGGCCGGGCGTCTGAGTGTCGCAGTGTGGGGCAGGGGGGTAGGGCCAGTGCCAGGGGGCACAGGGCGAGCAGCAAGAGCAGCATTGCTGGGGGGTAATAAATCGCTTATCAACCAGACAAACGTTTGTGCAACAGAGTATCGACCTCAAATTTTTGTAGAAAATGGATAGAGGGTGCAAAGTTATGACAATGATTTTTTTTTAAAGCCCGCGCGGGAAGTATTGCTAAAAAGTTTTGCTGAGGTTGGGTTTGAACCCACGCCCCTTTTAGGTCCTATCTTTTTATTAGGAGAGGCGTCACTTTCTCTGCACTTTCAATATTTTTTTAAAAATAGTTCCCATGCAGACTCTAAAAAATCTGACGAAAATGAAAGTAGCATAACTTTGCACCTTCTATATCCATTTCTGCAATAAAAATTTAAGGTCGATACTAAGACATACAAAATCCTTGGTCGATACTCAACAGTCTCATTACACAAATCATCAGAAGTGGTCACAAAATTGTTCATCCTTAAGAGTAAATTTAATATCAATTTAGCATTTGAAAAACATTGATCAAAAAACATTTGATCAATGTTTGTCTCTGTACAAGCCAAATGATTTAAAATAAAAAAAAAAAAATTGTTATAAATACAATAAAATTATTATACTCGATCGTAAGAACTCAAAAGTTTCAAACATTTCTTTGTAACAAGATTTCTGTTTTTATGAATTAATAAATAAAAAAAAATGCAATAAAAAGGCGACTTTACATTTTTACCAATACCAATTAATAGTTCTATTCGTATTATTTCGTATAATGTTTTATTTTAATATATTATATAAAATAAAATAATAATTATAAATAATAGTAACATTTATTTATAAATTATAAAATTATTTTATTTTTCTTATTTTATTACATGTATTTTGCATTATTTCCTAATACACGTTGACATAAGTACAGAAAGAACTGAACAATGTATACAAGCAGTCCTTAACGTAATGTTTCCGATATTTCTCGGTATATAAATTTACACAATTATTCACCCAATCTCAAGACGTAGAGATGATCTGTCTCACACTTCGACTGCTACAAACAAGGTAGATGCTGCTAAATTAAAAACTACTTTTTTTACCTTTTACTGAATAATGTTGATGAGAGCTGGTTGTCCTTGCTTGCAAATTTTGACCTTAGGAGGCTGCTAAGGTCATAATACCTCAGAAAAATGACAGAAACTTTAAAATATAGTCAAAATTTATTAAATTTCCACCCAGGAAGTGAGTTTTTTTTTGCTCTTCTGGTCGCATTTTATCTTTACAATTTCACTCATACGTCAGTAAATTTTATTGCATTAGCACTCTGTTAAGTTTCAAAACTGAATTACAAACAGAAAAGCTGCAAAACCCACACTTCCGGCTACTTCCGGGGAAAAATAAATAATGCAGTATCGACCTCATTTTTTTTTATTGTAGAAATGGATAGAGGGCCAGCAAAATTATGCTACTCTGATTTTTTCATTTTTTTTTTTTTACAGCTCTAGAAGTATTTTTTAAAAATTATTGAAAGTCCTTTTTATGACGTCACGAAGCGCCGCTCCTTAAGAAAAAGATAGGACTTGCCACCGCGTGACGTCACAAAAAGGACTTTCTATATTTTTAAAAAAATACTTCCAGGGCTGTAAAAAATCTGAAAAAAATCAGGCTAGCACAATTTTGCACCCTCTATTATTTCTGCAATAAAAAAATTGAGTTCGATACTCAGTTAATTTTACTGTAGTATACGAAAAGAAGGTGATCAAAAAGTTATCCAGGTTTCTCTCGAATCATGATAACTGTGGCTAATAACTTCGTTTAATTAACCTTCGCTAATTCTTCATGAATCGCGCCTTATAATAAGTATAATACATTTTATGAAATATTGTAAAACAATGTCAATAAAGGTTATTTTCTTATCTTACTGTCCTAGATAATGATCTTTAAGTTAAAGGGTGAAATTTTTATAAGTAAATATCTATGTTCAGGGTATATTAGCTGATAATTTTATTAAAGAAATTTTTATATTAAGTTATTAACCTTATACTAGACTGTTAATATATTTTTAAAGTGCTTATTAAAGGATAATATTAAAATTTTAATGCAAGCCCTAGTTGAAAAATTACATCTTCAACTCATCCGTTACACATCTAAAACACATCTTATTTCCTCTTCGCTGAAAGTGAGGATGAAATGAAGATATTATTTCCAACATTTTATGCTCAAGAAGTAGAAAGAAGACGTAATCTCGTCTTTTTCACCTTTTTTTTTTTTCCTTTAAAATGGTGCAAAATAAGAGGAAAAAAATTCGAGAGGAGAAATTAATAGCGAAGAAAATTTGAAATTTATTTTAAATCGGGAGTTCGTACATCAATTTTTATAAATAATTTGGAAGTTCATTATATAGACCTCCATATTGTACTGCAAGGGGATTAAAAAAGTTACACCTCGGGACAGCGCGAACGCTACCCTGACTGAATTGCTATGGCTCCAAGAAAAATAGAGAAATTCTTATGTATAAATGGCTTCATGTAATTTATATCAGCTTTATACCAAATTCAGATCACTTCGCCTCCATATAGAATGAGTGAAAAAAACAACAATTATTTTTCCTTGTTATTGTGTGTTTACAGGGATTCGCTACACAATCTTCGGAAAGTGAATAAAATTGTTCTTATTGAACTGTTTGTGCATTTCCTGCCTCTGAATTGTTATTTATGTACTCATGAGGGAAATATAATAAAATAATAAATAAATAAATAAATAAATAAATAAATAAATAAATAAATAAATAAATAAATAAATAAATAAATAAATAAATAAATAAATAAATAAATAAATAAATAAATAAATAAATAAATAAATAAATAAATAAATAAATAAATAAATAAATAAATAAATAAATAAATAAATAAATAAATAAATAAATAAATAAATAAATAAATAAATAAATAAATAAATAAATAAACAGACAGAGTTGGGTAACGTTTGTGATGCCCTGAGGTGTAATATACAGAGTTGCCTTGGAGAACACAATGTTTATATAAGGTTAGGTAGTAACTTTTTACTTGGAAAGAAAATTATCAAGATATAATTTTATTTTTCTTTTATTCACAAGAATATATATTATATGAAAATACATTGTATAAAATGTAAAATGCACCAAAGAATATTTTTTTAATTTTAAATAATTTTTCCGGATACATTACGTTATTAAAATAAAAAATGCACAATATTTGAAAAGAAAAATATTTGCTTAAATTAATGTAATAAAAATGGAAACTCTCATTAAAGTTACAAGTTAATCTTATGAAATAAAATGAAACCCTTATACCATACAAAAATGCAAACAAAAAATAACATTAATAAGAACAGTGGCGTAGCCACGGGGGGGGTTTTCGGGGTTTAAACCCCCCCCCCCCCCATGAAGATCGAGTAATGACTGGATATAAGAAGAAAAAAGGAAAAATTATATAAATTTGAAAAAAAAAGTTAAACAAAAAATTGAAATTTAGGGGTATCAAGTAGTCTTTTCTTTAAAATAAACAAATTATAAGTTAGTTTCTAATTTTAACAGGAAAAAGTGCGACTCATAAATAAATGTTTTATTTCCCTTACAAACTGCATGTGCATATAACTACTATTGTATAAATTAAAACGCTCTCACGTGTGCCGCACTTTCATTTAATTGGTTGCTCCACGCGCCCGGTGCAGACAAAATTTAACAAAAATAAGAGAAGCAATTCCCTTTTTTATTTATTTTTTACAATATCTTAATGATGTGAACTTGGATTATTAAATCAATTTTAAAAATCAAATTCAATTAAATGACACGTACACTGACTCTATAAAAATAATATAAAAGTGGTTACATAAATTACTTGATTTAATTAAAATGATTACTCAAAGCTTTATTTATTATACGCACGTATTCAAAAGAAATTGAAAAATGGGGTGAAAAAAAATATAAACTGTTAAAAAAATTGCATCAGGCCATATATTTTATCCTAGCTCTAATATAATAGTATTTTTCCATTATTTTACCCTAAAAAGGGGGCGTGTCCTTAAAAAAAATCGCGCCTGCGGCGGGCTATTGGGGGGCTTCGCCCCCCAAACCCCCCAGTGAGCTGTTCTCAATATTTATCCTGAAGAACCCCCCCCTTGGGCAAATCCTGGCTACGCCACTGAATAAGAAACAAAATCGGTTAGTTAAGCTGAACTAGTATAGTATATATGTAACTTTGCAAAGAGAGCAATAAAACCCACAAATGCATATATTTATAATACTAATATTGATTAAAGTAGATGGAAAATAAGCTGCAACCTGCATGTAGCAAATATTTTTTTTTAGCATTTTTAAGCATTTTAGCTTATTAGAAAAATATTGAATTTTTATTTGACAAATACTTAAAAAATTACAAATACCGTCTCGAACAATGAGCACATTTTTTGTAAAATTTCACGGAAAATGTCAGTTTTACATGTTAATCAAATTGGGAGCAAAAACTTGATTATCTCAAAATATTATTGCGTTATCTACCCTGAATATTATTTGATAATTCTTATTGGACCAAGGGGGATAGGTAGTAAAAATTTCAGGTATAATTCTCGAAAGTATTTGTAATGTTCCATCTACTTTAAAACAGGAATTATAATTAAAGGGTTAATCAAATATATAATAATAAAGTAAATAATATTTGAAAGCAAACTCAAACAAGCATGGTAAATTAAAAAAATTACCCCTCCCGAGGTTTGGCAACCCTGTAAAAACTTCACGATGCCCCTGCTGATGTCACACTTGCAGGCTGAACAAGTTGCTTAAATCAAGGAGACATGTTCGGACATTTATGTTTCTCAATATCAAATTAATTATTATTTAAACCACGCTAATTCAAATTTAGAAATTAGCATTGCAAGTTTTAAGGTTAATATCTTATATTGCATGCATTTAGATAAATGTTGAATTATCTTTTTTTATTTAAGGTATAACCTGAGAATTTGTCTGTCAAGGTCAAGAGGCGTGGCTATAGTGGCAACACTGTTTGCATTGGAATGAGCTTAAATTTTTAGGAGGGGGTGGTGACAACAGTCCTTGAGAACGTTGCCACATTTCTCATCACATATAGGAAACGATCATCGCCACGGTTCAAAATATATGAAAACAATTCAGAAAAATAGTCTAAAAAATTAGGTTTTAGTAAAAAAAAAAAGTAAAAGAATCTGTTGTATAGTTTTTTTGCAATGCTAATTAACAAATTTAACATTGGAAGGATACAAAATTCTCATTTAAATAAATTAATTATAATTAAACCAACGGTTAAAAAATTCCGAAAAAATTCAGAGCTAATTTGACGATTGTTGTGAGTCCACCAAATTAATTTGAAGAAAATCTGTTGTAGCAAATTTTTCGTCCAAATTTCTCAGGTTAAAGGACCTAGCCGGAAGTCATTCATACAGTTCTTAATACATGTGCACTATATTTATTATACCTTATACCTTTGCATTTTTTCAATAACCCATCATGAAAAAATTTAAAAAAAAAAATTTCACTATCGCAACAATAAGCGCCACACACTATAGCAGGGTGTGACGTCACACTTAACAGGAGTCTCATTGGCTGGAAGGCCCGTGACGTAGCTGTTAGCAGCGGCTGCTTCACCCACCACTATAGTCTTGAGCGAGCACGAAATGCGCTCTGTTAACTACTACGTACAAGTTAACAAAATAACTATTTTCTCTCTCGCTAGCGTTAAACTTGCGCATGCAAATTTCGCTGTTTTTATTATATATTATGATTAGTTCAGATAGAAAATAAGTCATTAAACCTCCGGATAGGGCCTTTAAGCCTTAATAATGTTAGTAAAAAAAAAAAAGATAACCAAGAATTGTTAGTTTTTATTTTATTAAATGATTTTTATTTTTAAATTTCAACAATATTCAATTATTTCAATTGAACATTTGTAGTTATAATAATGATAATAATTTCATAATAATAATCCAAAATATTTCCTCCCGCCGAAAATTTAGCGTACGATCGGAACACCATTTCTGGCCCAGTCTGTAATCTGTATATTATCAGATATTATCAAAACAAATTTATAAAATTTGAAAAGAAAAATATTTAATTGTTTAAGTAATAAAATTAAAAACTCTCATATTTAATTAATTACTAACTAATCATATGCCATAAAATGAAACCCTCTTATATCAGAAATGCAATCAAAAACTCAAATCAATAAGAAAAAGACCAGCTATTATAATAAACTAGTATAATAATAATATATGTAACTTTGCAAAGACAGCAATAAAATATAAATTACACCCACACGCCTACACATATATGTCATGCATATTTTTTTTTTTTATTTTTAAAATATTGATTTAAACTGGAATTATAATTAAAGGGTTAATCAAACTTCAAATAGTAAAGTAAACAATATTCAATAAACTCATTCAAACGAATGGTAAATGGAGTATTGACCTCAATTTTTTTATTGCAGAAATGGATAGAGCGTGCAAAGTTACGCTAAACTGACTTTTTTTTTTTCAGATTTTTTTCAGCCATGGAAGTATTTTTAAAAAATTCTTAAAAGTCTTTTCTGTGACGTCACGAGGCGTCTCTCCTTAACAAAAGGAAGGACTTGGCGCCGCGTGACGTCACAAAAAGGACTTTCAATGATTTTTTAAAAATATACTTCCAAGGCTGTAAAAAATCTGAAAAAAATCAGGGTAGCATAATTTTGCACCCTCTATCCATTTCTGCAATAAAAAAATTTGAGGTCGATACTCCATTATTTATTTTATGAGAAACTTCCTTCATTATAAAACATTTTTGATCAACTAAAGTTATATAATTATAATTACATAATCACACACCATGATGTGAACTCTTTCAAAGTTTCGAACAATGTTTTAAGGTTTTTCAATTCTTTTATTATTTCGTCAAGTTGTGTCGTTATTGATTTCACGATTCCCAGGAAATCTTTAAACACTTCATTCAACTGGGTTTTCATTTGACCTGCGTAATAACTTGCCTTCATTGCTACAGAAATTAAACCTGGAAATACCTTAATGAAATAGTTCAACAGTGCCTCTAAGCATTTCATCACCCATGACCTATCTTTCTCATCTTCCTCATCTTTTTTTGTCTCGCGTTTCACGGTTGACACGTGTACAATTTCATTATTTGACGTTGAATTTTCAGTCAGTCCTGCATATTGCTTCACTATTTTAGCTATTTCTCTTAATCCAGACATGTCAGAAGTCGTAGTGCTCTCTTCATCAGGGCTGAAATTCAACATTAATATAATTAAGGGTAAGATAACACGAACAATCGATTGTTGTAGTCCCATTTGATTAATATGTAAACCTTAGCAACCTCATAATAATTCTGATTTTTTTCTTATAGACAGTCCTTAGCACCAAAAAAATATAGAACAAATTTCAAAACAATCGGACGATCCAATTTTTTTAAATTAATTTTTAAATTTTCAGCATAGGGCCGGCCGGCTTTACCATGGAGACCTAAACTAATAAATTAATTCTAAAAAATAGGATCGTCCGATTGTTTTGAAGTTTTTTCTACATTGTTTTAATGCTAAGAACTGTCTCTAAAAAAATTCAGAATTATTATGAGGTTGCTAAAGTTTACATGTTAATCAAATGGGACTACAACAATCGATGTTTCGTGTTATCTTACCCTTAAAACACCGTTTATAGATTCATAGTTTATAGATTTTTATATCTACTGTATGTATAATGTGTATATAAATAAATAAATATCCACACAGGAAATAAACCAAATTCGAAATAAAATATTTATTATCAACAAATAAAAAATCAAAGGCTTCGGGAGATTTAAGATAGAGATAACGTCGATCAGCTGTTCGACGTAGGTCCCTTTGATTATCTTACATGATAAAATTCACAAAAATTCTGAAAAATTTTTGAGAGGCATATGTTAGTGCCTAAAAACCATGGAAAAAATTTCAAAACAATTTAACGAACCGATTTTTTTTTTATTTATTTTTTTTTTTTAAATTGTCAGCATAATAAAGGCAGGGAATACCATGGTCTTTTCTCTGATACATAGGGCTTTCCCATGGATAGACGAACTAAAAACTTGATTAAAAAAAATCGTCTTGTTAAATTATTTTGAAACTTTTTCTATGTCTTTTAGGCACTAATATCTGCCTCTAAAAAAAAATCAGAATTTTTGTGAATTTGCTAAGGTTTACATGTCATGTTAATCAAAGGGACCTACATCGAACAGCTGATCGACGTTATCTCTATCTTAAACATTCATAATTCTTTTTCAAGCGAGACTTCTACATATTTTGTAACCTTGATTTTCCGTAAGTGACCAGTCTGTTTGAAATATCAGTATTTTTTAACAATGCAAGGTGTGTAATACGTACGTACCTAACCCCCCCCCCCCTCCACCCAAAAAGGGTTGGATAAATGCTTGAAAATGTCACATAACTGAATATACTAAACCTTAATAAAATAAAATTATAAGATAAAATTGTAATATTATAATATAAAAATGCATAGTAAATATTTTGCAAATGCGTGTATTGATTAACAAATATTCAAAGTAGAGTGAGTGATTTTATTTTTTTGAATATTTTATTTTCTAAAAATAGTTGAACTCGCCCTCTATTGAGAAATGAAAACCAAAAAATCCCATCTCAAATAGCTTCACCACAAAAAATTCCCAAAGTTGGTGTTTCGGATGTCTTTAACATGCATCCTTATGGAACAGAAAACAGCTTTTTACTCCAACTTCGTCTGAACCAATGGTAAGTATCCATCAGAAAAATTATATATTCGCCATGTTCGTTTGCTGATTTTGACTCCTGCTACAACCACCGCGCATCGGCGCGCAACCCTTCTGCGCACGTTTTTTCGGCTCGAAGTCAAAACACTACTACCGCGAAATTCTTTAGATGCTCTTTAATTAAACTGACCCAAAGCAAATAATAAAATTTTTATAGCAGCAAACATAAAAGGTTAGTGCCAATACGTAATTTTAAATTTGCAAACATAACTTATTTAGAGGGTTAACAATAAGCGATCGAAAAATTGCTCCGTATAGGATCTTACGTGCGCCCAATCTTTTTTTGTAAGTAAATGGGAGGACAAAGGATTGGTGATGTCATCATGGATGCTGACCATTAAAAAATACGAACGTAATCTATATGATGAATTCTCAATATTTGAAAATCCAACTGTGGAAATTTTTTGTGGTGACGCTATTTGGGATGGAATTTTTTGGTTTTCATTTCTCAATAGAAGGCAGGTTAATTAAACTATTTTAGAAAATAAAATGTTCCAAAAAATTAAATCGTTCACTCTACTTTAAAAAACAAACTAATATATATTTTTGCTTTTTTCTTTATAAAACATAGATATTTTTTTCGATTTATTATTTATTTTACTTGCATGCATTCGGAGGACGTAAAAGACCAATTTACTCACCTCGGACCTCCTCGCCTTTGAAATTTTTTTCCTGTCACCTCCTCGATTTTCTCAAGCAAGGGAAGAACCTCTTGGTTTTTTTCATTGAAGTTCTTGATTCCATCAGTAAAAATCACCATGTGTTCTTCGACTTGCGTTTTCCATTTAGGAGTGACTTGTCCGGATCTTAGTAAGGCGTCATTGCACCGAGCAACCTTTTGTTCAAGTTTTTGAACTGCAGGTAGCACGCACGTGTTGTTCTCGTTCTTGATTTGGATGCAAGAATTGTAGATGTCTTCCGCAGGTTTTATCACCTTGTACCTGAAAATAAACAACAACCTAAAATTAAAATCATGGCTTTCTGTAAAAAAAAAACATTCCGAGCCTAGGAGAGGGGAAGGGGGAGGGGGAGAGCAAGGCTACAATGAAATATTTTTTATTTAATTAATTTTTTATTCATTAAAGCTCGCGCTAATTATATATATTTTAGATTTTTAGTTACATACATTTATTATTATTGTTTTTTTTTTAATTTTAATACTTTACACAATTTGATTATGTATACAATATTTTATTGTTAGTAAAAATATTTTTAACGTGCAAAGGGTATTCATATTCAATATTATCTATTTCACATTTTGGACTTTTACCTTTGCTGGTGTTAGATATGTAATCCTTCTGTATGTAGTATGTTGCGATAATCACTTACAGTGTTCGTGCACTTAACATGGCACTTATGTACAAATCAGTCTCAGATCACCTGAGGAAGAAAACGGTTGACTGTCGAAAGCTCTTAATGTGTAACATTAACACATGTGTCTTAACACATGTCATGTCTTAACACATGACACATGACATGTGTCATGTGTCTTAACATGCCGCAAGTGTTAGTGACGTGCATGAACACTAAGTGACCATCGCAACATACTACACACAGAAGGATTGGTTCAATTAATAAGCTTTTGCATAAACTTTTTACGCTGCAAAAGCGGGCATTAAGGACTATGTTAAGATTCAAAAAGCGTGATTCATGTGTGACACATTTCAAATCAAATAATATGCTTACATTGCCTTGTATGTACATTGTACAGTGTGCTGTTTTTAGAAGAAAGCATCCTGATTTGTATCCACAATTTAATTCAATCCACTCTTACAATACTAGAAACAATAATCGTACTTTAGTGGATAAAAAAAATTCAGTGTTTGCGGAAAGAAATCCCCACCATCAATGCGCTAAAATTTACGATTTTCTTCCCTCGTGTGTAAAAAACATCAAGAGTGACTCTCTTTTCAAATCAAAACTGAAATTAATATTAATTAACAAGGAATTCTATTCTATTAAGATGTTTTTTGCAAATAAATTGCCAGAAAATTGTTTACAATTTTAAATTCATCTGTTTGTTTTATTGTTATAAATGATTGTTGTTTGTTTTTTCTCTTTGTTAGTGATTTTGTGTTGTTTTTGACCAATATCCATATTTATTATATATTGTTTTGTATGTTTTTGCTATGTTATATTCTCTGACGTGATCAATGTTGTCTTGTACAACCTATATGTTCAAATAAACAAATAAAAAAAATAAAACAAATTACATCGAACACCGGCAAAGGTGTATGTCCAAAAAGTGAATTAAAAAATATATCTTATTGTATTACTGATTTTACCAGAAATACACAAAAATCGACATAATTATATTATATATAAAGCTATTGAAGCATTATATATTTACGCTATATTATAGTTGCAAATTGCATATAATATGCCTGTAGCATAAATAATTTAGATTAAAATAATTATTTAGCCATTAATATAATTAAATAATTATAATATATCATAATATCAGTATGTTAATTTAAAAACATGAGTTTATGGAAAGGAAGGGGTGGGGGAAAGCAACAGCAGCAAAATTTGTTTAAGGATGAATCTCAGTAGGTTGATATATCTCGCAATCGTACCGCCTGAATGCAACAAGACTTGCAGGGGACTTAGAACTCACCATCCATACAAATTTTGAAGCGAATCTGTCTAATCAGTTTTGTGAAAACTGAGGTAGAAGTTTAACATTGGCCTTATGAACGAAAACCGGAAATGGAGCTGTTGTAAGAAAATTGCAAGACTGAATTTGCTCAAACCATAAGCGATTAAGTTTTAGAATATTCTCGATTTTTTAAAATTTATTTCATTCGATTTGTTTGCAAGGAAATATTCTTTGATTCTGAAGTAACCCTTGTCAAAAAATGAGTCTAGTAGTCAAGTGGTTGACGACTTAAAACAAGTAGTTGACTACTTAAAACAAGTAGTCAGACTACTGGGTCAAGTAGTCGGACTACTGAGTCAAGTGCTCAGGTGCTCAGTGTTCAAAATCTTGACCACTTGTTAAGTAGTCGGACCACTGAATCAAGTAGTCAGCGCTCAGTGTTCATAAAATCTCGATGCACTTGGTAAGTAGTCAGAATTTTGTGACCACTTATGCAAGTAGTCGGCGCTCAGTGTTCATAAAATCTCGACCACTTGGTAAGTAGTCAGAATTTTGTGACTACTTATGCAAGTAGTCGGCGCTCAGTGTTCATAAAATTTCGACCACTTGGTAAGTAGTCAGAATTTTGTGACTACTTAATTATGCAAGTAGTCGGCGTTCAGTGTTCATAAAATCTCGACCACTTGGTAAGTAGTCAGAATTTTGTGACTACTTATGCAAGTAGTCAGCGTTCAGTGTTCATAAAATCTCTACCACTTGGTAAGTAGTCAGATTTTTGTGACTATACTTATGCAAGTAGTCGGCGCTCAGTGTTCATAAAATTTCGACCACTTGGTAAGTAGTCAGAATTTTGTGACTATACTTATGCAAGTAGTCGGCGTTCAGTGTTCATAAAATCTCGACCACTTGGTAAGTAGTCAGATTTTTGTGACTACTTATGCAAGTAGTCGGCGCTCAGTGTTCATAAAATCTTGATCACTTGGTAAGTAGTCAGAATTTTGTGACTACTTATGCAAGTAGTCGAAACATCATGACCACTTAGCATTTGACTACTTAATTAGTTGTCACAAAATTCTGACTACTTAAGAAAGTGATCACTTACCAAGTAGTCAATTGTACGGGGTTCTCGTGATGAAGAAAATTATCTAAAATGGTGGCACTAAACACGTGTGAGACGGGGTTGTGTGTGCAGAGCTCCCGAAACAATTTGTTTTTCAAGCAGTTTTACATCAGATAAGTACCTTTTCAGTACCTAAAACGTATTATGAAATGTTATTTATTAAAATTCTCGTTACTTTGTGTCAAATTATTTGTTCTAGGTATAGCCTTAAACAGTTATTTCGAGTTATTAATTTATAAATTGACTACTTTAACATGGAGAAATGGAACTTATTAATATTAGTCGTTTGTCTCTACCTGAAATAAAATAAATATATATTTTTATATTTCATATACTTAAAGAAAATAAAAGACAGCAATGTTTGCTCACATTTTTATTGAAGTAAACCAATGTATGATATTAGACCACAGAATCTAGAATATCTGAAGCTGGTGTAATTACGCCTGTGACAGGTGGGCAGCTCTTGATATTGACTAGGTCAAGACACGGCTGTGACAGCTCGCAAATCCACCTGTATCTGATGTTACAAGCCCTGTCATCCCATTTTGTAAGCAAGTTGGCGGGAATATTAGATTTGAAAATTCCCGCGCATGCCTCTGCGACCGTGTTGGTTGGTGAGCCAGGGTGCCAGTCAGTGAACGTGGCAGCTGATTGGCCCGTGCCGTACCACACGTAGTTTCCGTTGATGTTCTGGTCGTTCAGGCTGAACCAGAAGAACGGCACGTTCAGAGCACCGGGAACTAAAAATTTCAGTTTTATTATATAGTGTTGTATATGGAAGGAGTTGTAGTAGGAGGTTCAGTAGCCAGTTCAACGGACTCCTGACGACGAGCTGATTCCATTGGACTGGCTACTGAACCTTCTATGACAATTCCTTCCATGGATAACAAAGAAAGAGTCATCATAGGGGGTTCAGTAGCCAGTTTAACGGACTCGTGACGACGAGCTGATTCCATTGGACTGGCTACTGAACCTTCTATGACAATGCCTTCCATGGATAACAAAGAAAGAGTCATCATAGAAGGTTCAGTAGCCAGTTCAATAGACTCCTGATGACGAGCTGGGTTCATTGGACTGGTTACTGAACCTCCTACGATGACCTAAGTAAAAAATGCTCCTCCCCACAACATTATTACTTACGGCCTACAAGCTGCGCCACTCTGGACACCAGCAGGGCGTTTTCCACCACAGTCTCCACGCTGGCCAGCTCCATGCCTCGCTGTCTGCAGAAGTCAGAAGCCTCCCACCACGTGCTCTGAAATCAGTCACGTGACCAAGTTGTAGTAATTTGAAATTGTGTTATTTATTTATTTTTTTTTTTTAACTGGGAATTTTTGTGTTGCGGTGCCTCCTTAGGCACTTTTGCATGTAGATGTGTAGACAATTATAGGGTAGCTCCACGAGATTGTTGGGTTGCCTACTTACAGGATAACGCTCAGATTTTTACCTAACCTCTTTTCCCCTACTGTTATCAAACTGTACGCTTAAACCATTAAAAAAAAAATGAAACAGTTAGAAATATTAAGGGGCATTCACAAAGCCCTAAGGCCACATTTAGGGCTCGATAATTTAAAGCCTGAATTTAGGCATGCTTTTTAGACCCAAAATTTCTGGTCTTAAATTATCGAGCCCTAAATGTGGCCTTAAGGCTTTGTGAATGCCTCTTATTGACTTTGCTGCCAGATATAATTAACACGAAAATGTAGCTTTTGTGTTCTTTATAAACTCACAGATGATATAGAAACGATAAAATGAAATAATTGCCGTCTATAATTTATAAAAAAAAAATCCTACATTTTCTCCCCTTACAAGCTGCTGATGCAACACAACAATATGGCATGTCAGGCTCCTGTAAAGTATGCAATTTACGTTGCAGTGACATCACGTGGGCCTGACCTATAACTTACGGATCTACTCGTATAATGTAGTGAGTGAAATAATAATAAAATAATAATTTTCTTGTCAAATGACATTGGATAACACTCAAGAATATTTTTATTGCATGATTATAATCATACAATAAAAATTTAATCATGCAATAAAAATATAATCATGCAATAAAAATATGGCATGAAATAAATAGTATTTCGACAGATGATGACCTGTTATTGTATCTGTAATAATTTTCATTTTTTCTTAACCCTCTGTACGCAATTTAGAATCGTCCTGCAATTCAACGGCGTTTGCTTGGCTTTGTTGTTGTTTACATTCAGCAGTAGGTACTTAGAGGGAACTGGAATCACTTGATTTATTGCTCCACAGACAATAATTGTCTGTGAGAGCAATCACAGACAATAAAATTGCTCCTAATTTAACATGTTTTTAATTTTTTTTAACAATAATATATACGTAAGAAATAAATATGCATAACTTAAACATATACAATTTTTTTTTTTTTTTTTTTTTTTTTTTTGCCTAGTTTCTTTATCATTAATTTTTGTTGTGCCATTTCCCCTTCGTATTCAAAAGTCCGCTGGGAAAGTAATGATCGGTGATTGGCTGAATTTTTTTAAGCATCTTAGGGTCAATATCAGTGCATAAGTGTCGTAAAATGGTCATTATTGACGTGAAATTTGGAGTCGATTTACATTTTATTTAATGATTTATTGTATTTTAAACAGATATCATTGGCAAATATTGTATTTTTTTCCATTTACTTGACATTTCAATCTATCAAATAAAATAAGTGTCAAAGGTACCACAAATGTCATATCGCAGAAAATAAATAGTTTTTGGTATGCTACTACCATGTTAAATAGGTGCTTTTTGCCTACATTCACTTGACGTCATATTTTTAATTGTGACGTATGGTGACGAAAGACCCGTATATTTTGTTGTATTAATGTAAGTCACAGCATATTGCAGCACATAGAAAATCTGAAAGAACCGCGCGATGACAATAGAGTATTGTCCTCAATTTTTTTATTGCAGAAATGGATAGAGGGTGCAAAGTTATGCTACCCTGATTTTTTTCAGATTTTTTAGAGCCCGGGAACTATTTTTAAAAAATTATTGAAAGTCCTTTTCGTGACGTCACGAGACGCCGCTCCTTAAGAAAAAGATAGGACTTGCCGCCGCGTGACGTCACAAAAAGGACTTTCAATAATTTTTTAAAAATAGTTCCAGGTCTCAAAAAAATCTGAAAAAAATCAGGGTAGCATAACTTTGCACCCTCTATCCATTTCTGCAATAAAAAAAATTGAGGACGATACTCCATACAAGACTCGAGGTTCTCATATTCATTAAGGGAAAGAGAACACCGATCAGCTGTTTTTTTAGTCCCATCTGATTAACATGTAAACCTTAGAAGACACACAAACATTCATAATTTTTTTTTAAGCCAGATTTTAGTACCTAAAAAAGTCACAGAAAAAAATCAAAACAACTGTTCGAGCCAATTTTTTTGATTAAATTTTTAGTTTGTCTCTCCATGGGAAAACCCTCTATGCTGAAAATTAAAAAAAAAAAATAATAATAATTAAAAAAAAAAGGCTCGAACAATTAATTGTCTTGAAATTTGTTCTATGGCTTTCAGATACTAAAATCTGTGTCATTTTTTGGTTGGTATAAAGGCTTCAGGTCAGCTGATTTTTCGGTGTTCCAACCCGCTATACCAAACTTATGTAAAAAAAATTGTGAATTCGTTTTTTTCACTAACAATAAGAAAAAGATTTTTTAGGGAAAATTCCTTTCCGGAACTTTGGTCCAAACTGAAAAATAAAGTAGATAATTCAAAATTTAAATTCTTTACTTGATTTATAACCGAAAAAGTTAAAAAAAAAACTTTGTTTCATTTTCAAGTGCAAAATGGACCTTAGCGACAGCAGTTGCGCATCGCGAGCGCACTCACTTGAAGCCTCTATTTTGGGGCGATTGACACATTTTGGTCATGTATGCCCCCTTCAGAATTTTTGTGTGTCTGCTATAAGGTTTACATGTTAATCAAATGGGACTAAAAGAACAGCTAATCGGTGTTCTCTTTCCTTTAAGAGTCTGATTATGAATTTCTTACCCCTACTCCATTGGCGGGGACCTGGGGTGAGAAGTAGTAAGCTCCGTTTCCCAGTCTGCACACTCCAAGACCCGCAACTGTCACAAAAACAAGAGTGTAGGATGGGAACGTTTTTTACAGCAGAATTCAAAGAACTATTAAGGTTAAGGTATCACGTCCAATCAGGGAACACATGATTATCTCTGTTCTCTGGTCCAATGTTAAAAAAAAATTCACTCATGAAAATAATTAAAAAATATTCTCCTCTACATCTCCTATCAGTAGCTAAAATATCAGGTATACACAAATTCATAACTCAAAAACTATCTCTAATTTATGTGCCTGATATTTTAGCTTATACTGAAAAAGAATAATAGATGAGAACATTTTTAATTTGTTTCATAATTTTCATGTGTGGGATTTTTATTAAACATTGGGCGTGTTACCTTACCCTTAAAATAAAGTTAAATGATATAAAATTAAAGAAAAAATAAAAAAGTAAATAGTAATAAATAATGAAATAAAATTACGACAAATTAATTTGTTTAATTTCAAAACATTGTAAAAATAATTGAAATTTTAAGCAACTTTTCCAACAACTTACTGGTAAATGAAAATTAACATTTATTTACTAACAAAAAAATGAAAACTTTATATAGTTATACAAAAATAATATAGCAATATATTTTGCATTTAAAATTTTAATTCATTAAATAATTTAATTTAATTGACTTCACTTACTCTTTTTCTCACAATCGGCTCGAATCACGTCCAGCTGTAAAAAGAGGCAGATTTTTTCCATATAGTTCTTCAATAACAATGTTATAAAATCCTGCGTACAACAACAATTACTTTATACTTGGATCAAAATATAATATTGTTATTTTTTATTATTTCTTAGAATTATAATATGGCAAAAATAAGATGATTATAGCTTTTGAACCTCATTCCCATGCAAGTAACAAAGAAAGTTTAAAAATCAGGTAAAATAATAACAATATAACTAATAATGTTCATCAAGCCGCGTCTAAGCCGCGTTCTAATTGGTTCCGCTGCGGAAATGTTTTTCCACGTGAAATTTTTTAGACAAAAGCTTTTGAAGTCACCTTAATGGAGGTCCATTTAGGATACTATACTATCTCTTATGATTTTTTATAGAAATAATCGTTGTAGGAGGTTCAGTAGCCAGTTCAATAGACTCCTGACGATAAGCTGGTTCCATTGGACTGGTTACTGAACCTTCTATGACAATTCCTTCCATGGATAACAAAGAAAGAGTCATCATAGAAGGTTCAGTAGCCAGTTCAATAGACTCCTGACGACGAGCTGGTTCCATTGGACTGGCTACTGAACCTTCTATGACAATTCCTTCCATGGATAACAAAGAAAGAGCCATCATAGAAGGTTCAATAGCCAGTTCAATAGACTCCTGACGATGAGCTGGTTCCATTGGACTGGCTACTGAACCTTCTATGACAATTCCTTCCATGGATAACAAAGAAAGAGTCATCATAGAAGGTTCAGTAGCCAGTTCAATAGACTCCTGACGATGAGCTGGTTCCATTGGACTGGCTACTGAACCTTCTATGACAATTCCTTCCATGGATAACAAAGAAAGAGTCATCATAGAAGGTTCAGTAGCCAGTTCAATAGACTCCTGACGATGAGCTGGTTCCATTGGACTGGCTACTGAACCTTCTATGACAATTCCTTCCATGGATAACAAAGAAAGAGTCATCATAGAAGGTTCAGTAGCCAGTTCAATAGACTCCTGACGACGAGCTGGTTCCATTGGACTGGCTACTGAACCTTCTATGACAATTCCTTCCATGGATAACAAAGAAAGAGCCATCATAGAAGGTTCAATAGCCAGTTCAATAGACTCCTGACGATGAGCTGGTTCCATTGGACTGGCTACTGAACCTTCTATGACAATTCCTTCCATGGATAACAAAGAAAGAGTCATCATAGAAGGTTCAGTAGCCAGTTCAATAGACTCCTGACGATGAGCTGGTTCCATTGGACTGGCTACTGAACCTTCTATGACAATTCCTTCCATGGATAACAAAGAAAGAGTCATCATAGAAGGTTCAGTAGCCAGTTCAATAGACTCCTGACGACGAGCTGGTTCCATTGGACTGGCTACTGAACCTTCTATGACAATTCCTTCCATGGATAACAAAGAAAGAGCCATCATAGAAGGTTCAATAGCCAGTTCAATAGACTCCTGACGATGAGCTGGTTCCATTGGACTGGCTACTGAACCTTCTATGACAATTCCTTCCATGGATAACAAAGAAAGAGTCATCATAGAAGGTTCAGTAGCCAGTTCAATAGACTCCTGACGATGAGCTGGTTCCATTGGACTGGCTACTGAACCTTCTATGACAATTCCTTCCATGGATAACAAAGAAAGAGTCATCATAGAAGGTTCAGTAGCCAGTTCAATAGACTCCTGACGATGAGCTGGTTCCATTGGACTGGCTACTGAACCTTCTATGACAATTCCTTCCATGGATAACAAAGAAAGAGTCATCATAGAAGGTTCAGTAGCAAGTTCAATAGACTCCTGACGACGAGCTGGTTCCATTGGACTGGCTACTGAACCTTCTATGATGACTCATTCTGAGTCAGGGTGTCCACCCCTGCGAACATACCAGACAACAGTCGTTCCTCCCGGTGTAGTAATTGTTGATGACTGGAGGGTGGACTGGCCAGGGCTTGGGGTGCTGGTGGTTGGCCAAATCATCTTGGAGAACGGCGTTTTCCTCAGTGAGACAGCCGATACGTTCCTTCAGTTGTCCTACAGCTTCCTCCAGGGCTGTCAGTTGCTGGCTGGTGGGGTAGAGTTAGACCAAGTTGATGTTTAATATTTGTCTATGGGGATGAACCTGCATGATTTTTTTAAAATTATTTTTTCTGATGATTCCCCAAGCTTTGAACATCACTTTGGTCTATTGATAAAAAGTAGAGGTATCCGTTGTGACTGAAGTTTTCTACGGTTCCCTCAGTCTCACCTCAGCAAATGCTATAAGGACTCGTAACAGGCCGTGGCATCCGTTCCCTACCTTATCCCTACCTATTATCCCGCCACGAGCTGTAACCTTTTAATAGGGGTGTATCCTTGTAAAAAAAAAATAAATAAATAAATAAAAATTTGAATAGGGAACCTTGGGTTTTGTATTGCAAAATTTTTTCATATTTTCTTGAAACTCTTTGATAACATTAATTAAAATAAAGAAAAAAATATGATGTGACGTCATAGTCATGCAAATATTTAACATACAAACATAGGGATGACGTTGCATAACTATGACGTCACAGCGTTTTTCCCATCGATTTATAGGGTGTTAGAAGGTTAAAAATCTGAAAATTTAACAATAAATTACTCAATTAAGGTCCTCTAATATGCGATACAAATTTTCATAAAGGTTTTCCATTATATTATGACATGGGAGTGGGGAAAAACAAGTTGGTTTGTTTATTATGAGTTTTTTCTTGTTTTCTTGTGTACATGTTTTTTTTTTTTAAACAATTAAGAATGCATGTCATCTCTATATGAGCTTGGAACTATAGGAGGGGTAAAACCTGAATTATGAGCTTTTTCTAGAAAAGTCGCAAAACCAGTAACGCCCTCTCTGATTGGCCGTGACATCACTGCGCAAAAAACCCTCTACTTACATACCCTGGCTCTGCCAGTACTCTGGCTCTGCCAGGGTTAACAGTTGCGACTTTGGAGTTGCGACTTCTGTTTAGGCGCAAAACAAAAAGCTCGTAATTTCAGCATAATGGGATAAGGATAAGGTATATGGGGAAAGGATGATGGCCACGGCCTACTACGCATCCAAGCATTTGCTGAAGTGAGACTGAGGGAACCGTGGAAAACCTCAGTCAGGACGGACACCTCTATACTTTTTATCAATGGACCAATTGATGTAACGTCCAAAGCCTGGAGAACCACATATAAGTGCATCACTGCACTGGGTGGAAAGAGAGATGAATTTACCCCAGGGAGGGAGTAAAAATGTAATTTTATGATGCTACATTGATACTTACTCAACCGTTGGTGCCGGCGTTATGGGGATGGAGTCCTGAAATTAAAATAAAAAAATTTAAGGGTACGGTAATACACCCAAATGTTAAAAAAAAAAAAAAATCCCTCGCATGAAAATTATGAAATATTTTAAAATCTTCTCCTCTAAATCCCCCTATCAGTAGCTAAAATATCAAGTATGCAAATACGATCTAGTTTTCAATTGTTAATTTTTAAAGTTGACTTATTTAACATGGAAGTTCCATTTCTCTATGTTAAATTAGTCAACTTTAAAAATTCATAATTCAAAAACTATATAGCTGAAATTTGTATACCTGATATTTTAGCTACTGATAAGGGATGTAGACGAGAATATTTTAATTTTTTTCATAATTTTAATGCAAGGGATTTTTTTTATACATTGGGCGTGTTACCTTCCCATTAAGTAATAACATCTTTAATTAATTAGGAAGTTTTTGATCGACATTTCGTTAAATTTTAAAAATTGAGTTTGTTAACATAATTTTAAAATTTAGAACTATATAACTTCAAATCATAATAAGATAATAAGGGTGATTCGAGTTTTATAGTCCTTGTAAAAGTTGTCAATTCCTGTACACATTTTATACATATAAAATAAAGTAAATATACAGGGTGTCCCAAAGATCTTTAGATTTTTCAAACTCTAATAGCAACCGTTTAGTATTTTTTAATGTTCACTTTATATACATCAAATTAAAGCTCTGAATTTAACATTTTCAAACATATGAACAGAAAAAAATTGAAAGGTGATTTTTCTCTTTTTATTCGTTAGAAGGCAAAATGGGAGCTTTTCGCACTTTTTCGTGCATCGTTTTTTGGACGAGGTGTTCCCAGGCATATGGATCGACGTGGGACCCCACAACACGAGTCCTCAGGTTCTCTGACGTCACTCCCTCAGAATTCTTCCTACGGGAATATGTGAAGGACGACGTATTCAAAATTCCAGTGTGAGACTTATTGGAGCTAAAGCAAGGCATCACCACCACGATCTAGTCCACCGTGCCTGTCATGCTGCGCAATGTGTGGCGTGAGTTCGAGGAGGGACTGGATGTTTGCTGAGCCACCAACGGAGTCCATTTAGATAGGACTTGTAGCATTTGCATTCAAAAAAATCAACAAGCATAAGAATTGATGCAAGCAATTTTTAGGTGCAGGTGCACTCGTGATTCAGGAAAAAATAAGTGACCATTTTTCTTTTTAACGTTTAAAAAAGAAAAATCACATTTAAAACAAAAAAAAAAAATCTGTTTACAGTTTTGAAAATGTTAAACTCAGAGCTTTAATTTGATGTAATGTATATAAAATAAACATTAAAAAATATTAAACGATTGCTATTTGGGTTTGAAAAATCTAAAAGATCTTTTGGACACCCTGTACATTCTTTTTGTATTTTTTAATTATTTAATTTATTTCACTCGACTAGTGGATCAAAACTATAATTATATCCAATTTATAATTATTTGTCATTTATATTTAATATTATACAGGTTAAATTATAATTATGCTTCATCAGCGTCAGTTAAAGATCCATGAGGTATAGAAATTAAATTAATAAGCAATGTAAATAAAGAATATGCCAAGCAGAAAAATAATTCAACAACTTCATCACTTGATGTCGACAAGTACAAATAATTATCAGTTTATATAAGTGGATAATTTATAATTAAATTAGGTACTTACTGCGCTAGTCAGTGCAATTGCAGAGCACCATGCAAGCAGACCCTGTAATAAGAGATTTGGTTATCATTCTGTACTGCAACATTTTAACAATAATAAAATAAAATAGTAAATTTAAAAAAAAAACTCCTTATATTTTTCTCTTTATTCACAATTTTTTTGGCATATTTTTATATTCTTTAACTGTGTTGTAGCTTCCAAGCCATTATTTTACAATTAAATAATTAAATTATAATATTATTGGTACCACAAATAAATGTTAAGTTCTAAATTTAATTAATATTAAAAAATTATTGCAGCAATTTAAACCTTTATTTCACATTAAATTTGATCAAGCACGCATTACAAAATAAAATCTACAACTGCTATATAATATATAAACCTCTGAAAACACAAAAATTGGCCAACATTTTAATCCAAAATCATCAAATTTCATTTTGATGCTAAACAAAATCTTTTGAATTTATATGAGAAATAATATAATATATTATACTTCAACTTTGAGTCTATGAATTGGGATAAAAAGTTTTCAAATTATTATTGAATTATATTTTTGAATCCAATTTTGGTCCTAATAATTTCAAATCCGATAGCAAATGAACATGCTGTGTTACAAAATAATATTTACAATGTGAAATCTGATGCGTTTTGGTGATAATTGCATCCACTTACCAAGAGCGCGCTACTACGCATTTCTCTCTTCATGTTAAACCTGAGGGACGAATGCGGAGGTCCTGTACCAAGCAAGAACTTTTATAACTTCTGCAGTCTTTATTTACAAACAATTAAATGTTTATATTTTGAAATGTGCATTCCGTTTTAATTTACTGTAAATAAACGTGATGTTTTTGTAAAATCTAACTTCCGTATTGAGATGCATTTTTAAGTTTAATGAAAATTATACAAACAGTTTTGTTTAATAATATAGTACCCCTTGAAAGGAAAAAAATGTCAATATAATTAAAAGTTGGAGAGTGGATATTTACATGTTGTTTTGCCAAGCCTTTAAAAAAGAGAGTTGAAAAATGTGATGACAAAGCCTAATTAAAAATTAACACATTTTCTACTTGTTTACCATTGTAAAAAATGTAAGCAGTTGCATGCATTGCAGTTTATTACTATATTTTCAATGGTTGAATTTATTTAAGGCTTAGTTATAATGATGCGATTCACGAAGAAGTTAGCCAAGTTTCTAACCACGTTTAGCTTAACCACGTTTAACTAGGTGGTTTAACACGTAAAACAGGTATAGTTAAACGTGGTTAAGCTAATCATGGTTAGAAACCTGGTTAACTGCTTCTTGAATCGCGCCCTTTGAAAATGTTAATAAACTGCATGCTTTGATCATCTTTGATGACACAGGAAGTTTCGAAATTTTAATTAATTTAATTAATTAAATTATTAAAATTGATATTGTGATAGAAATCTGATTCGTTAAGTTTTAATTTAAAATTAAATTAAATATTTAAGTCGTGTGATACAAAGAAGCAGTTGATGAATAATTTCATCAGTCATTTCAAGAGAAATATATATTATTTGCGAATGTTGTAAATCATTGATAATATGATAATTAAATGTTAATTCCAATAATATTATATTTAATATTATTATTTTTTATTTTATTTCTAAACCACGAAGTTGTGAAGCAATTATGGACCTTACGCTTCATGTACATAGGGTTTAAAATTGTATCAAAACTTCATGGTTTATTCGACACTTAATATATTCTGAAGTGACGACCTAATTAATCATTATTAATCATATAATATTTTTAAATTCTCTCATCAACACAAATAAAAACAAAAATTAAAAAACGTATATAATAGTATCTTAAAATTATTATATTATATATTCTATAGCGGCTGACAATTGTATGACCTTGGCTGGTACGAAATCTTGTAAATGTTTTCAGTAAATAAAAAAAAATAAAATAAATAATATATATTATATTAAAAAAAATGTGAATAATGAATAATTATTAAGAATCTATTAAAGATGAATTTAAAATTTTATTTTATTTTTAATTAATAGATATACTTAAAGTTATTGTAAATTAAAATATAATTATAAATAATTATTTTCTTGAATTATTTTACCAAAAGTTTATTTTTAATTTAAAATTGTTTTTATTTTAACTTGTGCATCCACATGAAGATTAATTTAACAAACAGTAAATTCGTTTGGAGGCAGTGTTGCCAACCGTGCGGGTATTACCCGCGGCGACGGGCGTTTTTACTAAAAATTTGCAGGAACGGGAAAAAGGGTATTTTTGTCGATCAATGGGAAAAAACGGGTATTTTTACTCAAATGGGTGTTTTAATGCAAAATTGTGTGCTTTCAACATATTTTTGTACCAAAAACAAAACATTTTTAAAAAAATATTATCAATAGGAGGATTCGAGGAGGATTGGAGTCTCTTAACCAATCACATTCAAGAATTTTATTTTTTAAAAATTTGATTGGCTATTGACGCTAGTAATAAAAAAGCGCGAAATAATTATATCACTTAAAAATTACTTATTCAAATTGGTGGCTGCGTTTGCATGCATGCATTGATCGATATATATGTCGTAAAATTGTCGTATCCAAAAAGTGTAAATCATATTAATTAATAGAAAAATATTAAGAAATCGATGAAGTATAATATAATATACGTATAATTATGGGATCAAGAATGAGTGGCACATAAAATATTTTTCCAATTAAAAAAAAAAAAATGCCAGAAAAAAATATTAAATTAAACGAACTTCAAATTTCAAATGTGTTTTTTTTTTTTTCCGTTTTCCAGAAATCAAGAAAAAACTTTATAATGTTATAAAATGAACACCATGAATTTGCTGCCCAGTTTTGGATTTTAGCCCTATAGCTGTTTTGGTTCCGACCTGCAGCCTAGCTAGCTAGAGGCTTAATTAAAGCTCGATCGATCCTTTAATTATATTAAGCAAAAAAAGTAAAAAAAGAAAATTGTAACTGATCTGATTAACCATGCAAACCCTCCCTTCCATGAAAATAACAACTGCAATACCTTAATTGATAATTTTTTTACTGGCTAAAAAAAAAAATAATAATAATAATAAATAAAACAAAATAAATAATTAAAAAAAAAATAATAAAAAACGAATAAAAACAGGGTTTTTTCAAAAAAAAATATATGTTTATTTGTTATAAAAACGTCACAAAACGTTTAAATAACATGTCAAATCCAAAACCGGCACTTTTTCAAAAATCATTGTCTCCGTACAATTTTTTTTTTTTTATACTCAAATTAAGAGATGCTCTCTGATAAATTTATATGATGAACTTAATTAATTAATTAACTGCTATATGCTATACATTCCACTAAACGTGTTTATAATTTTTTTGAATTTTTGGGGTCCGAAACACCGAAACAGCAGGACTACGAGGTGTATAATGCAAAAAAAAAAAAAAAATGTATAAATTATACATCATGCATGAAAAGTAGTAAAACGTGATAAAATGGAAAAATATACAATACATTATACATAAAAAAAAATTCCCCCCCCCCCCCGCTCAACGACTCGAAAACGTGTTTTTTTGGTAATTTTGCATTTCCAAAATAGCATATACGGTGACGGGCATTTTTACTCTGAAACGGGTATTTTTGAGCTCCAGATTGGGTTTAATGGGGATTTTTCATCTCATCGGGTTGGCAACACTGTTTGGAGGATTAATTCCCACTAAAATAAGACGAAATTAATAAAAAATACATACTTGAAGATATAATGAAAATTAATGTTATATATATTATATAATTAAGAATCGTGTCTTTTGACGTCGAGTCTAAACTGATTTGTCTTATTAAAAATTTAGGTGTGACAACTAGGAATGTAAATTATAAAATTATATTACAATTTTGCTTGTAATATTAAATAATGCTTTATTCGTAGTTTGATTCTAATAATTAATAATTTTCTAATTTTAAATATATGTTATTTTTTTTTTTAAACAAACGTGTTTCAACTAATTGAAAATGTACGTATTATTTTTTTTATTTGACATAAATGTTAAATAAAAATATATTTGTTATGGAATATTATTGTTTAAATATTTTTTTAATTATTATTCTTTTCGGTGTGCTATATATATATATATATATATATATATATATATAATATGTATATTGTGTAACTTTTTACTATTTCAAAAGTGCAACATTTTTTTTTTTTTTTTTTTAATATTTTCAATATCATTTTCATATCAAATTCAATAATTTAATTCACGCAATTAAAATAATTAACTCTCCCTAACACAGTTAGTGATACGTGTCTTTTTACATGCACGTCACATCACGTGGTCAAGTATCGTGTACATGAGAGTACCAGCTAATGTAATTCTTCAAGGACTTTGGAGGTAAACAAAATGTTTAGCGTCCGTAACAAAGTACAATCCTGTCCAAAACAAACTTGATCTAACACGAATCACATCTTTCAAAACTCTCTTATATACCTTGATAATTAGCATGAAACTCCTAAGGGTATATACTTAATACCCTGATTTATAAGCATGTAATAAGACATACCCTAATTCAACCTGAAATCAGGTAAAAACAGATGATATTGTTTTGCGATGTAATGTACTCGGTTGCAAATTGTGGGCCCACGGTCGCGGAGAGATCAGTTTTCTTGTGTCCTCCGACCATGTCGTACCTTCCTTTGCTTCTGTCTGCAACCTTGCTGGTCTTGCAGCCCCTGGGGTCCTCAGGGGACGCAGCCATCCAATGTCCGGACATACAACTCAAGTTCCCCTTCGAGCTCTCACAGGTAATGTTAAATTGTGGTATAATAGTCGCCGTAATGAAGCATCATCGACCTCAATTTTTTTATTGCAGAAATGGATAGAGGGTGCAAAGTTTTGCTATCCTGATTGTATGTCAGATTTTTTACAGCCCTGAAAGCTGAAAGAATTTTTAAAAAAAGGACTTTCAGTAATTTTTTAAAAATACTTCCAGGGCTGTAAAAAATCTGAAAAAAAAATTAGGGTAGCAAAACTTTGCACGCTCTATCCATTTCTGCAATAAAAAAAAAAATTTGAGGTCGATACTCCATTGCTGACAATGGAAAAACTGCATAAAATTTGCGTATTTGGATAAAGGATTTATAATATAAATTCTTTAGTTATGTATTGCCAATTTTCTTCCGATATTTTGATATTTTTGTACCCTCTAACTCCCTTAAAATCGTCAAGTAATAGTCATGCAAATATTTAACACCCAAGCGTAGGAAAAAATATATATTGACTATGACGTCACAGCATCTTTCACCTCGATTTTCAGGGTGTTAGAGGGTTCAAAAATATCTGGAACAAATTTATAATATTTAACTTGAGGTCTTTCATCCAAATATGCAATAAAAATAATAAAAAGAACTATATATGTTGTCCAGAGGAACTTTAATACGATTTTGGCAATTAGGCATATCATGTATATTTAGCTACAGGTAGAATAAACAGCCATATGGCAAAAATTACTATATTGTATATTATTCATTGCCGACAATTTGCGAAGAAGCCACAAAACTCCTATTAGCTATTCTAAAAAACTCTGTATACGTTTGGTGTTTGATTCAACACTTTCTTCGTCTTATTTCAATGAAAAATTCATACTTTGGTACACTTGACTTTTAGATGAAAAAATTATTCAATAATGTAAAATATTTTTGACGATATTATGAAAAAATAAAAATTAAACTTTAAACATCCTCATTTTTAGCAAGGGATATATGGGTAAGTTGAGGACGAAAATTTTCAACTGTCTCCTAAGTTACAAATCACAATGTTTTCAGTTCCTGGGCGTGTGGTACGAAATCTCGCGGTTTTCGCGGCCCGCCCCCACGCCCACCACGGCGGCCCAGCACCTCACCCAGCGCCCCCTGCTCTCCGCGTGTGTCCGCCTCACGTTCTCGCTGAGGGACGACGGGAAGTTGAGGGTAGAGAGGACTGGCTTGGACATCAATGGGAAGCTCATCACTCAGGTCGGAGAGGCGGCACAGGGACAGGCGGAGCACGCCAGGCTGTACTTCAAGTACCCAGGTATGTGGGGGTCATAATTTATAGAGTTTTATTGAATAAAGATGGAGATCTGAATGACTGCAAATTTAATTTATAAATAATAATTTCTTGTCATATGGATAGCAGTTATAATGAACAACCTGAGCGAAATTTTTTTATTGCATATTTCATATTTGGAAAGAAGAACTCGAGATTTTTGTACTGGAAACTTTTTGTCAACACTCGATCTAAAAAAATAATAATAATAATAAAAAAAAAAATCGCAAGAGGGATCGAAATAATAGGCGCCGTAGAGTTATAATCATGCAGCAACACACCTTTCTTTGCATACTTGCGTATTAAATATGTATATATATATAATATAAATATATATATAAATATATATATATATATATATATATATATATATATATATATATATATATTACAGGGATACGTACACCCCTAAGAGCTTACAGCTCGCGGCGGGGTATATAATACTGCATGGGTATAATTATAATGCATGAGTATAAAAAGGTAATCGCGTTTTACAGCAATTAACAACTAATATGTTTTCAACAATATTCATACTTAAATTTACATAAATTGACAAAATATACAGTATTAAAATTATAATTGTATATATTATAATTATTACATATATATATTATATAATCTTAAAATTTGGATTAATTTTTTATTATACAAAACTGCAGAATTAAGGTACTCGATCATCTAGCTATATTATATAAAAAAAAGAAAAATAAAAAATGAAAGTGATCCACATTGTAGTGTGTTTTGTATAAAATTTGTTTTGCTAAATTTAACTTCAATGTCGAATTTACTGATATTTTAATGTATATATATTATTTATTATTCTTATAACTTAATTCCGCTTAATTCCTATGTTATTATTTTTCTTCCAACTTTAAATATTTTCATAAATTAGTTCTTAAAAAGTCACCAGATGTCAGGACCATTCAGACGAAGATAAGAACTTATAATTATTGCTCCTAGATGGCAGTAAAGTTCACTTAACGTTCTTTATGGAGGTAATTTTTGAAACTACTCTGTCAGTGAAATTTTAATATTACTAATTAGGAAGTTAAATATTTAATTGAAGATTTGCTGTTGTGTCTATCTCAAATATTTCCTAACAAATCCTATAAATAATTTATTTAATATATCTGGTTGGACTTTTTGTCAAGAAAATATTAATTTCTGAATTTAATTTTTATTATTTTTTTCCTATGATTGAATAAATTTAATGATAAAATAAAACAAGTCAACTTAATTCATTAGCAAGGAAAGTGTATTTTAGGATACCCTAACTTTAAGTACTTTCAATTATTAAAGTTATGCTATTAATATAATACTCAATTAAAACTTATTTTATTAATTAAGTAAAAGAAAGCAATCTTTTTAATTATTTGAATGAAGATTTTAAGAGGTATGTAAAAACTAAGAAAAAACTACAAAAACAAATATTTAATTTACAAATTTTTTTAATTATCATTAATGCAATTTTTGCAGTACAAAGTTTGAGGATGCAGTTCATTTAAATGCCATTACAATAATACATTGATTAATTACAACTTACAATATCAATAAAAAACTGCATAATATGATAAATGTATTTAATTGTAAAAAGTTATGATCATGTACTTTGATTTTGCTATGGGAAAAATTAGATAAAAAAAGTTTTGATACTGATTTTTTAAAAGAAAACAATATTTCAACAAATTTAAGCAATGATATTTATTTCATTTTATTGCAATAGCTAAAAATAATTCTTTAGTTTGAGACAAAATTAAAATTAAGTAATAAAAACTGTAAATTATTAATTTTGAAATGGAGTGAATTTTGAAATAAAATTGAAGATTTACAATATTTAAAGCCCAAAGATATTGATTGAATGAAAACAGGCTGTATTCATTAAATACTGCAAAGTAAGATCTGACACTTGACCTCACCACCGCTGTATGACGATGGTCCCAGATCTCAACTCCTCCACTTCTCTACGTAAATCGTCTCTCTCCCTCTCCAACTGTTCGAGATAATCACTCGTCACGGAAGTCTGACAGGCAACCTCTTTGGTCAAACTCTCATCTTCAAAATAACACTCAGCCTCTATCACCTCTTGCTTGATTGGAAAATTAAAGTCCACCTCTACTTCCATATGTTCACTACCTGGCTCTAGTTTAATATTTGGTACCTCTACTGATTCAATAGGAGCTAATTTTGATTGTATATCCCTACACTCTAGGTCCATCACAGGAGCAGCTTTCTTGGTTGTCTGAACTTTTTTCTTGGGAATGTTGGGGGTTGGAGGTAAGAAGGCTGCAGCCTCTTTGATTTTCTGACGACGTTTCTGAGCTCTGTTATAGCGGCTCTCGTGCTGTAGGACTTTCTTCGGGATCTTGTTGTCTCCGGAGCCGAGGTTGATCGACGGGGCCCAATCGACGTTGGTGTCGTCAAACAGATGGGACGGTCTACCTGTGGGCATGAGGGGACAGTTAGTTTTAGTGAGGGGAGGGAGGGGGGAAATCATCCCTATCCTTGTCTACCATATTTTTTTTTTTTTTTTTTACATGGATACACCCCTAAGAGCTTACAGCTCACCGCGGGGTAATGGATAGGGATAAGGTAGGGAAGGTTGAGCGTGGCGCAGTGCATTGACCGGTTCTCGTTAGATCACCGAAGTCAGGCTACGTCGAGCGTGGTTTAGTACTTGGATGGGTGACCATTTCAAGTAAAAAATACGCTGCTCCCTCCCTGGGGTAAATTCATCTCGCTTTCCACCCAGTGCAGTGATGCACTTGTGTGTGGTTCCCCAGGCTTTGGACATCGCTTTGGTCCATTGAGAAAAAGTAGAGGTGTCCGTCCTGACTGAGGTTTTCCACGGTTCCCTCAGTCTCACCTCAGCGAATGCTGGGACGCGTAGCATGCAGGCCGTGGCCACTATCCGTTCCCTGCCTTATCCCTACCCAGTACCCCGCCGCGAGCTGTAAGCTCTTAGGGGTGTATCCTTGTATAAAAAAAAAAAAAAAAAGATGGTGGCCACGGCCTGTTACGCGTCCCAGCATTCGCTGAGGTGAGACTGAGGGAACCGTGGAAAACCTTAGTCAGGACGGACACCTCTACTTTTTCTCAATGGACCAAAGTGATGTCCACAGCCTGGGGAACCACAAACAAGTTTGACAATGTGTAATGTACACATCAGGCAAGCTGGAATGTTACTTAATTTGCTGGAGTAGACAAAAATATGCGGGATCTCATAAGGCCTCTGTATAGACATTTTATATGGTGTCGACAGTATGCATAATATATGTACATACATGCATACAACAATGGTCACATACAGAGAAATACAGTACTGTATGCATATTGCAAGTATGCATATGCCAATAATACTGTTATTTGAAAGGTTGCAAAGTAATAAATGTAGATAATAATACTACAGTGTTTTAAGCTGTATAAATGTATCATACCTTTCAAAAAGTGTTTGGCACACACACGCATGTGACGTTGTTTTGACTCTGCCGCACCGATTTTTCCGATCCTTGTCAACCAAAGTGCATTGCGTTTTTCTGATAGCATTCTAGTCTTATCACATTGATTTTTTATTACTTTAGGTATACAATATAAGCCTACACCTTTTTGAAGCTTAGAATCACTTCGGCATTGTCTATAAAATACACAAATAACCATTATAAATCATAAACAACTTGACATAATTTTCTTGCGAATTTTTTGTCAATCAGCTGTTTCTTTCCCGCCGGCATCAGCTGTTCATTGTGACGTCATCAAAAAAATGTAAACAAACCTTCCGAGACGAGGAAAATAATAATAAATTGTAATTATTGAGGAATTTTCCGGGTTATAATTAATATTACTGATAGGTAATTAAAAACATTTAATGTCTTATTTAAATTAAGAGGTAAAAATAGCATAAATACACAATATATAATAGATTATAAAGCCCAGAAAGTATCATATGCATATGATACGTACCATTTAAAAAGTGTATGTTGCACACACAAGGGTCTGTATTCCTTGTTTGTAAGCTAACACCATCGTTATATTTTATCAACTTTTTTCTATGCATATTGATTTGTTTAATCCACAAATTTCTTCTTCTTTCTGAGAGTTCAAAGGTCTTGTTGCATTGGTGTCTTATCACTTTTGGGATTCTGTAAAATCTCGAGCCCTTATCTCTCCCAGATCGAAACTTGCATCCAGAAATACAACACGACACCATTGTAGCACTTCACATACGTGGTTTGAAGTAATTAATCACAACAATGGTCCAAATTATCACAACAAACGTGAGGAGTCTTTTTAGTAACTTTTTGTCAATGGCGAAATAAAAGCAGTGACACCAACATTAAAAAAATATCGGTATTTTGGGAAATTTTTACTATATGTAATTATTTTTATTATAATATATTCAAAAAAGAACAGGAAAGCAAGGATATTTTAATATAATTATTATATAAAATAATATAATATATACTGTATATATATTTATTTAATGTAACAATTGAATTAATTGCAAAAAAAAATATATATAATGCATACAAAACAAAAATTAAATTATGTAAATGCAAAAATGCAATGTTAATTATTCTAGATCGAGCCTGCAGATGATCGAGGACATTAAAATTCCAAAATCTCTCACAAAATGTACCAGGAGTTGGATGATTTGTAAATTTCTCTGCTATATATGACATATTGACAGATTTGATTTTTTCTTATATATAAATGTAATTATAAACCTAAATTTTACAAAAAATTTATTAAAAAAAATATTTATTAATATTATGAATAAATCATGCACATATAGGGGGTTATTTTATTGATACATAACGGCATCAATTTGCTTTGATTTTCACCTTCAAAATTTATAGTTTTCCCATCTGAATTAAAAAAAGGTTATTTGTTTATTTATTTATTTATTTATTTATTTATTTATTTATTTATTTCTTTATTTATTTATTTATTTATTTATTTATTTATTTATTTATTTATTTATTTATTTATTTATTTATTTATTTATTTATTTATTTATTTATTTATTTATTTATTTATTATTTATTTATTTATTTATTTATTTATTTATTTATTTATTTATTTATTTATTTTTAATTTACTATGTAATATCCAAAAAAAACTCCCCTATGCATATAAATAATGTAAACCTTGTAATAAATTTGAAGTATATTTTTGTTATATTTCAGAACACATTGGTATCAATTTTACGTTTAATGTCATGACCTTCAGGTGACCTCACTGTTAATTGTTGACCTTTGTTGCAGGCGAGGTTGAGGAAGACCTCGGTGTCCTGGAGGCGGACTATGAAGACCACGCCCTCTTGTACGGATGTCATCTCACCAGCACGGGTCACGTTAGCCAGAACGCATGGATTCTCGGGTAAATTATGTCTTTATGTACTCTGTGTAAAATAATTTCAGTTATTCTGGGCTATCATATAATTATCACAGATTCATTATAATGTGTTGCATTGCGAGTCTCACCAATTTTATGTATTACATCAGGTCTTGATATATTATGTCCTATAATATGGCATGCAGCACCACGAGATTGTTGGGTTGCCTACTTACAGGATAACGCTCATGCAGCTGCGTACCTCCCCTCCCTTCCCCTATATAGCTATACTGTTGTCATACCGTACGCTTAAAACTATTGAAAAAATAAAAAAGTTGGAAAAATTGACTTTGTTGCCAGATATAATTAATTATTTAAAGTAAAGTGCGCGCCAGAAAAAAAGGTTGAGTTAGTATTTTCTAAAAATAGTTCAAGTAGTCCTCCATATCAAACCAAAATTCAAAAAATTCTATCTCAAATAGGTTTGCCAGAAAAAAATTCCAAAGTCAGAGTGAACGCGTCGCTTAACATGGGGCCTTACCTGACAAAGACCCTCGAATATCTCGAAAAAATTCACCGTTAGGTGGTATGAAAAAAATATAGTGATGTTCTATGACCCAAGCTTTAACCAAAAACCGATTAAAAAAATTTTTGCTCGAATCCATTTTTCCGTAAAAAAATAATAAAAAATCTTATGGGAATGAACATGGTAGATTTTCTTGATTTTCTTACGGAAAAATGGATTCGAGAGAAAAAAAATTTTAATCGGTTTTTGGTTAAAGCTTGGGTAATAGAACATCACTATATTTTTTTCATACCACCTAACGGTGTATTTTTTCGAGATATTCGAGGGTTTTTGTCAGGTAAGGCCCCATGTTACGCGACGCGTTCACTCTGACTTTGGATTTTTTTTTCTGGCAAACCTATTTGAGATAGAATTTTTTGAATTTTGGTTTGATATGGAGGACTACTTGAACTATTTTTTAGAAAATACTAACTCAACTTTTTTTTCTAGCGCGCACTTTACTTTAATGACACGAAAATATATTTGTGTATATATTCTTGATAAAAACTAGCAGATTATATGGAAACGATATAATAAATGTAATAATTGCCGTATAAACTTTATTATTAAGTTTTTGCTACATTTTCTCCCCCACAACATTATAGCACGGCAGGCTCCTGTAAAGTATGCAAAATGCTTTGCAGTGACGTCACGTGGACCTGACCTTTTTTGTTACAGTCGCGACCCGACCCTTGCTGTGTACACTGAGGATATTTTGAAGGGCACCTTGGCGAGCCGTCGAGTGGACATCCACCAATTCACTCCTACGCGACAGGACGAAGAGTGCCAGAAACAAAACCCGGACAACGCAACCATCATCAGTCTTCCAGACGACATTGGAGTGTGATGTGACCGTTTATAGTACAGAGACCTCCGTGTCTTATGGCCAGGAATTTGATCAGAGTTTCCCTGTTTCTGAGAGTGGCGGCGCTGCTAAATGTTCGACACGGCCCGGTTCTTGCTGGCTGAAATAGCCCGGCCCGCCTAGCGAGAACCGGGCCGTGCCGCTGCGATTCAGTAGCGCCGCCACTCTCAGTTACACTGAAGCTCGGCCAAGCTGGTCAAATTTCTGGCCATAAAACACGGAGGTCTCTCTAGGGTCTCTGCATTTAGTATTTCCATTTTGTGTCATTAATATTAAGGATGGTCAATCTGGGACACTTAGCGTGCGTGAATACCAGTAGATAGTTCATTCGCCATGCTAATGTGTCTATTATTGTAACACGCGGAGGCAAATGTGATTTAAAGATTGATCTCAGTTACTACGCGAGTCAAAGAAAATTTCTGATACATGGAATCGAATGAAATAAATTTTAAAATTACGAGAATGATCTAAAACGCTTCTGGTTTGAAAAAAATCAAGGGGATGTTTTCTTTTCCTTACAATATCTCCATATTTGATTTTCGTCCATAAGGCCAATGTTAAACTTCTACCTCATGCAATTTTCTTAAAACTGCATGATCAGACAGATCCGCTTAAGAATTTGCATACCACATATTGATAGGGAGTTCTAAGTTCTCTGCTAGTCTTTTTCAGTTCAAGGGGGTCGATTCCGAGATCTCAAAATCAACTGAGGTCAACTCACTTGAACTCCAATGTCAGATAATTAAGCGAGTGGACTCATTCCAGCATGCCAAGTGTTCCAGTCTTATTGACTATATTAAGATTCATCTGCTCACTTATATTATATCTAACGTATTGTCTACAGTGTAATGTTATGTTGTACCTAGTATATACCTTTCTAAAATTCTCTACTAATTTTTCACCTGTATAATATATATCATGCTGAATTCTTTTTGGGATCAGACAAAACAAATACAAAGAAATAATTATTTTATAAATTACCACACGCCATTAAACCTTACAATTAATTTACTGTTATGATATAGAAGCTTAATGTATTTACTGTATTTAGTTTTAAAAAAAAATATTATTATACAATAAAATGAAAAAAAAAAATTAAAACCAAAAAGTGTTTTTTTTGTGTAATGCACCAAATCAATAATTTAATTAAGGTAGAGATAACGCCGAACAGCTGATCGACGTAATCTCCTTTGATTAACATGTAAACCTTAGCAAATTGACAAAAATTCTGAAATTTTTTTGAGAGGCAGATATTAGTGCCTAAAAGCCATAGAAAAAAATTCAAAACGATTTAAAGAGCCGATTTTTTTTTAATTAATTTTTTTAATTTTCAGCATAGGGCTTTTCCATGGAGAGCCAAACTAAAAAATTAATTTAAAAAAATCGGCTCGTTAAATGTTTTTGAAACTTTTTTTATGGCTTTTAGGCACTAATATCTGCCTCTCAAAAAATTTTCAGAATTTTTGTCAATTTGCTAAGGTTTACATGTTAATTAAAGGGTATTACGTCGATCAGCTGATCAGCGTTATCTCTACCTTAAATACTTTTTTTTTTTTTAGTTTCTGAATTTTGCTATCATTTTTGATAAATAAACCAAAAAATAGTAAATTATATTAAAGAGTAATGTTGTAAATAGAAATAGAGTAGAATAATAGTTAACATGTATTACAATTTATCTTAGCTATAGTTTTAAAAATAGTTATATAGTAATGATAAATACGATTTTATAAATGAAGGAACCAACGAAACTCCCTCAACAGCGGTCACAGCTGTCTTGTCATATCTATAATAGTGAACGTTGAAAATATTGTATAATAAATAAAAACAAAGTTATATAAATAAAAGTCGCTTTGTTGCATGCTTGGACATAAAAAAGGGGGTTTAAATTAATAAAGATTAAGACAGCGTAAATTATTTTTTTAACCTTTAACTACGATATATATAATATGTATTATAAAATATAAGTATAAAAAATTAAAAATATTTTATTTGTTATATTATATATAAATTAAAAAAATTAAATATAGTATTATAGTTTTTTTTAAAAGCTATTAATTTATTAGTATTATTTTAAAGAATTTTAATAAATTTATTAATAATTTAATATGTATAATACAAACTTTACAATGATAAACGCCACAACACAAACGTTAAAGCGTGCACAAATTAAACTATACAGGAATTTCATGTTTACATTTTGGGTAGCACGGAGATGCCCGAAGCCGCCCGAAGAGCTTCGGGATGTAGGCAGAAAACCCTAAAATCCTATGCTGTGCGTGTTAACATAACTCACAACACCTCTTTTCTCATAACAGTTTTGGTCACCAAATATTTTTTTTCACTAGCATTGGTTCTTCTTGTCACCATTTATGAAAGAAATTTCTACGAGAAATGATACGAATCGTCAGGAGAAATTAATTTCGAGACCAACTTTAACACGTATTTGCTATGCCACTGACAATGTTTTGCATACACAATTATGACGTCATATTGTTTTGTGACGTATGGTGAAAGACCCGTATATCTACGATGATGATAGTAAGACAAAACGCATTATAAACTGACTCGTAACAATATAAAAGTTATTGGTAAATAACTTTTCCGTGCAACTTAATGGTATTTATATTGAGATACAAAAGTTATATCACAATTAATAACAGATTCACACAGTCAATGAAAACTTTTCACATTTAAATTGAACACCCAGTTGGTCTATCGCATACATGTGAAATTTTTTTTTTTTTATTTGTATTGCTGGAATATAGTAATTATCTCGCTATAAACCCTTACGATTATGTACTGTCCTCACATAATCATTGTAGGTAACCCCAAATAATTTTACATAAATTTTAAAATAATATAATTACCCATTAAAATGTAAAAATAATTTTATTTTACTTTAGTTTTAATACAAATGTTTTTCAAAAATAATATAAATAACAATAAATATTCTTCAAAAAATTATTAAATTTAAAATATAATAATATATTATTAAAAGTTGTTAAATTCTACAATTTTTTAAACAATAATGTCAATAATATTTTACTTTATTAACATATTTTATATATATATTTTTTTAATATTTTTCTATTAAGAGTGGTTTTGGCATGGATTAATAATGCAATCGAATCGTTATTTATATTTGCATGCTTTCAAGGGAATTGAAACAAAACAAACTTGTACTTAAAATGAACAGAATGTTTTTTAAATAATGGAGTACTGACCTCAAATTTTTTTATAGCAGAAATGGATAGAGGATGAAAAGTTATGTTACTTATGTTACTCTGATTTTTTTTCAGATTTTTAGGGACCGGGAAGTATTGCTAAAAAGTTTAGGCGAGGTCGGGTTAGAATCCACGTCCCTTTTGGGTCCTATCTTTTATTAAGAGAGGCGGCACTTTTTCTGCACTTTCAATAATTTTTAAAAAGTAGTTGCTGGGCTCTAAAAAATCTGAAAAAAATCAGAGTAGCATAACTTTGCACCCTCTATCCATTTCTGCAATAAAAAAAATTGAGGTCAGTACTCCATTATAAATCGTAGCTCGATATCTGGAAAATATCATAAGTGCAGCTGATCATTGTATTTTAAGGTAAATTGTTTCGAAGTTAAAATTAAGTTCGCTTATTTATTTTGTCAATAAAGACACATGGGGTCAATATTAAGAACACATTATTTAAAAACATCTTTATTTATTAAATCCCAACATACAATAGAAACAATTATTTGTGTTTATAACACATGCATTATCACATGAGTGCTATGCTCCCTAATATAATACATTTAACAAGGGGTATTAAATTTGCAGTAAAACACCGTAACGGTTACAAATTTTAGTATCTTATTTATTCATTTTGATTTTGGTATAATTAAAATTATTTTAAAATAAACTTAAGCCAGGTTTAAAATTTAACTTCATGAATTGGACGATTCTTATTCTGTACTAAAAATTGCAAAGCTGCTAAACACCCCCCATTAATTAAACAAACAAACTACTTTGCCTTGCCCATCCTCACCAACAGCTCATCCCTGTCCTTCTTGACCTTCTCGGTGTCTTCATGACCTTGACCCAACTTGACCTCTCTCAAGGTCAAAACCTCCTCGTATAACGCCAAGGCTTCGTCAAACCTGCCCAGTCCTGCCAACATTGCGGCCTTCTTGTGCTTGATTCCCAGGACTGGAGAACTGTCCTTCTCCATCTTATCCTCGGCTAACGTAAGGACGAGGTCGTATTCTTGCAAGGCCTCACCGTATCTCTTCATTCCGTCTAGCAACTCCGCCTTCCTCAGGTGCGAAGTCAGAGTATCAAAATGATCCTCCCCGTTTTTCTCCCTTTCAACTTTTAATATAACCTCCAATTCTTCTAAGCATTCCTCATCTCTACCTAATCTTTTCAAAACTCCAATCTTCTGTTTCATAATTGAAATAGTATCTTTATTATCCACTCCATACTTTTCCTTCATTAAAACAACCAAATCTTCAAATTCCTTCAAGGATTCAGGATACCTTTCCATTCTGTCTAAAACAACGGCTTTATTATACATTAATTTCAAAGTTGTAGGATTGTCGTTTCCTAAACTTTCTTTAACATTGGTAAGCACCAAATCAAACTCAAGTATCGCCTCTTGTTTTCTATTCATGTCCATCAACAAAATGGCTCTGTTGTGTCTTGTTTGAAGGACTGCAGAGTTCATTGACCCCAGCCTCTCACTCTCGATTCTCAATACGATGTCCATGTCGTACAAAGCCTCGTGGTTCTTCCCCAAGCTACGGAGTACCTCGATTTTCTGCTTCATCCCCGTGATGGTGTCGATGTCATCCAGACCAAGCTTGTACCTGGAAAAAGGGGCTCATGTGTTACACATTTTTTTTTTTAATCAAACCCTAACTGGGTACTTTTACTTACTAATTACTTTTACTAATTACTTTTAATTACTTTTAAATTACTAGTTTGAAACCCCGAACCTTCCGAAACCCTTACTTAGCGTTTCGCGGGCTCTTCCGGAATGGGGGCGGCCACGGTCTTGCAATCCATTATCCTGGCATTTGCCTGCGACTGACAATGAGGGAAACGTGGAAACCTCAGCCAGAATGGACGTTACATCTTTTGTCAATGAATCGGAAGTGAAATGGTCCAAAGCCAGGGGAACCACATACATTGAAAAAGTGCAACGATTCACCCCTGGGTGGGAAACGTGTTTTTTGTTGAAAATGGTCACCCACCCAACTATAACCATGCTTGACATTGCTTGACTTCGGTGATCTGACGAGACCCGGTCTATCACATGCACTGCGCCACACACCCATTTTAAAAGTAATAAAATTTTAACTATTTCTTGCATATATGTATATTATATTATTATGTATATTATATGTATATGCACCGATGACCATCCCCCCAAATTATTATTATTACCTCATCACTTCGGTGAGTTCCTCGTACGCCACCAGCGCCTCGTTGTATTCCTTCTTGTTCACCAGCTCCTGGGCCTTCCTGATCATCGCAGACAAGGTGTCATCGCTCATGCTCTTGATCAACTCTATCGCCTCGGCGTCCCTGCGAGTAGAAAATAATGACAGTATATTTTCATAAAGGCCTCAAGTTTTGTATTGCAATATTTTTTAACACTGTATCAATCAAATTGTGACGTCATATTCATGTAAATTTTTTTCCTATGCTTGCGTGTTAAATATTTATATGACTATGACGTCACAGCTTTTTGAATTACGATTTTAAGGATTAAAGAATTAAAAGCTGGAAAAAATTGACAATTCATAACTCAAAGTCCTGTATCCAAATATATATATATATATATATATATTTGCAGTAAAAGAATCATGCATGCATGTTGCTCATTAGTCATTACTGTTTTTAACTTTGCTATAATAGAGGCTTCAAGTGAGTGCGCTTGCGCTGCGCAATTAACTGTTTGTCGCTAAGTTCCATCTCCATCTTGCACTTGAAAATGAAGCAGTGTTTTTTTTTTTTTTTTTTTTTTTTTTTTTTTTTTTTTTTTACTTTTCTCGGTTATAAATCAAGTAAAAAATCTAAATCTTGAATTATCTATGTATTTTTCAGTTTGGACCAAAGTTCCGTAAAGGAATTTTCCCTGAAAAATCTTACTCTTAGTGAAAAATCGGATTAACGTTTTTTTTTTACATAGATTTGGTATATAGCGGGTGGAAACACCGAAAAATTAGCTGACTTGCCCACTCTCTGCATGTCTCTCTCTCTCTCTCTCTCTCTCTCTCTTGCACTAAATTTTAAACCTATAGTTTAAAATACGATCATTTATCAATGGACTCCAATTTATACTGTAAAATAATGTAATGTATAATGCTAGTAGTGATACCATCTTGACAAAAATATGAACCAATATTAATATTTTTAGAATATCTAATTTTACTTTCTCTCGTTTTACAATAAAACTGGTAAGTCCTACTGCATGCATGAGGACCTCAATGGAGGGTTTTGTGAACTGTCACATAGGAATTTGACCTGCTAGTCAAACAAACTCACAATTTGGTTGGTCCTTTCATCACTCCGAAGTAGGATAAAGCCCCGCACGTTGTCTGAAATGAACAAATTAAATAAAATTTTGTTATAAATCTCAGCGCAAAAAATAAACGTTTCGGTGGTATTTTTTTGAGAGCTGGTTCAGTTTTCATCTTCCTAAAGGAGTATCAACCTCAGTTTTTTTATTGCAGAAATGGATAGAGCGTGTAAAGTTATGTTACTCTGATTTTTTTTCAGATTTTTTAGAGCCAGGGAACTATTTTTAAAATATTATTGAAAGTTTTTTTGTGACGTCACGAGACGCCGCTCCTTAAGTAAAAGATAGAGGACTTGCCGCCCCGTGACGTCACAAAAAGGACTTTCAATAATTTTTTAAAAATAGTTCCCGGGCTCTAAAAAATCTAAAAAAATCACGCTCTATACATTTCTGCAATAAAAAAATTCAGGTCGAGAATCCATTAATATTATATTATTTATTAAATGTAATATATTATTTATATCTCTTCTGTAAATTTTTCGTATCTACTGATTTAATTCGACAGAAATGACAACAATCCTTTGTTTTAATTACTAACATTAATTACCTTAGTTTCTACAGCATCTGATCTTGCAAGCAGAAATGTAGTTAATATCAGCTGACACCATATCTGTAATTATATAAGCACATGAAGTAAAAAAATTTCATTAATTCTCAATAATTTAATAATTTACCTTTAATTTTGGGGCCATCTTTCGGTAGTATTATACGTTCTTATCCTAAAAATTAAAAATTGTAAACTATTAAAATACAATTATTTTATTAATTGTTAAATAAATTTAAATATTTCTTTATTAATTACTTAATGAACAAAAATATAATTTTTCAATAGCAATGAAAATTTAATAATAAGTTAATTCATAATAAGAATTTATTTTTAATTTAATATGAAAATAAATAATTTTACACGTTTTAACATATGAAGTAAATGAAATTTACAAGTCATTGATTTGTCTGCTTGATTCTGAAAAGACGAATAAGTAAAATCTAAAATAAATAAGTGCAGCTACTATAATTGGAAATAAAATAACCATGAATAGAAGCATATATTAATAATATTATGATAAAAATAATATATGGTATACTGAAGAAACGGTATAAAATGCCTATTTATTTATTTGTTTCGGCATTGATGTGTATTGAATTTGAGGAATGAGAGAATAATTTTATTTTACGTTTTCGGCTTATTCTTTTTTTTTTTTTTTTTTTTTTTAAATTTAGCAATATCAGTGTTAAATTATTATTTTAATTTTTATTATTGTCTAAAATTTGTTAAATAAATGTATATTAATTATTTAAGAATGAAACGTAATATATATTTATTACTTAATTTGTTAAAAATGTTTCATATGTATTTCTTTCTTGTTTTACTTCAAAATTGTAATAAATAAATTTAAACTTAAATTTAAACTATGTAAATTTAATTATGTAAATTAAATTTAAACACAAATCAAATCGTGAAAAAAAATCAATTGTTTTGCCAATGTAGTAAAGTGCGATAACCGAATATAAGTTATAATAAATTAAATATAGCTTGATAATAAATATATAATATGATCTAACCATCAGTACAAGCATATATGGTACAAAGGGATCGTATAAAATGCTTATTTGATTACATGGTATCAGCAACAATGTGTATTGAATTTGAGAAGTGAAGGTCAGCAATATGCCTGTTTTTATCACTCATATTTTCATGCCTAACGTCTTTTATGACGTCACTCATAAGGCCTGTGTATCGACACTCTATGCAATCCTGTCGGTAAAAATATATAGTTTCTTATTCTTAATTTAATTTTTCATTAATGTAATGGAGTATCGACCTAAATTTTTTTATTGCAGAAATGGATAGAGCGTGCAAAGTTATGCTACCCTGATTTTTTTTTCAGATTTTTTAGAGCCCGAAAACTATTTTTAAAAAATTATTGAAAGTCCTTTTTGTGACGTCACGAGACGCCGCTCCTTAAGAAAAAGATAGGACTTGCCGCCACGTGACGTCACAAAAAGGGCTTTAAATATTTTTTTTAAAAAATAGTTCCCGGACTCTTAAAAAGTGTGGAAAAATCAGGGTAGCATAACTTTGCACGCTTTATCCATTTCTGCAATAAAAAAAATTGAGGTCGATACTCCATTGTTACAGAAAACAGTTAAAAGACCATGCCTTCTCTTATCCTCATCACCACTGCTATGGTACCTTTCATAACTTCTGATACATTTTATAATGACCCTACTGCCAGTTCAATCATTGATGTAAATCTTTCAAATGAGCACACTGTACCTCTGAAAAAACTATGAATGGTCTACAATTTGTAACTTGTGTTCCTAACTACTATCAGAACCAAAAAGGTGTGCCCCTCTCCTTATGGGACTTTTATGCTATTCAGAAGTATACATAAAACTTTTTGAATCCGATAGTATAAACATATTTTAAATTATTTTATCATCTCTTTCATGGGCACCAACATATACATACAGTATATCACAATGTATAACAAGTCAAAATAATAAAAAGAGCTCATGGGGGCAAATGAAAAACATTGCTGAGCATGCAGTCCATTCACTGTAATATTGTTTGATCAGTATATAATTACCTGTATTCGCTATATCTGTGATAAATATAATTAAATATAAATTACCTGTGCCCAACACCGTAAAGTATAAGAAACGTGGCCGACTTATCAATCAGCTGTTCGAGTCAATCTTCTTATCAATGAAACGCCTTATCACCTCTGAGATATCAGTAAGAAATTTGTCGCTTCTAAATTATTGCCAATAATTTTTGTGTAAAATTAAAATTTCAATTTGATCAGTTCTAATTTTAATGTGGTAATATATTGTTTTAATTTAATTTACATTTTAATTCACTCTTCATTTATATAAATAATAGTTGCTTTTACATTAGCCAACATTGCTTCCATAACATTTGAAACTAATTCATTATAAACGGAGTATAAGACAGTCAATTTTATTTGTAGTATATTTTATTTAATTAATGTTATATTTTATCAATAATTTATTGCTGTTTTGTATTAATTTCATTAAAAAAATTAAATTATGTTTTAACTTTTTTTAAATATAATATTTTATTTTTTTAATTTTATTTAAAAATAATTATTCTTTATTTAACATTAAAAATATTTCTAAATGTTTTTTACGGTCTTTTGATAAACACATCTGATATACACCTGCCAATAACTACCGAAAAGAGATGCTCTTTATATATAGGTAAATACAGATCAAAAGCTGTAGCATACGTCCATCCTGGCTGAGGTTTCCACGTTTGCCTCAGTCGCAGGCAAATGCCGAGATGGATTGCAAGGCCGTGGCTGCCCTTGTTCCAGAAGAGCCCGCGAAACGCTAAGTTAGGGTTTCGGAAGGTTCGGGGTTTTAAACTTAATGAGTAATTAGTAAGTAGAAGTACCCAGTTATATAGGGTTTGATTAAAAAAAAAATACAGTCCATGCAATATCCTATCATCTCTAATGCCTTTAATTTAATTCTGCATCTCCCTTGGTGCTCAAAATTCTCTATCACTACTGCAATGTCAACAAATGCATCAAAATTAGAAAAAAATATTATAAATTAATTTAAGTACCCCAGCATTGAAACTGCATGCTTAATTGATCTCGTAATTTAATTTGCAGTTAATGATCATTAGCTGTTAATGATTCGTCCTTCATTTATTCAGTATAAGAAAACTATATAACTGATATGAATGATATCTCTCTCTCTCTCTCTCTCTCTCTCTCTCTCTCTCAGATGAACCCTGTTGTAGCTAGGGTACTGATTACAATTAAGTGATTGATTAGGATTTTGTGGGTCCGTTATAAACCTGCAGGTTTATAACGGACCCACAAAATCCTAATCAATGGGTGCCTATGGCTTATAACAATAAATCACAGCATTAACCTGGATGTGACTGAGGAAACCAAGAAAACCTCAGTAAGGATGGTCGGTAAATTAATGGATGATGTTATTCATGTTATCAATCACCGAGTAGGTGTTCTTAATTGAATAAAATATTATTACATTAATTAATAATTACATACATGCATAACATGACGCTATATACCTTTACGGGGTAAGCCAGCAGCATTATTACCAAGATGCTGTCTACAAATTGCCCTCCACAGCACTCGATTCTTGTGCATACTCCACTTGCTTCAGATGTACTCAAATAACATAAAAAAATAATGTAAATTATAATGGAGTATTGTCCTCAATTTTTTTTATTGCAGAAATGGATAGAGGGTGAAAAGTTATGCTACCCTGATTTTTTTCCGATTTTTTAGAGCCCGGGAAGTATTTTTAAAAAATTATTGAAAGTTCTATTTGTGACGTCACGCGGCGTCAAGTCCTATCTTTTTCTTAAGGAGCGGCGTCTCGTGACGTCACAAAAAGAACTTTCAATAATTTTTTAAAAATAGTTTCCGGGCTCAAAAAAATCTGAAAAAAATCAGGGTAGCATAACTTTGCACGCTCTATCCATTTCTGCAATAAAAAAAATTGAGGACGATACTCCATTAAATTAAAAAAAAATGTTAATATTAACTAAATAAAAAACAAAACATACAAACACTATTTATTCATTTCTACATTTTCTTGATCATCGTTTCCAAATGACTCACGAAACTCGCTGTATTGTTGGTGTGAGCGTGCTCCTCTCCCAGGGTCTTCACGAAACCATCGTGGACATGTCTGAACAAGTCCAGGGCCTCCTTCAAGTTGTTCTTCTTCATCAACACGAAGGCCTTGTTGTGTTTCGTCAACAAAGTGTCAACATGTTCAACTCCCAGTAACTCCTCTCTCGTCGCAAGTACTTTATCGTAGGCTTCTATCGCCTCGTCGTATCTTCCCAGACTCTCCAATACTCCAGCCTTGTTGTTTAAGGTAACCATTACGTCTAAATGGTCCTCATTTTCCTTCCAGAGTGACAGAATTTCGTCATATTCCTTCAATGCCTCCTTGTGTTTTTTCATTAATTCTAATAACCCTGCTTTTAAATTCATCGTTTTTATCGTATCAAAATGATTTTTTCCCAATTTCTTTTTCTGAATTTTCAATACTTTATTATACTCTTTTAAAGCGTCATCATGTTTATTAAGTACTCTTAATAAACCTGCAATATTATTCAATGTACTTAAAGTATCAGGGTGTTCTAATCCAAGTTTTTGTTTTCTAATTTTAAATACTTTTTTATATTCAATTAATGAATCTTGAAACATTTTTAAACTTCTTAAAACTCCAGCCCTATTTTCCATTGTTTTTAAAGTATCATAATGGTCTTCTCCTAATTTCTGTTTTTGTGCGAAAAGTATCTTCGCGAATTCCCTCAGCGCTTCTTCGAAATTCCCCATGTAATTCAACACCTCAGTACGTTTGTACCTTGTTTGTAACGCCAGCTGACTGCTATAGCCATACTTCTCAGTTAAGTGGACCAGTAGTTCGTCATACTCCCACAGGGCGGGGTTGAAGTCCCCGGACCCTAGCAGGGTCTGCACCTTAAGCTCGAGGTTAGCGAGGACTTCCGGGTGTTCGAACCCTAGTTTCCGGCGCTCAAGGTCAAGCACAAGGTCGTACAAGGCTACTGCAGGTTTAGGCATTCCGAAGTTCCGAAGTAAAGAGGCACTGGAGGAATATATTATAGAGAATATTAACATGAAAACCATCATTTTTTGCTTCCTGAGTAAGTGCAGTCTGATAAAAGTTAATTTATTTTTATATCAATCTTATATTATTTTAATTGCAGCTGAATTAATTGAGACCATTAAAACGTATAGCAGTATGGTATCAGAAGAGAAATAAAAAATAAATTTTAAATATTTAGTATTAAAATCTTTGAGCCATACTTATATCCATTTTTCTATAATAATATCAACTATCTATCAGTCACGTATTTTTTTTCTTAAGTTACAAGTTATTGTATGCTTTACCAGATTTCATGCAAAGTGATGCAAATTAAGGGGAAGCCGTCTTTTAAAAGACAAATTTTACTGATTGCATTACAGAACATCCATATAGAATCAGGCGCGGATCCAAGGGGGTGGCTGTGGGGGGGATGGGTGATTTAACATCGGCAATATAGGCATTTCCCACGCTCCAATTTTTTTTTTTTTTTTTAACATTGACCCTATATGGAGACAGTCCCTCCCGAAATTTGATTCTGGATTCGCGCCTGCATATAGAGCATCCATATATAACAGACGTTCGAGCTCAAAGTTAAACTATTATTTAATGTAACCAGGGTGGGTAAAGGTAGTCTACCTTTAACCACCTTGAATGTAACAAATTACATTGGAACTTACGAGTCTCGCGAGGTCTGCTGCATGGCATCCAAATAACTCGCCCGAGCACATTTATCCTGTAAGAAAATTGTTACGGGATATTTTAATATTGATTTTAGTTCAGAGATTTCGAATCTCAGAAAAAAAATTAAAAATCTGACGAAATTATTTATATATATAGGATAAATTCCATGCTCTAAATTATTTGGCAGTACATCAATTTCAAGATAACTGCATGGGGTTATTTGGAATTTGGAATACAAATAAATGTTCAAGAGAGAAAAATGTAATAGCCATCCAACAAACATTTTTTTTTTATACAATGGACAACATACATGAAAATATTTTATTGCAGAAATGAATAGAGGGTACCAAATTATGCTACTCTGAATTTTTTCAGATTTTTTTTTGAGACCCGGAACTATTTTTAAATAATTATTGAAAGTTCTGTAAGTTCAGTTGGCACCCCTCAATCCTTAATAAAAAGGATAGGACCGAGACGCCTCCAGGGGGCGTGGCTGCACTTTCTTTAATTATTTAAAAATAGTTCTGCTTTTCAAAAAAGTCTGAAAAAATTCAGACAAGCATAATTTGGTACCCTCTATAATTCATTTCTGCAATAAAAAATTTTCATGTATTGTCCATTAATCAGTAAATACATTAATTAATTTTTTATTTTAACCCTAGCATTACCAATCGACTTTTTGTCACACGCTTTAACAAGATGAGGTAACCAATTACAAATTATTGTTGAATGATTACCGTTACCTGAAATTCATATTCGAATGAAGAAGCTCCATAACAACCCTCTATCACAGCAATGAGCAGACAAATCTGTAACGATATAGAAAAAATGATAACATAATATTTAGAACTTCCCGGTATATACGTTTAGAATAACCGTAAAATATCACGGGTTAGTAAAATTAAATGAATGTAAAAGTAAGCATTAAATTTAAATTTCAAGTGCTCTTTTTTGGATAGCATAAAACGTTTCTATTCTTTTTGTAAACTTTTCTTTGACCAATCCTTAATTTAAATTAAAAATATTATTAATTTTAAAATTTCATTAAATTAATGAATATTATTAAAATCTATTATTTCGTTAATTCAATATTTTCGTATTCATTAATTTGTAACGATTTTGATTTAAAATTAAAATGTTCATTATTTTTAGATAAATATTAAATTAATAAAATAATAGTAGAAATTTTTATAATATCACAGCAATGTTATAATGACTTAACAGCTGAACTGAATGCAATTATGGTCGAGAGTGGCTAAATATTTCATTTTAATTATGATGATCAATTTGGATCAAAATTACGAACTTACGATATAAAATGCAGACTTTGAGGACGTTTGAAAAATTTCTTCGGAACTCCCCATTTCACATGTTCACTGAGAAATATCGAACACACCTGAAAGATCAATTGATATTATCTTGAGTGGTATTCTCATTTCACGTATTCATTGAGACCTGAAAAAGAAAATAATGAGATTTTTAGATTTATATTTCCCTACTCTCTCTCTCTCTCTCTCTCTCTCTCTCTCTCTCTCTCTCTCTCTCTCTCTCTCTCTCTCTCTCTCTCTCTCTCTCTCTCTCTCTCTCTCTCTCTCTTACAGTTTCTGTTGTATTGTATATACATGATACAAATTAGAGGAAAAAAAGAAACCTTTATATACTAATTTGCTCTTATAATAGGTCTGTTCGTAAATACACAATCAGAAAGAATCGATTATTTTATTTATTTGTGATGAACCTTCTGTACATGGAACATAAGGTTCATCACAAATAATTGATTCTTTCTGACAAAGTGAGTGTGTATTTTACGAACAGACCTATAGTTTCTCATTTCCTTCTACAAGAATTTATTTATTATAATATACCATAACTGTTACTGTTTACTTTATTTATAAAAAAAAATGATAAGAAAATGTACGCAAAAATCAACTAGACGTGTATAAGAGTTAAATTTATTTATACATATTATATAAGCAAAAGTAAAATTTTACCATAATTACATTACTCATAATTGTCAGCTTTACTATGGAGGAAAAGAAATAATATTTTCTATGAAAGATATTAACTAACAATACGCGTTAATTAAATTAAATTTACTTACGTTCACATGACGGTGTTTAGACGTTGCCACATAAAAATAACATTATCCGTCATCAACTAATTCGTATTAAACAGTCATGTGATCGTAGTAATTAGCAAATGTAAATAATATTTACCCGGCAGCGTGTACTAAACACTTGGAGCAAATCAGGTGTTGTACAACCGTAAAATTTGAGATACAAAATTATAATCTTGCTCCTCTAATATCCTTATCTACCTGATAGCTTTATCTCTTCGATTAACGAAGCTGATAAATTTGGAAAACGTGTAATATCCGTGCATTGAAGAATGCGTATTAATAATACACCTGATAATTTAAAAGTAGTTGACAAAAAATATGATTAAAAATAAATAAAAAATTTATTTTAAAATTTAATTTAAATTTATAAAAATATGAAAAAAAAATGTTTAATTTTTTACGAAAAATATTTTATAATAATTTTTTATAATTAATTTTAATTGATTAACAATTTTTATTATAAAATTTAATGAAATGATGTTACGTTGCTTTGAAAAAATATATAAATTTATTGCAGCAAATTATAATAGTTTTAGAAAACAGAAACACCGTTGAGTTAAATATTTTACTGAAACGAAAAGTGTTAATAGTGAAATTAATTTACAGTACTTCGGTACAATGTTAAGGGTAAGGTAACGCCACCAATGTTAAAAAAAATCCCTCACACAAAAATTCTGAAAAAAATTTAAAATATTCTCCTTACATCCACTATCAGTAGCTAAAATATCAGACCTGTTCTGTATACAAATACGATCTAGTTTTTTGAGTTATTAATTTTTAAAGTTGACTAATTTAACATGGGATTTCCATTTCTCCATGTTAAAGTAGTCAACTTTAAAAATTCATAACTCAAAAACTAGATCGAATTTGTATACCTGATATTTTAGCTACTGATAGGGGGTGTATAGAGGAGAACATTTTAAATTTTTTTCAGAATTTTTGTGAGGGATTTTTTTTAACATGGGTGGCGTTACCTTACCCTTTTTAATAACACGTCAGCACTCTCGTTATTATTTTATAATGGCTTTCATTCATAGGGAGTTTTTTTTAAATGTTAAAACACTTAGCAAAAAATTAAAAAAATAAGAAATTAATTTTCGACAAAACTTTTATTAAAAATTTAATGTTTAAGCTGAAAAATTGTTTTAATTATTTTCCAGTTTGTATATGATCAAAGTAATATTGTAATTATAAAATTTGTGATAATGATATTTATTTACAATCATGGTATAAATTTAATTAATTGAATGAAAGAATTCAAAATGATTTAAACATTTAATTTAATCCTTGTGTTTCTTCAATCGTTTTTCTATTGATATTTTATTATTATTTAAATAAACTTATATTAAATTGATATTTGTAATTGTCAGCTCCTAAGATAAAATAATGCGCCCAATGTTAAAAAAGAAAAAAAAATACACATGAAATTTATGGAAAAAAAATAAAATCTTTCTACTCTAGATACACCCCTTTATCAGTAGCTAAAATATCAGGTGTACAAATTCGAGCTAGTTTTAAAGTTATCAATTTGTATACCTGATTTTTTAGCTAACTGATAGATAGGATACGTAGAGGAGAACATTTTAAAATGTTTTCATTATTTTCATGTGTGGGATTTTTTTTCACCAATATACCCCTCGGCGAACTATTGCCAATTGACGTATTCCATGAATCTTAACAAAAGTCTATTGTATGATGTTTTGATTGTAGAGGAGCTAGATTAGATTTAATAAAATAATTTTGAATATTTTGTACTGTAATACCAAACCGTGATCCTTAGCTTTAGTATAAAGAGGGTAAATGTCAAATAAAAAAACCAATTCGTATCTACTGACAATTTATTTCTATAAAGCAAAAAATGTTTATTTTTGCACAAGTATACCTTCTTTTCAGTTTTGTACATAATAATAATAACAACAAAATTATTATGCATTAATTATTGCAAATAAATTTGTAGCTGCAACCAAACTAGTATTTAGGTAATTGAATCAATTTAACATTGTTGATTTTTGAATCAATAAAAAGTGAAATAAAATTAATTAATTTTTACTATGAATAATTAAATCCAGTATTTTTTAAACTAAATTCAAATTCTGGAAAAGTTTTTTTTAAATTTTGTTAATTTAATGCTTTAATTTTATGAAAAAAAACATTACCAATGAAAAATATGAAGTTAAATTTGTAGTTAAAAATGATCAATTACCTAAAATTTGTTCAGTGCAAAATTGTATAACATGCATACGTATACTTCATATTGTTGTATGAATCATGTAAAAAAATCTTCACACATATCACAGATAGAGATAATTACGCGTTGAAACAAAGAGGATGAACAATCAATAGAAATCTGAAAACAAAATTATATTTTCTAGTAATGCTGTAAATTTAGATTTTAATTAACACTTGACCAATGATTCATCGATACAAAATCAATCGAATAATGATGAATATGATAATCAATCAAGATGTGTTTTTTTTTTTTTTTTTTTAGAAATTATTGAACTAGGTATATTTTAAAATTCACATACAGAGTTTTAGAAAAGAATTTATATCATTTTTAAAAGATTAAGGTGATAATTGGGCCCCAAATTTCGTTTTTCTTAAATTTATCAACGAACATAATAGCACTAATTCATCAATTAAACAAAATTTGAGGCTAAATTTTATTTTGGATAAATATTACATTCTGTGATGAATTTGAATTTTTGTTAAAGAAATAGTAAGAGGAAAATGTTTTAAACATTATAAAAATTTACTAAATAAATAAATTAAAGTAATTTAATTTAGTAATTCTTCTCAAAAAGTCTTAACTAGCTTGGTATTATGTTTAAAGTCATATCACCTTGTAATACCATATTAATTGGAGTTATGACTTTTTGCATTGAATTTAAAGGTGGAGTTAAGCCTTTTTTATCAATGTATGATCAAAAAATTTTACTTTTTTAGAACAGAAAAAATACAGCATTACAGACACTTAAATAACAAAACCTAAACATAGAAAAGATTTTAAAAATTTAACACATTATCAGTAAATTTTTCTGATGCAAAATTACAAAATGAAAAAAGAAAATTAAAATTCTTAACTCACAGAAATTGAACGCAAAATTTGTGAGCTGATGACTTAAATGCTAATAAATTAAAAATCAATTAAAGGCAGTTTTATATTTTCAGTTATTATTATGCATGCTTGTTTTTTTTTTAATATCTTTTGCACTTTTAAAAGCCAGGCATATTTTTTTGTTTAAATTTTAAAACAGATCTAAATATATTTATCTAAATCTAAGAGAGAGAATAGAGAGAGTATTTTGTTTTACAAAAATTACTTGATTTTATTTAAATCATTGAATTCTTCTATTAATTGCTATAAAATTCAATGATTTTGTAATAAAAAGCATCAAATAATATTTTTTATTTTGCAGTATCTTATCTCATTATTTTACATAAACAATTAACATTGCAATTTGAGGTAAATCTAGAGGCGACGTTTTTTTTAATTACAAGTATATCACATGAATACATTACCAGTTTTTGAATTTTGCAAAATAAATTCCAAAACGAAAATACAATGAAATACTTCAAAAAACAAAAAATTTGAAATAACAATTTTCATTTTCTGAAATGAAATTTATGTATATTTGCTTAGAATGCATAATTACAAGGAAAAAATTTTGAGGCCCTCATAAAATAATGCTTATTGAGGAGAAATTTTGAGGCAAAATTGAAGGTCATACTACCTAATTAAAGCAGGTATTACATGATTAATTTTGTATGCAATTTTACTTTACAAGAAAACTTGAACTCCATTTGTATAAATGGAGACGCAATTTTCTTGTAAAGAAAAATTGCATGCAAAATTGTATCGTGTGTGTATTAAGAATAGGAGTTAAAGCAATTAAAATATTAAAAAATATTTTAGTTTAATTTTGTAATTATGAAACCAATTTTTTTTTATGTTGTTTTAATTTCTTAAATTATTGAAAATAATGAACTCCCCCAAACTTAAATTTAATTTGGGATACGATTCAAATGGATAATGTATTCATGTGATGCACTTTCTATCAGAATTATAATTCACTATGGCACACACAACTGCAGCCATTTACAATTAATATTCTAATGTCTTTTTGTGTTTTTCGTATGTTTTTCGTGATACAGCTTCGTATACATTGATGCAATTAGTTCACTGAAATATCAACAAACACTTAATGTTTTTAATGTCAGTATACACTTTTAGTTCGGCTCGGAAATTGGCACGGTCTGTTTTAATTTAATTTTTAATTTAATATATAAATTTAAAATAAAACGAAAGTAATAGAAATTATTGGTAGTTTTCAGCCTGATTTCACCCAAGGTATAAATAATTATTAATATAATAGTTTTAATGAATTCCAAAACCAACTCAATAAATAATTAAGATATTTATTTAAAAATAAATTTTAAACAAAATAATTCAAAAATTAATTAAATTTTCAAAATTGAAGAAAACAATCGTGTTTCTTTTGAATTTATATCTTAAATTAAAATTAAAACAAAATTTTATTGTAAAATATAATTTTAACATTTTACTAATTTGTAGACATTTTAATGTTAAAAAGTACAAGATTTCAAGTTTTTTAATTGAAAAAAGATTGAGTATTTTGAAAAAAATCATGAAGTTTATGTTTTTTTTTTATTAAAAAATATCACTACATTATATTACACATATAGTCTTTCAGAAGACTTAATTAACTCTATGACAGCTAGATATTGGTAATTTAAATGAAGATTACATTTAAAATGAAGGATAATTTGAGCTTCCATACACAGACAAACCAAGGTTTTGAGTCCTATAAGTTCAATTATTTATATTTAATTATATTTCTTATTTCATGCTAAGGCCTGTTTAGAGTGTTCATTAGGAAACGCATTTTTTTATTGAAAAAAAAAAATAATATAAAACAATTTGGATCTTTTTGGGAGCGATATTAATTTAAGTTTCGTCAAAATTAATTTAGAACAAATTTATTAAATTGAGTAATATTTTGTTATTTCTGCTTTAAATTTAGGGTTGGGTATATGATTTACTTTGCTCCAATAGACAAAGAGATGCAGATTTATAAATTTGGGGGAGGCAAGAAGAGCACCCAGTTTGGCAAACCCAAGAGTTATAATTACACCAAGTTTAAAAATATTACTAGAAAGAACATAATGAAGAATATTTCACCTTTTTATCTTTTTTAAAAAAAAATGCTTTTCTTAAATTCTGCACCCATTTGAGGTATACAAATATTTTGTTTTCTTATTTTTTTTTAATAATTATTTTAAGTCTTAATTAACGAACAAATTTAATACAATTACAAATTTTTATGGCTTATTATTATTTATAATATCAATATCATACACAATTAAAAATTCCCCCCGCGACAATTATTATTATTAATAAACCCCAACAAAATTAATATCACTAAAAATTCTTCGTATTATTATTATTATTATTTATATATTAAGAGATACAAAATAATGTCATTAGGGCATTACCGTATACATTATTATTATTCCTCGTTAAATATTTGTGGGTTTATATTATTTCCTTATAAAAAAAAAGGAGAAAATTAATATATAACCCAAAAAATCGTATACATTTTTAAGGAACGGAATTTTCATAGTTTATAGCCCTAATTATTTAAAAAGACTAATTAATTATTATTATATCTCAAAGTTACGTATACAGTTAAAGGAAGAGCACATTATTTATTAATAATTAATTTCAAGTGCTATTTAATTATATAATTAAAATTTTGACACATTTTCGTATTTTTGTGTCAAAAAATGTTCTTGTTATTTTTTATAGAGAGCTTCAATGTCTGATTTTCGTTTGTTAGAGACAAAATTTATTGGCACTTTCGTCTCTGTTTCTTTGATGGCAAATTGTTGTTAGTTTTTGTACCTGCTTGTTACCTTTACTTGTGTCAGAATACAATTAATTACCGTGAGTTCGTTTATATTAAATGTGATTATTATATTTTTATTGTCTTCCAGACATATTTAGGAATATTTTATTAAGAAATTTTGAGTAAATTTTGATGGGAAGGCATTTCAAAATAACATTAAATTTATATTTTTTTATGTAAAATAAATTATCTTAATTTATTTAATGCTATTTCCCTAGCAGAGACAAGGGTTGTATTTAAGAACATTGTCCCCCTTAAAGTAGATTATAGCAGAGAACAATATATGATTAATTAGATTCGATTTAAACAAATTCCCTCAAACTGTACCCTCCAATTTTAGCTACGACCATATTAATTAATTTCCATTTAAAAATCTGACACAAGTAAAAGCACACACATGAATGGCTTTGTTATATTAATGGCACATTTCTTGCAACGTGATCACTTCAGTTGATGTAATCGATAATCACCCCTAATTTCACCACCAACCCTTAATATTGTGTAAGGGTTGATATCACCCCTAATTTGACCTCTGGAGATTACTAGAAGTACGGGGGCGGCTGTTGGAGGGACAAAGGTCATTGCCCTCCTTTGTCAGGGTCAGTCAAGGTCACGACTGGCTTGGTGTCCTCGTCAGTAGATCCTTCCTCCTCCTCCCCGCTCTCCTCTTCGCTCTCTTCTTCGTCAGATTCATCTTCACTGCTGAGGGCCGTGGTAGAGCTGATCATGGAGGACTCTGAGGACGATACAAGAGGGTTAGTGTCTGCACAGGGAGGGGGCAGAGACTAAACTGTGAGGACCGACAACGGGGTAGCTGCACTAGCTGAAAAGTTACGTGACTAAACCTAATTTAATAAAAGGAATCTCGTCTTTTCTTCTCTTTTTTTTTGCTCTAAAATGGAGCAAAATAATAAGAGGAAAATGATAATTCTAATATTCTGAAATTATTTTGTTTTTTCCTCCCATTTTAATATTATTATTTTTTCGCAGAACTAAGAATGCCATTTCTCTTCTTTCGCGTTATATTATGTTATTATACAGTATATTGCTTAGGTGAGTTGTTTTAAGGATATATCCTATGAGTAAAATAGTTCGTTTTTTTTTTTATATAATTATACTGTAATGTAAATAGAAGATCTAAATTATTTGGAATCCGAATTTCTTGAATACGAGAATTCAGATTTTCGCTTAATTTTTGCTGTATTGATCAAAATTTATCTAGATGACAATTATCGTAAGAATGAAAGACGATTGCTCTATTTTAGTAAAAAACTGCATAATATTACATTGTAGCATGTTCCGGTCATGCAACTTTCACTCACTTATATTGAAATAGAATTTACCAATTGGAAAATTATAATTACATTATTCACCATACAATACATGCACATGCATGCCATGATATCTTTACTGTTTATTCATTCATATTCATTTCTTTGTATTTCTCATGTATTTTTTTTTTTTTTTTTACAAGGATACACTCTTCGGAGCTTACAGCTCGCGGTGAGGTACTGGGTAGGGATAATCTATATAAAATATAATTTTATTATAAGATTTATAAGATTTTAAAATTTAATACAGTATATTTTATAATTTCAATTTGATTAAAAAAAAAATATGTACAAAATTAAAAAAAAAAGTACAAAATATATAAAGTAATATTTACAAATTTAATAATTATTAAAAAATATGTAATATTTCTTTAGAATTTAACTTAAAAAAAAGTTAAAACAGATACAAGGTTAAAAATTTTAATTTTAGATGACATTGCCGTGTGGAACAAAATAGCTTGGACATATCACTACCTTAAAACTGAATATATAAAAGGTTCACATGGTGATTTTTCTCTTGTGACGTGACGCAAATAATGCGCACTTGCTGTAACATCCATTTGCGGCCATATTTGGCGATTAAAAGAAAAAGCATCGTAATTAACGCGATTCCCGGCGAATTCGCCGTCGCATAGAATTTCACAGCTTTTACGTCAAAATCGCTTCGCATCGCCGTTGTCGTCATCTGAATCCGCCTTTAAATCACATCTCCAGTAATGTAATTATTGTAACTGCAGTAATTAATTATATATATTAAGTTTAAATATTAACTGTAAAATTAAATTTGTCAATTTTTTTACAATACTCCATTGCCACTGACATACCTGAGACCTGCATTGCTCCGTTGATCCCCAGTTGCGGCTGCAGACTAGCGATGGAGTCAGGCCAGAACCTCTGAGCCGCCTGCTTGGCCCCGCCCCCTCCGCTAGTCTTGGCCTTCTTGCTCTTGTGGCTGGCGACCGCTGAGTCCGCGGGGTTTGAAGCGTCCAGCATGGGCTGCAAGATTCGTCTGCGAGCGTTGATGAACCAGTTGTTCACCTGCAGGAGCGTGAGGCTCGTCTGGGCCGCGATCTGTCGCTTCTCGTCCTCCGTGGGGTAGGGGTGCTGGGGACACACAGGGGTGTCAGACAGGGGTGACATAAGTGAGAGAGGGGTGCTGGGGATACAGGGGGTGTTAGAGAGCGTTATTCAAGTGGGGTGCTGGGGACACAGGGGTGTAAGACAGGGTGGCACAAGTGCATGAGGTGCTGAGGGTGTCAGCTAGAGGGGGTGACACAAGTGAAGTAGGGGTGCTGTGGACATAGGGGGTGATACAAGTGGGGTGCTGGAGATGAAAATTATGGTGCTGTGTGTCTATATTAGGCCACTGGTGGCAGAAGGCGGGTGGCTTCGGATGTTTGCTGTGAAACACCGGTGAGTAGGAGGGTCGTGATGGTGAGCGCTGAAGGGTTTGGGTGTGAGCCTGCCTGGGTGAAGTTAATTAGTACCACCAAGATCAGCATCAACGGCGGCTCCAGGCAGGCTCACGCCCAGACCCTTCAGCGCTCACCGTCGCGACCCTCCTACTCACCGGGGCATCGCAGCGAACAGCCGAAGCCACCCGCCTTCTGCCACCGGCGGCCTGGTATAGGCACGCAGCGCCATTTATTTTCAGGGCTATTTGAGGGGTGTCAGACTGGGGTCAAGTCAGTAGGGTGAAGTAACATGGGAAACAATCAGAGCTAGGGGTGTTGGTGACATAAGGGTGATAATATATAATTTTATTTAATATGTTTTAATAAGCAATGACAATGGACAACATACATGAAAATTTTTTTATTGCAGAAATGAGTAGAGGGTACCAAATTATGTTATTCTGAATTCTTTCAGATTTTTTTGAGACCCAGAACTATTTTTAAATAATTATTGAAAGTGCGGCCACGCCCCCTGGAGGCGTCAATAGGCGTCCAGTCTCTATCCTTTTTATTAAGGCCTCAGGGGTGCCAACTGAAATCACAGAACTTTCAATAATTATTTAAAAATAGTTTCGGGTCTCAAAAAAATCTGAAAAAATTCAGAGTAGCATAATTTGGTACCCTCTATTCATTTCTGCAATAAAATATTTTTATGTATGTTGTCCATTTGCAATCAACTTTGTACATGTTTATGATTTACATTATTGTAATGTAAAATTCATTTCATGATCGTATATGTAGATGTACTAAACCATGTACTGTTTTTATAATGTGGGATAATCTGTTTTGGCCAAATAACGAAATAAAATTTTGATGTAACGAAATAATGACTTAGTGATAAAGAAATTACCAGTCTTAAAAAAATGTATTTTCTGATGTTTTTCATTTTTATTACCAAATTAACTTTTGATAAACTTTGTATTTCATTCGATTGCAGATAAAATACTGTTTTATTTATTTTTATTTTCCTGTCTTACGAGCTATAGATGAATAAATACAATAATTAACTAAAAACTGAACTCCCCATCATAAAATAATGTCAGGGACAAGCCATATTTTTTAATATAAATAACACTTTTAATTTTAAAGTGAATATTTCATATCTGAGTAATTTTTCTAGTTATTTACTTTAATTAAGTATTATAAAGGGCGATACTAATAAAAAAAAAAGTATTTATTAAGTTCTAATTATATTATATAATTTATATAATAAAATCTGATAATGTGTGTATGTATAATATGTGTGTGTGATTACTGTAATTGCCTTTTTTTATTATATATATATAATATATTGAATATTTGATGTGATCCATGTTGTTAATTGCACAACTAGTTGTTCGAATAAAATAAAAAAAAAAATAAAAAAATAAAATATTACTCATTTTTAACTTGATTTAAATTTATTTTAGAAATAATTTAAATTTTATTTTAAAACAATTTTATAATATTTAATTTTAATAACAAATATTTTTTTAAAATAATAACGTTATTAAACAATTTCAATGCAATTTTATATTATTGATTTTATATATAATATTTTTTAGTAAATGTTTATTTAAATGGATAACCAAATTATTTGTGATGGCAGAATTGAACACCGATACTAATGTAAAGAACACGTAATTTGTAATTTTAAAATTTAATATATCTGTTATACCAGAAATTGATTAATTTAATTAATGGAGCATAAAATCTCAATTAAGATGGTCTAGAAATTGATATTGGCAATACCAAAAATAAACAATAATTTTACTAACAAGTGAACTCTATATATTGTTCAGCATATTAAAAAAAAAAAAAAAAAAAAAAAGCTAGGATTCGAACCCACGAATTTCATGTCGTATGGGTTATGTCCTACCACGAGGTGCTGGAACAGCCAGGACCGCATGATGGAGGTGGCGTGTTTGGGCAGCACCCCCCTCTTGGGCTTCTTGCTCTTGCCCCCTCCCCCTCCCAGGAACCCATCTTCATCCTCGTCCATCGAGCCCGGAGTGGTAGGTGCGGGGCTCAGGGAGTCTGCAAACATCGGGGAAGCTTCAGTTACTTCGGAGTCAAGGGATGTATCACAAGGAATCTTAAAGGTGGATTTACGTGGCGATGCGACGCGATTTTGACGCAAAATCTGTGAAATCTTAATGCGGCGAGCGAATTCGCCAGGTTTTGTGGCGTCAAATATCGCGTTAATTATCGAAGCAATTTTTTTAATCGTCAAATATGGCCACCTCAAATATGGCCACCAATGGATGTTACAGCAAGTGCGCATTATTCTCGTCAGTTGATAAAAATCACCATGTGAATCCGCCTTTACATGAATGATTTCCAGAATGCGATTGCAATCGCAATCGATTGTTAATGCGCAATTGCTATAACATCAATTAATTAAACGACGCAACCTGGCGAATTAACTCGCCATAAAGGACTTCACAGCTTGTATGACAAAATCGCATCGCAGTTGTCGCTCATGAAAATACACCTTGGATGAGTTGAAGACGTAATTTTTCAACTATTGATCAAGATAATGTGTGGACTATAGTGTGTCCTCCCCATTGAGGTACTGTTGTTATACGTACTATACTCACTCTGCATCAGAGAGGACTCTGACGGGGGCGCACACGTGTTGGCTCCGATCTGGGAGAGTGGCGTGCTGCCGTGGACGAGGCCGGGAGACGTGGGGACCGAAGACGAGCTTGACGAGCCGGAGAGCAACGGGGCACCCTGAAACATACACGTGTCAGTCGTGGCACGTGGAGACGTGGGGTCCGAGGAGACATGGGCACGTGGAGACATGGGCACGTGGAGACATGGGGACGAGGATACATGGGGACTGAAGACGAGCTGGACGAGCCGGAGAGAAGCGGGGCACCCTGAAACATACACGTGTCAGTCGTGGCACGTGGAGACGTGGGGTCCGAGGAGACATGGGCACGTGGAGACATGGGGACGAGGAGACGTGGGGTCTGAAGACGAGCTGGACGAGCCGGAGAGCAACAGAGCACCCTGAAACATAAACGTGTCAGTCGTGGAGACATGGGGTCCGAGGAGACATGGGGACGAGGAGACGTGGGGTCTGAAGACGAGCTTGACGAGCCGGAGAGAAGCGGGGCGCCCTGAAACATACACGTGTCAGTCGTGGCACGTGGAGACGCGGGGTCGGTTGTAAGAACATTATCAACTTACGAATAACTTTGATTTCAATTTGCGTACTTGCTTTCTTATTAATTGTTTTTGAACCATACCACATGTATTTTTAATTTTGAATCTTACATTCATTCAGTTTCGTAAATCTATCACTGACTTGCAGTGTACTTTTGGTACTGATAAATTTTAACTGCCTCTATAGACATATTTATAATTTTAATTTTATTTTAAAACTCAGATAATAATAATTTCTAACTTGCATGATTACAAAAATACAGTAACTGTCAAAAAAAAGAACTTTTATTTAAATTTAATTACAAAACAACAATTTAATTAAAATATTAATTTATTAAATTTTTATATTGAAATAAATAACTACAAAAATAAATGTTGCAATTTTATTAACATATTGCTATTTAAGTAATAAAAATTGCATGTTGAACACGAACGTCACAACGGAATAAATAGTGTCTCCAAATCATTATGTATAATGCTTGAATAATATTGCCTCGCTAGTTAGTTGTCTACTCCCCAACACAATAGTTTCTAACTAGTACTCCCCAGCACAAAAGTTTCTACCTGGTGCAGGGGTGGAGGGGGTGAAGTTGGCTGCGACAACATTCCTCCCTGCTGCTGGACCATCTGGTAGTCACATGTACTCCCTAACACAAAAGTTTCTGACTAGGTACTCCCCAGCACAACAGTTTCTACCTGGTGCAGGGGCGGAGGGGGTGAAGTTGGCTGCGACAACATTCCTCCCTGCTGCTGGACCATCTGGTAGGCGAGTTGCGCTGCTGAGGACGAGGAGGTGGCGCCGCCCTGGTGGTGATGAGGTAAATGAGAGCCACCCATGTTGCCTGCAAGGCTCTGTGGACGAAATTCAGGGACTTATAGCTAAACCAAAATATTATGGAGTGTGCCTAACAAGTTATATATTAGGTCGTTACTGCATTTGACAGGGAATGTAATTAGTAGCACGGTTGTTTAATTAATGTATAGTTAATCAGGTATTTCCTTTCGCCATGAATGGAGCGCGTGCTGAATATAACATTTATGTTTCATTTTTCAATTATAATTTTTACAAGGTTTAGAATAGAGCATGAAAAAGATGTCAATTAAGTGTAATTTTTTTCCAACGATTTCAATTTACGACGATATTATTTTTATAAAAAAGAAAAAAAAAATCAATTTTATTATATTACACAGTAAACTGTATATTTTTTAATAAATTAAAATATAAATTAATGACATATTTCATTATATTTTTTAATTAATTTTATTTAATAATTTACAAAATTTTAAAAAAATATAAATAAAATTAAATTATTAAAAATGTTAATTTGTTTACTTTAGCATAAACTACAAGAATTGAAAAAATGGAAGTGTTGAAACAGTGAGACCACTTTCCTTTACAGTAAGATCTTTTAGTACTTGGCTTAATATTTTGTTGGTAAAATACATAGTTGTTCACGATCCATTTTTTTTTTTTAAACCCTGTTTGTAGCCACAAATGACTAAATTTAACCAACCTAGCATATTATGGTTTTGTAAGTTCACATCAAACCTATGGCCTATAGGAGTCCATTCCAGCATTCGCCTAGTCATGACTGAGGTAACCATGGAAACCTCAGTCAGGATGGTCGGTAATGGACAACCTACATGACTTTTTTTTATTGCAGAAATTAATAGAGGTTACCAAATTATGCTACTTTGATTTTTTTTTTTTATTCCTGGAACAATTTTTAAATAATATTGAAAGTTCAGTAAGTTAAGTTGGCACCCCTGAATCTTTAATAAAAATTATTGGGACTAGATGCCTATTGACTCCACCAGGGGGCGTAGCCTCGCTTTCAATAATAATTATTTAAAAAAATAGTTCTGGGTCTAAAAAAAATTCAGAGTAGCATAATTTGGTAACCTCTATTCATTTCTGCACTAAAAATATTTCATGTCGGGACGGAGGATACCATCAATTATCTCCCGGATTTAAGTGTTCTTTATCACTTGTAAAAAGTTTGTCGGTGCCTGGGATCGAACCCACGACTATCTTACCTGATGGTGCGGCGGGTACTGGTGCATCATGTGCTGTTGCATCATGGGAGGAGGGCTACCCGAGGACACGGAGGAGCTGTTATTGTTGGCACTGCCAGGGTGATTGTTGTTATCATAGGCGTAATCAGATCTGAGAAGGTTTTCGCTCTGCATCTTGCCCTTGAGACAGGTGATGTAGCGGTTACAGAAGTCCTTGCAAAGTTCCTGAACCTTTTCAAGTTCAAGCAAGTGGATACGAAGTACCTGGATCGCCTTGATCATCTGAAAACAGGGATGTAGGGGAAATTGTTGCAAAAGTACATGAGTAACATGACGTCATACGGGGTAAGTCAGCAGCATTATGGCGGCTTCAAGTCAGCTGATTTTTCGGTGATCCCACCCGCTATACCAAACCTATGTAAAAAAAAACGTGAATTCGTTTTTTCACTAAGAATAAGATTTTTCAGGGAAAATTCCTTTAAGGAACTTTGGTCCAAACTGAAAAATAAAGTAGATAATTCAAGATTTAGATTTTTTACTTGATTTATAACCGAGAAAAGTTAAAAAAACACTTTGCTTCATTTTCAAGTGCAAGACGGACCTTAGCGACAAACAGTTGCGCAGCGAAAGCGCATCACTTGAAGCCTCCATTACCCCCGCCATCCACTGTACTCAATTATTTTATACTCTGCTTCAGATACACTTATAATAACTTTCTTGCCTTCTAAACAAAGTACTAAGACTACCTGATCTCAAATATATAATAATTGACTAACTCAAAAAATGTATTTCGTTTTTAAATATCATTCACAAATTATAGTTTATTCTTAAAGATTTCTATTTACATAAAAATTTTGTACTTATATTTATAGTAATATATTGAAATGCAAATCTCATTCCGCACGCAAGAAAAAATGTATATTTTAAAGTGAATGATACAGATGTATCAGGCTTTCAAGTTTAATTTATATTTTATTTAAAATTTATTTTAACAAATAAATAAATATTAACAACATTAAAAAAAAACACCTTAAGGGCATTGGGTGTAGCACCGGTAGTTGGCAACACTGACGTATCTTCACCATGTTAATTTTTGATCATTGCTCCTCGGAGTAATTTTTATGCTAGAGCTAAGCTGATTGCTGTAGTATCAAGATAATTAGTAGCCCAAGTGCACAATTTGGCTAACTAAAGCCTGATTTAAAGAAAAGTATTTTTTTTAGATTTTAGAAAAATGCATGTAAATTTAAAAAATACTTTTCTTTAAATCAGGCTTTATTTAGTCAAATTGTGCACTTGGGCTACTAATTATCTTGATACTACAGCAATCAGCTTAGCTCTAGCACAAAAATTACTCCGAGGAGCAATGATAAAAAATTAACATGGTGAAGATACGTCAGTGTTGCCAACTACCGGTGCTACACCCAATGCCCTTAAAAAAATTAATAATAAGCAGTATAATTATTATTTTAACAATATAATTTAATTTCTTACAATTTTATTTATTTATTCTATTATTATTTAATATTTCTCTAGTAAATTTTTAATGTAGAATTGTAATGCATTAAAAGAAAAAAAAACAATTAATCTGCACAATAGAAATGTCTGATAATCGTTTCATTCCATCAGGGTACGTTGTATGGGGGGTAATATTGATGCAAGGGAGGGGGGCTTGTATAAACCGCTTTTCAAAATTTGAAATGATCGTTCTGAAACCAGTCAGTATTTTGCAGTAAAAATATTTATGCTTCAGACATGCAGGGGGAATTTTCATAAAACCATGTATGTATAAATGCTTCAAATGTTTTAATGGAATCTTGACTTGAAAAAAAATATTGCAGAAATTAAGAGACTACAGGTTTTTTAGAGTCTGTGAACTATTTTTAAAAAATATCGAAAGTACAGAGATATTGACGCTTCTCTTAGTAAAAGGATAAGACCTAAAAGGGGCGTGCGTTTCAACCCAACCTCGGCAAAACCCGAGGACTCTCGATAAACCAACCCGAAGTTTACTGACCAGGCCATCCACCTCAGGGTCGTTGATGAGGAACGGTTTCCGGTCCCGCTCCTGGTGCTGCACGAACGCCTGGATGTCCATGTTGAAGCTCTCAGAGTTTGGACTCTCTGCAGACTGAGTCGCCTGCTCACACCGCTCGAACAGCAGAGCCAACAGCGGGAACAGCGGGTGTCTGTGAGCATGGGAACAGTGGATGTCAACAGAAGATTAGATTACAGCTAGAAGTAATCTTAGAATATCTGTAGAATTCAATTGACTGCAATAAAAATATTTTAATTTGTTATTAAAAATTAAAATTTGTAATTTATTCCTTAATCAACGATTATTTGCACCCTGAAATTAACAAGAAATTCAAATTATTTCGTGATTACTTTATAAAATAATACAAAAACAATTTGGGAGGGAATGCATTTGACGTTTATAGATAATATTATAACATGACACATGAGAAATTGAAATTGAAAGGATTATTCCCAATTTGAACCCAAATATGGGGGGGGATATTCCTGACACAATACCCTGGTTGCTAGGCAACGAAAACTCACTTATAAACAGATCGTTTGTCCGCCTCAAACACGGCCTGGTCGGCTCCATACTCCTCCCCCGCGGCCGGGGGTTGGACTGCCCCCGCCCCCGCACCACCCCCGGGGGCCTGAAGTTGAGCGGAGGCCTGAGAGGGAGGAGGCTGGGGGTCGTAGCCGGCCGGAGTAACCATAGCAACCACGGAGTCCTGCTGCATCGGTCCTGCGCAGGCGCACTAGCGGTCACCGCAGCGCCAACGCATCACGTGGCACCTTCGACAACTAATCCGCATCTGAAACATAATTAATTATCATTAATGATGGTTATTTGTGATTAATAGTTCATTTAGGCTCAATTTTCTATTGTACAACAATTATTTTCGTACAACCGTTTAAATTGCTGCTTTTAATGATGAATTTTTATAATAATATAAAATAATAAACATACAAATAAATATTTAACAAAACCGTAATTTTTTATGAAAAGGCATAAAAGAACAATTAATATTTATCAAATTTCCTCTTTATACTTCTTATAGGCCATTCACTAGACCAATAAAGAATAAAATAATACCACGATGAACCATAAAATCTAAGGGAACCTTGGGACATGAACATTTTCATGTATTTCATTATGATATAGTGTCTGGCAAAGTTAAAAATGGTGAAATGAAATAGCAAGAAAAAAAAAGTACTCTTTTATAAATTAGGATAATAATTGCAATTTAATTTGGTAAGAATGTTAAGTAAATATTCAAGTAGAATTCCTCTGTCACAAAAAAAATAATAAATAAAAATAATTTACCTTTCTATAGTTTACATAATAAAATGCCACTAAAACATACCGACACATTAAATATTGGATGTAGTTTGCTCTGTTTTAGTTTTAGCATATAATAAATATCTGGTATAATTATTTATTGTGGGGACCTTGTCTTAAAATATTGGTTAATTTATTACAAAGCGAATTTGTCAAAATAAAAACAAATACATTTTACCGTATAATTTTTTAATCGGCATATATAGTCAATATTCTGTATATCATAATACCACTAAGGAAACTAGGAAACCAAAGTTGAGATGGTCGGTTTTAATGCCAAGTTATCTTACTTAGCACGTGGAAATGACATTTTAAAAGGTAAAAAGTCATCTTGAAAATATGCCATATTAACTGAATATTATACATCATTAAGAAGCAATTTTAAAAATTAAAAAGCAATTTAAAAAAATTAAAAAGTACTTTATAATAATGTTTGTAGTATCATTAAACAGAATTCCTGTACTTGAAATATTTTGTACTGTGAATTTACATACCAAAAATAACAAACTACTACTGCAATAAAAAGTAATGTGTAAGAATGCAGGCGACGAGATATTTACATAATTTACTTTTTTTTTTTATATATATACGAAACAATGAGACGTTTTTAACTCCGTATATGTACGTGAACTTTTGAGACATGTAATTTTAATATGGCAACCTTTTACAAGAAAATTATTTTCAAATGTGTATGTTGCATATTATATTTTAAATGATTTTTTGATATGTAAAAATATTATGTTTTTATTTTATTAAATTATAAACAGTACAAATTTATTATTGATAAGACAATTTATACTTATCTACATAATTTAACATTTCGAAATTAATTTTTTTATTTAAAATTTGCTACGGAGCAAAATATAAATTGAAAAATCACTTTGAGCAAACTATTTGTGGTTTCGAAAAAAAATTCATTAAATATCTTTTAATGCAAAATGATCAAAATATAAAGAATGAAAAGTATGGTGTACTGTTTGCATTACATGCAGTTATTTATCAAAAATCTATTCCATTCGGGAGAACTAACGAAACATTAAAAGACTAGCAAATAAGTGGCAATTAAATTTTTCCAAAGCATTTGTCTAGAATGAAGTTTTTTTCAGATCTTCGTGAATCCTCTGACCTGAAAGCAACTTCAGAAATCAGACTTCAAAACCCTGTGACGTCATCGTCATTTAATATTCAACACGCTAGCATAGGGAAACACGTTACAATTTTAAAGGTCTTTAAAATTTACACTACATAATACGATCGATCACTACACTACATATAATCCGAGTGATCGAATGCAACACAAAAATCATAAATTTCAAGTAAAAAATATTTTAATAACACTACTGACTAAGAATGTAGAATTTTTATATAAAAATGAAACTTCTTTAAAGTTTTTTTTTCTGGTAAAACAAGAACATAACAAAGTTTAGAAGACAGAGAAAACGTTATAGCAAAAGTCTGGCGTAGCGTTTCTCTCGGTCTGAAGCCATTATTTGCAAATGCTACCCCTAAAAGTGTAGAGAAGAGCATGCTTTAGGAAAAGATATGAAAAAAAGTGCAATAATTGCTGAAATCTTGCTGGCTTGCTACAGACCCTTTTTTTGGTTTATACTTCCCCTCTTATATTATAAAAGGGAGAAGATATTATCTAATAAAATCTAGCGTGTATGTGCCCTTTATATATCTAATATAATAATAACAGGTGTTGTACTTTTGTACGTGTGGGTACAAAATTTAATAAACCAAAACTTTTTATTTTTACTAAAAGTAACTTAATGAAAAAAATTGACCCTTTATACACTTTTTTTGTTTTTTTAAAGAAGTTAATTCTTGTTTGTTTTTATTATACTTTTTGCTAATACCGTGAATTTTGTTTGTATATTATTTATTGCATTTTCATAATAAATTATTAAACATATTTTGTAATAATTAAAATTAATATTTGATATTAGAATTTTTTACTTTTAATTTTTTGTTTTCAAAATTAAAACTCCAATAAATAAACATAAATATTGATATTTTTTATAAATTAAATATTTAATTTTTAATTAAATATTTTGACACGTATAGTGAAGGTATTTTAGCAACGAGTATAATTACGCTTTTAATCTCTGCTTGGCAACGCGTGGTTAGGTACTTGTTCATTTGTTTAATAAACTAGTATGTAAATTTTAAAATCGAATGAAATAAAACATTTTTAAAACTTATTGAGTTCAACAAAAGGAGTAATTTTTGTGTATCCATTTTTTTAATTATAGAATTACGAATGTTGTAACAAAATATATCAAGAAGATTTTAAACGTCAGAAATAACACTTCTAAGACTCCAAGCAAACAAATATGTTATTTATGAAAATAATTTCACAAATACGACTATTTATATTGAAAATGTAGAGTCATCGCCTCGGAAAATTTCCCTTTACGGCCTTGTTAATCACCATTCTCCGTAAGGATAATACAGGGCATGGTGATTAACAAGGCTGCAAGAGGGAAATTTTCCAAGGGAACGAGCGTACAATAGTGATGTGCAAGACAATTTAGTTCAATTTTTTCTATACATGTTACAATGTACACCTTGAAATAGCATGAACTTTCCCTGTGTTTGCTTAAGTTTATAATATTTCTAATAGTTAAATTTAGTCATTTGTGACCAGTAGAAAATACTCAAAGAAATATAAACGTCGCCTTGTAAAATTTCTCTTTTGCAGCCTTTCCATGCCACGTAAGAATAACACAGGGCATAGTGATTAAAAAAAAATGCAAGTGGGAAATTTTCCAAGGAAACTAGTGTAGATTTGAAGTATTGAAATAAGTCAGAACAGCATTCAGTCTTATAAACAATAAGTTCATCACACTTCTATAGACCTGACAGGCCCACGTGATGTCACTGCAACGCATATTGCATACTTTACAGGAGCTTGCTGCGCCATAGTGTTGTGTTGCATCGGTAGCGCGCGTGTAAGGGAGAAATTATATACGGCTATTATTGCATTTATATCGTTTCCATATCTGCTAGTTTTTAAAAAAATACACAAACTACATTTCATGTTCTTAAATAACTGACAACAAAGTCAATTTTTCTAATATATTTATTTATTTTTTTCAATGGTTTTAAGCGTACGCGGTATGACAACAGTAGGGGAAGTGAGGGGAGGTAAACAGCTGAGCATTATCCTGTAAGTAGGCAACCCAACAATCTCGTGACGCTGCTCTAGATGACAATTAACGTTCACAAACAGAGCAAGTGTAAAGTTCGTGCAGTCCAGAAGTGTAAATAATAATGTTGTAGAAACTTCATTTTTTCACGTCGCGTTATGCTTAAGTACATATTATATAAATATTATTTCATATTCCTAGTTTTACATTTTCAGCATTTCGTTGAAAAATTCCAATTAATAAATGAAAATCTTTGTAAAGTGTTGAAGTTAAAAGATAAAGCCAATATTAACCCTGGAGGATTAACTTTATGTGATTCTCCCCTTTTTTTTCAACGTTAATTCTACATACGAGAGTACTTAAGGCTTATTTTTCTATCTTATTAACATTGAAATTTAGTTATATTAAAAAAGATACGATCTTGCGGTAATATAATCCCAAGAGATTCAAAACTTATTAAAAAGAACAATAGAACGAGAACCATTTCTTTTCATATTTGATTACAGGTTCATTGTTAATTCATAATTGCATCCATCTTGAGGTAACGAAATGGCGTGATCAAATTTTAATTATCTTCTTAATGTAGTGTGCTTAATATTGCATGTACTTTTTCTTAGTACCTTGAGTTTTGTCTAAAAAATATTTTTAATGATAATTCTCTCTTGAAATATTTATAAAAAAGAGTTGACATTATTTAAACTCATTTTTTGACAAAAGTAAACACTTTTTTTGAAAAATTTCTTGAGAGCTATACATATTATCCTGCATGTTGCAAACACACTCAAATTTCAACCGTGTAATATTATTTAAATATTTCTTATATACACTTATCTGATGACAGTATTTATGTAAAAATAATTATATGAAAATAATGTTACATTTGGCTTATAATTTTCATTCTCACTATAGTAATATGTCCATATAATAATAATTAATTATCTTCGGCAGTTCAACTACTCTTATTTAACACTGTTTATGAGCTTTAATAATTGTATACAGTATATTTGTTTATTATCCATTTTCAACAAAAACCACGTTTCCCACCCAGGGGTAAATCGTTACGCTTTTCCACTATGTGGTTCCCCTGGCTTTGGACCATTGCACTTCCGGTTCAATGACAAAAGCTGTAGCGTCCATCCTGGCTGAGGTTTCCACGTTTCCCTCAGCCGCAGGCAAATGCCGGGATGGATTTGCAAGGCCGTGGCCGCCCCCGTTCCAGAATTAAGAGCCCGCGAAACGCTCAAGTTAGGGTTTCGGAAGGTTCGGGTTTTCAAAGTAGTATATAAATAGTAAATAGAATTACCTAATAGGGTTTGATTAAAAAAAATATATTTATATTTGTTTATTATATTTCTTACGAAAGTATTATTTGTAAATTAGATTTTTACGTTAATGTGTGAAATTGATTACAATAATTTTAAATTCTTATATATTATGGCATTTAAAAAATTATTTTTAAATCAAATAATTTTGCTTTTAATTTTAAAACTCCCTAAGTATAAAGCAAATTAACAAAAATTCATTTTAGCACAAGAAGCATATCGCATCAGCAATAGAAATATGAAATTACCATGTCCAGAGAATCCACTTTTTGTATGTACAATTTAATAATAATAATTGCTCCTACAAAATTAAATCAACAAAGAGGCGCTAATTGATTTAATACAGTTTAAATCTTAAATTTGGTTTGTGACTCAATTTTAAACATATTTGTTATAAATTAAAATTGCAACAAAATTTTTAGATTTCTACTTACATATTTCCCAAGGAATTATTATACTAAATATGAATTAAAAATCTCTTCATTGTATGTATTTTCATTGGGTTGGATGGAAGAATGGGCTTAAAATGGCCTAAATCCCGCCCTCAATAAAGACGATTTTATTTATTTACTAATACTTTCAACATTAATAATTAAAAATTTATTGTATGATGTTAACACAACAATCTTCACACCTGGTTGCAAGAACCAATTCAAGAATTAGGCGATGTCAAAACATTATAGTGTCATCTTATGAAACATGAACATTTATAATATGAATAAATATATAATATTCTATATATTCCTTAAAAATTATACAGAAGGATATCAATACGAGGACTGTAAGAACATTATTGTATTATTTATGTTTCAATAACCTATTTAAAAGTGATGAAACTATACTAATATATATTAAATTAAGAAAAATATTAAAATTTAAATATTTTAAATTAGTATAATAAATACTATTTACCAATATATAAATTATAACAAATTCAAATTATCATAAATTATTTTTTAAAAATTTTTATAATTTTTTCCAAGTATAATTATTATTTTATAAATCATAATAAAAATTCAACGTGTTAAAATTTAAGGAATGGTAGGTACTAAATTATCAGGTCAATACATTATTACAGTATATATATAACAATTTTCCCACCCAGGGGTGAAACGTTGCGCTTTTCCACTATGTGGTTCCCCAGGCTTTGGACCATTGCACTTTCGGTTCATTGACAAAAGCTGTAGCGTCCATCCTGGCTGAGGTTTCCACGTTTCCCTCAGCCGCAGGCAAATGCCGGGATGGATTTGCAAGGCCGTGGCCACCCCCGTTCCAGAAGAGCCCGCGAAACGCTCAAGTTAGGGTTTCGGAAGGTTCGGGATTTCAAGTAGTATGTAATTAATTAGTAAATAGAAGTACCCAATAGGGTTTAATTAAAAATTAAAAAAAAATATATAGCAATGGCATATAACATATGACAAAAGAATTTACTAACTTTTAAAGGACACAATAAAACCTAAGGTTAAGGTGGTAGGTTAATTTTTTTTATCGACTTCGATTAAGTAGATTTTTAATTTTTATAAACATTAAAATGAATTTAATTAACGATTTTAAAATTTCTAATAACTCTTTATAGTATTAATAATAAGGTGTTTTTTTCAATTCACTGTTTTTTTCATAAGTATTGTTAAAATTATAATGGCACTATAAAACTCCCTTAATTGATTAACGATTAATCTCAGTTACTTCGGAGTCAAAAAATATTTCCCTGCAAACGAATCGAATGAAATAGATTTTAAAAAATCAATAATGTTCTAAAACTTAATCACTTATGGTTTGAGCAAATTCAGTCTTACAGCAGCTCCATTTCCTGTTTTCATCCATAAGGCTAATGTTAAACTTTTACCTCAGTTTTCACAAAACTGATAAGACAGCTTCGTTACAAAATTTGTATGCCACCTATTGATGGGGAGTTCAAAGTCCCCTGCAAGTCTTGTTGCATTCAGGCGCTACGATTGCCAGATATCAATCTACTGAGATTCATCGCATCCCCTTAACGTGAAGAAAAATTAATTACTAACTTTCCTGTCACTTTTTACTATTATATAACATGAACAAAGAATTCACAAGCTTATAAAAGGACCTAGGTAGTTAAATTGTTAATCGTATGTGATCAAGTAGATTTTATCTGATGAAGTTGAAGGATAGTCGGCGCGTGTCGAGATGGCTGACGTGACTAAGTGAGCGACGATCTTGGCGCGTGCTTCTGTGACAATTCCGGCAGATAATGACGCGCTCAAGTGCAGACTTGACGAGATTTCAGATTAAGAGAGGCCGTGATCAATTTTAATATTCCTTGTCATTATAAGAATAATTTTTCAAGTTGAACATATATTATTTCTAGGATGGTCCTAACATATTAACCTCCCGGCTCTTCGCGGAATCGGCTTAGCATTGTATTTAAAGAGTTCTATCCAAACCAAGGTGTTTTAATATTCCATCTCAGCATTTGCCTAGTTGTGACTGAGGAAGCCATGGAAACCTAAGTCAAAATGGTCGGTAATGAACGAAAGCTCTCGAGGTGTGACGTCACAAGCAAGTACAAATTTTAACACGACTATGACGTACAGTAATTTATGTCCAAATTGACTTCCGAGTGTTTTGAGGCTATATCAGTGTTGGACGAAAATACGATAATCTATATAATACAATATTTGAAATAAAGAAATATTCCTCTAGTATCAAATTTTAATTAAAATTGCAGTACACGAAGATTTATGATAAAAAATATTACAGAAAGTGAAAATTGTTATTACTTCCATTGCGTTTTCGCAGGTTGCAATTCTTATTTAATATTAATCTTGATACACTTAATGTGGAAATTTGAAGATATTTTCAGAATGTACATGAAGGCAAATTATAACGTTATGTTTATATTATAATTTCTTTTAAATATGTACAGTACGTAAATATAAAAAAAAAATTATAATAAAATAAACTATTTTAAATTTCCCATATATTTTTTATATTATTTATTAAAATTTTAAATACAAAAATAATATAATTTATTAATTTTGTTTAAAATATTTTTTGAACTGCAATTAAATATTTTGGTGTAATTGACGCGCTGCAATATTTTGATAATTGAAAACACAATTACATTATTATGCAATTTAAAAGTAAGACAAAACTCAGCAATTTTATTCTGACGGTAGTGCGTTTATAAATTGGAATTATATGAAGTATATTTAGACTTTTCTCGGCCTGTGTATAAATTTGAGAGGATCGCTTTGAAGAAGGAAAAGAACGACCGGCCGGGTGATGAGTTTACATAACGTTATACTGAGGCCGGGGCATCGAGGAACCCCCAAAAGTGATGAGTTTACATAACGTTATACTGAAGCCGGGGCATCGAGGAACCCCCAAAAGTGATGAGTTTACATGGCATTATACCGCGGCCGGGGCATCGAGGAACCCCAAAAAGTGGTGAGTTACATAACGTTATACTGAGGCCGGGGCATCGAGGAACCCCAACAGGTGATGAGTTTACATAAAGTTATACTGAGGCCGGGGCATCGAAGAACCCCAACAGGTGATGAGTTTACATAACGTTATACTGAGGCCGAGGCATCGAGGAACCTCTGAAGGTGATGGGTTTACATAACGTTATACCACGACCGGGGCATCAAAGAACCTCGAAAGGTGATGAGTTTACATAACGTTATACTGAGGCCGGGACATCGAGGAACCTCTGAAGGTGATGGGTTTACATAACGTTATACCACGGCCGGGGCATCGAAGAACCTCGAAAGGTGATGAGTTACATAGCGCCGTACTGAGGCCGGGGCATCGAAGAACCTAAAAATGCTGAGTTACATAGCATTATACCGCAGCCGGGCCATCGATGAACCCCAAAAAGTGATGAGTATGAGTTTAGATAGCGTTATACCGCAGCCAAGACATCGAAGAACCTATATTAGGTAATTCCGGTAAATATGTGAGATCCTAGGCTTTTTTTGTTTTGCAAAATACATTGAAAATGTTGATTTAAATTTATAGACAAAGGACCCATGTGCTCGAATTAATTAGATCTCTGACGGTATTTCAGAATCATTAAAAAAATTAATGTACACTCTTCGTCTCTGAAAATTTCCCTTTTGCAGCCTTGTTAATCACCGTGTCTCGTTATAAGGATTAATTATTTATTAACAAAGCTGCAGAAGGGAACTTTTCAGAGCCGAGAAGTGTACATATTAGGGAATTTAAAATATAAATATATTATACTAAATTTTGACTCAATATTTCCTTCGTTTTTAAATGATATCTTATCCATACAGAATATTATGTCCCGTATAAAATATGTATGTTAATTTTATTTAGAATTTTATACAGAAAATAAAATCAAACTTATTATTTCAATTCATAGTCTTAACATTTGCATGTAGTCCTTTTTAATTAAAAGATAAGGTATAGTTTATATTTACTAAATAAAATATTGACCTTAAAAATTTTTATTGCAAAAATGGATAGAGGATGCAAAATTATGCCACTAATTTTTTAGAGCCCGTGAAGTATTGCTAAAAAGTTTTGCCGAGGTCGGGTTTGAACCCACGCCCCTTTTAGGTGCTATCCTTTTATTAAGAGAGGCGTCACTTTCTCTGTACTTTCAATATTTTTTATTTAAAATAGTTCTCGGACTCTAAAAAATCTGAAAAATTCAGAGTAGCATTACTTTGCAACTTTTATCCATTTCTGCAATAAAAAAATTTGAGGTCCATCCTCCATTTGATTGGACTTGAATATAACTATGACATTTGCTGAAAATATATTAAATACAGTGCATAAATATATATTTTATTAACGTACTAAGTTTTAAATGATACTGTAAATGAATTGTTTTTTTTTTTAAATACATTATAAAGCTTCAGTAGTTACTAACTCAATAGACACAAGTAGAGTAAGGGTGAAGGGAGAGAGAAAAGGGGTGGGTGTCTATATTAAAGTATCGTGCAGGGGGTTGTTTTCAAGATCAGCAAGATTCGCTTTTTATCCCGACTAGGGGTGAGATGAGCCAACAGGATCAATGTAGCTCCCTTATGTATGCCACTTTGCTGCTGGCTAAGATTTCTTCTTGAAAGTCAAGTGAACGCCATGCGACGTTGAATATAAAAGACAATGCAGTTTGTCGTGTTTTTGTAACGTTTTCTTGTGTAGTCTTTGTATGATATGAGTATTTTAATTTTAAATTGTCATTATTTCATTTAAATTAAAATATTTTTATTTTAAATTTTATTATTTAATTTATATTATTTCTTTTATTTATTAATAATAGAAAAAATATTTACAAATTTTTAATTTATTTTGATGAAATAACAAATAATATTATTTTTTTTTAATATTTAAATTGTTTATTTATCAAAGAATTATAGAACAAATAAAATAAATTATTTCCCAATGTCGACGAACGTATATAATAGCAAACGTCACATAAATAGAACCCCATTTCTGGGTGGCATTTTAGAAAATATATATTAAATATTCAAAATATTGTGATAGGGAGTTGGGGTCGAGAGAATTTTATGAAATTTAAATCCATAAATATTCTAAACAAATAAAAAAAAGGAAGGAAATTATTTCAAGAAAATTCAATTAAAAATGACCAGGAAATTTATATAACCATTTTGATTAGAACAATCAGGGCACAATTTTTATCGGCAAAAATGCAATGAATTAATCTTGTTTCTAAATACGAGTTTTTTTTATTGCAAATCTTATTAAAAATGTGAACGTTGTGGATGTAGATGATGCAGAAGGCATAGGTCTCGTGTGTTTATATCGACGTTTTCCTGTTACTAACTTTTGTATAAGAAAAAAAATATTTCTTTTAAATTGTGTCATCAATATTAATTTATTGAACATTAAAATTTAGTATTTTAAATGTTTACGTAATAATTAAATGAAAATAATTTTTTTATAAATTTTACTAAAATCTCTAGATATATATTTTTAATATTATAATATTTAAACCATGTTAGTATCATACATAATTGTATATATATAAAATTAAAAAATGAATCGACGGTCGGTTCTATGTTGAACCCAATAAAATTTTATCCATAGTTATAAAATTGATAATTTTGTATATTGTCAAAGATATGATAATGAAAATACTGAGAAATTTTCTCTAAAATAACAAAAAGTAAAACACTATAATATTAATTGAAAATACTGTTGATAAGATCACTAATTTATAACACAGGATCTCACAGGACTATAATAAATGGTAGTACAATATTGCTTATAATAATTTCTGTAAGCCTAAAATAAGGTTTAATAATATTATATAAAATGTTCAATTCCCAAAGCTGATCAACACTTATTTCTAATTGTGACAAGTTTCAAGTAATTCTTTTTAAAATAATGTCAGTGATTGCCATAAGCTGAAGTCAATCCTTATATACAGCTGTGAATGATCCAAATACAGGAAAATTTGGTCCATTTAATTATATCTTTCTATTTTTTTTTTATAAATATACCTTTTTGAGTATAAAATATGAATTAAAAAAAAAAAATTGAAAACAATGAAAAGAATTTTAGTATTATAAAATTTCCAAAGCTATGACGTAATTTGCTTCTATATAGAAATGTTAGAGGGGGGCGTTTATGATGGGGGTGTCACAAGTAAAAGGATGGGGGGGGGGGGTACCTTGCAGTTATTGCGATGAAGAAGGCACGCAGACTGACCATACAACAAAACCTTAGTTTGAACATAAGGCTCAAATTCGTATCTTAATACAAGTAAAGTATAAAGACGAAGTAAATTAAAATATAAGTTTGCTGGACTTTATAGTGGACGTAACGTACGTGCCATAAAAGCTATAATATAAAATAGAGAATGTAGAAATGAGAATTACACCAACTTTATCCTCCCCTTTCACATATTACTTTTTCTATCATATATAAGCCAAGGTGTTTAGTTTTGTAAGATACACTCATTTGTGTTTCAAACACAGATATGTCCATTTCAATATTTATCTGTTAAACTATATGAGAATTGGAAAAAAAAATAGTTTTTTTGAAATTATGCTTCATTGTAACTATATTACATTGCAGTGGATTTATTTTATGTACAATGTTCCACCCTAGTTGAAAAAAATACGTCTTCAACTCATCCTTTACAAGTCTAAAGCAAATCTTATTGCATCTTTTTAACTCAAAAACACACATTATTTCTTCTTCGCTCAAAGTGAGGATGAAATGTAGATATTATTTCAAGGATAGAGGACGTAATCTCATCTTTTTTCCTCGAAAATTGTGCAAAGAGAAGACGAGACAGTCAGAAACGTTAAAAACGAATAAAACATAAAAACTATTTCAATCTGGGTGTGTATGATTTTTATTGTTGAAATTTTTCCATGGGTATAAAGAAAGCAGCGTTGCACATACATGCTTTTTATAAATCGAGAAAAACGAATGGTGAAGAATATAAATAAAGAACTGTACTTTTAGCTCTTGACAATATATTTCATACATTGAAAATGTTCAATTAAAAAAAATATATATATATAAAATAAAAAATAAAATATATTTCACGAATATTTGCCATACAGTTGTTGCTTTGAGGGTGGTTTATTTTCAGTGAGCGCTTCTTGCATTTTATATAATAAATACTAAAAAGGTCCTTAATTTTTAAATTAATCATCAGGTATTGTTCGCTGGTTAATAATCTGTTTTATGTTATAAGTATCATTTGGTTTGTATTTATAAACCAGTCCTTTTTGGTACTGCTTTAACTACATTGCTTTACTAACGTTTCCAATGTCAATTTTATTGTTGTTTTTGTTCGGGTGATGACAATTCTAAGAAGAATATATTTTTAACTCACATTTTTTCTAAGATTTTATTTACATTAATAATGCAAAGACTTGCAACAATGTTTTATTCTTACCGTTTTAAGAAGAGGGACTGGTCCACTCGGTTGAAATCTGAAACAAAAAATTTTTAATTAAAAATTTATTTTGACGTTTACAAGTTTCAAAATATTAACATATTCATTACATTTATTGCCTTGGAAAATTTCCCACTTGCATTCTTGTTAATCACCATGCCCTTTGTTATTCTTATGGGGCACGGTGATTATATAACAAGGCAACAAAGGTAAATTTTCCGAGGCGACGAGTATACATTTATTCCATAATAAATGTACTAGGGAGCTTCGGTAGTATTTTTTGCAACAAGCTAGAAGTTTTTTTGTTTTTTTAATTTATGTCCTTTCATTAAAATTAAAAGAGTAAAACTTTAAACCTAATGTTCTAATTGTTTTACAATTATATAGTAAATATTGTTTTGATTGAACATTACTTATTATAACTATGACATCACAGCGTTTTGCAGTATGATGGTGTTAAAGGGTTCAACATAATTAAAAATAGGCAATAGAGGCTTCAAGTGAGTGCGCTCGCGATGCGCAACTGTTGTCACTAAGGTCTATCTTGCACTTGAAAATGAAGCAAAGTGTTTTTTTAACTTTTCTCGGTTATAAATCAAGTAAAAAATCTAAATCTTGAATTATTTACTGTATTTTTCAGTTTGGACTGAATTTCCGTAAAGGAATGTTCCCTAAAAAATCTTATTCTTAGTGAAAAAACGAATCCACGTTGTTGTTTTTCTACATAGGTTTAGATAGGATGTTGGGAACACCAAAAAATCAGCTGACTTGAAGCTTTTATACCTAACTCCCTCTTTCTAAATACGCAAAAAAAAAAATCATGTTCAATTCTTGAATTCTGAATTTCCGATGCACCGGACAACCTCCCTTCTCACCCCCTGGTATGATGACCGCAGTAATCAGACGGACATGCAGGGGTCGCGTTATGACATGGAGAGGGTGACATTCCACCCCTTAATGTGAGACTTGGAATATTATTTATCTTCCGACAAAAATTCAAGAGATTTTTATTTCCGTTCTTATGTGACGGCAGGTCAACAAAGTTGTGGGAGTAATTTATAGTCGAGCAGAACTTTGTTATTCATATCTGTAAATGTAATAACAATGAAGGAAGAGAATGTTAAAATGTTTTTTATGTCTATATAATACGAACAATATAAAGAACGATCTAAGACGATAAGACAATTTATTGATTTTGCGAATATTTCATTGTATCACAGACCTCAATGTCTTATGGCCAGAAATTTGACCAGCTATGCCGAGCTTCACTGTAACTGAGAGTGGCGGCGCCACTGAATCGCAGCGGTTCTCGCTGTCTACGCTGGCAATTTCAGTCAGCAAGAACCAAGCCGTGCCGAATATTTAGCAGCGCCGCCGCTCTCAGCTACAGTGAAGCTCTGTTCAAATCCCTGCCAATATGAAACGGGGGTGTCTATAGGGTCTCTGCCTTAGTATACTATGTATTTCAGTTATTTTCAGTATTTAATTTTACTGGGAGTTATTTTATATTATTATACGTAATTACATTCTTACTATTACTTGATGGTATTTTACAACCTATGACATATAATCATATTTGCTTTCCCACGTTTCCCACCCAGGGGTAAAACGTTGTGCTTTTCCACTATGTGGTTCCCCTGGCTTTGGACCATTGCACTTCCGGTTCATTGACAAAAGCTGTAGCGTCCATCCTGGCTGAGGTTTCCACGTTTCCCTCAGTCGCAGGCAAATGCCGGGATGGATTTGCAAGGCCGTGGCCGCCCTCGTTCCAGAAGAGCCCGCGAAACGCTCAAGTTAGGGTTTCGGAAGGTTCGGGATTTCAAAGTAGTATGTAATTAGTGATTAATTAGTAATTAAAGTACCCAATAGGGTTTGATTTAAAAAAAAAAAAATTACTTTCATTGCTGCATTATCACTTTCAGTGGAAAGTAAATTTATAAATGTAATTTTAATTTAATTTATTTATGATTTATTTATTATTTAAACAATTAATTATATAAAAATAACGTAATATAACATTTACAAATTAAGTAATTTAATTTTTAAACATAAAATATGTATACATATTAATTTTTTTAATAAGCAATAAAATTAACTAAAAATAAAATAATACGTTTTTTAAAAGTATACTTTAAAAAAAATCACTTCTTTTTAATTTTGCTTTTAAATTTTATATATTTTTGTTTAAAAATATTTTTTTATATATTTATAATATTATTACAATTGATAAGAACTGTAAATTTGCTATTAACGAAATGAAGCGGCTAAATGCCTCCACAAAATCTTCAGCTATATATATACTATATTCATACATGCGACTTATTTCATGCTGGGGTCAGTTAGTCAATCAACTTCATCAAGGGTGGGGGGTTGGAAATGAAGGGGGAGAAACTAGAATGTAATTTACGACATATTGTACTCGTACGTAATTTAAACAGAATGAAGTTCTAATAAAATTACGTCACATGTTTCAAATACCATAAATATAATATCTTCTTTGACACGGTATTTTCATCAGACACTTAAAAATATCTAACATTACAATAATACAAAAAAGGGAGTTTTTCTTTTTCGATTTTTTTTCTGAACTTTATTTTTAACTTGAAGGCTCTCCTAACAAATTTTCTCTTTTGGAAAATTGAAACTGAGCAAACGTTGCAATGATAAATGTAATATTTTTGTATAAATCATAATTTTTATTTTATATTTACGCATTTAATTTTTTAATTGCTGATACAGTAGTTTATTAAAGAATAATTATTTCATAAAAATTATTATCAGATTTAATTCATATATTTCATTGATTAATAATTGTTTTCATAAATAAAAACATTTAAAATTAATATTTTTAACGATTATATAATCTCAGTTACTGCTGGAGTCAAAGAATATTTCCCTTCAAACGAATCGAATGAAATAAATTTTAAAAAATCGAGAATGTTCTAAAACTTAATCGTTTATGGTTTGAGCAAATTCAGTCAGGGAGTTTTTTTACAACAGCTCCATTTCCGGTTTTCGTCCATAAGGCCAATGTTAAACTTCTACCTCAGTTTTCACAAAACTGATAAGACAGATTCGTTTCAAAATGTGTATGCCATCTATTGATGGGGAGTTCTATGTCCCCTGCAAGTCTTGTTGCATTCAGGCGGTACGATTGCGAGATATCAACCTACTGAGATTCATCCTTAATATAAAAATAACAACAATCTGAAATATATTTTTTGAAAAATCATTTAAAATTATAAACGTTGTAACTTTTGGAGCTATAATAAAATTTGATTTTAATACAAATAGGTGAATTGAACATAATCTAAAGTATTATTCATTTAACAATGAAATAAACACAACAATGAACATAAGTGTGAATGACTGCGTGGGTTCCAACAATACAATACAACAATGGCTGCCAAAAAATATAAAAATCGTCCTAACTGCATTTCAAGCGAGTTTATAGTCTGTCTTTGTACGGGCCAATATAAAAACAATTATAAAGTCAAAGTCAACTGGTTTGGTTAATAATAGTCCATAGTTGAAACACATCTCATATTTGAGGATGAATTAAAATCCACATTTAAATGAAGGAAGATTACTCAGATTATTAAGTTTGGACATTTAAATATCAATTACTTTAATATCTTTCCATATAAAAAATATAAACAGACGTTTTAAAAAAACTACACAATAGTGCGCTAAAAATATTTCTATTATTTCAGGCAAATTTAATATTATTATTCAAATAAGGAATATATATGCATGTTTATATTAATGAAAAAAAAAACGTTTAAAAATGTTGTTTTCCACTTCTTTTCCTTAATATGTCTTAATCTTAAGATACAGCACTATTTGATCTTTTAAGCCACGTTTATATGGCAATAGATAATAAACTATTTTGCGTTGCAATATTTTTTGATTTATCTAAAGCGTTTGATAGTCTAAATAAAGATGTATTATTGAATAAATTTGATAACATGGGAATAGGAGTTTCGAGTCGTAATCTATTAGATTCATATCTAACTAACAGACAACAATATGTTGAATTAAATTCAAATTCTAACGGCCAAAATATTACATATAAATCAGACAAATTACCGATTACACTTGGAATTCCTCAAGGAGGAAAAATGTCAGCCACATTGTTTAATACAGGAACAAATGACTTATCAGATCATGTCAAGAATGCGGTATTAGTAAAGTATGCTGATGATATTACAGCTATAATCACAGCAGAAGCCGAAGATGAATTAATTCGTAAGATTAAACTTACTATTGAAGAGGTACATACATGGTGTACAAATAATAAGCTAATATTAAATTCAACTAAAACCGAATACATCCAATTTCATTCCCCTAGACAAATCCCTTTGAATAGTTATTTGTTGCAATTAGCCGGGAAAACAATTAAAAGAGCAGAGTCTGTTAAGTTTCTTGGTCTACACATTAATGAAAGTTTGGATTGGTCTTTACATGTAAATGCGATTTGTAAGAAGATAAATTCGGCCAATTTTATGTTATATACAATCAGGAATCATGTATCTCATGAAACCTTGCTAACCATATATTATGCGTATGTTTATCCACATTTGGCATATGGCATAATAAATTGGGGATGTAAATCGGAACTATTGAATCGATGTTTTGTTTTGCAAAAGAGAGCACTTAGAACGATTTTAAGAATACCAAAAGGACAGTCGTGTGTTTCACATTTTAAGGCTAATAAAATGTTAACTGTCCCTTGCATTTATATTTTAAATTGTGCCTCATTCAAAAAAAATCATCCAAATTTTTATGTTCAGAATGATGGCTATCATGACTATAATACTAGGAATAAATCGAATGTAGTTACTGAAAGACATAACACACAATTTTTCAAAAACTGTGCAATGTATCAAACAGCAAAATTTTATGAATTTTTACCAGCATGTTTGAAAGAAATAAAAACCAGTAAACTTTTTCGCACAAAATTAAAGAATGTATTGATCAATAAAGAGTTTTACTCTATTAAAGCTTTTGAGAGTAATAAAATGTCTGAAAAAGTATTATCAGGATTATAAAATAAACAAAATTATAAATTTACATATACATTGTATTGACTGATATATATATATGTATGTATATGTATATATACATATGTGTATGTGTGTGTATATGTGTATGTGTATGTATATATATATATATATATATATGTATGTGTGTGTGTATGTGTATGTATGTATGTATATATATATATGTATGTATATATATATGTATATATGTATATATATATATGTTCCACATAAACTAAAATTTATCAGTATTAATGGTGACTTTGGCTTGTATTTTGTTTTTATTATTATTGTCAGTGATTGTGTTTGATAGTGTTAAATAACTTATGTAAATGTGTTTAAGTTTGATGTTTTTATGTTGTATTTTGTCCAATTTTGACTTGAACATATGTTTGTCTTGTACAACCAAAAAGAAGTTCCAAAATAAAAATAAATAAATAAATAAATAAATAAATAAAAATCTAATATCTAATGTATTAAATATTGTATTTTATTACATTATTCTATATCTATGTATGATCTTTTTTCCTCAAATACATTTTTATTTCTCCTTCGCTCAAAGTGAGGATGAAATGGAGACAATTTTTCAATCATTCCAAAATAAGAGAAAAAAAAAGCACATATTTGCCCTTATTTTTTTTTATCGAAAACGATGAGAATAGGAGAAGAAAAGAGGAGGAACCAGATAATCTTATATATTTATTTCAATTAAAGGAGTGCTAAGAAAATGAACTGGCATGTTTTGAGTTCATAATTCCTGAACCGACCATCTTATCTCCGGTTTCCACGGTTCCCTCATATCATAGAGATTCCAAGAGAGATAAGAGTCGGTTCCTTGCTTGCAGGAAACAATTGAGAGGTATCATTTTCAAAAGCCATTTTAATTTATTAAGCTCATAAAACTGATAACAACGCCGTTTGTTTTACGTTTTTACGACAAATTGTTGATTGTTAAGACTTTTTTTTTTAAAATATCGCTTCAAAAAATGTGGTTTTCAAACGCCCGAAAATTGATTAACGTGTGTCAGACAGGATATGTCGTTATAATCCTGATTTAAAACAAAAGAGATTTTTTTATTTTTACTTTTATATTTCATTTGCAATAACAATTTCGGTGCCTATGACGTCATCTCCTCGGCTGGTGACTCCGACTTTACGTCCTGGCAACCATTCTGGTCTGGAGAGACGGCCAAGTGGCGACGAGCTCTTTTATGTCACTGAGATTAAAATAGTTTTTATTGTCATTTTTACCAACATTTTTGTGTCAGCTTCTTTATATTTATAGTTCGTACCAAGAAAATTGTACTTCTTTCAGAGGTGGATAACTCACAACAATAATTGCTACAAGCATGTTGTTTATATTCTATATAGACAATGGTGTGTCATATATACATCTGTGATTTTTATTTTCAAATTATGTTTATGGTTAAAAATATAATAGTTTTAGCGTAAAAATACTCTACAGTATTTTATTTGTTATATAATGTTCTTTTAACTTCTAATCTTTTAAATAATCACGATAGTTTTTTTTTTAATCAAACCCTATTGGGTACTTCTACTTACTAATTACATACTACTTTGAAACCCCGAACCTTCCAACACCCTAACTTAAGCATTTCGCGGACTCTGCCGGAACGAGGGCGACCACGGCCTTGCAATCCATCCAGGCATTTGCCTGTGACTGAGGGAATCGTGGAAACCTCAGCCAGGATGGACGCTACAGCTTTTGTCAATGATCCAAAGCCATGATACAGGGAAACCACAAAGTGGAAAAGCGCAACGATTTACCCCTAGGTGGGAAACGTGGTTTTTGTTGAAAATGGTCATCCAACCAACTACTAACCACGCTCGTCATTGCTTGACTTGGGTGATCTGACGAGACCCGGTCAAGCGCACTACGCCACATCTCCCACTTGTATCTTAATACGAAACGTTCGTAATGCCCCGCAGTGTATATGAAACTTTGTATCGTTTGAGCTTCACGACCCCGCAGATCAAGGAGTTTACATCTTATGTATTATGTAGCGCACGACAGCAATGTTTAGCCACATGACTTGGGAATTTAACATGAAGTCACGGGGGATTGGCGGGGCTTAGCGCCTGCACAACGACATGATACGACCCGCAGTACACATGTGCTAGAGAAGTTGCAGACTTTACAGGCGCTAACATAAATTGTTTTAAAGACATCTAATTATAATGAAATAAGGTTTCTTATTGTTTAAAAAGTATAATAGTATATTAAGTTATTGAATATATATATATATATATATATAATATGTAAAGTGGTTTATGATATAAAAAATTATATAAAATATTAATTTTAAAAACGTGTATTGTCCAATAACTAAATTTAGGAGAAGCTTAATTCCATTATTCAGCAATAACTTTTCGAAAGTATACTGTACCTCAATTGCAAACCATTTTAAAATGTCATTTCAACGTCTTATTGAAGTACCGAAACTATTCTTTAATATTTATAATAAATATTATTAAAATAATAAAATAAAATGATTTAACTGAATTATTTTGCAAGAGAGAAAATGTTTATTACACTACAAAAAAAATTAGAAATTAATTAATAATAATAAATATTAAAAATATTTTAATATTATAATACTTTATGATAAAAATTAAAATATATATATATCTATTGTATATTTTTTTAATGTAATTTTTGAAAATATCCTATTCACAACATTCTTGCACATACCACATACCGCACATAAACATAAGATGATTCCAATTAACAATAGATACGAATACAAGCTATTTATCATATATTTTAATTCAATATATATACATAAAATAATTATATTCATGGTATAAAATATAGATAAAATTAAATTACTTTACAAATATCAAAAAAATTGGTCAAGCAAGCTATTTTGTTAAACGTGATTATCTTTTGAAAATTATTTTCATATTATTTGTATGGATGGGTGGGTGAGAGGTGTAGAGAGAGAGAGAGAGAGAGAGAGAGAGAGAGAGAGAGAGAGAGAGAGAGAGAGAGAAAAAGGTAGACAAGGGGCAAAAGTTTTGTGGCAATCTCCTCCGCCCCCCCGGTAACGACTTGCATGATGTAGCCATTTGTATGCGCGGACGCGATCTCCCAGCCTTCTTCTTCTTCTTCCACTGAGCTCGGCAATGCTCTGCAAGCCCGCGCGCGAGACTCAGGGACGATGATTATGAGAGGTAAGTCAGAGAATAAACTCCTTCGGAAGTCAAGGGATATAAGAAGAAATCAAATAAAGGTGAATTCACATGGCGATTTTTATCATGTGACGCGAACCGAATAATGCGCACTTGCGATAACATCCATTGGTGGCCATATTTGGCGATTAAAAAAAGAGCATCAATAATTATCACGATATTCGTCGCCGCAACCTGGCGAATTCGTTCGCCGTATAGGATTTCACAGCTTGTGTGACAAAATCATGTTGCGTCGCCGTCGTTGCCATCTGAATCCGCCTTAAAAGCTGTACATTACAATCCTATATACGGCGGCAAATTCACCGGGGAATCGCGTTAATTACGATGCTCTTTTTCTTTTAATCACCAAATATGGCCGCCAATGTATGTTACAGCAATTAAGTGCGCATTATTCGTGTCGCGTCGCATGATAAAAATCGCCATGTGAATCCACCTTAATTAAGAAGGAATCGAGAAATAAGTTCTAAATATTCGACAATGCTCTAAAACTTAATTGCTATAAAGCAAATTCAAGGGAGGCAGTTTTCTCACAAAGCTCCATTTCCGGTTTTCATTCATATTATAAGGCTCTATGTTAAACTTCTATCCGCGCGCGTCTATCTCAGTTTTCACAAAAGTGCAGATATATATATGTCTGATGGCGAGTTCAAAGTCCCCTGCAAGTCTTGTTGTATTCAAGGAGGTTGATCTCGAGATCTCAATCAACTGAGGTCAATCCTTCAAGCTATTGTACAAAATGAGGAGATATGATATTTAAGTATGGGAGGACTCATGCAGTTAAGTCATTTTACAGACTCATTTGCAAGACAAGAAGATTCCATAACATGTTCCTAATTTTAGAGTTAAATTACAGGCTGGTGACATATGAAGATTATATACTCAGTTAGGCTTAGCTGCATTAAAAATGCCAAGTCACAGTGGTAATATTTAATAAAAAGAACTATTAAAAAACAGCTTGCTGTGTGATCAGAAAATTATTCAATGAAATTAAAGAAGTCACTAATTAATTAAAATAAGTAAATTATATTCAATATTAAGCAACACGATATATGTAATGAATTTTAAAACATATAATTATTTAAACTATAGGTTTTACATACCATTTTTGTGTATGTTGGGCAACATTCGCCGATCGTTTAATTTTATGCAGCACTCCACGATATCACTGACTATAATAATTATAAAAAATAAAGTACACACGCATATGCATATCATGCTTATTTTTGATAATAATTATATTATTTATTCACACTATAGTACAGTTATGCACAAAATTCGATGTAATTACTTCAAATTAGTTGGTTAAGTAATTACATCGAATTTTGTGCATAACTGTACTATAGTGTGAATAAATAATATACATAATTATTATCAAGCATATGCATATGCGTGTATACTTTATTTTTTATAATTATTAAAGTCAGTGATATCGTGGAGTACGTGCTGCATAAAATTAAAGGATCGGCGAATGTTGCCCAACATACACAAAAATGGTATGTAAAACCTATATAGTTTATTATGTTTACTTCGCCTGATAATGTTATATCATTCTATATAATTATGTGTTAATAATTAAAGTTCATTATTTAGCATGGGAATAATTTACTTCCGATAAATAATACTCAATTTAAATCCATAAAATAGGAAATTTAACCAAGTCAAAAACAAAGCAATGTTTATTATATTCTTATATTTTGAACCTTCTTTCTGATCGTCTCTCCAACATCAAAGCAATTTCAATCACCCTTCGTGGTGAGTGCATGTACAGTCAGATTTATGTTATATTCCCACCGGAAGTAGCCGGAAGTGTGAGGCTTTAAGTCGTCTTGTTCATGTATGAGTCTTGAAAATTTGCAAATTAATGTTATAGTATTAATACGAATCTGTAGCCAAAATTTCAAATATGAATAGAAAGCCAAAAACCTATCACTTACGGCGGGAATAAATTTGACTATAAATCTTTATTCAGTTAATATTCATTCATACTTAAATAAGAGTAAATGTAGCGAAGTTCAAATATCTATATTTTATTAGACAGTTTTGAATACAATTTTCGGAAATTAATTGTCAACAATTTATATTACAAACTAATCAATAACAATAAATTTGTGAAGTACTTATTACATTATGTGAATATATATCAATCGTCTCCCTAACTATTTGAAGTACACATTTTTTCAAAATATAAATTATAACATTATGCTTGATTCATACGCGTCTTCAGTATATTAAAGCATTAGAATAATGTAAATTACCTCTTGCATAATTGATTTGAATATTAGGTGTAATTTATTTATTATACGTGTTTTTTAGTGAATAATCTTTAAACCGTTTGTTTTGATTTATAAATATTATTGTATTAAATAATATTATATTTAAATACAATAAAACAAATTATCAATAAATTAATAATTTTAAATAACAAATTAAAAATAAGTAAATAAAAAACTGTTCAAAAAATTTAAAATATATTTATTTGTAAAATAATATTTTTATTTTATTCAATTTTTCTTGTTATGCATGTATTTTGTATTTAAAGCATTCCTTCTCTCCCGCCCCCCTTCCCTCTCTAAAACATTTTGTTTCCTATAGTGGTATGGTCAAACAGTTAATTGGGTGGCTAAAAGAGTTCTTATTAATTTCCCAGCAATAGTTACACTTACTAGAAAAATAACTTATATAAAACGGTAATAAACGAAAGCCTGTAGCGAAGTACTATTTTTTATAAATAATCTAAAATATAGCAATGCAGAATATTCTCAATCGATGACCATGATCATGGAGATCTCTATGGAATCTCCCTACAACATACATAACTGATGCCATTACTATTTTAACTTCTCAACTGAAACCTATTATAGGGTACTGGCTACAATTAAGTGACTTAATTTAACCTCCCGGCTCTTCTTAGACCCTACAATTTGTGGGTCGCTTCCAAACTGGGGCAGCCATGGCCTAAGCCAACCATCCCAGCATTCGCCTGGCTGTAACTGAGGAAACCATGGAAACCTCAGTCAGGATAGTCGGCAATTGATGGAGGATGTCATTAATCACCTCCCGGATGCACGAGTGGGTGTTCTTTGGCAACCGCCACTTGTGAAAAGTTTGGCGGTGCATGGCTGGGATCGAACTCACGACCATCCGATTACGAATCAGAGGCGTATACCACTGCGTCAAGTGACCCTATTGGGACAAATAAAGACGATGAATGACTTAAACTTTCTCTTCGTCTAATTCCCTCTTATTTTGCAATATTTTGGAGAAAAATATACGAGATTATATATTTTATTCTCTTTTTGAGCATGAAATGTTAGAAATATTAATGGGTGCGATTCACGCAGCAGTTAACCAGGTTTCTAACCACGTTTACCTTAACCATGTTAAAATATACCTGTTTTACGTGTTAAACAACCTTAGTTAAACGTGGTTAAACTAAACGTGGTTAGAAACCTGGCTAACTGCTTCGTGAATCGCGCCCATTGTCTCCATTTTATCCTCACTTTGAACGAAGAGGAAATAAGATGTGTTTTCGAGGTAAAAAGATTAGGTTTAGACGTGTAAAGGATGAGTTGAATTTTTCAACTAGGGTTCATTTACACGTTGTCAACATTGTGCTGCTTCGCCATTACAATAGGACACTTGATCGAGTGTTCGTCAAAAGTATATTATAGACCACAAAAATTTCCTCCTCCTACTCTCTCTGTACATCACCAATGGACTACATAGAGAGAAAGATGGTTTATTTTTGAAGTCAGATATTATCGCGTCGATTCCTCGTGACGTCATTTGATTGGCAATTTGATATAAACCAGGCATCTGATTCATATCAGTCGGTCGTGAGTTCGATCCCAGGCACCGCCAAACTTTTTACAAGTGGAGGATAGCTAAAGAACCCACATTCATACATTTGAAAGGAAGTTGTTGGCATACTCCGTCAATTACCGACCATCCTGACTAAGATTTCCATGGTTCCCTTAGTCACAATTAAGCGAATACTGTGATAGATTGCTATAGGCTATTAAGTTAAATTCTAATATACCTTAAACAGTTTAAAATAAGCATCGCCTATTTGCCGAAGTGCTCCGAAGTTAAGGGTGGGGGGAAGGCTCAAATAAGACGTTTTAGTGTTCGTACTTTTCAATTTTTTTCTTGAAAAGTTTTCATCTGATCGTTCTGAAACCAACTGCATACCTGCACTATATTATTAGCTATCTACTGTAAAAATCCAATTGAATTATAAACTCAAGTTTCTGAGATTAACTGTCCAGAACAACTCTGGAATTGAGTTACAAAAATTGCTCAAAAGATGGCGCTTCAGAAATTTGTTGAAAGTTTTTCTGGGTTATAATTGATTGAAACTTATTAATTCTTTTTACATTGGTTAGCGGCTCTTTTACTCTAGGACCTCAGATATAGTTTCATAATAATTACTGCAAAACAAACGGAAATAATTATTTACTTCCTAGACAATTCCAATAGATGGCAGTTACGGCCTCCCGCCCACTGTCTTACCTTCCTCCTCGCACCACCCTGCATGCACCCACTCGCGACGTGCATAACTTTGAGTCTAATAAACCCGCGCTGCTGGCACGGCCGGTCTTAGCGGGGATTTGCAGACTGTCGCCGAGAGAGGAGGGATTTACGTTTTCAAAACAAAACTTGGGGTAAAAACCGAGGAGGACATATTGTAGTTATATGAATATAATTGTAACCCAGTAATGTTTACCAAATTATTGTAGTTATATGAACATAATTGTAGACCCAGTAATGTTTATTTAATTATTGTATGCCAAAATTATAATTTTTTATTTAATTTAAATTAAAAATTAATTATTTTTATTCATTATAAATAATATATTACATGATTTTATTTGTAGTGTATTAAATTATATAATTTATTATAATTTGCATGCCATATTATCTTATTTTATAATAAATTTAAAATATATATTTAGGCACCCAGATCGTTAAAGAATAGATCAATCCTAAAATTGTTGATTAGCAAAACATTGAAGTATGGGCTCTAGAATTCTGAATATGAAATTAAATTATAATATTGCATGAAAAAAAAAAAAAAAAAAAAAATCGAAAGTGAAAGTGAAGGCAATAGCGGCGCATCATATTCTATATTTTAATTTGTATATGCGAATATGTTTCAGTTTAACCACTATAAAAATACATTTAATTTACATTTTAATAACGCCGTATTTGGTTCAGAATTTAAAATTTTGCAATTACATGAACCATGATTTTTTTTTTTTTCCACGATAATGCAATTAAACTATACCATTCCAGCGACTTTATTTTTGTTTGATGATTATTTGTCCAATAAAATTTAAAATTAGCAAAACTGTAAGGCTAGATGTACATATAGAAATTATTCATAAACATTTAATAATTATAATTATACTCATTATTGTTATATACAAAATTAATTTATAAAACAATTTAATTCTTAATATTTTTAACTTATATGTTTTTAATTTTATTAAGATATTATATTATAATATAGGGAGTTTATTAATTTAGTGAATTAATTATTTACATGACATTTACACAATGGGTTGGCTGCACGGCCGATTTTAAGTGGCGGAAACGAAAGAGGAGGTGCTGAAATGCAGGTGTGAATTTTATGCGAATTTTTTGAGCACTGTAACTTTGTATAAATGCAGTTTTAAAAGATGCATTTCACCTGGAAGCCATCGCCTACCGCCTTTGACGTCATCGAAATGTCAGGTTCGGTTCACTATAGATATGCATACCTGTACTCACCTGCATAACAGGTAGCCAATCAAAAACAATCTAGCCAAAATTCAAAATTTCAAATGCCTATAGCCTGATCGAAGTGGATGAGTTTTAAAACTTAAAAATGCACATTATTCCATGTACGCGCGTACTGTAAAAACACACTGGGAGATAAGTAATATTACAAACGTACCTTTCATCATATTTAAATAATAGAAATTGTTTCTCAAATAGTTTCATTTTATTGAAGAGAAGATGCAATATCAAGTCCTTCCACCACACTCTCTTTTTAAATGATTGGCGCCGTTAGCAGCAATCAGCCAATGAAAATGTGTAAATTTATCATACTGGACTCCTTCCGTATCTGCTGAATATCTATTGAATTATTATATTAAACCTAAAACTGAGTCTCTTTTCTTATCTACGAAGATAGTAGGATGCCGTAGGATTCATATTTAACTTTATTAAGACCCTTGAATCATAATTTTTAAATGTCTTTTCAACCCCCTATTTGCTGCTGCTAAAACCATTAGTGGAATGATTGAAAAATAAATACAGTTTTAATTTCGACTATCCTAGCATGGGCGTCTGTGGCCTAGTGGAAGTACACTTGTCATCCACGCAGAAGTTTTAGGTTCAAATCCCCTCTGGGTCATTTTATATTTTTAGTAGCACGAGGAAGTTTATTTCACATTTTTAATGCAGACGGTGTAAAATAATATTATTATTTCTTACAATATAATTATATTATATTATTATAAGTCACACTTTTCCATATAAATACGCACTTCAAAAACTTTGCAAAAAAAAAAAAAAGCGTGTTCATACAATGATAGAAAAATTAATAACAAATCATAAAAAACAAAAACAAAAAAAAAAAAAATCATAATATCCCGTCTGCATTAAAAATGTGAAATAAACTTCCTCGTGCTACTAAAAATATAAAATGACCCGAAGGGATTTGAACCTATAACTTCTGCGTGGATGACAAGTGTACTTCCACTAGGCCACAGACGCCCATGCTAGGATAGTCGAAATTAAAACTGTATTTATTTTTCAATCATTCCACTAATGGTTTTAGCAGCAGCAAATAGGGGGTTGAAAAGACATTTAAAAATTATGATTCAAGGGTCTTAATAAAGTTAAATATGAATCCTACGGCATCCTACTATCTTCGTAGATAAGAAAAGAGACTCAGTTTTAGGTTTAATATAATAATTCAATAGATATTCAGCAGATACGGAAGGAGTCCAGTATGATAAATTTACACATTTTCATTGGCTGATTGCTGCTAACGGCGCCAATCATTTAAAAAGAGAGTGTGGTGGAAGGACTTGATATTGCATCTTCTCTTCAATAAAATGAAACTATTTGAGAAACAATTTCTATTATTTAAATATGATGAAAGGTATGTTTGTAATATTACTTATCTCCCAGTGTGTTTTTACAGTACGCGTACATGGAATAATGTGCATTTTTTAAGTTTTAAAACTCATCCACTTCGATCAGGCTAGGCATTTGAAATTTTGAATTTTGGCTAGATTGTTTTTGATTGGCTACCTGTTATGCAGGTGAGTACAGGTATGCATATCTATAGTGAACCGAACCTGACATTTCGATGACGTCAAAGGCGGTAGGCGATGGCTTCCAGGTGAAATGCATCTTTTAAAACTGCATTTATACAAAGTTACAGTGCTCAAAAAATTCGCATAAAATTCACACCTGCATTTCAGCACCTCCTCTTTCGTTTCCGCCACTTAAAATCGGCCGTGCAGCCAACCCATTCTCTCAGACAGTGAAAATCCAGCGCGCGAACTGCGCGCGACGACATGTTCTATCAAGCTTCCTATCCTTTAACCCAGAGGTACCTGGTTTTTAATTTTTTCCGACGGTTCTTATGAAGGGCAAGATTAATAATTCATATGAGCCACGGGAAAGATCAAATTACACGACATAAAAAATATTCGAGCATATCCGACGGCGCTGCGGCATTTTTAAGTTGAAGCTTGTCAATTGTAATTTCCGATTCAATAAGGGAGTTTTGCATTGAATTAATACTTCGGTTTTCTTTAATTATATTTGTTTTATAAATGCCAACAAGAGGTGTTTAAAGTTTAAAACTGTAAAATTGAAGCATCGAAAATATTTTTGCAAAGAATCAGATACAAAATCGACTTTTTTTTTATCAACTTTCCACACTTATTTCAGATATAAACAAAATTAGTATTTAAATCGTCATTGCACTTGAATTTACGAGATTTTGAGACACGTGGTCGTAAAAGAGTATCAAATTAGGGAACGTCTTTGTGATTATGCCGAGGGTAATGAGATATAGATCGAGGGGTATTTACATCGGGGGGCCAGCTTGACGGCTTGCATTCAAATTGCCTGATAGTATCCCCCTTCAGAAAAACACCCTGTACCGTTACCTAGGGCTTGGGGAACTACTCTAGGTTTTAGTCTAGGATTTGAGGTACTACAGAGTATATACTTTAAATTATAGAGGGTAGTATAAATAGCTGCTTAAATTAACATTAATATTAATTTTCCATGCCACCTTTCATAAAAACACCTTGTACTGTAGCCCGACTTATTTAAAAAATTGCATCTTCAAATCATCCTTTACACGTCTAAACCTAATCATATAAAATCTTTTTACCGAACACATCTTATTTCCTCCTCGCTCCAAAGTGAGGATGAAATGCAGACAATAATATTTCTAACATTTTTTGCTCAAGAAGAGGCAAGAAGACGTAATCTCGTCTTTTTCCTTCTAAAATGGTGCAAAATAAGAGGGAATCACACAAGGAGAGAGCTTAATAGTGAATAAAAAATGGATTTATTTTAACTCGGATAGTTCTTCCTTATTGTTAGCGTATTTTAAGAATAGTTTGTGTAGGGATCTTCCGAACACTCATATATAATGGTACTGTATATATATATATATATATATATATATATATATATATATATATATATATATATATATTTTAGTCTAGGATTATCAGATATAATTAATTCTCTTTTCTTCTTATAGCTAAATTTATTTTGAATTCGACAATAATTAAAAATATCCCCTTAAATAATAAGTTTTAATGAAATTTGATACATTATTTATATGAAATGGGATTTGTAAAATTCATTAATCTTGATTTTCTTTATGTAATGTATTTTGTATTTACTATTTGAGTGATTATATTTATACCAAAATCATAATTCAGATAACCTTTCGAATCATTTTATTCTCCATAACAAGTTGGATACATTCAAATTTCATCAATTTGTGCAACCTTACCAGAAAATTAGATTTTACAACTATGTTAATCAATTCACAAATTTTCAAGCTGGCAAATCATTTCGACGTTTACATATCTTAGTGATGTTCAAAATATGAGACCTCATTCTAGAATTTATAATATCATTAACAAATATTTTTACTTAAAAAAAAATTATATAACATTTGCAATAACATGATAAAGTTACTCAATAATTATTTAATTGTTTTAAAATCTATTTAATTTTTATTTTAAATTTTAAAAATCAATATATTATTATTATTATTTACAAAATTTTAAAGTAACACATGTGGCCAATCACCAAAACATGCCTCTTTCAGTTCTAGCCATGTGACCTCATCAACGGCATCATCCTGGTAATTATAAAATAATACGAACTTTTGAGGAAATTTCATTGTAACTCCCTATGTGAAATAAGATTAAAACATTTGTAGTAGAAAAATACCCACTATTTTCTCATGTAGAACTTGAGGACAGTTATCCAAATAATCCGAAATTCATTCTCTTTTTTAAAATTTGTTTATATTACATTGCTTCATATAATTTATTATATTAACATCAAATATTTTGGCTCTATTACAAAAATTTTACTTTAAATTGCAGCAATATAACTAAAAATTATGTAAACTTTTACAAAATTATTTAATTTACTTCCATAATTAAAAATATTAAAAAATAAAATTTTTATATTGAATTTTAAAATAGAAAATTAGTTTTTAAAATTTTAATAACAACTATAAATAAAGAATTGCATTATTACTTGGACAGTGCGAAGTAGATGCACTTTTTCCTTAGACAGAACTCCATCAACTCCCGTCGTCTACATTGTTAATACCCCCCCCCTCCCATCACGTCTAAATGACCCCCCAGTGCCTTGTGACGCCTGATGAGGTCCCCCCGACCCTCAGCATGCCAAGTACCTCATTACCTGGAGGAGCTCAGACAATCGTTACTATCAAATTATTACGAGGACTTCGTTTTATAATCACAACCTCTTGATTTTGTTACATTACTTGAAATTAAAATTTGTTTCTACCATAAGTTTTCATTGGGAGTTTTATATTGAATTTAAAATATATTATATTTTGATTTTTTTTTGTAAATCCATAAGCAATGAAAAGTATCGCATCATATTCTGTAATTTTTACAATATACACATTTTATTTTATCAAACCCTATTGTGTACCTCTACTTACTAATTATGTACATACTATTTTGAAACCCCGAACCTTCCGTAACCCTAACATGTAAATACATGTACTGTATGTATATATTTAATATTAAATTGCAAATTTATTATTTGCCATGCCTTGAAATGTGAAACTTACTTTTAAACAACGGCATTTTATTATCAACTTGATTTCAGCTCCAGCATGATGACAAGAACAATCTTCGCTTCAGATTACACTTTGATTCGGGTTTTGTCCTGCTCATTCATATTTGTCTTTTTTTATTTTTGTAATTTTGAAAATAATATATTATAATTTTAACAATATTTTTTAGTTTTTAATCAAACCCTATTGGGTACTTCTATTTACTAATTACATACTACTTTGAAACCCTGAACCTTCCGAAACCCTAACTTGAGCGTTTCGGGGGCTCTTCTGGAACGAGGGCGGCCACGGCCTTGCAAATCCATCCCGGCATTTGCCTGCGGCTGAGGGAAACGTGGAAACCTCAGCCAGGATGGACGCTACAGCTTTTGTCAATGAAACGGAAGTGCAATGGCCCAAAGCCAGGGGAACCACATAGTGGAAAAGCGCAACGTTTTACCCCTGGGTGGGAAACGTGGTTTTTGTTGAAAATGGTCACCCATCCAACTACTAACCACGCGCGGCGTTGCTTGACTTCGGTGATCTGACGAGACCCGGTCAAACGCACTGCGCCACACCTCCCTCCAATTAATAATTAACAATTAATAATATATTCCAAATTATATTTAATGTTCAACGCTGCAAAAAAGTTATATGCGTATCATATTACATAATTAATATAATGTATATTATATTTTTTAATTTAAAAAAATATAAATTTGTTATTATTTGATTTTCATTAAAATGTGTAAATAATTTTTAAATCATACTTGCAAAATCAGCGATAGGCTAAAATAGATTTGAGAAAATTCTGAACATAAATATTTTGAATAAATTTCATTAACAATCAAACCATTACCTCAAGAATATCATTATCAGCAATTTACAAAAGTACTTCACAATACTGTTTAAAAATGAACAATGTCACTACAAAAGGTTATATTCGCAAACTTCATGGTAAAATTCCCATTTTATATCAATCTTACAAAACTCAAACGATGTCAGCCTAAAATATGCATTGGATTTGTACTGTTTATTACTTCATATTTTATTAATTTTAAAATATTATATACAGTAACATGAATAATATAATAATACTGAAAATTATTTTTTAATCTCGTAAATTACAAAAAAATTATATAATGGAGTATTGACCTCAATTTTTTTTATTGCAGAAATGGATAGAGGGTGCAAAGTTATGCTACCCTGAATTTTTTCAGATTTTTTAGAGCCCGGGAAGTATTTTTAAAAAATTATTGAAAGTTCTTTTTGTGACGTCACGAGACGCCGCTCTTTAAGAAAAAGATAGGACTTGACGCCGCGTGACGTCACAAATACGACTTTCAATAATTTTTTAAAAATACTTCCCGGGCTCTAAAAAATCTGAAAAAAATCATGGTAGCATAACTTTTCACCCTCTATCCATTTCTGCAATAAAAAAAATTGTGGATAATACTCCATTATGTATTATGTAACGTATTAATAATGTATTATTCACCTTGCATTAAAATGTGTAAATCATATAATTTAGTATTTTTTTTCCATGTCAAACATTTTAGCAATAGCCTAAAATAGAATCAAGAAAACCCTAAATATTAACACAGCCTTTATATTACTTGATTATAATAGAGCAATCTTCCATGCCGTATTATAGACTAATAGTGCGTGCAATGGTTAATAGTTGGATGAGTGACCATGGCATTTTCACCAAAAATCACATTTCCTACCCAGGGGTAAATCGTTGCCACTATGTGGTTCCCATGGCTTTGGACTAATGCACTTCCGGTTCATTAATAAAAAGCTGTGGTGTCCATTTGGGTGACTTGACACTTTAATTAGTGAATGGGATCCCCTTTTTGAGTCACCCATTGAGCATTATGTATTAAAATGTATCACTGTGTATTATGTTCTTTTGCTCAATAAACATTTATATTATTATATTATTATTATTATCCTGGCTGAGGTTTCCACGTTTCCCTCAGTCACAGAAAAATGCCGGGATGGATTACAAGGCTGTGGCCACTCTCGTTCCAGAAGAGCCCGCGAAACGTTCAAGTTAGGGTTTCGGAAGGTTCAGGGTTTCAAAGTAGTATATAATTAGTAAATAGAAGTACCCAATAGGGTTTGATTAAAAAAAAAAAAAATATGGCCAAAAAATTGGAGTGGGGGAAAAATTTATAGTGTGTAATTAGTAAGTAGAAGTACCCAATAGGGTTTGATTTAAAAAAATATAAATATTATATGTTATATATATACTATAAAATTTCTTCTAAATTATAGCATGATATATAAGATGAATATAAAATGTTAATAAAATGAAAATAAATTTATGGAAGGTATCAAATAAGATTTTGTCTTCATAGTAGACAAAAGATAGCAGTGGCATTCTTGTTCATTGATTTTACTAGACTAGTGCGATACAAGAAGCAGCTATATTGAAGCAGTGAGAGACTTTATTGACAAAAATCCAAGCCATTATTACGATATGTTGCAGCGGAGCTTCATATAAAGTATGATACAACTTTTTTTCTACGCATCCACATTTTTTTTTTAAACTAAAGAATTTTTGACAATATCAACTTGCCTTATTGATAAATGAAATTGAAAAGACACAAGTCTCTTAGTTTATAGTATTATGGACTTGTGTCTATTTCACAGTAATAAATACAAGGGGATGCAATGTAAAATATATATTAATAATAATAATAATAAAACTGGGTTTACAGTAGTGAAATAACTGTCACGATTATTTATCATTCTTCTGTTTTAATTAATGTCAGATTTGTGTATTTCTTAATTTTATAGCGTTATTACTGTACTTTTGTCTTGATTCTCTAATATTATTGTATAATATATACAAGCCCCAGAAGCCCATTCATTTTCAATTTCACATCTCACTGTATAGCAGTAAGTGAAAATAATACCAATAAATAATTATAACGAGCCATTACTTTTATAATGATTTAACTGTATTGCATTTTATTTATATCAATAGTTTCAAAATATATAATTATAATACATCAATATTCATTATATATACACAATATTTTTATTATATATCATTATTTAAATATTAGAAAATATTTTATTTATTAAAAATTAAAATTTTATTAAAAATATTAATAAATTATAATATATATTAATTTTACTTTAATTTTTAATTTTTAAAATTAAAATTAATTTTTAAAATTTACATTAATAATTATTTTATCAATTGATTTGCAGTTATAGCAGCAATTATTTATAAATAATGACATCATAAAGTCAATTACAAATTCTCTTCGAATGACAAAGATACGATCTTATCATTGTTAGTGTTTATGACATGTCATCCCATGTAAATATCAATTAACCTCGTGACGTCACCGTCTGGGCGTGTGAGGTGTCGCTAACATAATTGACTAAATATAAATAGTAATTAAATAAATAATGTATCCAGATGTATAATAAATTACTAATATCATTAAAAAATATATAAAAATGTGCAGATTTCAGGAAATTGGTTAAAAAGTTTATGCTCAATAATTTTATTGTCATATTAATCTGTTATAAGAACTTTTTAGAATGATTTTGTTTTTGTATTTTGCCCTTTGATGTTTCTTACCCATGAACAATGCTTTATTTTCAGTTGATATTAATTTATGCATAAATTCATATTTATTGCTTTTCGATTGTACATTACAATATAAGCACGTCAATATCAGTGTGATTAGTAACCTCTTGGTGCTTGTCAACAAATGTATCTGCAATTGGACGAATAAAAGAAATTGAATTTGCAAAATATACATCTTGGATCTATCCGAGTTGAGCTTAATTTGATCTTTCATTCACGCTTTATCTCCTCTAATTTTATTATATTTTGCACGATTACCTTGTAAATATTAAAAAAAAATAGAGAAAAAAATACAATAATACGTCTTTTTCTGTTTATTTTCCTCTTATTGAGAATGAAATATTTAAAAAATAGTTTAATTGTTAAGATTAGGATTAGACGTGTTAGATGTTTAGGATGTGAGTAAATGACGTCAATTTTCAACTTGAGTACTGTATACCCTATTGGGTACGAGTTCACGACATTTAATACGGATCAGTAGCCTTATAATAATAACATTATAAATTCAACGTATTAAACACCATCATGTGAGCGTATATAGTAAACGTGGTATCTTAAGCCTAGCAAATGTTTTGATTATGATTGAGGGAACCCAGAAAAAGCTAGTCGTAAATATCAATTGACTTGAAGCGCAATGAAAACCCACTGCGGTAATGTGCAATTATTTGCATGTAGTCACATAGTTACATTATAAGAATTATAACCACTGCACTCTCGTAAAGCCTAAATTATATTAAATCTCATCTTTAGTTGCATATTAAATTTTTCTTTTATGGTAGGGGGTTCAATAATAATAATATACTACAGTATGTAATTATTATAATATTACAAATACTTTTAGTTACACAAAATTGATTGTATCTACATTGTACTCAATTTTGTAATGTTTTATTTGTTTTTTTACAAATCTAACAAAATGCTTGATAAATTTATAAATAAATATATGTAACGTAAATTAATAAAATAAATTACAGGCCAATATATAATTATTTTCTCATTTTATTTAATAATAATATATATTTTTAATCATATCATTATTAAATAATTTTAAAATTTACGCAAAAAATATTAAAATTTAAATTATAATAATAAAATACAATATACAAAATACTGTTAATATTACTGCTAATATTTTTTATTAAATGAATCATCATTTTATAATTCTTGGTATTAGTTAATGGGTCATTTTCAAACTGAGACGAGCTAGAATCAAAGTGTGACTGAGGGAAATCTGGAAACCAACCGTGATAGGATTGCATAACTATTGTTTTCAATGTAATAAGACTTGTTTATTTACTAAAAATCTTGATAATATACAATGTTAACAGCTGGATTTGAATTTACTCTAGGAAGATGACAATTTTCAATGGTTTGTTTTGTGTATTATTTGTTTAATTGATTGTTTATTTTTTTATTTATATATATAAATATGACGTGCTGATATTTGTTTTGTATAATCGAAGAGCGATAAAAATTTTGAATTATAATGGTCGGTATAGCTTCTGCAGGATTCCATCAACCTCACGAGTCGACTACCTTTAATGATCTTCATTTCAATATTTAAAATTGAGATATGAGAGCTCATGTTCCCCACGGTGATTTGTGACGTATTTTTAACTGAAACCTTCGTGGGCATCCAGTGTGCTCGAGCATTGAACGGTTCTCATTAGATCACCGAAGACAGGCTACGTCGAGCGTGGTTAGTACTTGGATGGGTGACCGTTTCAAGTAAAAATTACGTTGCTCCCTCCCTGGGGTAAATTCGTCTCGCTTTCCACCCAGTGCAGTGATGCACTTGTGTGTGGTTCCCCAGGCTTTGGACATCACTTTGGTTCATTGAGAAAAAGTAGAGGTGTCCGTTCTGACAGAGGTTTTCCACGGTTCCCTCAGTCTCACCTCAGCGAATGCTGGGACGCGTAACAGGCCGTGGCCATCATCCGTTCCCTACCTTATCCCTACTCATTACCCTGCCGCAAGCTGTAAGCTCTTAGGGGTGTATCCTTGAAAAAAAAAAAAAAAATGTTTGTTAATTTACACAAGTTTTTATGCTACAGTATTTTGTCAGCTGGTAATGAAAAAATTTTTTGTGTAAAATTCAATCCATTTGATTAATTAAAATATAAATTTTAATTAATACGACTATTAAATTTAATTAAACCTTTAAATAAATGATTCCATACATAGATTGTCATTAGTCATTAACCTAAAAGGCTAATTTAATTAACCCTATCTATCTAAATTAGTAAACATTATTTGTTGTGTTGATATGAATATGTTGATATGAATCTTGGATAGCGTTTATTAATAAATCAGTTTCTATTTATGTGGCTATTGGAACAGATGCAAGCAAAAAATAGCATCCGTACTGCATATTGTCGGATGATAAGCAGAGTGTAATAATTATACAATCGTGAATTTAGTAATTCATTTTAAATAATTCTAATTTTAATTAATAATTTTTTTCTCTACCGTTAATTTAATTTTATATTATTTAATTAAATAATATAAATTGAGGCAAAAAATTACACCAAAATTATTAACAATTTTTTTTTTAATTTTTATTAAATAATTTTATATTTAAATTAAATCATGTATTTTTTATAAAAGAAAAAAATAAAAAAAAATTATTTTTATACAGTAAACAAATGATAAATTATTATATTTTATATAAAAAATATTTCATATAATTAATAATATTGTATAACATCACACTTAATTAATAGATTTTAAAACTAATAATAATCAACCTAATATTTTTAAAATGACAGAAGAGCAGAGGTGTATCAGCATGGAATATTCAAAGTAAAAAATAAACATAACTTTTTATAAAATTCCAGTAGAGACAGATATATGAGATGAGCATTTATGTTAATGGGAGTTCAAATTCCCCATCATATCACGATACTGCCGACATTCGTGCTGTCCCGAGGTGTAAGCTCATAAAATAATCATGAAGAGAATTTTGCCCTATCTCATTCCTTGTAGCCACCTTTTGAATATACAGTGATACAGTTTTCCAATATCCTGAGAGGTAAAAGAGCACTCCGTCTTTACGTTTAAATTCCCTCATAACTCCATGAAAACACATGAAACGTTCCCAAAAACGCGAAGTGTACATAATAATAATATAAAGAGCAAGAACTTCGGTACTATTAAAGAAGTAAATGAACTTCAGCTGGAAGAGGAAAATAAATGCATATTTGCAATATTCAAAGGTAAAAAGAGCACTCAGTTTAAATTCCTCACTACACATCAAAACGTTCCCAATAACTCGAAGTGTACAAATCGACTGCATTAGAACACACACACATATATGCCAGTCAAGTATTGTTAAAGCAATTTTATAAAACTGCATCACTAACCTTACCTCTAGCATAAGCCGTATAGCAGAGATTACGTTCAATATTTTCTACTTTTGGACACGGTTCTGAGAGATGAAGAAAGAGGGAGAAAAGACACCCCTAATAAGTTCTCCACGTTATGTAATATAACGTTTCTGCTCTCCAGAGGTGTGTAGAAGGAACTCTCTTACCTTAAATTATTTGTTGCAACTATAGCTTCAGGAGTTTGTAAATTTGAGGTAAAAAGAGCACACAGTCTATACGTTCAAACACCCCATCATGATGTAACGTTTTCAGTGACGCGAAGTGTACAAAACAAAATTACAGGAGAAACGTTTCAGGTTGCCCGCAGTGTATATTCTGACAGTTGATATGACACACGTTTCCGGTGCCTCAAAGTGTACTGATTGTTAACGTAGCAGCACACACATTCTGACAAACGTTTCAAGTTACCCGAAGTGTATAAACAGTACTCCAGCTGGTATGACAAACGTTTCCTCAAAGTATCACAGCAGGACGCACGTCAGACCGGACGCACGTCTACACGTAGACTGACGAGTGACAGGCGCCACGTGCTAGCCGGCATCGCACGCTCGATCAAGCGCCGGGCGCCTCCACAATACCGCGCTCTCATTGGTCCGTAACAGCCAATCGTATTGTGAGTTTTCAAATTTACCTTGTAATGTTTTCACGGCGAAAAAGGAAAGGACAATTTTTCTCAGTTTTTTAAAGATAATTGCTCTGGACGCATGTAAAATGTTGGAATTAAGGTTTTATGAATTATTTCAGACAACCATTGCGATGTTTAATAGAATCCTGTAATATTCAGAAATATTACATAGAATTTAAAATTTTCGGATTTTTTAGTATATATGAGCTTGCTTTAGATTAGATAAATAGATTATCAATCCTAAATATCAAAATAAATTAAATATTATTCTAATCTTATTTCTCTTTGACAGATCTTGTGAAATTTGCATTGTATCCGAAAATTTTGTTCTAAATTGCAGACATTTTGCTGCATGCCGCCAATAGATATCACTCCGTCCAACAATTTTCTATTCAGTACTTTTGCCATACGTATGTTGAATACGGATATCTTGTTATTATATTAAAATATATTTAATAATTATAGTATGTAAACATTAATTATTAAAACAATTTTTTATATAAGCTATAAATTTTATTTTTTTTGTAAAAAAATAATAATTTTAAATAATTTTTTAAATTTTCCATTAAGGCTGTTATTTTATTCGTAACAATATGTATTGATAATATTGTAGTCAATTGTCATATATAATTAATGTAAAACTTTAATAATTAATCATTATATACATTTTTATTAAATGTGTTTGCAAAAATGCAATTTGCAAGTAACGCAAATTAATATCATCACTCAGTTCAAATGATATTTTAAATTTTAAATTGGAGATAAAAAAACAAATATAATTATAATTAGCCGGTGGATATATGAGACAGCAAATGCACAAATATAGAACATTAAAACGATATCATATGATAAGTTTTAAATATTTTCTTACCAAAACACAAGACAAAATAATTCTAACAGAAGATATAAAAAAACAAACTTTTGTTGCCGCGTGTTGTTGATACCCAGAGAGTAATGCATGCAATATTCATGGACCTTGTTTCCGCTATAAGCATGCAGTGTGCGACGTCTTGCATTAGCACCAAGGAGAGAGGAAAGGTTAAGGCGATGTCGACGTCACCTCGGGACATCACGAACGTTATCCTGACACGGATCAGCTGATCCGATGTAGTCCCATTTGATTAACATGTAAACCTTAGCAACCTCATAATATTCTAAATTTTTTTGAGAGACAATCCTCAAGATGTTGCAGAAAAAATTTCAAAATAATCTAACGAGCCGATTTTTTATATTAATTTTTTAACTTACAAGTTAGCTCTACATGAGAAAGCTCTATACTGAAAACTTTAAATTAAAAAAATCTGTTTTTAAATTTTTTCTGCAATTTCTTGGTGCTAAAAGGACTGTCTCTAAAAAAATTCAGAAAATTATAATGAAGTTGCTAAGGTTTACATGTTAATCAAATGGGACTACGTCGATCAGCTGTTTTGTGTTACTTTACCATTAATGAAAAATTGTAACCGTATTTATATATTAGTTATTACAATTTGTAATACAAATTCGTTGAAAATATAACAAAAATTTCTCAGCATAATGCATTCAAAAAGTATTATAATATAATCTTATGTGGTTCTGCTGTTATGAATAAATGAGGTTATTTAATAATCATTTTTTAATTTATAACTTTAATTAATTGCTAGTTGCAAATATCATTGTTCATCTTTAAACTAACACTTTTAATAATTGCCAATTTCAAATTTTTTATTTCTTATAACGTTTGATTAATGTTTGATAATTTTTAACTTGATAACGACCATTAGAGCGTTATTGATATTTTCTGCTTTCTGTATTTGTGCTTTCAGTTCATCATAATTACGCAATGTAATATTTTATTTATGCACAATACTTACAAAAATAGAAAATAATGTGATTACTTTTACTAAATTGAATTAAAAATAATACATTTGTGAATTATTTTAATTTTAAATTAATGCTAATTTATGTTTTAAAATACAAAAAAAAATAAAATATAAAAAATATATTCTATTTAAACTAATTAATGAATATTTATACACAGTATTTTGTGAACAAAAATTTGGAGCGTTAGAAAGAAAAGTAGTAAAAATGTTAAAATCAAGGCTATGGCAAAGGTATTTTACATTTAAATAAAATGAAGATTAAGAATTTGCATACACAAAAAACAAGGAATGCGACAAGCAATGACAGAACTTGTAAAAAATTGTTGGTAGCTACCATTACACATCGACTGCGAGTCTGTATGTACAATAGTCGCCTCGGAAAATTTCTCTTTGCGGCCTTGTTAATCACCATACCCCGTAAAAATAACACAGGACATGGTGATTAACAAGGCTGCAAGTGGGAAACATAGACATAATAGGAACTATGTCAATGGTGGTAAATTTTCCAAAGCGACGAGTGTAGTCTATATAAAGAATAAACTCCCTAACAGTATATAGTTCAGTGCTTTCAAAACAACATAACTCCATATCTTCTAATTGATTTAACATTTTTTTAGATTTACTACCCATTTTGATGGAAAATTTGTGTAATATTTATAACAATAATATATATATGCAAAATTACCAGCGTAGCTCAAAAGGTTTAAAATATATAATGCAAACTTGTACACACGTTTTTCGAAATTTTATTATATTTGATTTTATCAAATAAATATTCACTTGAAAAGTATTAAACTGAAAAATAAAATGCATGTTCAAAAAAATTTTAAGATTTTATTAATTATGTGTTTTTAATATATAATGTTTTTAAATATTACACTATTATATTTTATATCATACTGTTTTGTATATGATTAACCTTAAATAAATTTCCTATGTATACTACATAATATTTCGTATATACCTTTCGAATAAAAACCATAGGTTAGTTCCTTTTTTCCTTTGCACAATATAGCAACGTATAAAAAATACAAAAAAAAAAAATAGTGGAACATCTTGTTTGGTTGTATATAGAGTTGAAGGGAGAGAAGTTTCATGAATTATTCTACATGGGATGAAATCTAACCAGTGTGGCAAGAAACACCCCCCCTTACCTACCCCCTCTCTGTTATTTGCACCCTGCTTACTTATATATATTCTCGACTCTTACACACAAACTGCCTTATTGTGTTTTCTAAAAGCATATTCACCAACTTCTTCTATATATAATATGTAAGAACAAAAACACTATAAGAATAAAAAATACATGATATCCATACAAAAAAAAACAAAAAAAAATATTGTGTACCATATATGCTATATGTATTATAAGAATAACATCACTTGAAAATATATATAAGAAAAATCATGTAAGAAAATATCGAAATGTAAAATATTTAGGATTTTTTTTGGGGTGTATATGGATTTATAATATTACGTGATTTTATAGTTTTTAATAATATGATAGAAAATGTTTCAGATTAATATGACTTGTAATAGTTATAATACACTATATTTAGTGTATATATTTATGGTTAGTTGGTTTATGTACAATTGTCGCATGGAAAATTTCCCACTTGCAGCCTTGTTAATCTCTTATTCTTAGGGGCATTATAGTGATTAACAAGGCTGCAAACGGAAATTTTCCAAGGAGATGACTGTACGCGCGGATCATTTTGGATTTGACATGGGTAATTTCCCCCACTCCAATTTTTTGGCTATATATATATATATAAATATATATATATATATATATATATATATATATATATATATTTATATATATATATATTTTAATTAAACCCTATTTATACTTCTATTTACTATTTATATACTACTTTGAAACCCCGAACCTTCCGAAACCCTAACTTGTGCGTTTCGCGGGCTCTTCTGGAACGGGGGCGGCCACGGCCTTGCAAATCCATCCCGACATTTGCCTGCGGCTGAGGGAAACGTGGAAACCTCAGCCAGGATGGACGCTACAGCTTTTGTCATTGAACCGGAAGTACAATGGTCCAAAGCCAGGGGAACCACATAGTGGAAAAGCGCAACGATTTACCCCTGGGTGGGAAACGTGGTTTTTGTTGAAAATGGTCACCCATCCAACTACTAACCACGCTCGGCGTTGCTTCACTTGGCCTTATGAAGAGGGTCTCTCCCGAAATATTTGGTTCTGGATCTATACGCCTGGCCTGGTAAAATGCACGGATTTCATATAAACAAACCATACACCTTAAGGTATAACCTGAGAATTTTTCTGTCAAGGTCAAGAGGCGTGGCTATAGTGGCAACACTGTTTGCATTGGAATGCGAACAATTTTTTAGGAGGGGGTGGTGACATCAGTCCTTGAGAACGTTGCCACATTTCTCATCACATACAGGAAACGATCATCGCCACGGTTCAAAATATATGAAAACAATTCAGAAAAATAGTCTAAAAAATTAGGTTTTAGTAAAAAAAAAAGTAAAAGAATCTGTTGTATAGTTTTTTTGCAATGCTAATTAACAAATTTAACATTGGAAGGATACAAAATTCTCATTTAAATAAATTAATTATAATTAAACCAACGGTTAAAAAATTCCGAAAAAATTCAGAGCTAATTTAACGATTGTTGTAAGTCCACCAAATTAATTTGAAGAAAATCTGTTGTAGCGAATTTTTGGTCCAAATTTCTCAGGTTAAGCCTTAATTAATATGACAGCATCAAAGTTACCTCTGCCTCTCTGAAGCTTCAGACGTAAAAGATTTTTGGAGAGAAAAGTATTTGGTAAAAATTATACAAGTTAAATGTTTATGTTTTTTATTGTATATTTGAATAAGTTTTTAAGACTATTTTTGAACCCTCTAACACTATTAAAATCATACTGCAAAACGCTGTGACGTCGTAATTATGTAGGCAAATATTGAACACACAAGCATAGGAAAAGACGTTGCATGACCATGACGTCACAGCATTTTGTAGCATGATTTTTAAGGTGCTAGAAGTTAAAAAAATCTGAAACAAAAATGACAATACATAACTCGGGGTCTTCTATGCAATAAAAAATTATTGTTTATTTAACAATGCCTCCATAGACTGCATGCATGTTGGCATCCAAAAACACGACAGGAGAATCTCAAACTTGTTTTATATAATATATTCAGATGCACTTTGTATACTAATACATTAATTTTATTTCAATATTTTTAAGGGTAAGATAACACGAACAATCGATTGTTTGTAGTCCCATTTGATTAACATGTAAACCTTAGCAACCTCATAATAATTCTGAATTTTTTTTTAGAGACAGTTCTTAGCACCAAAAAAAATGTGGAAAAAATTTCAAAACAATCGGACGATCCAACTTTTTTAATTGAATTTTTTAAATTTTCAGTATGTAGGGCTTTCCCATGGAGACCTAAACTAAGAAATTAATTAAAAAAAATTGGATCGTCCGATTGTTTTGAAATTTTTTCCATATTTTTTTGGTGCAGAACTGTCTCTCAAAAAAAATTCAGAATCATTATGAGGTTGCTAAGGTTTACATGTTAATCAAATGGGACTACAACAATCGATTGTTCGTGTTATCTTACCCTTAAAGACTCTAACAAACATAAATTAATAAATTGTGATATATTAATATGTAACTTAATTGCTATTTTCATTTACAGTATTATAGATTTTTTTTATCTATATTGCATTAATTAAACTTAACGGTATTTACCACAATTATTAAAAGTCATGTGGTAAAATTACCAGGAAAAATATATAATCGATTAGAAAATCATTTCATATTGATTTACCGTTAATTTTTATTAACTTTTACTATTAATTTTATCATGTATCAAATCATATACTGTAATTATTATATAAAATTATATCTAAGCAATATAACTAAGAATCGTTTTTTTTATATTTAATAAAATTTCTTATACACACCTTTCTGATTATCTATAATATAAATTCTTGTTTATAAAATGCAATTCATGTTAAAACATTAAATATTACTGCATGAAATAAATTGCAGTTGTTTATTATTATATACCGGATAACCTTGATTTTAAACTGATTCATTTGCATCTATAATATGTACTTATCATTTAAATTATTTTCATTAGTGTCAGTAAAGTGATAATTTAACAGCTTTAGATCTGTGGTTAATAAAGAGACTTAAGTCAACAACTCGTAAAATAAAAAAATACAGATTTTACCTGATATGAAATAGAATTCTGTTTTTAAATATAAAGAAAAGATACAAAATTAAAATGCAAATGTTAAATAGATTTGTTTATTATTTCATACAAAACCTTTACTCTGAATAATAATTACCATTAGTTCACGATTGATTAATCTTTATATGTATAATATATACAGTAAGTATTGGGTGCGATTCACGAAGAAGTTAGCCAGGTTTCTATCCACGTTTAGCTTAACCACGTTTAACTATACCTGTTTTACATGTTAAATAACCTTAGTTAAACGTAGTTAAGCTAAACGTGGTTAGAAACCTGGTTAACTTCTTCGTGAATCGCACCCATTAAATCTCCACATTTTTACATTTTTTTAGTATACATATTTCTACTGCGAAAATGATTCATTCTTCTCTCACTTAAATATTTGTTGCTTATTATATTAATGAAATTTAAAACTATACAAAAAACAACAATCTTTTCCTTAATTATTAAATAAAATTTATTATTTTAAACTGCAAAGAATTGTTAGACTGAGAAAACCGTGGAAACTTGACATAATGGGACCATGCAGCAAGCAGAAGTGAAATGATTCAAAATCTGGTAAACGTTGATTCGGTAGATCGAGCCATTGCAAGGTTTCACGGGGCCCTGTGCGAGCCATTAAAAAAGCGGAGGCCATCTAAAGAGAGCCCTCCTGGGCCCCCTTAAGCGCGGCGGCCCAGTGCGGTTGCATCGGTTGCTACTGTATCGATGGGCCGTTTAATTAAAATTTAAGCGTCAAGTTAAATGATATTTGCATAAAGGTGCGCGAGATTTACGCTATTACATTCTATAGCTATAGCTCTATGGTGCAAGGTTAAGTTGTATATATGGTACGTCTCTTGATCCTATTGTGTTCTTTGACCAGAGGATAAATCTCATCATTTTTTCTTCACTTCAGTATTAAATTCTCCTCTCGTCTTTCTTCCTCTTATTTTGCACCATTTAAGAGGAAAAAAAAAAAAAAAAAAAAAAAAAAAAAAAAGAGATGAAAAAGACGAGATTACGTATTTTTTCCTCTTCTTGAACATAAAATGTTAGAAATATTGTCTTTATTTCATCCTCACCTGAGCGAAGAGGAAATAAATTGTGTTTTAGAGGTAAAAAGATTAGGATTAGACGTATTGAAGACTTAATTTTTCAACTAGGGTGACTATAATGTTGGTAATTTGATATACATACATATTAAGACAAATCTTCCGTTACCCCTGACTAATTCATATATGGATGGTGAAAATTCACTAAGGGTTTATATATGACTTTTGGGGGAGGTGTGAGAATGCTAAATCCATCACTGAAGAATCAATTAACGTTCGCCAATCCTCCAAAATGAGTGACGACACCATCAAGAAATAGTTCAGGGGTTTGGAAAACTTTATTCAAAGCAGTTTAAATGTTATCCCTTATTACAGTAATATAATGAAGCGAATTTCGAATGTAGTAATTCACAACCATAAAGTTTGCACACCTTCAAATCCAGTTCAGATTCAAAGATTGAATCATAACAAATTGCTCACAAAATCATCGTGAGTTTTATCTCGTGTTGCGAATTTTTTATTTGCGAAGTTCATAAATATTACATAACTTGCATTTATTTTACATTTGGTAGCAGTATGTGTTGCCTCAGTTATTTGCAAACGAAAAATTTTAAAATATATTTTTAAGAATTATTCCTAGCAAAAATACTACAATTATATATAAAATTAAAGAAAAAATAATTTCTTTTCCGATGAGTATTTTAAAATAAATAGCAAACAAGAATTTAAAATTGTTAACTATAATTTTGATGCTAAAAATAAATAATAAAAATAATTAATATATAAATTTAATTATTATATTAAATTAAAAGTAAAAATTAAATATTTATTTTATTAAAATAATTTTTTAATTTAAAATAATAAATTTGTTTCTGGTAGAATAAATAAAAAATATTTTATATTAAATTAAAAGTAAGAATTAATCATTTATTTGATTTAAATTTATTTTTTATAAACAAGAAACTAAAATAGTTAAATTTAATTTTTCCGGTAGAATAAACAAAAATATTTTATTTCCTATATTAAATTGAAAGTAAAAATTAATTATTTTATTAGAAATTTATTTCTTAAAAACGATAATGTAGATTGAAAATAAATAAATGATAATTTTACAGAATAACTAAAATAAATAATATTTATGTATCCAAATTTAACAAATACGATAATAAAAATTTAAATAACAAAATACATATTTAATTTAAAAATTTAATATGAATGAAATAAAATAGAATTAAAGTCACAATTAAATTAAAATAATTACACAATAAATTTTATTTTAATTCCTTTTGCTCTTATAAATCAGTAAAACGATATAAAAATAAATAAAATACTATTCAAGGTCAGTATTACTTTCAAATCAATCTAAAAATATAATAAATATAAAATGGTAATCTTTTTATACGTATGTTTTTTTTTTATACCTGGATTAAAAAATTAAGTTATAACTTACCTTTATTTATGTTGATTTATTGCTTTTTAAAAACGTAATACACACGCCTTTTCTTGACAAGTTATAAACGACCCCACCACCTTTTTTTCCTATCTTTGATTGACGGGTCAAAACAAACTTTACGCTTTCTATGGGAAAAGATTTTACACAAAAAAAATATCAACTTGTCTCACACTTTTTATATCCCGCCCTTGCCTAAAGGTCTTTTTTATATATAAAAAAATATATATTTTTAATAAAATATATAAAAATTAAATAAATAATATTTAAAAAAATAGAAAATATAATTAACACATTATAAAATTTGAGTGATATATAAAAATGTTAATCCACGCACGTTTTATGTCATTTGTGACAAATTATAAAATTTTCTTGGTTAAACTTGCCGACACTTTTGAGTGGCAGATCTTCGAGGTGTCACTCTTCGTCAATAATGGCGGCGTCCCTCCCAGTCGCACCGACTTTGCAGCTAAAACTCTGAAGGAGGACATTCGGAAACGAAACTATACTTTTAAAAAATTAATTTCTAACATAACTGATATTAAAAAATAATTTTAAAACTTGATATTAAGTAAAAATATTCACGTTTTTTGTTTGCTAGTGTTTAAATTTAAGTACTGCTGTTTTTTTAATGTATAATTGTAATTTTAATTCCGAAATTATCCTTCATTTTTAGCCCAGCCTCCAGTGAAGGTCGTCCCCTCTTCAGCAGCGATGGTACGGCCTTATAAACTTAACCTCGTCCAAGATTTATTGTGACGTCATAAAAAATCACCTATATTTTAGTTAAATGGGCCTGCTCTTGCAAATACAGTTAACTATTCAATAAAGGGCACCAAAACATACAAAATTACCGATTTTTATGAAAATATAATGTACTTAAATTTTGACATGTCTACAAAAATATTTCACTAAAATGAGTGTAGCTCAATTCCACATTCCTTTACTCAATAAAAAACATAAAATTTATTATCCTGTTTATGAATCTGAATGTAAAATAAAAGTAGTTTTAAATAAATCAGGACATCGGTACTTTAAAAGATATAAACAAGACAATTATTATAATTTCATTATTCGACGTTTAAAATTGGGAAGATGTTTATTGTTGCTATGGCAACAGAATTATAAACCGCGAAATTTTATCACGTGTCTTTGAATTTTTACGTTAATATAAATTAAACACACGTAATTTTCAATAATTTATCTAGTTGAGCATTTGAAAGTTAGTTTGTGTTTTCATATACAACTTTTACGATAGAAAACAACTTTAAGGTAGAGATAATACGGATCAGCTGGCCCAATGCTAAAAAAATCCCATTCATAAAAATAATGAAAAAAATTTAAAATGTTCTCCTCTACATCCCCTATCAGTAGGTAAAATATCAGGTATACAAAAACGAGCTAGTTTTCGAGTTATTAATTTTTAAAGTTGACTATTTAACATGGAGAAATGAAACTTCCATGTTAAATTGGTCAACTTTAAAAATTAATAACTCGAAAACTAGCTCGTTTTTGTATACCTGATATTTTACCTACTGATAGGGGATGTAGAGGAGAACACTTCAAATTTTTTTCATAATTTTTATGAATGGGATTTTTTTAGCATTGGGCCAGCTGATCTGTATTATCTCTACCTTAAAGACGACAAAAAATATTTGAATTTAAATATCAAGACTGGTTTTTATTCTTTATTCCAATTTCTGAATTCTGTATTGTTCCAATTCCACAAATCCATAATCAATAAATTAAAAGGAACTTTTTACTAGATTTAGTGATATTTTTGAAAATACTAAATTTTTAATTAGTTTTTAATAAAAATAACTTAGCAGTAAATTGAAAACTAAATCATTAAACATATTTTTAACATAGAGTTAATATTATATAGAGAGGTTATCCGGTAGGTGGCGCTCGTCGCCTCGGAAGCGCGCGAGAGGCTAGCTGACGTTTGAAACGGGCGTCTATGACGTCACTATAGGAACTAACAATGTTAAATTTAATTCAGTCAATACTGCTCTGCATACAATGAATGTTACAAAATAAGCATAAAAACAGGTTAATAAGTATTGCAGTTGTAAGCAGTATTTTTTTAGTAGGCGATATGCTAGAAATAAACGTAATTGGAAATGTCAAAAAATAATCATTTTAGGTTGGTACTCCTACAGCTGCTAACAAACAATAACAACGCAACATGGATCAAAGAACGTTCTTTTGACATGGATTGAGGTGTTGGAGAATTATTAGTTGGTGCTGCTCCGAAGAAACAAAAATGCAATGTACTTATGTGAAATAGTGTAATTATTAGGTTTTCTGTACAGTTTATTATGAATTTAAGACGTCATGTGAATGAAATTAAGCTAGTGAAACATCAGGTCAAAAGGGATTCGGGCCATACAACAGGAAAAATAATGGCATTTCCTTTCATAGGTACGTATATGCAAACACAAAGTTTTTTTACGTAGAATAAATATAGTAAAAAAATAATAAATAATAAAAAAAAAAGTATGCATTCTATTCTACCTATTCTATTTATTTACATATGCATACCTTTGGTTATTGACTATATACAAAGTGCAACTATATACTAGCTAGAGTAGGTACAGTACATATGCATAAATTTTGATATTAACAGAAACTTACAAAACATTCACAAAGAGATCATGCACGCAGGAGAGTGCCTTATCTCTCCTCATGGGCCATATATGCAAGATAGGGAACTTCAGGGGACGTAAAGCTCCACATCCCCTCGTCTATTCAATCCCCTTGTTTAAAATATAAGTGCTTGCCTAAATGCCTAAACCTTCTGCCTATAACCTGCTTAATTGAATTATTAAATCATGATTTTATTTTATTTTTCAGGTTTCCAACAGAGAAAGACGTACGGAAGAGATGGGAAGCAGCCATCAACACAGCAAGAATATCAGCAAATCTTAGCCAACCTGATGCGCCACTGTGGGTTTCTGCGAGATATGACGTTCTTTGTTCTCAACATTTTTTGCACGCATACTATGAGAACAGTGGATGGACTGCAGTACGCAAATTGCGTAGGGGAGCAACACCAACAGTATTCAAATATGCCTTCCCACAGAATAGCATGGTAATTAAGGAGCAAAATCAATCTGAAATATATTACTGTATGCAGTACACAAATATCTTTTGAATTAGAGTCAACAAGGGGCATTCACAAAGCCTTAAGCCTTAAGTCCACAATTAAGGCTCAATAATTTAAGACCAGAAATTTTGGGTCTCAAAAACACGTCTAAAATCAAGCTTTAAATTATAGAGCCTTAAATGTGGCCTTAAGACTTTGTGAATGCCCCTTAACATGTAACAAAGTTAGTTAGACTTTCTAAAGCTACCGTACAGTAGTTCATATTAAACCGAAATCCACAAATTTGTATCATGCATGGGTTCTACATAAAAAAGAAGAAACATGAAATACCGTACAGTTTCATACATACGTAATTTCATCGGAAAACTTGACAAAGGTAATGGGCTTACGGGGTGTCATTATTTTACTGGCTCAATCAAAAGAGGATGTCGAAAAATATCGCTTAGATTTTTATGCGATTTTTTTAAGCACTGCATCATACCTAGAATGGAGATTAAAAATGTCTCTTGATCTGGAGGCTCCATCCGCAACGCCTATGACGTCATTACATTCTTTGGGTCAACTATATAATGTTTCTAAACAAACACGTTGCTATGGAAACAAATGATAATTTTTAATAAACAAGCAACAATGCAATAATTTTTTACAAGTGTCATATAGTTGACCCAAAGAATGTAATGACGTCATAGGCGTTGCGGATGGAGCCTCCAGGTCAAGAGACATTTTTAATCTCCATTTTAGGTATGATGCAGTGCTAAAAAAAACGCAAAAAAATCTAAAGGATATTTTTCGACCTCCTCTTTTGATTGAGCCAGTAAAATAATGACACCCCGTAAGCCCATTTAATCAACAATAACATTGTTGACCTGTGCGTTTAACCGGGTCTTGAGCAACGCCGAGTTAGTAGTTTGATTCGACCATTTCAAGGTAAAACCACGTTTCCCAGCGTTTTCCACCCAGGGGTAAATTGTTGCGCTTTTTCGCTATGTGGTTTCCCTAGCCTTGGACCATAGCACTTCAAGTCCATTTTGTCGCTTACTGGTGAATTTTTTTACTAAATCGAGTGTCTTTCCCAGGTATAAAAGGCCTTGTGTCTTCAGTTAAACGACGAGTTCACTCTGATTTCGGTCTGGCTTTCTTACTCTTTCAGTCTGATTTATTTTTTTTTTCTGGAAAGCTAACGTAAAAAAGAGAAAATTTAAGTGATATCTGCTAAATATGCAATTGGGTGCATGTATTAACTGATATTTAATGTGAATATAAATAAAAATAAATAAAAAATTTTTTACGTGTTTTCATTTTTCATTGAAATATGTAGATATCCTATAGATATAGAACAGTTATAATTTATTCATACCACATTTAAACATGGATTCAGAAAGATAAAATATAGAATAAAATAGTCAGTTAACTACTCAAATCTATTAATTATAGGTTCATAAAAAGTGATCATAATTCATAAGAATTTTATTGTTGGTGTGGTTGAGCTTAAAAAATTCTCGATCAATTCAAGCTTGCCTTGGATATAAGATGTTATTAGATCCTAAAATGATTATATATAGATATTTTGTATAATACCGTATATGTTAATTACACTATGCTAGCCAAGCTTATATAATATCAACATGAATGTCATTATTCAAAAATTTAATTGCATGGAACTTGAATATATTATGATATAAAATTATGTTATTTCAATCCCTCTCGATCATTATTAGCAATATACATTACGTAATTTCGTAGAAATATTGCTGTAGCTGTCTAAATAATATATAATAATTATGAAATGGAAGCAAAAGAAAAACACAAAATAAATATTGCAAAATTAGAATGTTATGTCTATCATTAATTCTATATTTATTATATACCATTATATTACAAATAAATGTCATTCATATGTTCAAAACATTTTTTTTTTGCTATATATATTTTTAACTGCATTTTGCATAACGTAAAATGTCGTACGTGCAATATATATGTGTATATATATTATATTGTAATGTATAAATATTATATATTATTATATAATATAGTCATACTGTACGGCGTACGTACAACTGATGGGATTACGCAACTATTCTGCATGGTACACATGCTCCCCACATTTTTGTGTGTAACATTATAATGTATATTATTATATTAATTATATATAAAAATAATAAGTTTCATGGATTACAAGGAGGTTTGCGTTTAAATTACACGAACACCTTTTATAGCTCTCATATATGCAATGGACATATATAATATGGCCATGCATGTACCAAAATAATAAAGCTGACGAAATATATATATTTCGTCTGTATGTAATCTGTAGTTAAAAAAATACTAATTCACATTAGAATCCTTCGTTCGTCCATTCACTTATTATTACTTATCTAATTGGTAATAATAGCATTATATATGTTATAATATGTTTATTATACGGCGCAGGTCAGAGTTCTATAGCTGAAGTCGCAATAAAACGAAATTTGAAGCTTCAGCGCTAAAAATAACGAGCCAATGAGAGCAGGGCGTCTGTGTCGTCACACAACGCATGCAACCTATGAAATTGAACGATGCGCTCTCCATAAGGAAGAGAGCGCGTCGCCCCCCCTTGATTTTTAATTACGAAAATTATATTAAAATTAAATTATTTATCAATTTTAGTGATTTATTTATTTTTTACAATTTTAGGTTGGTACTAATAGAATCAGATGGTGAATGGATGCCGCATCAGAAATAATTTTGTAGCTGTTTTCTCGTGATATAAAAGTAAATACGTTGTAAACACATTAATTAATGAATCCCGCGGCGTTACCAGTTCCCGTGGAGGATGCACAAGGCGATGGGAGGTGGATGAGTATCGTAAGTTGTCAAAAATTTACGCTAGACAGTACCATTGAAATCATGGACCCAACCTATCTTGTAAATTCTTGATGAACTTTTACCACTACAATCGAATATTTAACGCTAAGAGATTTGCATTACGTATATATATATTATATTTTTCATTGACATAATATATATTATATGTTAATTAACATGTTACTATTTTTACGCCTGGGAAATTATTGCAAAAGAAAAGAAACAATTTGGAAACTGCTTGTCTATGATTCTATGATGCAGCTAGATGGCAACATGGCAAACAATGGAATATAATATTTATTTATATTGTAATGAGCATCATACAGGATTATAATGCTACTGTTATGTATGTTTTACTATAAGGTATACTATTTAAAAAGCTTGATATACTGAAATTAGTGGGGCTAATTTATGTACATATAATTTAATTTTGTAATCCCAAAGTTCTACAGAACTGATTTTTTTTTTTCAATGGATATATTGTTCATAAGCCCACCTCTGTTTATATATTTCTGCCCCCTTTTTTCCTTATGTGCATGGTTGAGTGCAGAATGTGTACTGTACACTGCATAGGAAATACAAACATCCCTACATTATTCAACGGACAGAAAAGAATACTCTGCAGTACAGTATATTTTTTTTTAATAGTACAATACTTAATCAAAAGGCACTTTGTTCTCTGCACTTGCAAATGTTTGGTATTGTCATATTTAATTGATAAAAGTATTGTTCCTATTTCAGCACGAGAGGTTCCTTGAAGAAACTCGTCTTTGCGAACCAGACGTTTTATTCCTGGGAGATTCGTTGGTGCGCAACCTGGCGTACACAGAGTTCTGGGCACGCAGTTTCGTGCCCATGCACGCCTTGAACTTTGGGATTGGAGGAGACCAGACGCAGCATGTTTTGTGGAGGGTCCAGCACGGAGAGCTCGAGCACATCAGGCCCAAGGTGAACAAAACATCTGAGACTCCAATCTTGTTGTTTTCACCATAGAAGGTTCAGTAGCCAGTTCAATAGACTCCTGACGACGAGCTGGTTCCATTGGACTGGCTACTGAACCTTCTATGACAATTCCTTCCATGGATAACAAAGAAAGAGTCATCATAGAAGGTTCAATAGCCAGTTCAATAGATTCCTGACGACGAGCTGGTTCCATTGGACTGGCTACTGAACCTTCTATGACAATTCCTTCCATGGATAACAAAGAAAGAGTCATCATAGAAGGTTCAATAGCCAGTTCAATAGATTCCTGACGACGAGCTGGTCCCATTGGACTGGCTACTGAACCTTCTATGACAATTCGTTCCATAGATAACAAAGAAAGAGTCATCATAGAAGGTTCGTAGCCAGTTCAATGGACTCCTGACGATGAGCTGGTTCCATTGGACTGGCTACTTGTAATGGTATATCCAGGAAAAAAAATCAGAGGTTTTCTCTTCCTTTCCTTCAGAAGAAGGGATGGAGGGCGTCATAAAAACTTCCCCTCCCCTCTCTCCTCCTTGTCTATTTCATGGACTCCATTCATAAGAAAACTTAACTACAGCAAATGCTGTAATTACAGTATGTATGTAGTTAGTGTAATTGACTTCATTGAAATAATTTTATTTCTATTTGGAGACCAAGTACTTTAAAACGTACGGTAATATGTATTTTCTAGTAACAATAATTTAATTTCAAGTGCCAATTAATATTTTTGTTGGTCATTCCCTAATTTTTGTTTTGTTTTTGTTAAATAAAGGAATGATAAAAAATAATTTGACATATTTTTGAGGGGGTCCTTCATATACGCTGGCTCCCAAAAGTAATCGAAAGTGTCCTGACCGTCCCGACTGTCCGCAGGTTGTGGTTCTACTGGTAGGCACCAACAATCACGGACACACTCCAGAACAGATCGCGGACGGAATCCACGCCATCGTCCGAGTCATCCAGGAGAAACAACCGCAAGCGTACCTTCTGCTGCCCGTGAGTAGCCAATATCGAAAATGCAGCTTGGCCTAATATTTGGAGCAAATTTAGACAGTGTTTATGTGTTTTACAGTTTAACTTAAATTGAAATAAATTAAACCATTTGAGTATGTAGCATAGATGGGAATGTAGCCGCCATTTAGTATAACCTTCATATAATAAATTAATAATAAATAATGTCATCTTGTCAAGCATACCTTGAAGTAAGTACCAAGCAGCAAAGCGTAGTGGTTTGATCTCTGCCTATCGCTCGGGAGACCCAGGATCGCTTCCTGCCGGAGCTCAGGTGACTTTTCGTCACTTCGAGCTGAGGTATGGCAGTGTGTTCTGGTAAGTTCTCGAGAGATGGCATGTATGTTCTTCCACTATACTGCCTGTATTCGGGAGATGCCGAAGGTCGTTCCCTTTGGTATCGTCTGCCTCGATGATGGTTTTCTGTGGTTTCCCATCGTCACTCCCAGGCAAATGCCGGGGCAGTTCCTAACACAAGGCCACAGCTGCTTCCTTTCCTATCATCCTTCCAACTGTTGTTAATACTGTTTTTAAGTTTGAATGCTTACACCAATAGCGGAATATGCTGTAGTAAGCTAACATTGTAATAAATAATAAATTGTTAAGTTTTCATTGTTGAAGGGGAGGAAGGAACAATAACTTATTAGTCACAGTACAGTATAAGAAAAAAATGTGCACATATGAAGATTAAATTTTCTTTCAGTTTTTCTTTATTTCCAATTACCAATCGCAAATAAAGGTACAGGTTTTTTAATTAAAAAATTTAAAGAGTTCTGTACATATTAATACAGTATTTTATTGCTTTATTTTATTACTTTTGACACTAAAAAAGTGAGTAAAAATATAATAGAGAGTGTAGAAGGCAAAAAGAGTGTCATTAGGAAGTGGAGTATGTAAGAATAGACTATAGTGGAGGTCTATATGTGGACGGCCGAAGTAATAATGCTGCTGGCTTACCCTGTAAAGGATATGGCATCATGTTACTACTAACATTAAGAGCTCTTCAAATGCTCCTGTGTATCTTCAATGATAAAATTGCAGGGTGAGCCAGCAGCATTATTACCAAGGCAATTTTTCTCTGTTTTTTTATGGTGAGACTTACTAGATCCCACATATTTATTTATTTAATGAAAGAAAAGGACAGACAAGACCCATAAAAACACAAATTATCGAAAGGTGATTAATGCTATATTCAGAGGGGCCACTGCCAAAATTACAAGCGTTTTTTTTTTGTGGCCTGTCCACAGCAAGCTAAATTATTATTTTTCACTTGCAAGCAAAAAGAATGTTCCACATACTGAAAAAATGTTGCTGACGGCTTGTCCTGCCGACCAGACTTTGGGATTAATTTAGCTGCTGTGTATCCTCAATGACAAATTCCTCCACAGTCTCTGCTGCCACGCGGACAAAAGCCCAATGCTCTGCGGGAGAGAAACTCACGGGTCAACGACCTCCTGACCTCCAAGATGGCCGGCGAGGCGAGGGTTCAGATCGTCAACATTGAGAAGGACATCGTTCAGGTATGTCGTGCATTACCTAGCATTACCTGGGGGTGGGGGAGTCATTCAGACCCGTTTATTTTAAGGTGGAAAATACTTCTCTGAAAATTTTAAAATGTGGTTGGCTGGTTACCAACGGCAGAACTTGTTTTTCAACATTGTTCACAGTGCTCTCTGGGGCTCCTAATACCCAGTCTGCACACCAGACAATTAAGTACCGTTTCTAAGTGGGACACGCTTGTTGTTTGCACAACATTCCGCGGTCTTAATCACCCCAGCGGAGTATAGACAGCCATAAGCTGCCTTCCTCCTACCAACTCCTTCATCTAGTAGCCAGTCACACCCATCACAAGTCGCGAAAAGTCTGACGTATTCGAGATTTGAACCGGGGACCTCTCGGACAAGAGCCAAGTGTACTAACCACTACACCAAAGAGTTAGTTACCCAGCAATGTATTTTCACAAAAAAAATAGTGAGAAAAAACTTTATTTCTTTTTTAAAATGTGATTTAGATAGCAGGTCGTTTCACCCCCCCCCCCCCCCCTCCATTCCCCTTTCCCCTTAGTGAAGCATGTGACATAAAAATTACCTTGGTAAAGCTAGGGTTAAATGTTTATTTTATTTGATATTTGGATAGGGGACCTCAAATCATGTATTGACAATTTTTTTAGATTTTTTTTTAATACCCTAAGAGATGGGGTGCATCATGAGAAATCCCCCCCCCCTCCCTCCTCCTTGTCTATTTTATAGACTCCATGCATAAGAAAACTTAACTACAGTAAATACTGTAATTACCGTATGTAGTTAGTGTAATTGACTTCATTGAAATAATTTTATTTCTATTTGGAAACCAAGTACTTTAAAACGTACGGTAATATGGTGCAAAATGCTGTAGCATCATAGTCATGCAAATATTTAATCAGCAAGTATAGGTAAAGGCGTTGCAAAACTATGATGTCACAGCGTCTGTATCCTCAACTTCAAGGATGTTGTAGGGTTTTGAGTAAATTAAATATAATATACAGTATATATATATATATATATATATATATATATATATATATATATATATATATATATATATATATATATATATATATATATATATATATATATATGGTAAACAGCTCAAGGCTCTCTAACCTAGGCCGCGTCTCATTTAAAGAATGCGTACTAAAAGCGTTTAAACACTAATTTAGTATAAATACTTATTTTAAATGAGACAACTTTACTGTAAACTAGCGCCAACACTTGCTAGTGTCAAAAATTGGAAACATTTGCATCAGCTGATCAATGTTAAAAAAGTTAGTGTTTATGTTAGTGTTTAAAGTAGCTATTTCAAACACTAAATACTAGACCCTTCAAACACTTGAACACTTGTGCTAATTGAGACAACAGTTAGTGTCAATATGGCGTCAACACTTCAAAAAATTGACAATCGATAATGTGTTTAGTGTGCATTTTCGTGGATTGGCATGCACTCTTAATATGCAATAAATATGTCATGCTGGTCATCCACTGGAAGCAGTGTACATTAAATAATTTTATATCATCATTTCTAGATCATGGGAATGTAAGAAAATTATTGAAAGGAAATTTGAATCTTAGGTTTGTTATTGCATCTTTCTTTTTTAATACTTCATCATTCCTGGATGATGATTTGTATTTGATACAAAGGGTGTATTTACTTAGGATTTTACATTGCTTGTTGCTTTAGACCATAAATTTAAAAAATATTTAAATGCAGTAGCTCTTATTTCTGTGCAGGACTAAATACTTTATTGCTATAATGTGTGAAATTTGGCTCTCCTATGTAAATTCATGTTTTCAAAACTACTATGGCTTGCGACAGCATCCATGTTAGTAGAGCTACAGAATTACTGTTATTAAAAAATGGAACAATGGACAATATGCATGAAATTTTTTTATTGCAGAAATGAATAGAGGGTACTAAATTATGTTACTCTGAATTTTTTCACATTTTTTTGAGTCCCGGAACTATTTTAAAATAATTATTGAAAGCTCTGGAAGTTAAGTTGGCATCCCTGAATCCTTAATAAAAAGGATAGGACCGAGACGCCTATTGACGCCTCTAGGGGACGTGGCCGCAATTTCAATAAGTATTTAAAAATAGTTCTGGGTCTCAAAAAAATCTGAAAAGAATCAAAGTAGCATAATTTGATACCCTCTATTCATTTCTGCAATAAAAAATTTTCATGTAGGTTGTCCATTTAAATTTAAAAAAGCATAATGAAATTTGCTCAATTTTAGTTTTAAAACCTTTATTATTATTTTTTCCTCCCTTTTACTTATAAATCTAATTTTTTGGTTACAAATGATTGTCCACCATCCTGACGTCCACTCGTCTAACAGTCCTCTGTTTTTCAGGCGGACGGACACATCAGTGCGCTCGACATGGACGACTACCTCCACCTGACTCCGCAGGGCTACGTGAAGGCCTTCGAGCCGGTCCTTGACCTTCTGCTGCAGCTGCTGGCCGAGGGGGAGCGCGAGAACCTTGAGGACGAGGAGGACAGTTCGAGCTCAGCCTCCGCGGCTCCCTCAAAGGCGCAGTGCTAGCGAGGAACTTTAAACATCGTGTGAACCTCGGGGACGTCACATTTAAGCCGGTTTTGTCAAGCATGTTCCGAGTTCCACCAATAGATAATAATGGTTTCATTTTTTTATTACAAAACTAGAAAATAAAGTATATGGTTGGTTGGTTGCCAATGGCGGAACTTATTTTTCAACATTGTTCACAGTGCTCTCTGGGGCTCCTAATACCCAGTCTGCACGCCAGACAGTTAAGTACCGTTTCTAAGTGGGGCACGTATGTTGTTTGCACAACATTCCGCGGTCTTAATCACCCCATCTAATACAGTATATAAAGTTAAGCTTTTCTGATTTTTGTTTTTTTTTTCATTTTTAGAATTGTGGTAACTATTTTTAAAATATAATCAAAATTATCTGAATTATTTCGAGAAAATAAGAAACTGCTATCCTAATTATGAATTTCAGTGTAATTTAAAATTTAAAAATCTAAAAAAATACAAGACAACAAAATTTTATTTGTAATTCATAATAATGTAATAAAAAATTACACCATTATTGTCAATTAGGAGATATATTTTATATAAACTGTCGACTGAGCATGTTACCAACACGACAAAAACCAAGTTAAATGTGACGGTTAAACTTGCTGACAAAATTGAATCTCATCAACTCAGAATATCATTGTTTTTAATGGAACTTTGATGACCTTTAAAGTACTGTATTATTGAAATATGGTGTAGGGTTGCATATATTTTCTAACTTGCTTGCATTTTGCAATGTGCTTTAGTTACATTACGGTACAATTTTTTACCAGAAAATTCAAGTACAACTTTTGAAACCTTCTGTGCAAGTTTAGGAAATATCCTTAAACAAAATCAACCCCCTCTGATTTGTTAATTAATTGAGGGGATGGTGGGAGCATTTGAATGGAGTATCAACCTCAAAAATTTTTATTGCAGAAATGGATAGAGGGCGCAAAGTTATGCTACACTGATTTTTTTCAAAGTTCGGGAACTATTTTTAAAAAATTATTGAAAGTTCAGAGAAAGTGACACATCTAGATGCCTCTCTTAAGGGTGCAAGGCCACCTAAGGCCACGGGGTAAGCGCCATCTCTTGACAAATTGGTTTTTATTTTCTTACGGGCAGGTTTTTTAGAGTATCAAGTTGAAACTGAATTAAGGTATGGACATTAACACTTTTGATACGCAGTAAAAATTTCATTGTCGTAGATGAAACCAATTTTTAAATTCAAGCCCAAAACTGGTTTGGTTCCCGCTATTTTCAGACGGGCAGGAACGGGCGGGAACGGGCGGGAACCAAACCAGTTTTGGGCTTGAATTTAAAAATTGGTTTCATCTACGACAATGAAATTTTTACTGCGTATCAAAAGTGTCAATTCAGTTTCAAGTTGATACTCTAAAAACTCTGCCCGTAAGAAATTAAAAACCAATTTGTCAAGAGATGGCGCTGTCTACCCCGTGGCCATAGGTGGCCTTACACCCTTAATAAAAGAATTCGACCTAAAAGGGGTGTAGGTTCAAATCCGACCTTGGCAAAACTTATTAGCAAAACTTCCTGGGCTCTAAAAAATCTGAAAAAAATCAGAATGTCATAACTTTGCCCCCTCTATCCATTTTTGCAACAAAAATTTTGAGGTTGATACTCTATTGATGCAACACAAATCTGAAACTCAATTAAAATTTGAAGCAAGACATATCCGTGAGGTTTGGAAGACTAGCGTGGCTACTAAAGATGTTTAATTTGTACTTACGTGGAATTTCCAGAGAAAATGAACACCACCCAATTGGAAGTAGAGATATTACCCCTCTCTCTGTACGTTGCTTATGGAGGTTTGGTGAACTTTAGCTTGTGTGTACTGCACCTGCCTCTATGATGACTTTCAGTTGAGGGGTAAATTCTATCACAATGTGTATTAAATTGGTGAAATAATTTGTTTGAAAATATATACTTGCAATTTTACTGCTGTACTTATATTTTGCAATAAGATTACTAAGTATTTCTCTTTATGATATTGTTAAAATCAAAACAGGATATTTACACTTCTGATAAGAGCCACATTCCTTATCACAACACCTGAGAAATAGCCTTTATTGCAAATATTGTTTAATATCTGGTTTTGATTGTAATGGTGTCGTAATTGAAAAATGTGATTTTTAATTCTCCTCTTAAAATAAAAATCATTACAGTAATTTTATACAAACTACATGTTTGTATTTTTAAGTTGTTGATATCTTTATTTTCTACTTTAATTTCTTTATATTTGTCTTTTTTTTAAAAAACTAAAAGCAAGTTATTTTTAAACTAATTGTTTTCTACATAAAATTACAAGTATTAAATTAACTTTGACAACAAAATTAATTGTTATTTTTCTCTGAAAATGCCACTTACAAAGTTGTTATAAAACTGTGATTAATATTTAATTAATCTCCGTTTTAATTAATCAATTGCTGCTTATTGATAAGCTTAATGATATTAATACAGGGCTTTTTAATATTGTTTATTCCAAAGAAAAACCATAGTTCTTCAGTGGTTCCAAAACTAACCCAGTACCCCAATTTTGGTACTACTGCTGTATTGGGCAACCAACATAAAATTTTATTCCATAAATTAATCAAACATAGCAAGTTATATTCATTTGGTTCAGATTTTTTCCAACTTCACAAAATTGCTTAACTTAATGTTCTTTTCTGCACTCTTAAAAACTTAAAAATAAGGTAACACGCCAAATGTTAAAAATCCCACACATGAAAAAAAATTTAAAATGTTCTCCTCTACATCCCGTATCAGTAGCTAAAATACAAATTTTATACAAATACGAGCTAGTTTTTGAGTTATGGATTTTTAAAGTTGACTAATTTAACATGGAGAAATGGAACTTCCATGTGAAAAAAGAAAAGTGCACCTTTCTTTCAGAAATGATGCTTTTCTAGCATGGTCCATAAAAAAATTTAGTACTAATTTTTCATACATATTAAAATTATCTTTTGGTAAATATATGATATATTACAAAATTAGGGCAAGTGATGCTAAATGAATAAAAGTAAAATAACGACTTGAAATCAGAGTAAAATGACTTGGAATGCTTCATTAATTTAAGGAATAAAATTAATTGCGGTTGTCAATTCCACCATTTTCTGTAAAATGCTACGTTGTTCTTCTTGATTTTTAGCTTTTTGTCCCCTGCAAAGAAATATGCTGTGAATGTTTTACTGATAAGTTTTTTAATGCATTTAGTAGCATATGAAATAATGTATTTGATAATGGCTGCTTTTTTGTGACGGTATAGTTTGAAATGGCAATCAAGTAATCAAGTAATTACTATAAATTAACAAGTACAATTTGCTAATTATATTTAACGGACATTATAGCTAAGAGGCCATTTGTACGACGCTTGGGTGGGCTTGTTTTTGTGCTTCATTGTAATATTGGATTTTATTAAATAATATTTCCATCAGAATAGAGGACATAAAAAAACAAGAGATGGCGCTGACTTCTGAAAATTTTGCTCTTTGCATTGAGGATACGGCAATACCTATAGCATGGGGAGAATCACAAAAATTATCAAATTTTTTGGAAAGAAATCACTTACGAAGTTGAAATATTTTTTTATATTTGTTTGAAAGTATTAGACAACTAATTATGGTGTTGTCATATCTGTAAAATTATGCTGTAGCTGCTGATAGAGCATTTACATAATTTTACAATGTTAATCATATACAGCAATCCTCGCCAGACGCACGTAGTTCCATCAGTTACCACTAGGTTCACAATAACTTTATGACGACAATAATATAGTGACGACTTGGCGATTATAATTACTACATAAATGTTATATTTTTGGATAAGGGTTGACTTCTTATCTCTGCCAACAAATAACTACAGTATTTGGCTTTATATTATTATATTTTTCATAGCCAGACCCTAGAAAACATTACTAAAATTATAACACAATCAATTTTCAATGATTTTTAATCAGCAATTTTTGTATCAATTATTGATAATTGTATTTAAGTTTTTGATTAAATGCAGCTAATGGTAAAGCCAGATAATAAAAATCCCCCCCCCTCCTTTAATTATCTACAGCTTAAATAAAATACATTGAAAAGTGGATAATTCTGCCCCTATGCCTCCCATGCTACAATTATGAAAATGAAATTTTCTAGTTATTTTTTTCTGATGGAAATACTATATTATAAAATTCAATGTAATGTGTTTGAAATGCCTAATCATAAAGCCATAGGATGAGAGTACTGTATAAAATATTTAGCTTAATTTAAAACTTATAATTTTATCCCATTGTTTAGAATTTTATAATTTTAAAGTCTGATTATACCCTCCGCTAATTTTCTCATTTTAGTCAAATTAGAATCATTTAATCAACTATTGCATCTAGGCAAACTTTAGATAAACCTTTAGTTGACCAAAATGACTATGCTCAATTGCTTCGTAAAAGATAGTATTATCACGCTTGTAGGATTTACATTGATCTAATGTATATCACTTTTGGTCTTAAAAATGTAGTGGCAAACGCTCATTCGAAACTAAAACCCTTTATTGCTACAAAAATAATCTTTACAATTTCATACCTTGTATTTTAACTTTAAGCATTTATTAAGTTTGAATTATTTTGAAATGAGAAACTACATAAACTGCTATGTTAATCAAAAATGTATTTAAATTTAATGAATTCCTTGGGACAGAACGAACTTTAACTTGATTTGCTGTAGCCAAAGAGACAAGAGAGATCACTGCCCACTCCACCAAGGCCTGCGCACAGCAAAGCGCGCGAAGAAAAATAGTAGTTCACCCCATTTGCTATAGCATTATAAAATTCAAATTAAATTCACTAAAAATAAATTTTTCATGATATTTTCACACCCCAGGCATAAGTTCTAAACTCCACATCTTGCCGTGTGTAAAGTTTCAAAATTTTAGAATCACTCCTTCCATGAAAATTTCGAAGTTAAAGTAACATATAACTTGATGTAAAATTGGAAATCTAGGACCACTATTTGAAAAAACAATCGAGATCAATATTTTAGTGCACAGGCCTTGATGAAGTAGGCAGGCAGATAAGATTTGTGATTTTGGGTGAGGTAAGAAGAGAAAACCCAGTCTTAAAGTTGCCCACACCTCCGTAGACTGCATGATAACGTCCACAAACAAAGCAGCGGTAACTTTCGTCCTATTTGGAGGTGTATAATAAGTTGAGATAAAGGTTAATATGCATTACTATATTTTTGTTTTAATAATTCATGTAAAAATGAAACAAAAAAAGTACAAACAATATGGATTAATTTGTCATTAAGAATAATAAATTTGAAAGAAACACCTTTGTAAAGTATTTCGTCTCTGGTCCGGAATAATGAGCTACTGTCCACCACCGCAATAATAAGCTATCTGCTATTAAAGGTGAGCGTGAAAATGAGCTTTATTTTATACTAATTTAAAGCTCATAATTGCGCTCACCTGAAATAGCAGATAGCTCATTATTGCAACGAAATCGTGGTAGGCAGATAGCTCATTATTTCAGACAAGGGACGATTTATGGAATTTTAATAGATACACCTCATGAATTAACCCCTGTTCTGATTGTGGACATTGGCTGTCTATGTAAGTTAAAATGTTTTGGGATGGCTAGATGAGTTTTGGCTTATATACTAAAATTTACAAAACTTTATCTTTTCGTGTCTTGCAGCTAACAAGCAGTAACGGTTAAAATACAAGCTTTCATAAGTCGCAAGCCGTAAAAATTCGGCTCACACCGAGTTAGAATTTTAGGTTTAACAATCCATTTTTCAGCTTGCATCGAGTTTTCTTGAACGTGGCTAAATCAGGGCATATCTTTGCTGTTTTCCTTCTGAGCACAAGCCGAGTTTTAGCCAATCATAGCACCATCTGCAAGTTGAAAATAAAAAGCTTATATTTTAGACTTTTTCATTTGAGCTGTTCCAATGTGTACATATTTTAGCTTTTGTATGATACATACCTGTACAATAGTGCCCTATTTGACTAATGTAACTGATGTTGATTTGAATATGTAAAAGACAGCTTAATATGCTTGCTTGATTTCCACATGCAGCCATGCAGCGCTACACTTTTTTTTATTTTAGTTTTATCATAACAATATCAATTGTTTTTGTGACAATTTTCTGATTTATTTTTTACTTGAGTGTTTTATTTGCTTCATGACACTGATAGCTTAGATCTCAATTTATATTTAATTCACACTTCTCACTTATTGATAATTATATGTAAGGTTACCTTTTTTAATACGGAAAAAAAATCCATATCTGATTTTAATGGAATAATGAGGAAGTTTTGATAAAATTTCATTGTACCTCGTTTGGAATAATAAGTTATCTGTCTGCCATGGTTTTGTGCAGGCGCGGATCCAGGGGGGGGGGGGGGCTGCAGCCCTCCCCGAAATTTTGGATTTAACATGGGCAATATAGGCATTTCCCCCGCTCAAAATTTTTTTTTTAGCATTGGCCTTATGGAGGCAGCCCCCCCCCCCCCCCCCCCCGAAATTTTTTTCTGGATCCGCGCCTGGTTTTGTGCAATAAAAGCTGTATGCCATACCAAGTGAGCGCAATAATAAGCTTTATGCAGTGTTGCTTTAAAGCTCATATTGAAGAGTTAGCATCAAATTTTATTGCAGAAATGAATAGAGTTTACAAAGGTATGCTACTTTGAATTTTTTCTGAGACCAGGAACTATTTTTTAATTAATTATTGAAAGTGCAGCCACGCCCCTTCGAAGCGTCTATGCCCTGTCCTTTAAGTATAGGAGGTACGATCGACTCTAGGAGGCATGGACGGTAACTTAAGAAAAATCTGACAAAATTTAGAGTTGTATAATTTTGTACCCTCTATTCAATTTTGTAATAAAAATAATGTATGCTAACTGTCCATTGCACTCACCTGAAATAGCAGACATCTCTTTGTTGCACACGATTGGCAGATAGCTCACATTATACTTGACGAGAGATGTTACAGAGGTTTCACCCAAAAACCTAGTGATGTTTTGTAACCCACGGTCAGCCGTTAACTATGTTGGATGTAACGAAACCTCGTATGAAATTAGGATTTTTACTCCTATTAAAAAAGTGACCATACCCATTTTTTTTTATTGAACCCACTTAACTGTGATTTTATTTTTTATGTTAATTTTGCTTCAAAATTTTTGAGCAATTTTTTATAAAATTTATTATTATTCCAAAATATGTGTTTTGACAAAAAAACCTGGCTGCAAATGCAACCAAGATTTACTGTATGCTCAATGTTGTATGACATTCCCCCAAATGACCATTTAAAGTGAATCCTTTTTCCCTGCAATTAATGTATATTTTTTGACAATTAATTTAAGTAATTGCAGTGTTAATTATTATTTATTAATTAAAAGGTTCAGTGTAACCTATGTGCATTATTATGTAATAATATAAAATAATAATAATAAAAAATCGTGATATTCAATTATATTGCTAAATATTTATTTTGTTTTATTTCATTTTAAAACAGATATTTACAAGCATGCATTTTATTTTTCAGAGGGTGTATTTTAAAAAAAAGGCAGTTCTTTTTATGATTTCCTGTAGAAAAAGTGTACTGTAATCGATTTTATAATTATTTACAAATCTAAATAGATTAAAGGATGGCATTTTTTGTACTAGCTATTTCATTAGAAAAATCAACAAATTTACGATTTGTAACTTGGGTCTTGTTTCCAAATATGCGTTCAAAAACACACACACAAAAAAAAAGCACTCATCCATCGGAAAACCCTATACTGAAAATTTAAAAACTTAATTTAAAAAAATCGGCTTGTCCAAATGTTTTGAAATTTTTTTCTGCAACTTCTTGGTGCTAAGAAAAATCGGAATTTTTATGAGGTTGCTAAGGTTAACATGTTAATCAAATGGGACTACGTCGATCATCTAATCCGTGTTATCTTACCCTTCTTAATAACTAAACCTAACCGGATAACGCAAGGAATAAAATTAAATTTCATGCTCAAATTCTCTATAAAGTCATGTTTACTGTATACGTTTCCCAACTATTTGCGATCCTGCGACAAAGATATACCACAGCCAACAAGGTAAGCCACTGCCTCGCCGCTGCTACAATGTCTTTGATAGTTGACCCACGCGTTGAACCCGTTGCCCTCCGTCAGTTGGTGGATCTTGCGGGCACACGCGAAATCGTCAGCGATGTCACAGTCCAGGAGCGAGTTGCAGTCCACGCTGCAGCCCGCGGTGCCCTGAGATAAATAAATAAATAGATAAAAAGATAAATAAATAAATAAATAAATAAATAAATAAATAAATAAATAAATAAATAAGTAAATAAGTAAATAAATAAATAAATAAATAAATAAATAAATAAATAAATAAATAAATAAATAAATAAATAAATAAATAAATAAATAAATAAATAAATAAATAAACAAACAAATAAATAAATAAATAAATAAATAAACAAATTGCAAAACAACTCGGTTGCACTGCTTTTAATTAAGATTCATCCGAGAGGTCCATCCTGACTGAAGTTTCCATGATTTCCTCATTCAAACAGGTTAATGTTGGGATGAATTGCTGATCGAGCATATTAAGTTTAAAACCTAAGCAATATGCTAGGTCGGGCCCAGAAATTAAGGACCGGGTACTTAAAAATTTCAACATTTTTTGAAAACAAATGTAAAACTTAATTGCCATAATTATAATATTCAATTTGTATACTGTTGATATATTTAATTAAAACATTTTTAGTACAATCAATGGAACATATTTTATATAATTGAACTTTTCATAACTTTGGTTTAAAAAGAGCAGAAAATTACAGCCATTGATTAATTTTGCACACGAATTTTCAGTTAGAATTTTTTTAAATTTAGTGTAGATGACACTATAATTATTTTAATTAATAATTATATATTCATTGAAATCAAAACTAACATCAACAATAATAAACAGTTAAATTATTTGAATAATTAATTAAAAACTGATAATACTTACTACGTCACACCAGTATCTGTCATTGATTTGAAATATCCCGTGGTCTTTACTCTGATCCGGGTTGCTCTTTAGTTTGGAACTGTTGAACCCAGACTCAAAATTGACCAGACACACCCATTCTGCAAGCTGCTCAATCGGAGCGTTTAACTTCAACAACTTTCTAGCGAGGCTGCAGCGAGTAAATATTTTAGCGCTTGAGAAGGTAAACAGAAGAAACAGAAGCAACATGCGAGCACGCATCGTGAAAATAAGTGACAATATTTTGTCAATTTTTGACACCTTATCGGAATAATCCTGCAGAAAGGATGTATGATCCTTAGATTAATCTTTATAAGATAGTGGCTGTAATAAAAGTATTTGGGAGCATGATTTATTACTGTTACTGTTATTACTGTTATGATCGCTATATGTAATATGTATATATTTGGATAGAGAACATTGAGTTATGAATTGTCAACATTTTTTAGATTTTTTGAATCCTCTTCCACCCTTAAAAATGTGTTTTAAAACACTGTGACGTCATATAGTCACAGGCGCGGATTCAGGGGGTGGGCTGGGGGGGGGGCTGCAGCCCCCGCCCTAAATTTTGGATTTAACATGGGCAATATAGGAATTTCCCCCACTCCAAATTTTTTTTTAACATAGGCCTTATGGAGGCAGCTCCTCCCGAAATTTTTTTCTGGATCAGCGCCTGTATATTATAGTCATGCAAAAATTTAACACGCAAGATAGCATAAAGAAAAACGTTGCATGTCTATAGGAATTAAAGGCACAGTGATTTTTCTCTCGATTCTATAAAAAAAAAAATTAAAATTTTATAACTAGAGTTAGCAAGTTAGCAACTAGCCCTAAAAAATGGATGGCGCTGAAGCGTTGTGCCTATACCAGGCCGCCGGTGGCAGAAGGCGAGTGGCTTCGGCCGCTCGCTGCGAAGCCCCGGTGAGTAGGAGGGTCGCGACGGTGAGCGCTGAAGGGTCTGGGCGTGAGTCTGCCTGGAGCCGGCGTTGGTGCAGATCTTGGTGGTAGTAGCAAATTCTCCTATTTATTTATATTTAAGTTATTTATTTATCCAAATAAATGCTTCATGTGTTCATCGCTGGGAAAATTTTCTCCATAAGCAAAAATGTTAGAATTTTTTAATTTTTTTCCCAGTAACTGTTAAAGCAATTAATTTGAAAACATTTCCTAACCCCCCCCCCCCTATTTAGAGATCTTCTGATAATGAATCAAGAACATATTTCCTCTAAAAAAAATTCTTTTATATAAAAAAGCAAATCTCTATTTTTTTTTACATATAGGTTTATATAGGACGGTGGGAACACCGCAAAATCAGCTGACTTGAAGCCTGTATAAATATTTTATGAAGTTTTCCACTTGTGTAAGGATTGTGGAGGTTGTCACGCGTGTTGAATTTAAAATTAATTTTCGATGATCCTCACAAATTTACAAAACCTCTCTTCAAGTAAATCAACCATGCAAGGGTAACGTTCATAATGTACCGAGGTCAGGGTATATTGATCAAGGAAGCTTTATCGTCTTGTGAAGGTAACGTTGTAAAATGAAAAACAAGGTTATCATCAATTAAAATGGATTTTAACTAATCCTGTTTTATCAACAGATATTTCTATCATATATAAATAATGTTATTGGAGATAATTATAGCAATGTTAATTACTTCAATGGTATTTTTTTCATTAATAATTTAGAATTTCATCAAAATAAATAATTAAAAAATATTAATAAATACAATATAAAAAAAAACTGGTAGTATTATAAAAATCGTATTTTAATTATAAATTTGGCCTCCATTTTGTTTTCCGCCTGCAGAAATGAATGTTATGCAACTTATTCGGCAACAATGTATAGCGGGTTGCGTTCTGGATTATTCAAGGGACTTTTTACGTCTGAAAATAATTATGATTTACTTTTACTAATAAATATAAATTAAAATTTTAATTTCAACGCAACAATTGTTTCAATTGATTATAATATATAAGGAAGACTTAATTAATATCTAATCTATAGTTTATACTTTTATAGCAATCCCTGCTCTCAGTACTGTACCCTCAAAGTATATATGATATTGAATATATACTTTGAAGAAAAATTAATTAATAATTAAAAATTGAAGAAAAAAAATATATACATTGAAGACAATGATGGTGAAACACCATCATTGTGGTGTCAAGATGGAGGAGGAAAAAAATAATAATGCAAATAATTAATAATAATTTTTATCACGAAAAACATGTTTTTGCAAGACAAACTGCAGTTCCAAAACTGGAAAAAGTTTACAAAACTTGAGAAAATTGAAAAAACTGGAACAGTGCTCACTTTTCAAAAAGTTTTTTCCAGTTCAAACTTTTTTGCATTTTTAGCAATGAAACTTCATGATTCGTGAACATTTGAAGTCAGAATCAAAGTAGCATACATATTTGTAAACCTGGAGATCCGGCCCCTAGTGATGAGGTTGATGACATAAATTGTATTTTGTGCATTTGCTGTATGATATAGTGTATTTGACGTTAGAATTTATTTATGTATAATTAATTTTAAATCATATTTTAATTTATGTACAAAAATTCAAAATAAAATATAAAGAAGAAATATATTTAATAAAAGCATTAAAATGCAATTTTTAATTTTATTTTAAATTGTTTTTTAAAAATAATTATGAAGACATTATAAATTATATTGATAATTTTATTTCAAGTTTTATTGCATCAAACAAAGTTTTTTTCATTACTTTTTTTAGTTTTTAATCAAACCCTATTGGGTACTTCTATTTACTAATTACATACTACTTTGAAACCCCGAACCTTCCGAAACCCTAACTTGAGCGTTTCGCGGGCTCTTCTGGAACGGGGGCGGCCACGGCCTTGCAAATTCATCCCGGCATTTGCCTGCGGCTGAGGGAAACGTGGAAACCTCAGCCAGGATGGACGCTACAGCTTTTGTCAATGAACCGGAAGTGCAATGGTCCAAAGCCAGGGGAACCACATAGTGGAAAAGCGCAACGTTTTACCCCTGGGTGGGAAACGTGGTTTTTGTTGAAAATGGTCACCCATCCAACTACTAACCACGCGCGGCGTTATATTTTTTCATTATATAGGTATGTTAAATTTGTATTAAAACTCTCAGTGCAAATGCTGTAATCAACTTTAATACGTTGATTTACTTTACTCGTTTTTTATCTGTTGCATTAAATTGTAGTTTCTCATCTTAAAAATTCCAAACTTTTGTTATTTAAATATAATAATTATTATCCTGAAGAATATTGTGATTTGTAGCGGCCGACTGCAGGGTTAGTGGAGTATCGACCTCATTTTTTTATTGCAGAAATGGATAGAGGGTGCAAAGTTATGCTACCCTGATTTTTTTCAGATTTTTTACAGTCCTAGAAGTATTTCTAAAAAATTATTTAAAGTCCTATTTGTGACGTCACGTGGCGTCAAGTCCTATCCTATCACAAAAAGGACTTTCAATAATTTTTTAAAAATAGTTTCCGGGCTCTAAAAAATCTGAAAAAAATCAGGGTAGCATAACTTTGCACCCTCTATCCATTTCTTCAATAAAAAAATTGATATCAATACTCCATTGTATAACCTTGGGCGGTATATACAATAGTCTGAAAGTCTGTTAACATTATAAAAATAAAAAAATAAGAAATTAAGATAATATTATATTCCTACAAATTAGTTCAGCTAATTTGAATTTGCATTAATAAAAGATTAATGATTATTTTGAAACTAAAACTACTTATTTTATGACGGTGAATAATTTGTAAATTTTATTACTTGTATTATGTCAACGTCCGTTGGTATAAATAGCCAGCAATTTTAACAAATACTTGAAATTTCTTCTCACTGTGAAGGGTCTACGAGTTGGAAGAAATGACTCACATTTTCAAACTGGTACCAATTATGGTGCTCCTGTTTAGTCTGGTATGTAATTAATATCAAAATCTGAGCTCTATTGAACGGAGTGTCCTGTCTCATTGACCAATGCTGACCGTAGAACCAGCAAGCAAAAATATAATTTAAAATTAGGTTATAATATTACTGTAGAAAAATTTAGTCTTTTTATACTTATAATTTTAAGATGAAAACACTAAACAAATTTATTTTTTTTTACAGTGACTACAAAATGAGAAATATTGCAATTTGTATTTTGTATTATTTTGTATTCTGAATCAGCCTCATAATTTATTATATTAAACCAGCAGTAATTATATTATATAATATATTAGAGTAATGCACGAACTCCACAAATTTAATATTAAAATATATTGTTTTTTAATCTATAATACTTTCAAATATTCAAAGCTTATTTTACATTTAATATGATAGTTAAACATTGAAAAAATTAAATGATATTCTTATACGTCAACTTAAAAAGACGACGCAAAATTATAATAATAGTGTAAAATAAATTTACATTAGTGACACCCACTGATGAAAAGCTATATACATACAGATCTTTTTTGGTCTTGGTTTAATTTTTAGAGTTGGTAACGAGATTACTTCATAATTAACTTATGAATAATTTTATTTTTTATTTTTCTTCTCTGCGAAATAAATATAACCATGTAAAACAAATGATATGAAAATAGTATGGTGACTTGGATAAACAGAGGAGAAAGGTAATTGTTTTACGCAACGCTCTATGTTTAATAAAAAATTAAAATATTTCAATGGAAAACAATTATTTTATTGTAACATTTTTCATAACAATAAATAATTATTACAATTTATTAATATTGTTTAATATATTATTATAGTATGTTTAATATTTAAACAACCTTGCATGGTCAGGTAATTGTTTGCTAATAATAAAAGTTAATTATACGCTATTTATAATCGTCATAAAAAATTGCAAACTTTACACATGGTAGCTTTTATATTCAATTTTACTCTCAATATTTTTTTTTAATCATTTAAAAAAATATATTTTTCCTCATATACATCTAAAAAAATGTGAAAGTGCGCAGAAAGTTCAAGTTTATTGATCAAGATTATATCCTAGTTGAAATAAATTTCATCTTTTCTCCGCTATTAAGCTCTCCTCTCGTCTTTTCTCCTCTTATTTTGCACCATTTTAGAGGAAAAAAAGAGGTGAAAAATACGACATTACGTATTTTTTCCTCTTCTTGAGCATAAAATGTTCGAAATATTGTCTTCATTTCATCCTCACTTTGAGCGAAGAGGAAAAAACATGTGTTTTAGAGGTAAAAAGATTAGGTTTAGACGTGTAAAAGATGAGTTGAAGACGTAATTTTTCAACTAGGGTAAATTAACATGCCGCAGTGGTATACACCTCTGATTCGTAATCGGATGGTCGTGAGTTCGATCCCAGCCATGCACCGCCAAACTTTTCACAAGTGGCGGTTGCTAAAGAACACCCACTCGTGCATTCGGGAGGTGATTGATGGCATCCTCCATCAATTGCCAACCATCCTGACTGAGGTTTCCATGGTTTCCTCAGTTACAACCAGGCGAATGCTAGGATGGATTGCTTAGGCCATGGCCGCCCCGGTTTGGAAAGGACCCACAAAAGTAGGGTCTACGAAGAGCCGGTAGGTTAAATTCAGTCACTTTATTGTGGCCAGTACCCTAAAATAGGGTTCAGTTGAGAAGCTAAATTAACATATGCTCTTGTAACTCAACTCATATTTTAATGTTTTATTTACGAACCATTTTGATGTACTAACCTTGAACGCTATTTATTTTACTATTTACCATTTTAATTTTAGTCCTCTAACTAATACACATTTTATATTTTAAACATATTATTAACGATAGGTAAATAATCTTATAAAAGAAATATAGAAATTGGATTTTCAATTTCGATATATATATAACAAGTAAATAGACTAAATGCTATGAAATTATATTACAATTGAAACTAACGTTATTATATTATATTTTTTAATTAATAGATTATTCTTTAAATTTGTAATATAATTTTTATACTATGAGCGGTGGTGTCAACGTTGGCTAGTGGAACAAATTATTTGCACAATTAGTCTACATCAGTGGGGCGCGGGGAGCCTTGACGGGCGAGAAATGGCTATAATTAAACAATTTAAATTTAAGCTTTTGATAATATTTTATTATATTTAATAATATGATATTTATAACACTCGTTAAAAAAAAAAAAAAAAAAAACTGGGGAATGCAGCAGCCTTGACAAGCGTCCGGCGCAAGCTGGCGTGATGGGGGGTAATTGTATGACAATATTAAAGCAGTTGTATCAGTTGCAAACTGACTGCAACGGCTAGCCGGCAGTCAGTATAGCAGCCTCTTACGAGCCATACTGATGAGCCTTGGAAAATGCGAAACTCGGGTCTATGGATATTGGCGTCATAAAGTTAGTGTGCCCCCTAGTAGTAACTGCTGGAACTACGTGCGTCTCGCGAGGATTGCTGTATATGATTAACATTGTAAAATCATGTAAATGCTCTATCAGTAGCCACAGCATAATTTTATAGAAATGACAACACCATAATTAGTTGTCAAATACTTTCGGACAAATATAAAAAAATATTTCAACTTCGTAAGTGACTTCTTTCCTAAATATTTGATAATTTTTGGGATTCTCCCCATGCTATAGGTATTGCCGTATCCTCGATGCAAAGAGCTAAATTTGCAGACGTCAGCGTCATCTCTTGGTCCTTTATGTTCTCTATAAGAGTGAATGCTGCTATGGAACTCCCCATCGCTATTTTATACTGTGGCGCCAAGGTGGAACACGAAAGCTGATGTAAAAAATCAACAATCGATCCTTGAAAACTCACCTAAGCAATAAAGCAATTATTATACTTTATTTTATTTAATAATTATAAGTCTATTTTTTGTGGGCATTCTTGAGTATACTTCCGTGCCCGGTGGTATACTACTTACTTGTATTACGTTATAACGTGTTGTATAAATAGCTAGCAGCAATTTTAAAATTTTAACAGACTTTAAGTTGTTTCTCACTGCAGTGTTAAGACGAGTTGGAAGAAATGGCTTACATTTTGAAACTTTTGGTGGTGCTCCTGTTTAGCCTGGTATGTAATTTAAATAATTAATAATAACATTATTGAAATTCGCAATTTAAGCTTAATTTAAGTACTAGCTGTAATGAAATATGTTTACGTCAAATTATTACTTTTGACGAATAACGTGTTACAGATAACCAATTAATTTTTATATACTATTTCATTATATTGCCTTAAACGCACAGTGAATAACTTCCTATGTTTTTATAAAAAATAAAATGATTTTTACTAGTTAAAATATAAATTTATATAAAAAATTAAAAATCAAATAAGAAATAAAAATTAGAATAAAAAAATTATAATAATTTTATTTTAAATTTTAAAACAAATTTACTTTATATTATATAAGCTTAAAGAGTTTCTTGTTGATAAGTAACAACATTTATGACTGACAATTTTTAGTGTTTTTATTTTTAATGTTATATGTATTATGTAGTAAATCATATTTGACGTTTCTGGAACCTCAAGATTGTGTATTATTTTATAATACTTTTGATTAGGAGATTATGGAAATAAAAACTATTGAATTTGAGTTTATTACACCCACGAAAATATTGAAATAAAACCCACCCTAATTGTCCCCTGCCACACCTCTCCAGCCCCCTGATGAACTAAGAATTACCTCCAATTTTCTTTCTGAAAAAATACATAACTTCATTTACAATAATTAATCTAAATATCTTCAAATCATCCAATCATTTAACACATAATCCAATCCCATAATTAGGTCATGGCACCTCGTACTCATATACGATCAGTTTGTTATAGCAATATTGTTGTTAAGTTTCAATTCTTACGTCAATAATAATTATAGAATATGCTGTAATGAGCTCCCTAGTTGAAAAATTACGTCTTTAACTCATCCTTTACACGTCTAATCCTAATCTTTTTAGGATGAAATGAAGACAATATTTCTAACATTTCATGCTCAAGAAGAGGAAAAAATACGTAATCTCGTCTTTTCCCCTCTCTTTTCTCTAAAATGGTGCAAAATAAGAGGAGAATAGACGAGATGAGAGCATAATAGTGGAGAAAGGATGAAATTTATTTCAACTCCGTCTAAAATTGTATATAAATTAAAATAAATAGAAATGACGCAGCATGCACATCTGATTCGTAATCGGATGGTCGTGAGTTTGATCCCAGGCACCACCAAACTTTTTTTTGCATCCGGGAGGTAATCTTCCATCCTGACTGAGGTTTCCAAGGTTCCCTCCGTTAAAAAAAAACTCCACCTCTGTTTCAGTCCGAGTGCCGTACGATGAACAGGATTGTGAACGATGATTACGACAAGATTGCGTTCCCTGATGAAGACCCTTTTCCCAGCACCTGGCAGGAGATACCTGAGGTCATCGACCCTTCTGCCATGCAGGCGGACATCAAGTGGGACAACTTCGACCGCTGGGGACAATATGGACCACCGCTAGCCCCCCGCTTCGAGTCTAGGGTCTATGGAGAACCGCTTGCTCCTCAAACACACCCCATGGTCATGAACAGGATTGTGAACGATTATGATGACAAGATTGTGTTTCCTAACGAAGACCCTTTCCCCAGCACCTGGCAGGAAATACCTGAGGTCATCGACCCTTCTGCCATGCAGCAGGACATCAAGTGGGACAACTTCGACCGCTGGGGACAATATGGACCACCGCTAGCCCCCCGCTTCGAGTCTAGGGCCTATGGAGAACCACAGACTCTCCGCTTCCAGTCTAGGGGCTATGGAGTACCACTTGCTCCTCGAACACACCCTTTGAACACGCTGGAAAGTCAGGGCTTTCCTCAAGGGACGGTCATCAGGGGAGGGGTCGTGACGTTACCTGAGTACTAGAGGTAGTCATATTGCTGTAATAATGTTGCACTTGTTCCCCAGGCTTTGAGCATCACATTGGCACATTGATAAAAAGTATAAGAAGTGTCCGTCCTGACTGAGGTTTTCCACGGTTCCCTCAGTCTCACCTCAACGAGTCTCTGGGACGCGCAACAGGCCATGGTCACAATCCGTTCCCTACCTTATTCCCTACCTATTACCCTGCTTTGAGCTTCAAGCTCATAGGGGTCTGTCTTTGTATAAAAATAAAAAAAAGTATAAAAATCAATAATTATTAACAAATTTACGCAACTTGACATTTTGATTTCTCTCTACTGATATTTCGTTATTTTGCAGCTCGTCCAATAACATCACTCCTCACCCTGGCTACCAAATTCACCGTCCTGTTGAGGTCCAGAAATGCAACACCACCAACACCCTGCAATGTATGTGTGGGAGTTCCTTCCCCGGAAAATAAAAAATCATTACTACAGTTATGTACTGATAAAATTAAATTTGTTTTTATTTATAAAATATTATAAAATATTTCCATTAGTTTTAAATTAATTACAAGAGTTTTACAATAATGTACTATTTTCCAAATCATTTATTCACGCTACAGTTTAGTCGACAAAACGCTCAAGATAAAATTTGGGTTTGTAAGATAAAGCCAATTATATTATGGTGGAATGAAAGAAATAATAAATTTTGAGACCTCAAGTCAGCTTTTAAGGTAGAGATAACACGGATCAGCTGACCTATTGCTGAAAAAATCGCAATTCATGAAAATTATGAAAAAAATTAAAATGATCACCTCTACATCCCCTATCAGAGCTGAAATATCAGGTACACAAAAACGAGCTAGTTTTCAAGTAATTAATTAGTCAACTTTAAAAATTAATAACTTGAAAACTAGCTCGTTTGTGTATACCTGATATTTTAGCTACTGATAGGGGATGTAGAGAAGATCATTTTAAATTTTTTCATAATTTTCATGAATGAGATATTTTAGCATTGGGTCAGCTGATCCGTGTTATCTCTACCTTAAAATGTGAAATGAAAATGTGCGAATATAATATCGATATCGTTAAATAAAATTGCAAACGAATGTAATGTGGAAAATAAAGTTACTAAAAAAATTGCCAATTCTCAAATTACTATGTTAGCTGTAACGGCTAAATAAAGCTCAACCTGCCTTGATAACAAACTCCCTACTTGTTTGCATATAAAAGTTTATAATATTGTACTGATCGTACAGAATGAAACGAAAACATAATTGCTTTAAATATGCACCCACAAACCTACTTAATATATTTTATTTATCGCTGTACGCATTAATTAATTTGTTTTTTATTTAATAATTTTTAATGTTATTCAATTAATGCTGAATTTAAAAAATATTAAAACTATTGAAAAAAGAAATTACAACAAAAAAATTATAAACATTTTACTTTTAAAACATAAATTGTTTTGTTAAATTGTAAATATTTTGTTAACAATCAATTTATACTTTTCATTAAATTTCATAATATCATACAAAAATTTAATAAATAAAGCTTTTAAAATGTTAAGTTTTAGTCATTACATCACAATTATAATAATGACAAAGGAAGTTGCTGACTGAATGACTTAATTTTGTAATAAAATCCAGGATAATTAAATCACATTTTTACAAACATTAAATTTCTCATAGTCCATTACAACTCCCTAGCTGGTTTGGTATCACCTTAAGGGTAAGATAACGCCACCAATGTTAAAAATAAAAAATCCCTCACACGAAAATTCTGAAAAAAAATTGAAATGTTTTCCTCTACACCCCCTATCAGTATATTTATCAGTAGTTAAATATCAGGTTTACAAATACGATCTAGTTTTTGAGTTATGAATTTTTAAAGTGGACTAATTTAACATCGAAGTTTCATTTCTCCATGTTAAAGTAGTCAACTTTAAAAATTCATAACTCAAAAAACTAACTCGAATTTGTATACCTGATATTTAACTACTGATAGGGGGTGTAGAGGAGAACATTTTAAATTTGTTTTTTCAGAATTTTTGTGAGGGATTTTTTTTAACATAGGTGGCGTTATCATACCCTTAAAATTTTAATGAGGGCTTGAGCGCCGTGGAGTGGTGTTTAGATCACCGAAGTCAAGCATGGTCGATACTTGGATGGGTGACCGTTTCAAGTAAACATTACATTGCTCCCTCCCTGGGGTAAATTTATCTCGCTTTATCTATCTGCAGTGATGCACTTGTGAGTGGTTCTCCAGGCTTTGGACATCACTTTGATCCATTGATAAAAAGTAGAGGTGTCCGTCCTGACTGAGGTTTTCCACGGTTTCCTCAGTCTAATTTCATTGAATGCTGAGACGCGTAACAGACCGTGGCCACAATACTTTCCCTACCTTAATTTTACGCAATACCCCACCGCGAGCTGCACACTCATAGGGGGTGGGGGTGGGTGTATCTTTGTAACTTTGTAATAATAATTACTCAAGATCCAAGTCTGCACGACTATTTGAAAATAGTGAAAAGAAATTATAATAAATTTTTAAAATGTAATGGTTTTGTTTAAGATAATTTAACAATAATATTAATATTGTAGTAAAATTTATATAAGGTATATAAAATGAATCTAAAATAACAAATTTCATTACTATTTAAAATGCCCATTATTTAAATTATTTCAATATTAAATTTATTACTAAACAATTATTTTAATGTGGTCTCTTAAATGTACGTCATTATTTTGTTCAATAAGCAATTAAATTTTGAAACTACATATAATTATTTTATGATGTATACATTAAAATAGTACATTAAATGCAATAATTTTAGAATGATGTCAGTAAACAATGTACTGGTGCTAAAATTATGCATGCACATTTAATGTAACTATATTTAACGACCCCATAAAATAACGTCAATGAAAACACATAAGAAAATAATTATATGAATAAATATGATGTCTTTGATAATTTAGCTTTATTTTCGTTATGTTTGTAACGTCCTTCGTCATTGGTAGATACTTTATAACGAAGAACCTGATTGGTCGAACACGAGCCGAAGGACTGCAGAAGATTCACGACGTTTAAATCCTAAATGAAAATTGACAAGCAGCATTTTTGACTGTATATTAGTCCCCCTGTGTTTTGAAGTACCAATTTTGACTTCCAGATGGCGCGTCAGTCGCTTGCTGGACTTGTGATCTTGTTTTTATTTGTGGTAATGTCAAGTGATATAATGGAGTATCGACCTCAATTTTTTTAATTGCAAAAATGGATAGAGGGTGCAAAGTAATGCTACCCTGATTTTTTTCAGATTTTTTACGACCCTGGGAGTATTTTTTAAAAAAATATTGAAAGTCCTTTTTGTGACGTCACGAGACGTCTCTCCTTAAGAAAAAGATAGGACTTGCCACCTCGTGACGTCACAAAAAAACTTCTAATAATTTTTTAAAAATACTTCCAGGACTCTAAAAAATCTGGAAAAAAAAATCAGGGTAGCATACCTTTGCACCCTCTATCCATTTCTGCAATGAAAAAATTTGGGTCGATACTCCATTATAAATATTTTCAAGCAATACGTCCTATTTCATGTTAATAAAAATTACCCAATGTATCACTAAAGAGCGTATGAGTATGTACAATTATATATTGTACAGTCATTGTTTTGGAAAATTTACCACTTGCAGCCTTGCTACGGTTGCCTAAATTACGATTGTAATACTATCTTTAAATCACCATACCCTGTGTTATTCTTATGGGGCCTGGTGATTAATGAAAAGTCGCAAAGGAAAATTTTCCAAGGCGATGAGTTTACAATGTATTTTATGTTACAATCACCATGTTTACATGACGGTGTTTAATGCGTATTCGTTGACGACGGATAATGTTATTCTTATGAGGCGTCGTCAACGGATACGCATTAAACATCGTCATGTAAACGTAGTGATTGTATGCTATTTGGTGTATTTGGTGCTACTTTGGGTCATGTACACTCTTCGCCTCTGAAAATTTCCCTTTTGCAGCCTTGTTAATCACCATACTCCGTAAGAATAATTCAAGGCATGGTGATTAACAAGGCTGTAAATAAGACATTTTCCAAGGCGACGAGTGTACATTATAAAGTCTCAGGCGCGGATCCAGGGGGGGGGCTGGGGGGGCTGCAGGCCCCCCCCCCCGAAATTTTGGATTTAACATGGACAATATAGGCATTTCCCCCACTCCAAATTTTTTTTTAACATTGGCCTTATGGAACCAGCCCCCCCCCCCCTCCCCCCCGAATTTTTTTTCTGGATCCACGCCTGTAAAAGTCTGTAGTATCACGTTGTAAAATATTCAAACTTGATTACAGCAAATGTGGAACGAAGTTTTTCTTGTCAAGTCAACTGGGACTCCCGTGGTTGAAGCTTGCGTTGTCAATCCTGACCTGATGGTGAGACTCTCCATATATTTTAATATTTCCATCTTCACCATGCATTTCTCCTAATATATTTTTTCATTGGCTTAAATAAGGCAAGAAATTTATATTTTAAAAAACACAAAAAACTGAAATTAAACAGCTCCTTATAGCTCTGTTCATATAATCAATCAATATAGAATAAGATAAATTATCTGTATTACACGATACAATTTTGTGAATTTTTAATACAATTTTTCTTTACAAGAAAACATAAACTCCATTTGTTTGTATGAAGAGGAAATTTTCTTGTAAGGAAAAATTTTATGCAAAATTTTATCGTGTAATACAGGCTTAATTATAAAGAAAATATTATTATTTTTATTGATTCTCATTTCATTGCGTGCTTAGCAACTTATAATAGCAATATGTAGGACTCTTTTATATGAGTATACAATAGTTTTAAATAGTCCTTATTTGAATATTGTTACATACAACATTTCACTCTTATTATACATATATATGTTATATTAGTGATAATATAACAAGCAGAGCGATGAAAAAATTACATTCTTTAATTTAAAAATAGTTTTATTTGGCTCTATATATACTTATAAATATATTGATATAACCATAATAATTTACAATAGTTGTTTATTGAATATCAGTACAAAATAAAACACAGTACAACAACTCAATGGGTGACATGTAAAAGGATATCCCATTCACTAAAGTGTCCAGTCACCCACATATAAAAAGATATAAAAGGTAATGTTCGTGAACTGAGCTGGGAGTACTCTAAACAGGGTCTTATTGAGTTTACAAACAGACCTATCAATACGAATCTTAATTTATTATATTAAATAATAAAACTATATTTATTAATTAATTTTTGGGGTTAATGATCACTTCTGTGAATGGACTGCTCAGCAATCTTTTTCATTTGCCCCATGGACTTTTGTTTTTCTCTAATTTTTTACTATAATATATATTATGTATTGTTATATATTATTGTATTTGTGCCCATGAAAAAGATAATAGAATAAATTACATAATCAAGTGCAGACGCATAACCCACTAATCACTAATAATACTCCACTATTTGCTAAATAGACATAATTTTCGTCATAATTCTTCACTAATAAAAAATTAAAAAAATTCTGATAAGGACTGTGTCTAAATGGAATAAGTTGCCCTGCAATGTAAAGAAAAGTGATGCTAAGCAGTTTCCTTCTGCTCTTAAGAATTATTATATTCTTAAAAATAGTTAATAATAATTTGTTTGTTTTTGACTCTAGCATTCTATGCTATAGCATTGGTATAAATTTGTAGGTTAGCAGCTTCTATGGTGCTTCTAGTGCCTTGCTTGCTACCACCACCCCACTACTTGTAATACTGTGTGTACTTTGGGTGAAATAATAATAAAATAAATATCGACCTCATTTTTTTATTGCAGAAATGAATAGAGGGTGCAAAGTTATGCTACCCTGATTTTTTTCAGGCTTTTTAGAGCCCGGGAACTATTTTTTTTAAATAATTGAAAGTTTTTTTTGTGACGTCACGAGACGCCGTTCTCTTTAAGAAAAAGATAGGACTTACCGCCGCGTGACGTCACAAAGAGGACTTTCAATAATTTTTTAAAAATAGTTCCCTGTCTCTAAAAAATCTGAAAAAAATCAGGGTAGCATAACTTTGCACCCTCCATTCATTTCTGCAATAAAAAAAATTGAGGTCGATACTTCATTCTTCATTAATTGTAAATGTTTCAGTGCGAAGTTGAAAATGTCTCCCTCCGAGCCTTCTGTCCTCGCGATGACAGCCGAACTGTCGCCTCCTCCACTTCTCACCATGTTAGTGTGGACCAACCTCAAATAAAAAACTACGCCTACTTTGCTTTCAGTGTGCTCTGTTCTTACTTCGTTTTGGACTAACCATAAGCTTCTTGAAGTGAAAACATTCTTAATAATTGAACTGTCATTATTACTTTTTGATGTAAAAAATAGCTGTAAGTTGTGAAATAATAAAAAAAAATGTTTATTTTTATTCTTTGTTTATTATCTGTGGTATGAAGTCGAACAACGCCGAGAGTAGTTAGTAGTTAGATGGGTGACCATTTTTAACAAAAACCACGTTTCCCACCCAGGGGCGTTGCTTGTTTTCCACTATGTGGTTCCCCTGGCTTTGGACCATTGCACTTCCGGTTCATTGACAAAAGCTGTAGCGTCCATCCTGGCTGAGGTTTCCACGTTTCCCTTAGTCGCAGGCAAATGCCGGGATGGATTGCAAAGCCGTGGCCGCCCACGTTTCGGAAAAGCCTGCGAAACGCTCAAGAGTTTCGGAAGGTTCGGGGTTTTAAAGTAGTATATATGTAATTAGCTAATTAGTAAGTAGATGTATTCAATAAGGTTTGATTTAATCGCAGTTTATAAAAGGTTCATTTCTTAATATTATTTGTTTTTATTGATTACGAATGTTTTTGCAAGATTGCAAGAGGTGAAAAAAGCAGATAAATTATTCTGTTGCATCGTTCAACCTACAATCAAAAATAATAATCAATTTTTAATATTAAAAAATAATGAGTACATACATTTATTAATTACTGCAATAAAATTAAACATTAAAAAAGAAAATATATAGTATTATTTTATCAATTTACTTTTGAAATAAATAAAAACTTTTATAATTATTTTCATAAATTCATCGTGCAGATAAATTGTATAATCCAATTTTACTACGCAATTAATGTATGCTTGCATGAATAATTAATTTAAATTGTAGATTAGTTTATAAATTAAACCATATCACAAATTAATTAATAATAATTATTACTGCTTTAAGATAAAGTCATAAAACAATAAACATTAACGCAAACAATGAACAATACGTAAAACAATAAATTAAGCTATGTATGAATTATACTACTTCATATACTACTCTACAGTTTCTCAAACGCAGCATTTCCCTGGAAGTTTGTGCAATTTTTAAAAAAATTCGACCTTACTTCGAGCAGAATTACTTATTACTGTAGAAATATCCTGTAAGGTTGAAAATCGTATCTAAATTAAATTTAAAAAAGTCAACCATAGATACACTTACGGATACTTTCGGAAGCAACATTAATTTTTTTAAAGTGTATGACATTTGAATGTTAAATACTCGGCTGGATTTGAATATAAATTGGACGCGAGAAGTGAAAAGCCGTCATACTGCGATGGACAACCTACTGGGCTCTGTGCTGACACTGGTGCTGCTATGTATGGTAATGCATCTTCAATTATAGTATTTAATAATTACTCATCCATTTCTAAACAAGCATTTTCAATAAATGTACAATACAAGCATCATGTATGGTTAATTTGAATAGAGCAAGAAACTATAAAACATAAATACGTGATTACTTATTACTTATTATAGTGATTTATATATATATAAAAAATATTTCAAGGATGAATTTCAGTTAATTGATATCTCGGAATCGGCCCCCATAAATTAAACAAGACTTACAGAGAACTTATTGGAACTCCCTATAGGTGACATACAAATTTTGGAGTCTTGTCAATTTTGTGAAATTTTTAAAATATAAGTTTAAATTGAAACCTTTAGGAAGGAAAATGGAGCTATTGTGAATTTGATGGAACCATAAGGAATTAAGTTTTAGAAAATATTTATTTTGAAATTTTATTTCATTCCCGGAATGCTATTCATTGTTACAGAAATTTTGGTGGAGTTAAAAGCAACAGGTTAATACAGTAAAAAAAAAAAAAAAAAAAAAAAAAAAAAAAAAAAAAAAAAAAAAAAAAAAGATTTTATTTTATGTGTTATTAAAAGCATGTACTTTGTAAAATTAAAATATAATAAGGGGCATTCACAACGTCTTAAGGCCACATTTAGGGCTCGATAATTTAAGATCAGAAATTTTGGATCTAAAAAGCATGCCTAAAATCAAGCTTTAAATTATCGAGCCCTAAATGTGGCCTTAAGACTATGTGAATGCCCCTTAATATTTTCAGAAAAATATTTTTTTTGTGTAAAAATTTGTATTTATGTTAAAATCAGTTTCTTAATACATATTGTTTGTACTATAATTTTGTATATTTTAATTTGCTTGTGTTATTATTTATTTTTATTATTTTTTTTCATTAAATTGATTTATTTTTTTAATTACATAATTTTTTTAATTAAAAATTTAAATATAAAGATTTAAAAATAATTTTATAAAATATTTTAAAATTAATTAAATATATTTTTATTACAACGTTTTAAAATTTATATTTAATGAATAATGCAAGTATTCATATTATTGCACAATAGTGGTAAAATTGATAAGAGATGGCTCTTTATTATTACTGACCTTTTCCTGCCTAGGGACTATTTTTAAGCTCACATTAATCAATTGACTGATATGTTGACAGTTGACGACCCAGATCACAGCCAAAGATGTCCTACTGGACCACAGCCCTGTAACTTCGAACTCTGCAATGCCAACAAATTTCGATAACGTCAACAGCTCCTTCTTTCGTCGACAATTGAATCCCAAACCTGCTGTCGATAGCGGAGTATTACTGCCCTCTGAAAATATCGAAAGTGAATTGAGTTGCAAGGATATTGGCAGTGAGAACGAACAGATTAAGTGTAGATATTCGGATATTCCAAGTAAAGCTGACGAACCTTTGGGTTTTGAAGAAGGTGGAGATATTTTACATTGCAAATATTTTGACATCCCCAGTAAAGTTGGCAATTATACTTTCCACTGTACATTTTTCGATATACCTAATAATATTATTTTAACTACTTTACCTGGAAATGTAACAGACAGTATATTAAACACCATTCCTACTTATGGTACCCCATTTCCCCAAAATTCCACCATTCCTACTGAAATTTCAACTTCTGGAAATGTAACAGACAGTATATTCAAAACCACTCCTACTTATTTTACCCCATTTCCCCAAAATTCCACCGATCCTACTGAAATTTCAACTTCTGTAAATGTAACAGAGGGTATATTCAACACCACTCCTACTCATGGTACCCCATTTTCCCAAAATTCCACCAACCCTACTGAAATTTCGACCGCTGTAAATGTAACAGAAAGTATATTTTTCACCACTCCTACTTATGGCACCCTATTTCCCCATAATTTCACCAATCCTACTGAAATTTCAACTTCTGGAAATGTAACAGAAAGTATATTCAGCACCACTCCTACTTATGGTACCCCATTTCCCCAAAATTCCACTAAACCTACTGAAATTTCAACCACTAAAAATGTAACCGAAAGTATATTCAATACCACACCTACTTATGGTACCCCATTTCCCCAAAATTCCACCAACCCTACTGAAATTTCAACCACTGAAAATGTAACAGACATTATATTCAACACCACACCTACTTATGGTACCCCATTTTCCCACAATTCCACCGATCCTACTGAAATTTCAACCACTGGAAATGTAGCAGACATTATATTCAACACCACACCTACTTATGGTACCCCATTTTCCCACAATTCCACCGATCCTACTGAAATTTCAACCGCTGGAAATGTAACAAAAAGTATAATCAGCACCACTCCTACTTATGGTACCCCATTTCCCCAAAATTCCACCGATCCTACTGAAATTTCAACTTCTGTAAATGTAACAGACGGTATATTCAATGCCACACCTACTCATGGTACCCCATTTTCCCAAAATTCCACCAACCCTACTGAAATTTCAACCGCTGTAAATGTAACAGAAAGTATATTTTTCACCACTCCTACTTATGGCACCCTATTTCCCCATAATTTTACCAATCCTACTGAAATTTCAACTTCTGGAAATGTAACAGAAAGTATAATCAGCACCACTCCTACTTATGGTACCCCATTTCCCCAAAATTCCACTAAACCTACTGAAACTTCAACCACTAAAAATGTAACAGAAAGTATATTCAATACCACACCTACTTATGGTACCCCATTTCCCCAAAATTCCACCAATCCTTCTGAAATTTCAACCACTGTAAATGTAACAGAAAGTATAATCAGCACCACTCCTACTTATGGTACCCCATTTCCCCAAAATTCCACCATTTCTACTGAAAACTCAACTTCTGGAAATGTAACAGACAGTATATTAAACACCACTTCTACTTATGCTACCCCATTTCCCCAAAATTTCACTAGTCCTACTGAATTTTCAACCACTGGAAATGTGACAGAAAGTATATTCAATACCACACCTACTTTTGGTACCCCATTTCCCCACAATTCCACTAGTCTTACTGAAATTTCAACCACTGGAAATGTAACAGAAAGTATATTCAATACCACACCTACTTATGGTACCCCATTTCCCCAAAATTCCACCAATCCTTCTGAAATTTCAACCGCTGTAAATGTAACAGAAAGTATAATCAGCACCACTCCTACTTATGGTACCCCATTTCCCCCAAATTCCACCAAACCTACTGAAATTTCAACCACTGGAAATGTAACAGACATTATATTCAATGCCACACCTACTTATGGTACCCCATTTTCCCAAAATTCCACTAGTCCTACTGAAATTTCAACCACTGGAAATGTAACAGACAGTATATTCAATGCCACACCTACTTATGGTACCCCATTTTCCCAAAATTCCACTAGTCCTACTGAAATTTCAACTTCTGGAAATGTAACAGAAAGTGTATTCAATAACACCCCTACTTATGGTACCCCATTTCCCCAAAGTTCAACCAATCCTTCTGAAATTTCAACCACTGGAAATGTAACAGACAGTATATTCAACACCACACCTACTTATGGTACCCCATTTTTCAAAACTACTACCCCTCCTAAAGACTTAACTACTAAACCTCCAAGCAAAGAAGACAAAAACAAGGACCCTTTTGAAAAGTTCAAAAGTCGCTTCACAAAAAATCCTTTGTACAATGAATTTTTTCAGGATTGGAATTAATGCGATCTTTTTTGTTGCTAGTAAAGTAAGTACACTGTCACCTCGAAAAATTTTCTACGGTGACGAGTGTACAACAAATATAATTATAAAGTATCGGCAAGTTTGGCTAGTGTCTTTTAAATTGTCTGTCAACTATCTTTAATTAATTTTCTGTTAATGTTCAACATTACTGCAATTTAAAGAATTATTTGTAATAATTTGTAATTGCCGCAAATAAAAATGTAACAATTAATAATTTTGTTTTAGTTTCATTTTATTAATGCTCCTGCATTGATTGCAACCCATTTTAATTTTTATAAAAAATAATTATATGACATGAATATCTCATCTTATTATGCACTGATATAATTATCATTGTACCAAACTAAATAAATATTATAATTACCTCCTTTCAATATTTTTAATTAAAAACTTATCAAGAGGATATTATTTTATTAAAACTTAAGAGAGAAAATCAATTTGACGATTTAACTTTTACAGCCGTAATTTTTTAGTAAAGTTTAATTTTTTAATGTTTAAAAAGTTGATATTTCAAACAAAATTAATAAATTTCATTTTATCAGATTTTTAAAATTAATGTGAAGGATTGCTAAATATGTTTCTAATTTATTTTTTTTATTTTTTTAATCAGACTTTATTTGGTACTTGTATTTACTATTTACATACTATACTTTGAAACCCCGAACCTTCAGAAACCCTAACTTAAGGTAGAGATAACACAGATCAGCTGGCCCAATGCTAAAAAAATCCCACTCATAAAAATTATGTATAAAATTTAAAATGTTCTCATCTACATCCCCTATCAGTACGTAAAATATCAGGTATGCAAAAACCAGCTAGTTTTCGAGTTATGAATTTTTAAAGTTGACTAATTTAACATGGATAAATGGAACTTCCATGTTAAATTAGAGAACTTTAAAAATTAATAACTCGAAAACTAGCTCGTTTTTGTAGACCTGATATTTTACCTACTGATAGGGGATGTAGATGAAAACATTTTAAATTTGTTTCATAATATTTATGAATGGGATTTTTTTAGCATTGGACCAGCTGATCCGTATTATCTCTACCTTAAGCGTTTCGCGGGCTCTTCCGACACGGGGGCGGCCACGGCCTTGCAATCCATCCCTGTCATTTGCCTGCGGCTGAGGGAAACGTGGAAACCTCAGCCAGGATGGACGCTGCAGCTTTTGTCAATGAACCGGAAGTGCAATGGTCCAAAGCCAGGGGAACCACATAGTGGAAAAGCGCAACGATTTACCCCTGGGTGGGACACGTGTTTTTTGTTGAAAATGGTTGAACATTTGAATTACGGTGAATATATATAGAGAGATAATTTCAGGAAGAATTCGTATATGCGGTATGTTTTCAGCAACAATTTTATCACTTTTTTAAGTAAATATATCAAATTTTATTAAACAATTTTTCATTATTTTCTTTTACAAATGTATTGTATTATCTTTCAATTTTTTGTGATGCACAACTTTAATATCAATAATATGATTAAAAACGTATATACACAAAAATATATTTTAATAAAAAATATTTAAATACATAAATAGTTATTTTTATATGTACTTTAATTTTATGTTTTTACCACTCTAATGTTTAAAAGTAAGCAATCTTATTGCAATATTTTAAAGCGTCTGGACAAATACAATAAAGTTCAAAACAAAAAATGTCAAACTATTTCGAACGATGTTTTTTCTTTTCTCCGTGATTTTCTTAAGGTTGTTTCACAACGCTAACGTGTTGTAAAATGAACCTTACTTGTCTTAAGTTACGACGCTCGCTCTGGTCACGTAGCGACAATAAAGTCAAGTGAGGCGTGCTAATGACGTCACTGTCTGGAGGTTAAAATTAGGAGATCAGATTTCGTTGCGACAGAAATGTCAAGGTAATAGATCTTTTTACATCACCGAAGTCAAGCAACCTCAGTACTTGGATGGGTGACCGTTTCAAGTAAACAATCCGAGACCCCATTTTTTGTGTTTTTGCCAATAACCATAATAATTCCAAAAACAATTAATATCTTTGGAAATAATTGTCACAGAAGAACAGTTGAGATAACAAAAACCAAAACACAACTCAAAATTTTATTATCAAACTGATTTTACAATTTTTCCCTTTGAAATTTTCAAAATTCCCTAAAAAAAGCATCCACAGTAGCTCCTTCAACATTTTGATTTTTGTTTTATAAGATATGTACAAGTTGTTTTTTAAATGGTTGAAACGTCTCTTCATTATATATATTTAGCTGCAGTAAAAAGTTCATATGCTGGTCAAAACATTCAAAAAATTAATTTTAGTTTATTTATATGGGATTTCTGAGTTAAAAGGGGTCGTGGTTATGTTGTACGTATATATTATATAATATATGGCTATATGCTATAGATAATAACTTCTATAACTTCACAGAGCTCTAGCTATAATTCAATTTTCTTTCAATTGTTGTATTGCTCTTCACCCCTCACATCGCCCCTCCCCCCCAAAAAAACGCCCCCCCCCCCAATAGATTACTACAGTCTCACATCGAAAGTCGATTATTTGAAAGGTGTATTCTGTATCAAAATTTAATAAATTGTGTTTTCACTAAGAATTTTGTAATTAATAATTTTATTGTAATAAAAAAACACACATTTATAATTTCTTATAAGTTAATGGAGTATCGACCTTAATTTTTTTTTATTGCAGAAATGGATAGAGGGGGAAAATTATGCTATTCTGATTTTTTCAGATTTTTTAGAGAGAATTTTTTAAAAAATTATTGAAAGCCCTTTTTGTGACGTCACGCGGTGGCAAGTCCAATCTTTTTCTTAAGGGGCGGCGTCTCGTGACGTAACAAAATGAACTTTCAATATTTTTTAAAATTACTTCCCAGGCTCTAAAAAATCTGAAAAAATATCAAGGTAGCATAACTTTGCACCTTCTATAAATTTCTGCAATAAAAAAAATTGAGGTCGATACTCTATTGTTAACAAATAATTAATAAATATATCCTACATAATTATGCAATCAATAAAATTGGGGCTCTTGGTTGCATGTCTTTTGCTACCAAGTCTCAGTTTAATTTCAATTCACTTTATTATTTTATTAATTATTAATTAATTATTATATAGTATATTTACGTCATATATTTGATATTAATTTTACTTTTTATTAATTAGCAATATTTAATTAATTGAAGTGTCCATGATAACCAAAACAAATATAGGTTACATATTTTCTCTTGTTGAAACACCATAATTAAAATCAAATATTTTTTTTAATCATTTAAAAAACCATCCATTGAATATCAATGATAGTGTACTGTATAGTCTACTATCAAAGTGTATCATTGATGTTTTATTAATATATAAATATAAAAAGTAACAAATTATTAATTATAATAACGCTGATTAGCACTGAAGAAGAATACAAAGATTTTATATTGATAAATTAATTAACAAGTACGTTCTTGCATGTTATATGAATTGATGTATTAGATTCTTTAGATAAACAATAAACATTAATGCAACAAAATTTGAAATTTTTCTTGTAAATAATTTTGATGTCATAATTATTTTATTGCCTTGAAAACCACTCAAAGAAGAGAAATAAATTATTTCATTTGGCAATTTAATTTGCTTATGATAAGTTTAATTAAGTTAAAAAACATAAATTTGCAGTTGGTGAATATTTTCAATGTAAATTATTAATTACATTAAATTGATTAATCTAGATAACTGTCATTAATATTCGATATATCCATTTTTGAAAAAATATATTTTGTAAATCTTTTGGTTTTTGTATTTATTGAAACTGTCATTACAATCGGCAAATATAATGAAGTCTCATACTATATTATTTAAGAAAAAGTACATTGCAAAAATATGATTCATAACTTAAGTGAATTGAAACTAAATTGAGACTTGGTAGCAAAAGACATGCATCCAAGAGCCCCAATTTCGTTGATATCAATAAAATCAATAAAATAAAATAAAATATGAGTTGAATAAAATATTTGAATTTTGAATTAGAATTTGATAGCATAATTATATGTATAGGATATATTATTTATATGCTAACAATTAACTTATTAGGAAATTAAAGTGTGTTTTTTTTTATTAAAATTAAATTATTAATCACAAATTTCTCAATGAAAACACAATTTATTGAATTTTGATGCAGAATACACTGTCACCCTTCAAATTATTGACTTTCGATGTGAGATTATAGTAACCTATTGGGGGGGGGGGGCGTTTTTTTTGGGGGGAGGGGGGATTGGAGGGGTGAAGCGCAATACAATAACTTAAAGAAAATTGAAACATAGCTAGAGCTCCTTGAAGTTATGGCAGTTATTTAATATAGCAAATAGCCATACATTATATAATATATACGTAAAACATAACCACGGCCCCTTTTAACTCAGAAATCCCATAAAAATAAATTAAAATTAATTATCAGACAGTATCAAGGGTTCCAAATTTCAGCTTTATACTAATTTCCCCTACCTCTCCCATGTTATTTTCACTAAAATTCCTGGACTATAAAGCAATAAAACCTTCTGGAGTTTTAATAAAAATAATTAACGTGAAACTAATAACATTTCTGAAGAACAACATCGCGCAGTTTATAAAATTAAACGTATGCATATGAGGCAGTAGTGTCTAGCCGAGTTTCTCGGAAATTTTGTTTACTGCATTCCGTCTCTCTCTCTCTCTCTCTCTCTCTCTCTCTCTCTCTCTCTCTCTCTCTCTCTCTCTCTCTCTCTCTCTCTCTCTCTCTCTCTCTCTCTCTCTCTCTCTCTTTTCTCTCTCTCGGCAAAAAATATAAATGATATGTTAAACTTTACAAGTGAAAATATTTTGATTTAATAATAATTTTCAATTCAATATATAAATCTAATTTAGAAAAGCAATTTACATAATTAATTTTATAAATTCGTTTTTATTTCACCATGATACAATTTCATTATTATTACTGACTTGCCCCCTCAACTCGTCATTCTTGAAAATTATATATGTTTCTACAAACTTATCATTATAATTATTGTTCCGGAGTAAAAATTTATAATTTTCTGCGTCGACTGTAGACAAACTTTTCATGAGAGAGAGAGAGAGAGAGAGAGAGAGAGAGAGAGAGAGAGAGAGAGAGAGAGAGAGAGAGAGAGAGAGAGAGAGAGAGAGAGAGAGAGAGAGAGAGAGAGAGAGAGAGAGAGAGGACTACTTGCATAAAATATATATTTTTACCATAAGTATAAGTATTGTTATTACACGATGAAATTCCGTATACATTTTTTCTTGCAAGAAAATTTCATCGCAATAATTAGAAAATTTGTATCAGCGGCTTTATGTAATTTTGTTTAAAGTTAATGATATTTGCAGTAAATCGAAAACTCCCTTTTCTTATTATTTTTGTTATTGCTTAATACTTACAGTTAGGTACAATACAACCTTATTATTAAACAAAAAAAATTTATTTATAAAATTTGATTTTGTTTTTTAATTTAAAAATATTTCAATTTTTTAGCACAATATATATTAAATTTGTAATAAAATTAAATAGATTCAAATGTTTTTAAATAATATATTACCTAATGTTATGACAATTATTATATTAATAAACTAATGTATAGATAATTAATTTTTAAAAATATTAAAGCTCACATTACCACTTAGCAATTTTTAAGTATTATGCAGTCTCCTACCAAATTATAAATCACGTTCGCATTTGAAGTATGAAAAAATTTATAATTATACGTACGTTATTAATAAAAAATATAAATATATTAATTAGAAAAAAATATTAATGACTATATATAATATTTATAAAAATTGAGTAAAAAGAACTGTAATATTACAGTTAGTAAGAATCCTTTCCCCAGTGGGTTAAAAATATAACCATTCATTGCCACAGAAATTAAAATCTTGCTGTTTTACTTAAATTGCAGGAAAAAGGTTGGAAGCAGCGAGATTTGTTTTGAGATGAAATTTGAGTTGGCCTGACTGTAACATGTCTCCAAATCTCCAGACAATGACGTCACTTCTCGTGTTGAGACACCTCGTTGTTTGTAGATTTGTCTCTAAACATTTTACTTTGCATGAACTCATTGCTGCTCCTGGGTGTGTCTTCTCGTAAACTAAGGTGCCAATTAAAAAAATACACTGTATAATTTTTTTCTTATTGCATTTTCTATCTTTTAATTTTTTGTGATGCACAACTATAATATCAATAATGGGTGCGATTCACGAAGCAGTTAGCCAGGTTTCTAACCACGTTTAGCTTAACCATGTTTAACTAAGGTGTTTTTACACGTAAAACAGGTATAGTTAAACGTGGTTAAGCTAAACGTGGTTAGAAACCTGGCTAACTACTTCGTGAATCGCACCCAATATTAATAGAATTATATAAACAAAAATATATTTTAATAAAAGTTATTTAAGTATATACTTCATTATTTTTTAAATGTCTTTTAATTTTATGTTTTCATTGTTTTCACCACCATAATGTTTAAAGGTAAACAATCTTATTGTAATATTATAAAGCGTCTATACAAATATAATAAAGCCCACAACAAAAAATGTCAAACTATTTCGAACGACATTTTTTTCTTCACTCACAATCAGTGATTTTTTTTAATGTCGTCTTACAATGCTGTTGTAAAATGAACCTTACGTGTCTAAAGTTACGACGCTCGCTCTGGTCACGTAGCGACAATAAAGTCAAGTGAGGCGTGCCAATGATGTCACTGTCTGGAGGTTAAAATTAGGAGAACAGATTTCGTCGCGACAGAAATGTCGAGGTAGATCTCGTTACATCACCGAAGTCAAGCAACCTCAGCAATGGATGAGTGACCGTCAAGCAAAAATTACTTTGCTCTCTGGGGTAAATTCGTCTCGCTTTCCAGTGAGTCTCAGTGCAGTGATGCACTTGTGTGTGATTCCCCTGGCTTTCTTTGGACATCACTTTGCTTCTTTGATAAAAAGTAGAGGTGTCTGTCCTGTGACTGAGATTTCCCACAGTTCCCTCAGTCTCGTCTCAGTGAATGCTGGGACGCGTAACAGGTCGTGCACACTATCCTTTCCTTACCTGTTGGATACCTCGCCTCGAGCTTCAGGCTCATAGGGGTGTATCCTTGTAAAAAAAAAAAAAAAAATCAAAATTTTCTATCTATAAAAGATATTAATTAAACATTATGTATGTGGCTTTTTCAGCACAACGCTCATCATATCGCTCGCCGCATGCCACATTGCTCGCCGCTCTGCTCTAGCAGCAACCGCTCGAGCGAGCCTGTATAGCAGCCTGCTGTTGCTGCTGGTGACATGCTGGGTTCCTACCTGCCAGGGGTTATCTTGTGTAATGGGCAGCTTGTATTAACTTTTTTAATTTATATTTTTAAAACAATTAAGTTTCGTTTGTTAATTTTTGTATTACAAAATTAAATAATTTGTAGCTTCTCTCTACAAATTTTCATATCAGATGACAATTTGCTGTGGTACATAATAATATTTATTTAATTATATATTAAAGCTGATTAGCACTGAAGAAGAATACAAAGATTTTATATTGATAAATTAATTAACAAGAACGTTCTTGCATGGTATATGAATTGATGTATTAGATTCTATAGATAAACATGCAGCAAAATTTAAAACTAATACTTTTAATACTTTTTCTTGTAAATAATTTTGATGTCATAATTATTCTATTGCCTTGAAAACCACTCAAAGAAGAGAAATGCATTATTTCATTTGGCAATTCGATTTGCTTATGATAAGTTTAATTAAGTTAAAAAACATAAATTTGCAGTTGGTGAATATTTTCAATGTAAATTATTAATTACATTAATAAATTGATTAATCTAGATTACTGTCATTAATATTCGATATTTCCATTTTTGAAAAAATATATTTTATATATCTTTTGATTTTTGTATTTATTAAAACTGTCATTACAATCGGCAAATAAAATTAAGTCTCATAAACTATATTATTGAAGAAAAAGTACATTGCAAAAATATGATGCATAACTAAAGTGAATTGAAACTAAATTGAGACTTGGTAGCAAAAGACATGCATCCAAAAGAGCCCCAATTTTGTTGATATCAATAAAATCAATAAAATAAAATATGAGTTGAATAAAATATTTGAATTTTGAATTAGAATTTTATAGCATAATTATATTTATAGGATATATTATTTATATGCTAACAATTAACTTATTAGGAAATTAAAGTGTGTTTTTTTTATTAAAATTAAATTATTAATCACAAATTTCTCAATGAAAACACAATTTATTGAATTTTGATGCAGAATACACTGTCACCCTTCAAATTATTGACTTTCGATGTGAGATTATAGTAACCTATTGGGGGGGGGGGCATGTTTTGGGGGGGAGGGGGGATTGGATCGGTGAAGAGCAATAAAATAATTTAAAGAAAATTGGTACATAGCTAGAGCTCCTAGAAGTTATAGAAGTTATTTTCTATTGCATATAGCCATATATTATATAATATATACGTACAACATAACCACGCCCCCTTTTAACTCAGAAATCCCAAATAAATAAATTAAAATATATTAATTAATAAATTAATTTTTTGAATGTTGTGACCATCATATGAACTTTTTGCTGCAGCTAGTAATATAATGAAAATATGTTTCAGCCATTTAAATAAAATCTAGTACATTTCTAATGCAACAATAATCAAAATATTGAAAGAGCTACTACGGATGCTTTTTTTAGGGAATTTTGAAAATTTCAAAGGGTAAAATTGTAAAACCAGTTTGATAATAAAATTTGAGTTGTGTTATAATGGTTTTTGTTATCTCAACTATTTTTCTGTGACAATTATTACCAAATATATTAATTGTTTTTGGAATTATTATGGTTATTGGGCAAAACCCCAAAAAACGGGGTCCCCTATGCTTGGATATTAGTTTTTTTTTTTTTGGGTATTCAGACAGTATCAAGGGTTCCAAATTTCAGCTTTATACTAATTTCCCGGACCTCTCCCACGTTATTTTCACTAAAATTCCTGGACTATAAAGCAATAAAACCTTCTGGAGTTTTAATAAAAAAGTAAGCAACTTGAAACTAATTACCTTTCTGAAGAACAACATCGCGCAGTTTATAAAATTAAACGTATGCATATGAGGCAGTAGTGTCTAGCCGAGTTTCTCGGAAATTTTGTTTACTGCATTCCGTCTCTCTCTCTCTCTCTCTCTCTCTCTCTCTCTCTCTCTCTCGACAAAAAATACAAATGATATGTTAAACTTTACAAGTGAAAATGTTTTGTTTCAATAATAATTTTCAATTCAATAAATCTAATTTAGAAAAGCATTTTACATAATTAAATTTATAAATGTGTTTTTATTTCACACTAAAACAATATCTTTATTATTACTGACTTGCCCCCTCAACTTGTCATTCTTGAGAATTATATAATATATGTTTGTACAAAATTAACATTATATAATTATTGTTCCGGAGAAAAATTTATGATCTTCTGTGTCGACTGTAATAGACTAACTTTCATGAGACAGAGACAGAGACAGAGACAGAGACAGATACAGAGACAGAGACAGAGACAGAGACAGAGACAGAGACAGAGACAGAGACAGAGACAGAGACAGAGACAGAGACAGAGACAGAGACAGAGACAGAGACAGAGACAGAGACAGAGACAGAGACAGAGACAGAGACAGAGACAGAGACAGAGACAGAGACAGAGACAGAGACAGAGACAGAGACAGAGACAGAGACAGAGACAGAGACAGAGACAGAGACAGGGACAGGGACAGAGACAGAGACAGAGACAGAGACAGAGACAGAGACAGAGACAGAGACAGAGACAGAGACAGAGACAGAGACAGAGACAGAGACAGAGACAGAGACAGAGACAGAGACAGAGACAGAGACAGAGACAGAGACAGAGACAGAGACAGAGACAGAGACAGAGACAGAGACAGAGACATGCAGAGACAGAGACAGAGAGGATTACTTGCATACAATTAGTATCTACTTTTACCATAAGTACAAGTATTGTTATTACACGATGAAATTCCGTATACATTTTTTCTTGCAAGAAAATTTCATCGCAATAGTTAGAAAATTTGTATCAGCGGCTTTATGTAATTTTGTTTAAAGTTAATGATATTTTCAGTAAATCGACAACTTACGTTTCTGATTATTATTTTCATTGCTTACTACTTTCAGTTAGTTACAAAACAACCTTATTATTAAAAAAAAAAAAAATTATATGTAGAATTTAATTTTAATTTTTTAATTTAAAAATATTTCAATTTTTTAGCACAATATATATTAAATTTGTAATAAAATTAATTATATTCAAATGTTTTTAAAAAATATATTACCTAATGTTATGACAATTATTATTGACGTAATAAGGACAGGTATGGACATCTGGTGATTTTACGTGAGTGATTCTAAAAGTGTCATTGTTTTGATATCAGAGCTTTGCTACTGGCTGAAGTACACGTGTAGTGTAGTCATACTGATTTTATCGAGGCTGTTTTCAATGCCATCTCTTGGTACTTTATGACGTCAATATTAATAAACGACTGTATAGATAATTAATTTTTATAAATTGAACTTGATACTATGGCTCACATTAGCACTTAGCAACCTAGAAGTATTATGCAGTCTCCTACCCAAATTATAAATCACGTTCGCATTTGAAGTATGAAAAAATATATAACTGTACGTATTATACATTATTAATAAAAAATACAAATATATTAATTAGAAAAAAATATCAATGATTATATATAATATTTATTATAAAAATTGAGTAAAAAGAACTATAATATTACAGTTAGTAAGAACCCTTTCCCCAGTGGGTTAAAAATATAACCATTCATTGCCACAGTAATTAAAATCTTGTTGTTTTATTAAAATTGAAAGAAAAAGGTTGGAAGCAGCGAGATTTGTTTTGAGATGAAATTTGAGTCGGCCTGACTGTAACATGTCTCCAAATCTCCAGACAATGACGTCACTTCTCGTGTTGAGACACCTCGTTGTTTGTAGATTTGTCTCTAAACATTTTACTTTGCATGAACTCATTGCTGCTCCTGGGTGTGTCTTCTCGTAAACTAAAGGTGCCAATAAAAAAAATATACTGTATAATTTTTTCCTTATTGCATTTTCTATCTTTTCATTTTTTGTGATGCACAACTATATTATCAATAATATTAATAGAATTATATAAACAAAAATATATTTTAATAAAAGTTATTTAAGTATGTACTTAATTATTTTTTAAATGTCTGTTAATTTTATGTTTTCATTGTTTTCACCACCATAATGTTTAAAGGTAAACAATCTTATTGTAATATTATAAAGCGTCTGGACAAATATAATAAAGCCCACAACAAAAAATGTCAAACTATTTCGAACGACATTTTTTTCTTCACTCACAATCAGTGATTTTTTTTAATGTCGTCTTACAATGCTGCTGTAAAATGAACCTTACGTGTCTAAAGTTACGACGCTCGCTCTGGTCACGTAGCGACAATAAAGTCAAGTGAGGCGTGCCAATGATGTCACTGTCTGGAGGTTAAAATTAGGAGAACAGATTTCGTCGCGACAGAAATGTCGAGGTAGATCTCGTTACATCACCGAAGTCAAGCAACCTCAGTAATGGATGAGTGACCGTCAAGCAAAAATTACTTTGCTCTCTGGGGTAAATTCGTCTCGCTTTCCAGTGAGTCTCAGTGCAGTGATGCACTTGTGTGTGATTCCCCTGGCTTTCTTTGGACATCACTTTGCTTCATTGATAAAAAGTAGAGGTGTCTGTCCTGTGACTGAGATTTCCCACAGTTCCCTCAGTCTCGTCTCAGTGAATGCTGGGACGCGTAACAGGTCGTGCCCACTATCCTTTCCTTACCTATTGGATACCTCGCCTCGAGCTTCAAGCTCATAGGGGTGTATCCTTGTAAAAAAAAAAAAAAAAATCAAAATTTTCTATCTATAAAAGATATTAATTAAACATTATATATGTGGCTTCTCCAGCACAACGCTCATCATATCGCTCGCCGCATGCCACATTGCTCGCCGCTCTGCTCTAGCAGCAGCCGCTCGAGCGAGCCTGTATAGCAGCCTGCTGTTGCTGCTGGTGACATGCTGGGTTCCTACCTGCCAGGGGTTATCTTGTGTAATGGGCAGCTTGTATTAACTTTTTTAATTTATATTTTTAAAACAATTAAGTTTCGTTTGTTAATTTTTTTTATTACAAAGCAAAATAATTTGTAGCTTCTCTCTACTAATTTTCATATCAGATGACAATTTGCTGTGGTACATAATAATAGTTATTTAATATTTTAAAGCTGATTAGCACTGAAGAAGAATACATACAAAGATTTTATATTGATAAATTAATTAACAAGAACGTTCTTGCATGGTATATGAATTGATGTATTAGATTCTATAGATAAACATGCAGCAAAATTTAAAACTATGAATACTTTTAAAACTTTTTCTTGTAAATAATTTTGATGTCATAATTATTCTATTGCCTTGAAAACCACTCAAAGAGGAGAAATAAATTATTTCATTTGGCAATTTGATTTGCTTATGATAAGTTTAATTAAGTTAAAAATATAAATTTGCAGTTGGTGAATATTTTCAATGTAAATTATTAATTACATTAAATTGATTAATCTAGATTACTGTCATTAATATTCGATATATCCATTTTTGAAAAAAATATATTTTATATATATTTTGGTTTTTGTATTTATCGAAACTGTCATTACAATCGGAAAATAAAATTAAGTCTCATAAACTATATTATTTAAAAAAAATTAATTGCAAAAATATGATTCATAACTTAAGTGAATTGAAATTAAACTGAGACTTGGTAGCAAAAGACATGCATCCAAGAGCCCCAATTTTGTTGATATCAATAAAATCAATAAAATATGAGTTGAATAAAATATTTGAATTTTGAATTAGAATTTTATAGCATAATTATATGTATAGGATATATTATTTATATGCTAACAATTAACTTATTAGGAAATTAAAGTGTGTTTTTTTTTATTAAAATTAAATTAATAATCACAAATTTCTCAATGAAAACACAATTTATTGAATTTTGATACGGAATACACAGTCACCCATCAAATTATTGACTTACGATGTGAGACTGTAGTAACCCTTTTGGGGGGGGGGCGTTTTTTGGGGGGGAGGGGGGATTGGGGGGTGAAGAGCAATACAATAACTTTAAGAAAATTGAAACATAGCTAGAGCTCCTTGAAGTTATAGCAGTTATTTACTATAGCAAATAGCCATACATTATATAATATATACGTAAAACATAACCACGCCCCCTTTTAACTCAGAAATCCCAAATAAATCAATTAAAATTAATTTTTTGAATGTTTCGACCATCAAATGAACTTTTTACTGCAGCTAGATATATAATGAAGAGATGTTTCAACCATTCAAATAAAATCTAGTACATTTTTAATGCAACTATAATCAAAATATTGAAAGAGCTACTACGGATGCTTTTTTTAGGGAATTTTGAACATTTCAAAAGGTAAAATTGTAAAACCAGTTTGATAATAAAATTTGAGTTGTGTTATAATGGTTTTTGTTATCTCAACTATTTCTCTCTGTGACAATTATTACCAAATATATTAATTGTTTTTGGAATTATTATGGTTATTGGGCAAAACCCAAAAAAACGGGGTCCCCTATGCTCGGATTTTAGGGAACTTTTTTTTGGGTATTCAGACAGTATTAAGGGATGTGTGTACCAAATTTCAGCTTCATACTAATTTTCCCGACCTCTCCCATGTTATTTTCACTAAAATTCCTGGACTATAAAGCAACAAAACCTTCTGGAGTTTTAATAAAAAAGTAAGCAACTTGAAACTAATTACCTTTCTGAAAAACAACATCGCGCAGTTTATAAAATTAAATGTAAACATATGAGGCAGTAGTGTCTAGCCGAGTTTCTCGGAAATTTTGTTTACTGCATTCCGTCTCTCTCTCTCTCTCTCTCTCTCTCTCTCTCTCTCTCTCTCTCTCTCTCTCTCTCTCTCTCTCGACAAAAAATACAAATGATATGTTAAACTTTACAAGTGAAAATGTTTTGTTTTAATAATAATTTTCAATTCAATAAATCTAATTTAGAAAAGCATTTTACATAATTAAATTTATAAATGTGTTTTTATTTCACACTAATACAACTATTTCTTTATTATTACTGACTTGCCCCCTCAACTATTTATTCTTGAGAATTATATAATATGTTTGTACAAAATTAACATTATAATTATTGTTCCGGAGAAAAAATTTATGATCTTCTGTGTCGACTGTAGACTAACTTTCATGAGAGAGAGAGAGAGAGAGAGAGAGAGAGAGAGAGAGAGAGAGAGAGAGAGAGAGAGAGAGAGAGAGAGAGAGAGAGAGAGAGAGAGAGAGAGAGAGAGAGAGAGAGAGAGAGAGAGAGAGAGAGATTTTATTTTATTGTTTTTTGTAATAAAATTAAATAGATTCAAATGTTTTTAAATATTATATCACCTAATTTTATGACAATTATTATATATTAATAAATTAATGTTTAATAATTTTTTTAAATTGAACTTAATATTAAAGCTCACATTAGCAGTCAGTAACTTTGAAGCATCATGCAGTCTCCTACCAAATTACTATACATCACGCTCGCATTTGAATTATGAATTAGAAAAAAATATTAATACATATAATATTTATAAAAATTGAGTAAAAAGAACTACAATATTACAGTTAGTAAGAACCCTTTCCCCAGTGGGTTAAAAATATAACCATTCATTGCCACAGAAATTAAAATCTTGCTGTTTTACTTAAATTGCAGGAAAAAGGTTGGAAGAAACGAGGTTTGTTTTGAGATGAAATTTGAGTTGGCCTGACTGTAACATGTCTCCAAATCTCCAGACAATGACGTCACTTCTCGTGTTGAGACGCCTCGTTGTTTGTAGATATGTGTCTGAACATTTTACTTTGCATGAACTCATTGCTGCTCCTAGGTGTGTCTTCTCGTAAACTAAGGTGCCAATTAAAAAAATATACTGTATAATTTTTTTCTTATTGCATTTTCTATCTTTAAATTTTTTGTGATGCACAACTATAATATCAATAATGGGTGCGATTCACGAAGCAGTTAGCCAGGTTTCTAACCACGTTTAGCTTAACCATGTTTAACTAAGGTGTTTTTACACGTAAAACAGGTATAGTTAAACGTGGTTAAGCTAAACGTGGTTAGAAACCTGGCTAACTACTTCGTGAATCGCACCCAATATTAATAGAATTATATAAACAAAAATATATTTTAATAAAAGTTATTTAAGTATATACTTCATTATTTTTTAAATGTCTTTTAATTTTATGTTTTCATTGTTTTCACCACCATAATGTTTAAAGGTAAACAATCTTATTGTAATATTATAAAGCGTCTGGACAAATATAATAAAGCCCACATCAAAAAATGTCAAACTATTTCGAACGACATTTTTTTCTTCACTCACAATCAGTGATTTTTTTTAATGTCGTCTTACAATGCTGTTGTAAAATGAACCTTACGTGTCTAAAGTTACGACGCTCGCTCTGGTCACGTAGCGACAATAAAGTCAAGTGAGGCGTGCCAATGATGTCACTGTCTGGAAGTTAAAATTAGGAGAACAGATTTCGTCGCGACAGAAATGTCGAGGTAGATCTCGTTACATCACCGAAGTCAAGCAACCTCAGCAATGGATGAGTGACCGTCAAGTAAAAATTACTTTGCTCTCTGGGGTAAATTCGTCTCGCTTTCCAGTGAGTCTCAGTGCAGTGATGCACTTGTGTGTGATTCCCCTGGCTTTCTTTGGACATCACTTTGCTTCTTTGATAAAAAGTAGAGAAGTCTGTCCTGTGACTGAGATTTCCCACAGTTCCCTCAGTCTCGTCTCAGTGAATGCTGGGACGCGTAACAGATCGTGTCCACTATCTTTTCCCTACCTATTACCTCGCCTCGAGCTTCAAGCTCATAGAGGTAATATATCCTGGTAAAAAAAAAAAAAAAAAAAGAAAAAAGAATCAAAATTTTCTATCTATAAAAGATATTAATTAAACATTATATATGTGGCTTCTCCAACACAACGCTCATCATATCGCTCGCCGCATGCCACATTGCTCGCCGCTCTGCTCTAGCAGCAGCCGCTCGAGCGAGCCTGTATAGCAGCCTGCTGTTGCTGCTGGTGACATGCTGGGTTCCTACCTGCCAGGGGTTATCTTGTGTAATGGGCAGCTTGTATTAACTTTTTTAATTTATATTTTTAAAACAATTAAGTTTCGTTTGTTAATTTTTGTATTACAAAATAAAATAATTTGTAGCTTCTCTCTACAAATTTTCATATCAGATGACAATTTGCTGTGGTACATAATAATAGTTACTTAATTATATATTAAAGCTGATTAGCACTGAAGAAGAATACAAAGATTTTATATTGATAAATTAATTAACAAGAACGTTCTTGCATGGTATATGAATTGATGTATTAGATTCTATAGATAAACATGCAGCAAAATTTAAAACTAATACTTTTAATACTTTTTCTTGTAAATAATTTTGATGTCATAATTATTCTATTGCCTTGAAAACCACTCAAAGAAGAGAAATGCATTATTTCATTTGGCAATTCGATTTGCTTATGATAAGTTTAATTAAGTTAAAAAACATAAATTTGCAGTTGGTGAATATTTTCAATGTAAATTATTAATTACATTAATAAATTGATTAATCTAGGTTACTTTCATTAATATTCGATATATCCATTTTTGAAAAAATATATTTTATATATCTTTTGATTTTTGTATTTATTGAAACTGTCATTACAATCGGCAAATAAAATTAAGTCTCATAAACTATATTATTGAAGAAAAAGTACATTGCATAAATATGATGCATAACTAAAGTGAATTGAAACTAAACTGAGACTTGGTAGCAAAAGACATGCATCCAAAAGAGCCCCAATTTTGTTGATATCAATAAAATCAATAAAATAAAATATGAGTTGAATAAAATATTTGAATTTTAAATTAGAATTTGATAGCATAATTATATGTATAGGATATATTATTTATAAGCTAACAATTAACTTATTAGGAAATTAAAGTGTGTTTTTTTTTTATTAAAATTAAATTATTAATCACAAATTTCTCAATGAAAACACAATTTATTGAATTTTGATGCAGAATACACTGTCACCCTTCAAATTATTGACTTTCGATGTGAGATTATAGTAACCTATTGGGGGGGGGGGCATTTTTTTGGGGGGGAGGGGGGATTGGATCGGTGAAGAGCAATAAAATAATTTAAAGAAAATTGGTACATAGCTAGAGCTCCTTGAAGTTATAGAAGTTATTTTCTATTGCATATAGCCATACATTATATAATATATACGTACAACATAACCACGCCCCCTTTTAACTCAGAAATCCCAAATAAATAAATTAAAATATATTAATTAATAAATTAATTTTTTGAATGTTGTGACCATCAAATGAACTTTTTGCTGCAGCTAGAAATATAATGAAAAGATGTTTCAGCCATTTAAATAAAATCTAGTACATTTCTAATGCAACAATAATCAAAATATTGAAAGAGCTACTACGGATGCTTTTTTTAGGGAATTTTGAAAATTTCAAAGGGTAAAATTGTAAAACCAGTTTGATAATAAAATTTGAGTTGTGTTATAATGGTTTTTGTTATCTCAAATATTTTTCTGTGACAATTATTACCAAATATATTAATTGTTTTTGGAATTATTATGGTTATTGGGCAAACCCCCAAAAAACGGGGTCCCCTATGCTTGGATTTTAGTTTTTTTTTTTTGGGTATTCAGACAGTATCAAGGGTTACAAATTTCAGCTTTATACTAATTTCTCCGACCTCTCCCATGTTATTTTAAAACGTAAGCATATGAGGCAGTAGTGTCTAGCCGAGTTTCTCGGAAATTTTGTTTACTGCATTCCGTCTCTCTCTCTCTCTCTCTCTTCTCTCTCTCTCTCTCTCTCTCTCTCTCTCTCTCTCTCTCTCTCTCTCTCTCTCTCTCTCTCTCTCTCTCTCTCTCTCTCTCTCTCTCTCTCTCTCTCTCTCTCGACAAAAAATACAAATGATATGTTAAACTTTACAAGTGAAAATGTTTTGTTTTAATAATAATTTTCAATTCAATAAATCTAATTTAGAAAAGCATTTTACATAATTAAATTTATAAATGTGTTTTTATTTCACACTAATACAATATCTTTATTATTACTGACTTGCCCCCTCAACTTGTCATTCTTGAGAATTATATAATATATGTTTGTACAAAATTAACATTATATAATTATTGTTCCGGAGAAAAATTTATTATCTTCTGTGTCGACTGTAATAGACTAACTTTCATGAGACAGAGACAGAGACAGAGACAGAGACAGAGACAGAGACAGAGACAGAGACAGAGACAGAGACAGAGACAGAGACAGAGACAGAGGATTACTTGCATACAATATCTACTTTTACCATAAGTATAAGTATTGTTATTACACGATGAAATTCCGTATACATTTTTTCTTGCAAGAAAATTTCATCGCAATAGTTAGAAAATTTGTATCAGCGGCTTTATGTAATTTTGTTTAAAGAAAGTTAATGATATTTTCAGTAAATCGACAACTTACGTTTCTGATTATTATTTTCATTGCTTACTACTTTCAGTTAGTTACAAAACAACCTTATTATTAAACAAAAAAAAATTATATGTAGAATTTAATTTTAATTTTTTAATTTAAAAATATTTCAATTTTTTAGCACAATATATATTAAATTTGTAATAAAATTAATTATATTCAAATGTTTTTAAATAATATATTACCTAATGTTATGACAATTATTATTAGTCTTTTATTAAACACAGAAAGTGTACATATACACTTTACATGACAATTATTATTGACGTAATAAGGACAGGTATGGACATCTGGTGATTTTACGTGAGTGATTCTAAAAGTGTCATTGTTTTGATATCAGAGCTTTGCTACTGGCTGAAGTACACGTGTAGTGTAGTCATACTGATTTTATCGAGGCTGTTTTCAATGCCATCTCTTGGTACTTTATGACGTCAATATTAATAAACGAATGTATAGATAATTAATTTTTATAAATTGAACTTGATACTATGGCTCACATTAGCACTTAGCAACCTAGAAGTATTATGCAGTCTCCTACCCAAATTATAAATCACGTTCGCATTTGAAGTATGAAAAAATATATAACTGTACGTATTATACATTATTAATAAAAAATACAAATATATTAATTAGAAAAAAATATCAATGATTATATATAATATTTATTATAAAAATTGAGTAAAAAGAACTATAATATTACAGTTAGTAAGAACCCTTTCCCCAGTGGGTTAAAAATATAACCATTCATTGCCACAGTAATTAAAATCTTGTTGTTTTATTTAAATTGCAGGAAAAGGGTTGGAAGCAGCGAGATTTGTTTTGAGATAAAATTTGAGTCGGCCTGACTGTAACATATGTCTCCAAATCTCCAGACAATGACGTCACTTCTCGTGTTGAGACGCCTCGTTGTTTGTAGATTTGTCTCTAAACATTTTACTTTGCATGAACTCATTGCTGCTCCTGGGTGTGTCTTCTCGTAAACTAAAGGTGCCAATTAAAAAAATATACTGTATAATTTTTTCCTTATTGCATTTTTTATCTTTTCATTTTTTGTGATGCACAACTATGCTATCAATAATATTAATAGAATTATATAAACAAAAATATATTTTAATAAAAGTTATTTAAGTATGTACTTAATTATTTTTTAAATGTCTTTTAATTTTATGTTTTCATTGTTTTCACCACCATAATGTTTAAAGGTAAACAATCTTATTGTAATATTATAAAGCGTCTATACAAATATAATAAAGCCCACAGCAAAAAATGTCAAACTATTTCGAACGACATTTTTTTCTTCACTCACAATCAGTGATTTTTTTTAATGTCGTCTTACAATGCTGTTGTAAAATGAACCTTACGTGTCTAAAGTTACGACGCTCGCTCTGGTCACGTAGCGACAATAAAGTCAAGTGAGGCGTGCCAATGATGTCACTGTCTGGAGGTTAAAATTAGGAGAACAGATTTCGTCGCGACAGAAATGTCGAGGTAATAGATCTCGTTACATCACCGAAGTCAAGCAACCTCAGTAATGGATGAGTGACCGTCAAGCAAAAATTACTTTGCTCTCTGGGGTAAATTCGTCTCGCTTTCCAGTGAGTCTCAGTGCTTCGATGCACTTGTGTGTGATTCCCCTGGCTTTCTTTGGACATCGCTTTGCTTCTTTGATAAAAAGTAGAGGTGTCTGTCCTGTGACTGAGATTTCCCACAGTTCCCTCAGTCTCATCTCAGCGAATGCTGGGACGCGTAACAGGTCGTGTCCACTATCTTTTCCCTACCTATTGGATACCTCGCCTCGAGCTTCAAGCTCATAGGGGTGTATCCTTGTAAAAAAAAAAAAAAAAAAAAAAAAAAAAAAAAAAAAAAAAAAAAAAAATCAAAATTTTCTATCTATAAAATATATTAATTAAACATTATATATGTATGTGGCTTTTTCAGCACAACGCTCGCCGCATGCCACATTGCTCGCCGCTCTGCTCTAGCAGCAGCCGCTTAATTAAAAAGTAAAGTGCGCGCCAGAAAAAAAAGTTGAGTTAGTATTTTCTAAAAATAGTTCAAGTAGTCCTCCATATCAAACCAAAATTCAAAAAATTCTATCTCAAATAGGTTTGCCAGAAAAAAATTCCAAAGTCAGAGAGAACGCGTCGCTTAACATGGGGCCTTACCTGACAAAAAACCTCGAATATCTCGAAAAAATACACCGTTAGGTGGTATGAAAAAAATATAGTGATGTTCTATGACCCAAGCTTTAACCAAAAAACGATTAAAAAAAATTCTCTCGAATCCATTTTTCCGTAAAAAAATCAAGAAAATCTACCATGTTAATTCCCATAAGATTTTTTATTATTTTTTTTTACGGAAAAATGGATTCGAGCGAAATTTTTTTTAATCGGTTTTTGGTTAAAGCTTGGGTCATAGAACATCACTATATTTTTTTCATACCACCTAACGGTGTATTTTTTCGAGATATTCGAGGGTCTTTGTCAGGTAAGGCCCCATGTTAAGCGACGCGTTCACTCTGACTTTGGAATTTTTTTCTGGCAAACCTATTTGAGATAGAATTTTTTGAATTTTGGTTTGATATGGAGGACTACTTGAACTATTTTTAGAAAATACTATCTCAACTTTTTTTTCTAGCGCGCACTTTACTTTTGGGCTCCTACCTGCCAGGGGTTATCTTGTGTAGTGGACAGCATGAATTAACTTATTTAATTGATATTTATATTTTTAAAACAGTAAAGTATGTTACTTTTTTATTCCAAAACAAAATAGTTCGTAGCTTCTCTCTACAAATTTTCATATCAGATGACAATTTGCTGTGATACATAATAATAGTTATTTAATATTTTAATGGTTGATGTATTTACTCTGTAAATCAACACAGTTATAATTGTAACTGGTGTAGCAAGCCGTGACTACCATCTTGTCCCTCCTTTATCTATACCTCGCCTTAAAAAATAAAGAAATAAGGGAAAAAATATATTATTTTTATATATTGCAGTTTTTTTTTTTTTTTTTTTTTACAAAAATACACCCCTAGGAGCAGCAATGAGTTCATGCAAAGTAAAATGTTCAGACACATATCTACAAACAACGAGGCGTCTCAACACGAGTAGTGACGTCATTGTCTGGAGATTTGGAGACATGTTAGACGGGCCGACTCAAATTTTATCTCAAAACAAATCTCGTTGCTTCCAACCTTTTTCCAGCAATGGACAACAAGACACGAAAAATTTTATTACAGAAATGAATAGAGGGAACCAAATTATGCTACTCTGAATTTTTTCAGATTCTTTAGAGACCCAGATTTATTTTTAAATAATTATTAAAAGTGCGGCCACGCTCCCTGGAGGCGTCAATAGGCGCCCAGGCGCTATCCTTTTTATTAAGGATTCAGGGGTGTCATGCAGCTTAAATCACAAAACTTTTAATAATTATTTAAAAATATTTCCGGGTCTTAATACAATCTAATTCAATTCAATTCAATTCATTTATTTAATCACTGGATGTACATGTACAACATGGATTACGTAATTTTACAAAATATAACAAATAAACACTAAAACACTTTACAACAAACATAATATAATACTAACAGTTACTAATAACCTGGCAAATATAATTAATATTAATTATTTATACAAAAATATTTAGAAAATCACACTAGACAATATATCTTCAGGCAACTTATTGCTAAAAAACATCTTTACAGAATAAAACTCTTTGTTAATAAGTATTTGTTTTAATTTTTCTTAAAATAAATTAATATTTTCCACCTCTTTCAGACACGATGGTAAAAAGTCATAAATTTTAGATGTCTGATAAGCAGAACTTTTTTCCAAAAAACTTGAGTTATGCACTTCTAAAGCTATTTTTTCTTTATTTCTTGTATTATAAGAGTGCAATTCATTATTATGTGTGTATAATTCTGGGTATTTTTTTTAAAAAGAGCACAATTTAATATATATAAACTAGGCAATGTTAACATTTGAAATTTTTTGAAATGGCTGACGCATGAATCATGCTTTTTAAAACGCAAAATTGTCCTAAGAGCACGCTTTTGTAAGACAAAAAGTCTATTTAGATGACTTGGGTAACTACCCCAAAAAATAATTCCATATGCCAAATGGGAGTAAACATGAGCATAATAAAATGAAAGTAATGTATCTTGTGATACACTATCCCTTAGCAAATAAAGAACAAAATTAGCCTGATTGATTTTTTTACAAATTTCTTCAATATGAATACTCCAATCCATGGACTCATGTATGTTTAGCCCAAGAAATTTAATATACTGGACCCTTTTAATTAGTCCTGATTCTGATTTTATGCGACAACTATGATCGAGTTCCTTCCTTTGCGAGTGAAATTGGATAAAAAAAGTTTATGATAGAAAAAATCATTTCTGCAATAAATTGTTTTCATGTAGGTTGCCCCTTTTAAGTAATGCAGCAAGATTTTAATTTCTGATGTGTCACGGATGGTTATATTCCACTGGGGAAAGGGTAATATTATAGTTATTTTTACTCAATTTATATAAAAATTACATATATAGTCATTGATGTTTTTCCTACACAATATGTATATATTTTTATTATTTAATTCATAATTATAAATTTTTTTCATACTTCAAATGCGAGCGTGATATATAATAACTTGGAAGTAGACCGCATGATACTTCTAAGTACTTCTAAAGGTGGCAGGTGCTGAGTGCTATACAGGGAGGTATAATATTAACTTCAATTTAATAAAATATATTAGTTTATTAATATAATAATAATTGTCATAACATTAAATATTAATATTATTTAAATACGTTCGAATCTATTTAATTTAAAAACAAATTTAAAAATAAATATAATGTGCTAAAAATTAAAACATTTTTAAATTAAAAATAAATAAAAAATAATATTGAGAATGTGGGAGTTTTCTAATAAACTATTATATTTATAAACCGTGTACACAGAATTCCACATACTAATTGTTAGTAGGTGGAACTCTGTGGTCGTGTAAGAAATAATAATACTAATCAGAAACGTATTAAGTTGTCGATTTACTGCAAATATTATTAACTTGAAAGAACATTACATAAAGCCTCTGATACAAGTTTTCTAACTATGGCAATGAAATTTTCTTGCAAGGAAAAAATGTAAGCAAAATTGTATAGTGCAGTTAAACCGGCAGAATTTATGCTAACAATAGATCTTTTAATCAAGTAATTCTCTCTCTCTCTCTCTCTCTCTCTCTCTCTCTCTCTCTCTCTCTCTCTCTCTCTCTCTCTCTCTCTCTCTCATGAAAGTTAATATTATACAGCAAACACAGAAAATTATAAATTGTTTATTCCGTGGTATATAGAACAATTTAACAAACAAATAATTCTCACGAATGAGAAGCCAAGGAGAGAACAGTAATAATGAAATCATATTATAGTAACATAAAAACAAATTTATAAAATTAAATATGTAAATTGCTTTTCTAAATTAGATTTATTGCATTGAAAATATTGAAGCAAATCATTTCCACTTAGTTTAACAAATCACAAATCATTCATATTTCTTGTCGAGAGAGAGAGAGAGAGAGAGAGAGAGAGAGAGAGAGAGAGAGAGAGAGAGAGAGAGAGACTGAATGCAGTAAACAAAATTTCTGAGAAACTCGGCTAGACATGATAACCCCACTCGTATTATATGCTTAGATACTATAATACCGCCTCACATGTTTACGTTTAATTTTATAAACTGCGATGTTGTTCTTCAGAAATGTTATTAGTTTTACGTTGCTTACTTTTTTAATATAATCCAGACGGTTTTATTGCTTTAATTTTATATCCTTGCAATTTTGACAGATTTATTATAACTTAATATAATATTAATAACTTTCAGGCTCATGTCTGGCAATATGCCACAAACCATGCATGTAACCCAGTTTTTAATTTGTTTGTAAAATAATTTGAAGTAAAAAAAAAAAAAAAAAAAAATTTTGTTTTTCGTATATCGTAAAAAATCATCAATTTAATTTTTAATTTTTTACAGTTAATTTTTAAAGTCTAAATGAAATAAACAAAGAATGGTGGTACGTGGTATAAGAGAGTTTCTTGCATTTTTATACACCATATAGAAGAAAAATCAATTATAAAAATTTAGTTACATCATTCTAAATTCTAATGATTTATTATTTGATTTGTTAATGCTTCAAAGTTTATGTTATGTTTTAAACAAATATAAATATTTAACATGAAAGTAACAGTTTAACAAATTAGGTAGCACAACATGTATTGCTTTTCAGGCGTTTGAAGCAAAAATGTATAATACCAGCAAGCTCTAATTAATAAAATAATTTTTGGCTCAAATATTATGCAGGAAAGATGATTACACATAATTAGTAAATAAAATTTTACTAAATGATAATTAATTGTTTTGTTGATAGGTGGCATATAATCGAGAGTACATATTATAAATATGCTTATAAAAACTTGCAGCATTTATTAAATTTAATTTTTATATTAAAAAAAAAAATTGCTATTAAAAATTATTGTTATGTTATTTTGATGGATATAATTCAAAACTTAGTACTGAATTTTATAGTTTAAATAAGCTGAAATACTCAACTTTTATATTAATGATAGAAGTTTTTTTCTAACAGTTTCGTGCATTTAAATTTCAATTTTCTATCGTATATTTATCCAAAAAGTCAATCAACGTTTAAAAATATTTTTGTACATACGTGGCCTTTTTAATTGACATTTTATAATTATTATAAAGGAACTTACAGCTTTTGTTTCGATTATGTATGTGAAGGCATCATATTCAAACAAGAAATTTGGAGAAAAATATTGTTTATGATTTTGAGTTTACACATTGAAGTTTTATATCAAATTTTAAACCAATTTCAATTATAAATATTATTTTATGAAAGTTACGCCCACTGAACTATATAACTGTTACGCCCCTTCAAAGTTAAAAACTCATTATTTATTGCCTTTTTCAGGTGTCTAGCAGAAAAATTGTAATGTACCTTTAAAAAGGACAATTTTTAGTATAATTTCATACTTTTCTAGCCAAAATCACAGCCAAAAATTCAAATAATTTGAAATATTTTCTTTCTTGTGAGTTGTGGCATTGGATATACAAATTAAAAACTCACTATTTATTGCCCTTTTTCAGGTGTTTGGAGCAGAAATACTGTAATGTGTTTTAAGAATGTTGTGCAGTTACAAATTTCAAACATTTTTAGCCATAATTAAACCCAAAAAGTCAAATAATGTTGAAAAATGTTTGTTTTAAGTGCGTGATATAGTAGCTCCTTTGATTTGCAAGCGAAGTTTCTAAAAAACTTGAATATAATTGAAGAGATAATGAACCTCTCTTAGGCAGTAAAAACTTAGGACATTATACAGACAAGTGGAAATTTCCATCCAGTCATAAGCCGGCCCCTCCCTGGTTTTCTATTGGTGCTCCATGCCATTGACATGCTCGCTGTGGACCAATTAGGATGCTGTATTTCAACTTAGCAATCATACTTCAAGTGACAATCATAATTAAAAATTAGTACCAAACGTTTAAAAATAGACGTGAAAGTAAAGTATTAAAAAATTAATTAAAATAAAGCAATAAAATATATTAGCTTATTAAATACATATTTCCAGATTTTTTATATAATTCAGTATATTATTTATATAATTTTATAATTAAGATTTAACTAACTTTTTTAGTGATGATTTTAGGTTATTATCGCCACAAAGTTGGCAACACTGTCGTGATTTTCACCCCCACTCACGAAAGCATGAAAGAAAAAGGAAGGAACCCAAACAAGCTGGTATTAACGTTGTGTCGGTTGCGGCAAAAGTGTAACGGCCGTGGCGCTTTTCGGAACTAATTTAGGCTCGACTCCTCGTAAGAATAACATTGTCATATTTGGAGGCAAATATCGCAGGCAATATTCATTTTAGAACGAAATGCACTTGAATTTCTAATAAATGAAGAATTTTTTTATACACTAGTATTTTTTTAAGAATTTTAGGACCAACAGTTTAAGCGTGGTTAATTTTTTTGTTAAGACACAGCGAAGCGGATGACAACGCCGCTAGAGCCTAAAATAGTTCCAGATTTGCCGCATGGCGCTGTAGCGATTACATTCGTCGACGCATTGGCGTTGCTTATGATTTATCTCCTTCTTATTTTCTTCATGCACGAAAGTCACGATTTTTAGTCGCAGACAAGACTTCTTTCAGATAAGTCGTGTGTTTTGACAGCTCCCAATTTTTATTATTTTATCTTACATCAATTTAATTTCAAGTTTGTTTTAATATTTCAAATTTCATTATTTTCAAATTTTTGATATTTATTTCTACCCGTGTGGTGACTTAAAATCAGTGAAAGAATTAAACTTGAGACTTCATTCGGAATCTGCGTTTAAAACGGTGAGTGCTTGACTTTTTGAGATTTTAATTTATTTTCAATAATTCAATTTTAATCGAATGAAATATCATTAATAATAATTAATTGACAGTATATTGAAAATATCTGGTTAATTATAGCAATTTTGATTTAAAATTAAGGATTTTAAGCATTTAATTTAAATGGTGGGACTTGACTTTTTTTGAGATTTTCATTTATTTTCAATAATTCAATTTTAATCGAATGAAATGTAGTTAATAATAATTAATTGACAGTATATTGAAAATACTTAGTTAATTATAGTAATTTTGATTTAAAATTAAGGATTTTAAGCATTTAATTTAAATGGTCGGACTTGACTTTTTTGAGATTTTCATTTATTTTCAATAATTCAATATTAATCGAATGAAATAAAGTTAATAATAATTAATTGACAGTATATTGAAAATACTTAGTTAATTATAGTAGTTTTGATTTAAAATTAAGGATTTTAAGCATTTAATTTAAATGGTGGGACTTGACTTTTTTGAGATTTTCATTTATTTTCAATAATTCAATTTTAATCGAATGAAATAAAGTTAATAATAATCAATTGACAGTATATTGAAAATACTTAGTTAATTATAGTAATTTTGATTTAAAATTAAGGATTTTAAGCATTTAATTTAAATGTTAGGTCTTGATTTTTTTGAAATGTTCAATTATTTTAATGGAATGAAATATCCTTAAAAATAATTATTTAGAGTGTATTGAAATTATATAGCTAATTATAGTCATTTTTTATTGAAATTAAGGATTTTTACTCAAGTATTTTAACATCGAGGTGATGTTGCTCATGCTATTTAATCTAATATTTATAATTATGTTATGATGGATCTTAAAATCGAATAAATTAGTGCAATGTCCGCTAAGATCTAATTTATGTGCAATTTTCACAGTGATCCGAGTAATGAGCTGCACTTGCTGTAACCTCCATTGGCGGCCATCTTGACGGTAATTAAAAAGAGCATCGTTATTCAAAATGCCACGTCATTGTCATGAATTGATATGACGTCATAGAATGTCACATCTTGTAGCAGTATAATAGTACTGAATTTATTAAACATTTCTACTGTATTATTATATATTAAGTTAAATATATAAATAATAATACTGATTAGATATTTAATTTTTAATTAGAAATTCTATTTTGATTACACAAATTAATTCTTCTTATATTTTCTAGATTTCAATACTTCACCGTGGCCAGCTCTGGATGTTCAAAATCTAAACTTCTAGAACTTGAGCAGCATTGGATCTTCAACTTGAGGGTGTAGACTTCTAGAACTTCATGTGACGTCATCAGAACTTCTAGAACTTCAGCAGCATTGGATCTTCAACCTGAGGGTGTAGACTTCTAAAACTTCATGTGACGTCATCAGAACTTTGCAGCCAACTGCAAGTCTAGATTCCTAGAACATTGATCTTTAAATTTTTCTAAATTTCTAGAACTTTTATCATAATACATCAGTCTGGATTACATTAGAACTTAATTGACGATATATATCTTTAAAAAATCCAGATTTCTATAATTTCATCATCAGTTGCATTTAATATACAAAGCAAAATCAAATTAAGATTTATAAATTGACTGTAAATTTAAATCTATGTACAGTTAAACTTTAAATTTATCATAAAGTTCCATATTATAATTCTAAAATTTTAATTTAAATTTCAAATTAGTATAAATCTAGATCATAGAACTTCAATAAGGGTAAGTACTACCTATTTTGGGGGTTAAAATGGAGGAGGAGAATCTGATTCTGGTGCGCATGCGCTGGAACGACATTTTCAGTCGGTACATCATCATTGCGATTTGGGTCTATATGATAACCGGAATTTCGAGCGCGGGGTTCAATCGTCGCCGCCTTTCTTCAACTTTCACCAAAGTTTTGGTCTCCGTTTTATTGTTCTTAAAATTTCATCAACTTGTCGATGCAATAGTTGTAACATATTTCTTTGATGAACTGTCACTCTTGGATCTGTATAAACATTAGGGGTATAGTCTCAGACCTACCCTTAGTAATCAACTGTGTCCTCCAAACCACCCCTTTACTACGTTCATGCTATTAAAAATTATCTTTGGTTTTAATTCGACGCCATTTTGTTTTTCTCCCGCCTTATATTTTTAAATTTAGGCAACCCTTCGTACCTGTGTGCGTTGCGGGTTGCAGTGAACAGGAGCTTAAATTGCAAAACGACACAAGTTGTTGATTATTGGTATAGACAGAATTTGTCGCTTATGATAATAATGATAGTAAAATATTTACGAATTTGACTCCTATAATTATATTTTATATTTTTTATGATCTTAGAATTTTTAATTTAGAATTTTACGTCTATATAAAATCAAATGCGTCTATTTCTGTCTAAGCTGGCCACGTTGAAGTCTTGAAATCTAGAAAATATAAGAAGAAATAATTTGTGTACTCAAAATAAAATTTCTAATTAAATATTAAATACCTAATCATTATTATTTATATATTTAACTTAATATATAATAATACTGTAGGAATGTTTAATAAGTTCAGTACTACTATACTGCTACAAAATGTGACATTCTATGACGTCATGTGAATTCACGACAATGGCGCAGCATTTTAAATATCAATGCTCGTTTTAATTAAAGTCCCCAATTGAAGTTAGAGCAAGTGCGCATTACTTGGATACTCGCAGCTTTGTAAAAATTGCTCATCAATTAGATATTTGCAGACATCGCACTAATTTATTTCATTTTAAGATGCATCATAAGTTATCATAACATAAATATAAATATATAACACACAGCATGAACCACATCATTTCGATCTTGCGTCAATTGCGCACAAAATCCTTATTTTAATTAAAAATTACTGTAATTAAGTAAATAATTTCAATATAATCTCCATTTAATTATTATTAATGATATTTCATTCGATTAAAATTGAAATAATGATAACTTCAAAAAGTCAAGTACCATTCATGCATGACTATGACGTGCGTATCCTTCTTTATACTATGTACGATAAATAATATTGTAAAATAGCAAACTAAATTGGTCTGAATCTGACTATTCGAATTGTTATCGATGGTTTCAATGTTAATTATTTACTTTCATTTTCAGTCGATTCTTTCGTTCAAATCCTAAACACGGCAGAATTTTTGTGACTTACTACTAGATGATGGAGTTGGTAGGAGGAAGGCAGCATGGCTCTCTATATACTCCTCCACTAGGTTAGGGGACTTTGGAATGTTGTGAAAACAACAAAAGTGATATCCTTAATAGAAATGGTACTTTTTAATTTTAAATTAACGTCGATTATTGTTACATATACTTCATTGGCACAAACAACGATACATCATTTTATACGCTGGTTAACCAAATTAAGAAACAGATTTATTAAGAAATTGTTGTATTTTTATAAAAAAAAAATAACAATATTATTATTTCATTACTAATATAAAACTGATATAAGTCTTACCATGGATGTTAAATTTATACCTGCTTGATAATACATAAGTTTCATCGAATTTAAATAATAAGTAAAGTAATTAATTGGTAATTTCTTTCGTCTTCTCAAAAATTAACTTCAAATATTTGGAATTTAATTTTTATGTTTGTTCATTTCGATTAATTTTTGTTAAAAAAGTAAGCTATAATTCATACAACTTTTCAATTTATTACCAATCTACCAATTATTATATATACATCATTTACAAAACTAATTTTTCCAAAAATTTCATACAACATAATCTATATTATAGTTCAAACTCGTAAAATGTCAATATATTACAAATTAGTTTTATTACGTTACTCATTACAATTTTAAACGTTAAGTCCGTGCGTTTATTTTCATTTATTTTGTTTATTCTTTACCAAGAAGTTCGTGAACCATCTACGACACATGACTACATTTTCGAAACTTATGAATCTTCCAAGTAACACTTTACAATTCACTGTATAATTATTGTTAGTTATTGTTAGGTTTATTATTGTCAATGGATTGAGCAAAGCATCAAACATAAAATAAAAATATCAAGGAGTGACAACTGTACGTAATTATACATTTTTTAACAACTTATGTTAAAATTTAACTGAAAACTATGACTCAAATAAATATTTTTTATTTCTATGTCAACTTTTCATTCGTTTGATAATTAATTTAAAAGAAATAGACAAATTTTTTGGTAATAATTCCTTTGTAATTTTCTCTTAAATATTTTATATTCAATAAATGAGCTTCTATTTATTACATTTTTATAATTAAGTAAAGAAATGTCTTCGATAAAAAAAAGCTATCTACTAATAGTTGATAATTATTATTATTATTCAACTTTACGTTATTTTCCTTTTAAATTATACCTTACTGATGAACATATTAAAAACCCTAATACGTACGTTTATATTTTTACAATTATATAATACGTCATTTTATATTCACTGAGAAATAAAATTATTATCCATCATTCAGATGAATCCAGCACAAGGCAGAAAAATTAATGAGTCTAACTAGGAATGTTAAATAATTACAAACCTACCATTTACAACGCCCTTCTTCCACAAAGCTCCGTTCCTGCAACAGTAATATAATAGTATTTAATTTCAATAAAAACTTATAATAAAAAGTAATTAAAATATTATGTTAACCATTATATTAAAACTTAAATAACACAATGTAATGAACTAATAAACCATAATTATTTTCTCTTTAACATGATAATAACTTCCACAAAGTACTGAAATTTTCATAGTTTACTTTGTGTGTGGGCATTTGCCTTTTTCAGCCACCAATTGGGTTATTTTTGTTTCTTCCCAAATATGTAATTTTTTGACCCAATACACAATTATTATTATAGTTTTGAAATAATATCTTCTGTACGATGACGCATCACTATAAAATTATAATACATTGTGGCTACTGTACTTAATGTTCACTTCAGTTTAAAAGTTTTTTCTTTCATTGAAATCACAGTACAATGGAGTACCGATCTCAAAATTTTTTATTGCAGAAATGGATAGAGGGTGCAAAGTTATGCTACTCTGAATTTTTTCAGATTTTTCTGAGACCGGGAAGCGTATTTAGGTTCCAGTACCCGTTACAGCACTTCGCGCTGAAATTTGAATTATTTCGCATTTCGAGTTTCATTTTTTTCTCTTTTTGCCGATAATCAATTCAAATATTAAAAAAATACCATTTCCTCGCTATAATTATCTCACAGAGTTCTTACGATTGCTTTCCATTAAAATGTTGAATTACAGCTGGAATAATATAAAATTTAGCCAATTAATTCATACTTATTTTCCCCAAATCGAGTTTGTGCTCTCTGCTATTGCAATATTAATATTAAACTCGAGTACGTTGAAAAATAATATTTTATACTACGTACAGTTTTCGGAATTTATTTTTATGGCTATAATTAATAAAAATGGCATGAGTTAAAATAAAAATTAATTTATTGAGAGTTCTGCCATGAAGGCACTGGTATATATAGCATTTAAACAGCGCTTGAAAAAAAAAATCTTTTATGATGTGTGTTAATATTGCTTCCAATGCTTTTATTGTGTTATATTATTGCATAGTTTACTACAACTAATATTATGAAGAGCTAGCGCAAAAAAAAAAAAATAGATAGATATAGATATAGATATATATATATATATATATATATATATATATATATATATATATATATATATATATATATATATATATATATATATATACTAAAAATTAAATTAAGCTATTGATATTATACTGCAATGAGACAATTATAATATTCAAACTCACGATTAATTAATATCATATGCAAAAAATATATACACAACAAACATTAGCAAATATTTTTTCTCTTTTTTTCTACGGAAAATCTTATAATACTATATTTTACCATTGTTAACACATCAAGCATGATAAAGCTGTGGCAATGCGTAATTACAGCCTATAATAATTCATGTATATTAAGTTATAATAAATGCAATATGTTTGTTTCCGTGCTAAAAAAAATCTAAATATTATATACAATAGACAAGCTTATAGTTCCGTGGAAATTCTGTTGCATTTTTGAATGGAGCACTTTGAGTTATGTATTATATATTTTTTTAATATATTAAAACTAAAACGTCCTCAAAATACTTGTTGTCAAATGTTTGCATGAATATGACGTTGCAGTATTATTAAGCACAGTTTTAATTAATTAAGAGTGTTGGAGGGTCCAAGCATATTTAAAAAAAGAAAAGTATATTATATTTTCATAACATATATTCAAATTCATAAGATCCTCTGTTCAAATACATAATACATTTAATGAGAAAAAAAAATGTATGTGATGGTCTTAATACATCAAATGCTATATTTCTGTTTCGGTATGAATTAATTTATGAAAAAATTAATTGAATTAAATATCCTAACTCAACCTTTTTCTTCCGAACAATTTTATGTGACGCAAGTATGTGAAGCAGATCAAGTTGCTGAATTCCTCGATCGTCAGCAGTTTAAATCACACTATGCTGTCAGTAAGCCTCTTTTTTCATGTCAATTATAAATATACTACCCATGATTAAGGAAAATATATTGTAATTTATATAAACATTAATTAAGTATATAGTTAAATTGCATGCAGTAATTTTTTAGACAAGTTTCGTTTCTACAGCAAAAATCTAATTTGATTTGATTGTTGAAACAGATGAATTCACAAACCAAACAAAATTGCTATATATATTTTGCTATGCAATATGTTTTTGTCCCATTAATATTAGTATTTTTATCCACTGCATCATTCAATTTTTAAAAAGTCAAAAGGAACCTTTAATAATGCATGAACACAGTTACAAATTATACTGTACAGTACAGAAGAATTCAGCAACTTGATCTGCCTCACATAAAATTGTTCGGAAGAAAAAGGTTGAGTTAGTTTATTTAATTAATTTAATTTTTTCATAAATTAATTCATACCGAAACAGAAATATAGCATTTGATGTATTAAAGTATAACCTGAGAATTTGTCTGTCAAGGTCAAGAGGCGTGGCTACACCTGCAAATCTGACAACACTGTTGCAATAGTAATGCGAATAAAAGATTAGGAGGGGGTGGTAACTACAGTCCTTGAGAGCGTTGCCAAGTCTCTTAGGACATATCAGAAATGATCATCGCCACGGTTAGAAATATATGAAAACAATTCAGAAAAATAGTCCAAAAAATTAGCTTTTAATCCATGTAAAATTCTAAAAAAATTCTCGAGCCGTTTTTGTGCAATGTTGATTGAAAAATTTAACATTGAAAGGATACAAAATACACATTTGAATAAATTAATTATAATTAAACCAACGGTTAAAAAAATCTAAAAAAAATCAGTAGTATTTGGACAATTGTTGTAAGTCTACCAAATTAATTTCAAGAACATCTGTCGATACGACTTTTTTCGTCCGAATATCTCAGGTTAAGCCTTAAGACCATCACATACATTGTTTTTTCTCATTAAATGTATTATGTATTTGAACAGAGGATCTTATGAGTTTGAATATATGTTATGAAAATATAATATACTTTTCTTTTTTTAAATATGCTTGGACCCTCCAACACTCTTAATTAATTAAAACTGTGCTTAATAATACTGCAACGTCATATTCATGCAAACATTTGACAACAAGTATTTTGAGGACGTTTTAGTTTTAATATATTAAAAAAATATATAATACATAACTCAAAGTGCTCGAATCCATTAAAAAATGTAACAGAATTTCCACGGAATTATAAGCTTGTCTATTGTATATAATCTTTAGATTTTTTTTTTAGCACGGAAACAAACATTGCATTTATTGTAACTTATATACATGAATTATTATAGGCTGTAATTACGCATTGCTATAGCTTTATGTGTTAACAATGTTAAAAAATGTAGTAAATTTCACGTAGATAAAGAGAAAAAAATATTTGCTAATGTTTGTTAATTGCATTTATTTGCATTATATAATAATAATTAATCATGAGTGTCTAAGTGTGATTATAATTGTCTCATTGCAGTATAATATAAATCGCTTAATTTCATTTTTAGTATTTTTTTATGCGCTTATAGCTCTTCATTATATATGTTGTAGCAAACTATATAGCCCAAATGCATTGGCAGCAAAGACACATCATAAACTATTGTGTTTATGTTTTTTTAGTTTTGTTTTACATTCAAGCGCTGTGTAAATGCTATATTTATCAGTGCTTTCATGGCAGAACTCTCATTAAATTATTTTTTAACTCATGCCATATTTATTAATTAGCCATAAAAATAAATTCCGAAAACTGTACGTAGTATAAAATATTATTTTTCAACGTACTCGAGTTTAATATTAATATTGCAATAACAGAGAGCACAAACTCGGTTTGGGGAAAATAAGTATGAATTAACTGGCTAAATTTTATATTATTCCAGCTGTAATTCAACATCTTTATGGAAAGCAATCGTAAGAACTCTGTGAGATAAGTATAGCGAGGAAATCAAAATTGAACTTTGCGAGGAAATGGTATTTTTTTAATATTTGAATTGATTAGCGGCAAAAAGAGAAAAAAGTGAAACTCGAAATGCGAAATAATTCAAATTTCAGCGCGAAGTGCTGTAAAGGGTACTGGAACCTAAATACGCGACCGGGAAGTTTTTTTAAAAAAATTATTGAAAGTGCAGAAAAAGTGCCGCCTCTTGCCGCCTCTCTTAATAAAAGATAGGATAGGACCCAAAAGAGACGTGGATTCGAACCCCACCTCGCCAAAACTTTTTAGCAATACTTCCCGGTCCCTAAAAAATCTGAAAAAAATCAGAGTGGCATATTTTTGCACCCTCTATCCATTTCTGCAATAATAAAAATTGAGGTCGGTACTCCATAGATACACATAGTCTAGTCAGATAAAAATATATATTCACTAAAATCAACCTTTTTGATCACTTATATAATTATTAATTTTCTCAGCATTACATCATACATTGATTAAAATAATTAAGGAACACTATAGCTATACGCAATTACGTTAAATATTATACCATTTCAATCATAGTACATATATTGAACTAAAGGAAGCCTGTGTATCTTGCTTGCATTTCCATGTTAATTTTTGATTGATTATCTATCATTAGAAATAGTTTCGTCGACTTCTAATCCTCTTATAATTGTTAATAAATGATAGGTTAGTGCAAAAAACTACACGCAAATTATTAAAAATTGATTAACTTAAATTACAAGGAGTTTGTTTAGTGCTATTTCGCCATTTGATTAATACAATGCATGTATACAAGTAACAACATTAGAAATAAAAGAGAAATCCCCGACGGGCTTCGAATATTTTCTTATATGATACTAGTATACATGCATTTGTAGTTAATCGAATGATGAAATAGCACTAAATATATTCCTTATAATTTAATATCACGCTATCCAGTCAGAAGTAGGATTACCAACAATCTTGATTATATTAACTTAGTAGGTAAACTAGAAGTGCTCGAATTTTTAATAATTTTGTCTTATCTTTGGCGAGATATCTCTCTTCTCTGACAAATGGTCTTACAGTGAAATATACTTTTACGAAATTGATTCTTCCAGTTGAAATATAAAATACAATAATTATGTATTATAAGTTTATTTATTAAAAAATTTATGTAAACAATTGTTGATTATTAATTGTTAATAATAGATTCTTCAACAATTTAAAGCTACATATTTATGCACCCAGTGATGAAAAAATATAAAGCAGCTGAGCACTATGTATGAGGAAATACTATTTTATATTTTATTTTTGGTGATAGCCTACGATTAATTTAAGCCTCGACGTATATTTTCACGTTAGTTTGGTTCTGGTCTTACATTCTGTTACAAACATTAGTAGTTTGTTCAACATACATAAATTCGTTCGCATGCTCTCAAATATTTCGTTTTATAAATTAAAATTATTTTTATAGTTCTAACAATTTAATATTATTTATGTATATGTTGGCATCCGGACGCGAATTCGCTTCGGACGCGAAATTTTTGTTCCCAACGCGTTGGGATCATTCGAAAATTCCAAGAAGCGAAATTCGCGTTCGGAGCATCGCAATTTTGATCCCAACGCGTTGGGCACTTCAGCAAAATTCACAACGCGTTGGGATCAAAATTATTTGATCCCAACGCGTTCGGAACAAACGAGAATGATCCCAACGCGTTATGAACAATGTGAAAAACGTCCAACGCGTTCGGAACCAAATTAAGATGTTTTTTAATGATTTCCATGACGCGATACGTTAAAAGTAAATGAATGTAGCATCTTTTATATTCATATATTTTTTAATCTCTCATTAAATCTCTGTTCTAACTGAAATTTCACGCGGTGTAGTTTTATAAAAATTATTATTTAACATTAATTTCACATCGAAAAATAGTTAAGTTGCAATTATAGTTGTAGTATTTTGATGAATATGCTTTACATTTAACATTCTATAAATTGAACATTTTCAATATTCGATCTTTATACATCAAATAGAGTTGTCTTTAAATTTTCCATGCAACAGAAATTTGTAATTTTAGCAGTACAAATTTCATTATTACTCTTGAAAACTAAGCTGATTTGTTTTCTATGGATTTGAGTACTTTAACAAATATCGATTTCTTACTGCTAGTATAATATATTATAACAACACAAAATGTGACCTCATTCTTTAATTATATTATAATATTGTTATAGGAACCAAATAATATACTTATCCTACGATAACAGTTTTAATTAAATTCTCCCATTGAACAAATGAATAGCAAATTTTTTATGGCTGATGTTATTAATTACATACGATAATCCCTCGATAAATTATCAAACCAAACGTTATTTTTTTCTTTGCTGTTAACTAGTGACGTTAAAAAAACTTTAAATTTCACAATAATTTTGTTTCCAGATCTAATATCTGAGAATCAAAGAACCAAAAATTTTGCCTAATATTATACGATCTGAGCTATTGATAAATACTAGGGATAGGAGACACTAAAAGTCCAATAACTTTACCTTGCAATATATGAAGATAGCTAATGTTATCTCTACATTTCAACTTCTCTCATTTACAAAATGATTTACACAATTTTATTATCCATTTATTAAATTAAATAAATTTGAAAATCAAATACGATCTCAAAACTTCTCACATAAAAAACTACTACGCTGTTCAGTAAAAAAAAAAAAAAATAAAGGATGAGGTTAAATTTTATTTTGAGTTAATTTACTAATCAATATCTTGTAAGTTTACTTTATTACCAAAAAAGGTAGGTAATTAAATTTGTCTTTTAATTTCAAATATAATAATTTCTCATTTGACACCTGAATTTTAAGTTCAAATTTCTTATCATCTCTGAAATAGCCACAATACAAAATTCGTCAATGAATTAGATAATTTTTATCTCAATATCTGCATGAATAATACGAAAATTTAATATGTACCATATTTTAGGTCTAAATATCTGACAAGGATTCTGCCATGTCTCATCGTTCGAACTTAGCTTATAATTATATTTGAGCTGTATCTTTTTAAAGGATAGAATAAGACACTGAAAAGGTTGGATAATATTTTGTTATATTGCATTCAACTTTTTTATCATTGATAAAATGATTTCCTGCTTTCATACTTCTGCAAATTAAAGATAAAATTTATAATTATATCTACGATCTTCTACTTCCAAGAAAAAAGCTACGATGAATATAATTATATAACAAAATAATAATTATATTCTAGAAATTCGAAAATATCGTCTTAAATCTTGATGTAAAGGATTTAGAGGAGGAATTCGAGAGAGAGAGAGAGAGAGAGAGAGAGAGAGAGAGAGAGAGAGAGAGAGAGAGAGAGAGAGAGAGAGAGAGAGAGAGAGAGAGAGAGAGAGAGAGAGAGAGAGAGAGAGAGAGAGAGAGAGAGAGAGAGAGAGAGAGAGAGAGAACAACGCAATTGCTTAAACGGTCACCCATCCAAGTACTAATCACGACAAACGTTTTTATAAATTAGTATTTACATTTAGTCTCTCAAGATGATCAGGTTAACTCTTATACTTGCAGGGTAATTATTTAGGGGCACTAAAATTTCTCCATTCCGTCTAGAAATGACAACTCATTAAAAATCTACGTATCTACATCTTTATGTTGGTCAAAATTTATTTTCTTGGTGAATACTTTGTTAATCTATAAATTTTTTAATTTCTTAAGATGTTCTATAAACAATAATTATTATTAATATCTCGCGAACAAGTAAAATTCCTATTCATAACAATGATTTCATGAAAAATATCTTTATGTAATTCTTTGATACTTTGCGTGTGATATTTTACATCTTTTCCAACAATAAGGACATCGGAATTATATTATTTCATTCATTCAGCAAATCTTATACATGAATTGTATTTTTTTTTTTTAATTTGACTTTCATATATATATATATATATACGTGTTTAAATTTTCGTCGATTATGCATCAACTTTTCTCACGAAACTCGTTTAAATGTCTGCGCATTATTTTAGTTTTTTCTTGTATTTAATAAATTTAATTATTAAAGTTTATTCATTATTTAAGTTATGTGGGCATACATTAACTTTTCTGTAATATTTTCAAACTTTTAATGAATTTAATGGAACCATATCTTAGAAATAATTAGAAATAAAAATCTGTAGGCATAATATGTTGTTTAATTATATAATGACGTAATTTTTCTTCTCTGATAAAACATAATTAATTAAGAAAAATGTCACAACATCGATCATTTCATTAGCAAATATTATTAATAAAAAAATGTACATAAAATTAGCTCCGCCATAAACGTCTTAGCACCTAACGGTAAATAATTTAAATTTTCAAAAAAATATCTTCCTATATATATGTTACAAATATGTTAGAATTATTCGTGCATTTCGCTACGTCGAGTTTTCAGTTATATTATTTTAAATACATCACGTTTTGACTCTACATATATGAATGTTATTACAAAATAAATCTACAAATTTTATTTTCATACATTTATATTATTACTTAATAAAACGCAAACGCGTTATATTGGAAATGTCCTGTTGCTTGGATATTATAAACAAATTAATGTTAATTTCCTAATTTTTCTTCTTAGCTTCTTCTTAAAATGATACTATCCATTTTTCCTTGACACTTATATTTAGATTTCCTGTATAATTACAACAACGAAAAAGGTGAAATGGGACATTTTACATTGAGCACATAAAGTGTTATCCTTTTATTTAAAATAATTATGTCATAAAATAACAATTATATTGGAACTTAATTTCTTACAACGTAATATACTTTCATTTAAGTGTAAGGTAGCACTCCCAAATGTTAAAAAAAACACACACATGAAAATTATGAAACAAAATTAAAGTGTTCTCCTCTACATCCCCTATCAGTAACTAAAATATCAGGTATACAAATTTGATCTATATAGTGTTCGAGTTATTAATTTATAAAGATGACAAATTTAACATGGAGGGATGGAACTTTCATGTTAAATTAGTCAACAGAACTTTAAAAATTTATAACTCAAAAACTAGCTCGAATTTGTATACCTGATATTTTAGCTACTGATAGGGGATGTAGAGGCAAACATTTTATGTATTTTTTTATTTTTGTTTTTTTTAATAATTTTCATGTGTGGGATTTTTTTTTCTCTTTTTTTGCATTGGACGTGTTACCTTACCCTTAACAGTGACTTTTTATTTTACATTTTCACTCAAGAAACAAGTTTTAATTTTTATACATTTGTTCCTTCTTGAATTTAACGTCATAAAGTCTCTGCATCTGTTTTATTTAACTAGAAAATTAATTATATTTTTACACATGCACAAAAGATCAAGCCAAATAACATGCATGGGATTTTATTATGAATTAGACAAATGTTACATAAAATTTGAACGTACATTTAATTTATTTTTCTAATTGTGCTAATTAATGTAAACAATGAGAACTTTGAAATATCAAAGATTATTATTAAATTATATGACGTAATTTCTTCTTTTTAATTATAAGGAAATTCTCACAGCATCTGTCATTTCATTATAAAATCTTGTTAATAAAATGTATATTAAAATTATCATTTAAGGTGAATTTTTTCATATTTTTCTGAGACCGGGAATTTTTTTTAAAAAATCATTGAAAGTCTATTTTATGACGTCACGGGTGGCACTCTCCTATCCTTTTTCTTAAGGAGTGCCACCTATGACGTCATTGACGTCATCAAAATAGATTTTCAAATTTTTTTTTAAAATAGTTCCCGGTCTCAGAAAAATATGAAAAAAATTCACAGTACCATATTTTTACCCCTTCTTTCGATTAAGCCACTAAAATTTTTACATTCTAATATCTCATTGCAGTACACATACAGATTGAGGGGGACATAATTTTAACAGTACTTTAAATAATGATTATTGAAATTATACCGTTGTTTTATAATCACCATCGTTTTTTTTTTTTATCCAAGAATCAATTTTTTTTTTTTTTTTACTATAAGTCTTGACCATATTTAGAATATGGTACTACATTCAAATATAATCAAAATAATAATAAAAAAGTCAATAAAATTATATTCAAACATCTTTTAATATTCTAAGCATTTGTATAAAATTAATATTTACTTACGTATTAATATGCACATACAATATCCAATAAATTTAATTTTAGTGTAAAATATTAATAATTGAATATTCTCATAATATTAAACAGTCTCTGCAGTCTATGACGTAATCTTTTATACGATTATAACCAAGTCCAAGCTAGGATTTACGTAACTAGATATCATATAGTATTCGGCCATATCGCCGCGCGGAACTTAACAATAAATTTTTAACGTTCAATTCTTCTCAATATATTTGTTATATTGTCACAATTTACAATTGCAATGAAATATTGTTATAATTCATACATACAAAAAATGTAAGAAAAACAATAAGTTTTAATGTAATTTATATAACATAAAAATTAAATAATAATTTTATATTTGCATCGTCGCAACGATTTTATAATCTACAATATTATTAATTTCTTCCGTCCTAATAATTTAATAATTATTTTATTTATTTGTCATGTAAACAATTATTATTTTTTCCAAAGATTTGAATTAACTTATAGAACTTACGGATACTATACTACTTACTCGCAGTTTTGTAAAAAAATGAAAACAATGCTGTTATTAAAGCAGAATTAACCAATCCTGAAACTCAATCTACGATTGTAAGTCCCTGTTAGGATCTATAACTAGATAATTACTTTGAGTTTTTAAGTTTTTAATTCTCGGAACTTACCAATTTCTAACGTTCAATTCGTCTCAATTTATACGTCTAAAATTCTACATTTTCATAATTTATAATTGCGAATAAATATTCTAATAATACATACATACATACCATTATAAGAAAAAAAGTAAATTTTACAGTAGTATATCATGTTAATAAATCATATTATAGTTTTTATGAATTTCTAAAAGACTTCAATATAAAAATCAATGAAGCCGGTATTACACGATACAATTTTGCATACAATTTTCTGTGCAAGAAAATTTCATCTCCATAAAAACAAATGGAGTTGAAGTTTTCTTGAAATGAAAAATTGTTGACAATAATTTAAAAAAAATTATCGTGCAATTCCGGCTTAATATTCTTAAATTTTTACACCAAAACTGTTCAGAAATAAAGCCATTTTTTTACTTGTGTAAAGTAAATGTACGTGTAATAATGAATCAAAATATTATAAAACTTTAATGATATAATAATTTAAATATCATAACATGTAATTTTTCTTTAATTCTTCCATTTCTAAAATTGAAAGTCCAAGTGTTAGAAATCAAATTACTTCTATTCTTAAACAATGATTAGCAATACGAAAACCTAATACTTAATTGCTACGATACATTTGTTTAAATTAAAAAATAGAAATCACATGTTGGAACTTATTTTTAAAATTAATTATATTTCGTTGCTTATATGAAATTATTAATTATAGCAACTAATATGGGGGTATGTCGTTTATGAATTATCTGTAACTAAGTATTCCACGTCAAACCATGCATCTAGAAATTATACACAAGGGTAAAAATGTACGAAACATTAATAATTCGTCGTTAGAGAATCTCCGATGTTATTAATTTCTTCCGTCCTAATAATTTAACAATTAATTTAATTACCATGTAAATATTTTTGATTTTTATTATTGTAATTAACTCGTAGAATTCATGGGTCTACTTGTTCTCAGCCTTGTAAAAAATAAAAACAATGCTGTTAGTAACAAAGTTAAGGTAGAGATAATACAGATCAGCTGGCCCAATGCTAAAAAAATCCCATTCATAAAAATTATGAAAAAAATTTAAAGTGTTCTCCTCTACATCCCCTATCAGTAGGTAAAATATCAGGTATACAAAAACGAGCTAGTTTTCGAGTTATTAATATTTAAAGTTGACCAATTTAACATGGAAGTTCCATTTCTCCATGTTAAATTGGTCAACTTTAAAAATTAATAACTCGAAAACTAGCTCGTTTTTGTATACCTGATATTTTACCTACTGATAGGGGATGTAGAGGAGAACATTTTAATTTTTTTTCATAATTTTTATGAATGGGATTTTTTTAGCATTGAGCCAGCTGATCTGTATTATCTCTACCTTAAGGTATAACCTGAGAAATTGTCTTTCAAGGTCAAGAGGCGTGGCTATAGTGGCAACACAGTTTGCATTGGAATGCGAATAATTTTTTAGGAGGGGGTGGTGACATCAGTCCTTGAGAACGTTGCCACATTTCTTATCACATATAGGAAACGATCATCGCCACGGTTTAAAATATATCAAAACAATTCAGAAAAATAGTGTAAAAAATTAGGTTTTAGTAAGAAAAAAAGTAAAAGAATCTGTTGTATATTTTTTTCGCAATGCTAATTAACAAATTTAACATTGGAAGGATACAAAATTCTCATTTAAATAAATTAATTATAATTACACCAACGGTTAAAAAATTCCGAAAAAATTCAGAGCTAATTTGACGATTGTTGTAAGTCCACCAAATTAATTTGAAGAAAATCTGTTGTAGCGAATTTTTCGTCCAAATTTATCAGGTTAAGTCTTAAATTGACCTCTACTCTGTAGTCTATAACGTAATCTACGATTATAACTAAGCCCCAGTCAGAATCTTTAACTAGATATCGCATCTTACAATTCTATTAAGAATTTCATATCTATCATGTTCAATCAGATTCCCTGAATTTAACAACAATTTTTTCGTCTAAAAAAATTCTACGTTGTCGCAATGTATAATTCGAATAAAATATTCTAATAATAAGAAATACATACATTATAAGAAATTACTAAATTTTACTGCAATTTAAAATAAATACTGTAAAAATGCATGTTTATTATAATAAATGTTTTGAACGACCTTTCTACGAAATAAAAATTCAAAACCATTAAAATTATGGTGTTTTCCAACTATAGTTTTATACACTGTATAAAATGTCAATAATACCAATGCAATAACAAAAAATTTGGTAAATTTTACTAAACCCATGTGAAATTAATATGCAGTAAAATACAAGCAAAAATTATTTATATTATCTTTATATTTATTTATATTTTATTTATATTTTATTTATTTATATTTATTTTATTATTAAAACTATAATATTTTTACATTTATGGGATGTGTCAAAAAGACAATAATTCTACTTACGATGTTTTGATGATAATAGTATAATTGTCTTAAAAAATTGGCAGGTTTTGTAGAAGATAATAGACGAACAATGGCTCGAGTTATGTATTGCCAACTTGTTTAAAATAATTAACCCCCTAACACTCTTTAACATCTTTATAGTAATGCAAATTCTTTCCCTACGCTTTCATGTTAAATATTTGCACGACTATGACGTCACAGCATTGTGTAGTAAGATTTTAATGAAGTTTGAGGATTACAAAAAAATAGAGTACATAACTCGAGGTCCTCTATTCAAATATGCAATATAAATATCATGAAGTTTGCCCATTAAAAAAAAATCATTTATAAAATAATCTGTTTTTAAGTAAGGTCTATATGACGTCATCCAATGTTACGATTTTTTCCTCAACCCCTTAACGATTCATCGATTCAATAAAACATTGAATTCCATTCAAGTTAATTAACCGTACAATACACTTTATTAAAATAGACGGCGGTAAAGAGCATTAACCCAGATTTATGGTGCACCACAACATCCAATTATTGTGACAACAATATTTTCATTTAGATATTCAAATACTACTTGCCAAAATATGATACTTGAAAACATTACTTGTTCGAATTTACTATTTTAGTTCTAAATATAACGTCTTCGATTATAATTTTACTAAACATCAAATATATCTTACTATTACTCATTTATAATTGCCATATTTTTTTATGCAACTTCGTATTCTTGTCCCGTCAAGACCTGTATCAAATTGGTTTTATTGAAAATGACATTTTATCGACAGATGCTATAATTTGGTTCTGCTGCCATTTAATTTATCCATTCCGAAGTTAGCCAAGTAGACGAGGGGGAACCATGGAAACTCTAGGATGGTCGGTGTCAGAACACGGTCTTAACACCTACCGAATATATGAGGCTTGACTCTAACCAGACAGCGAAAGTGGTTTGGACTTCTCGATGTTTTATATAATATATATATATATATATATATATATATATATATATGTATATATATATATATATATATATATATATATATATATATATATATATATATATATATATATATATATATATATATATATATATATATATATATATATATATATATATATATATATATATATATATATATATATATATATATATATATATATATATATATATATATATATATATATATATATATTATGTAGATATATAAAGTTCTAAAATAAAGAACAATGACATAGTTATTCTGTTGATTATGTGTCTCTTTTTAAAAATATGCCATATAGTAAAATCTATGAAGCCCTCCTATGTTACAAACGTAACTTTAATGGACGTTCCACAATCAATATAATTTTATAACTACGAATTTACCCTCTCCAAGATCGATTTTTTTGATATTTGAGTCGAAAGACTGAAAAACATGCTAATTTCTTGTTGTATTAATAATCTTCAATTGATTTAATAAATTGGTAAATAGTATTTACAATCAATCCTAGCATTCTGAGAGGTCGTTGCATCTCCAACTTTTTACCTCAAACTTTCGCACTCCCAAGACAATATTGAATTATATTCAAATGCTGTATACTTGCTTGAAAAATATTGCTTGTTTATCTTTGAATACAAGACATTGGTTCTAATTATCCATCTACCGATCATAATTTTACTAAAAAACAAATATATCTTATTATGACATAAGTTATGAAACCCATATTCTCCAATTGTTTATATTAAAAAAAGTTTTAATTGTTCTAAAATAAAGAGCAATGATATCCGTTAGTTATGCATCCTAAAAATATAATCTAAAATAAAGTGAAAATCTCCTACGTTAGAAACGTAAAAATTCAGAACTCCGATGCATCAAATTGAGTTCAATTCCTTTTCAATAATTTTATACACTTCGAATTTCCGCTTTCCAGAAACGATTCTATTGACATTTGAGTCGAAAAGCTGAAAGACATGCTAATTTCTTGTTGTATAAATTAATCCCAACATTTTTTAACTCTCTTTTTATAATTCCAAGTAGAGTATAAATAGCTGAATTGTTGGGATCTACGTAATGGCCTGATCATTTTTGTATTTTGAACTTCACACAACGTCTTTATTGATATGCAAATAAGTATTTTTAAAATGATTTAATGTGTGAAGCAAACTTCATTCTTGAAATTTTTAATTGTATTTAATAATTCTGCATGGCGATATTTAAATATTTTCATTTTGAAACGAAATTCGAATATTTTCAAAGTATTGTAAAAACTGAGATAAGTGTATGTTACTAAAAAAGTACATTTGATAATATTTACTAATAAATAATAATATAATATATATAATAATATAAATAGGTGCCACGTGATAATAGCCTATTTTTACATTTTTTTAAAACTTTTTGTTCTTCGTTTCTTATACAATAAAAACAGAAGAATTTTTTAAAATAATTGCTTTGAATAATTTTACCTGAACAAATTATACCTTTAATTTTAATTGAAATCATTCTTAAATTCATACAACAAATGTATAAATCAAATCAAATAAATTAAAGAAACTCCGACTACAATGTCAAAATGTTACTTTTTCCACATATTTTCTTATTAAATATTTTTTAGACGAATTTTCCCCTCCCAAAAACCATTCTACTTATCAATAAATCGATTCCAAGTATTTTAAACTTAATATTCATTATTTGCTATATTAATGTTAATTTTAGTAAGTAAATAATATTTACAATGATGCAGTGTCAACAGTTAGTTAGACTTGTTACATTTTTTCTAAGCAATTCGCTTCCTATATTCAACAAAAGAGGGAAGAATTATTTTTGATAAATTATATAAATATTACATCTGCAAATCACACTTTCAATTTCTCCCAGGTACAGACAAGATCTGTAAATGCTACTTAAGTAAATGACAAACATTTAGCTACGAACAATTTCCAGATATTCCATCGATATAAAACGTCTACTAGTCATAATTTAACATTATTATTATGACTCACGAATCAAATAAAATTAAATGCTCACATTATTTTTACTAAATAATTCGGTCACGTACTTATACAGGCATTAAAATAAGAAGAAATTTAATGTTAAATGTATCATACCCTCTTTTGAAAGAATTTCTGAATAATTTTCGTATCAATAATATAATTTAATATTATTTCCAATGAGATCTTTCCGTCATCGATATATATCATATAAATCTAAGTAAAATTGTACGAAAGAAAATAGTGTTCTCTGCCAGGAATTGAACCTGGGACCTTCCATTTTCCGGCTTGCTGCTCATCATCAAGTATTTGAAAATAATTTAATGTATTACGATCCCCCCAGATATTGAAAATCTATTTTTTATTTATTATTATAACTAATGAGTTAGCAAGTCAAAGAACGTCGTCTACTCCTTACGATTGTAATTATTGATTACTTATTTTCTAGGTACAAACATATGCTGTACCAAAGTCTTCAAACTATTAAGTTACATTTACATTGAAAAAAATCTGTAGTTTTCGTCTAAAACAAGAATTTTACAATTTTATTATTACTGCTGTGTATAAAATTAATAGGAAAAAATTGATCCGTATCAATTTAATTCCTAGATAAAATCGTCATACTCAAACAGTAAAATTATACGATTAATTATTCAATACATTCTTTATGATTAAAATACTATATATTTTATGATTTGCTATAATACGACCTCCCTCCTAAATGATTCTAATGATAATTACATCGAGTCGAAAGATTGTAAAAACGCTAATTAATTTTTACTAAATAACATTGATTTTTCTTAGTAAATAAAATTTATAATACTACAAAGCTGCCAATTTTCCGGTTGAATTGTTTTATTTCTAAATCGTCCTACGACTTTTGTTCAATAAATTGTATGAAAACAGAAACGTAGAATAATGACAACTTTAGATTTTATATCACGTTGATATCTATATTCATATTTAAGGTAGAGATAACAATGATCAGCTGTTCAACGTACTCCCATTTGATTAATATGTAAACCTTAGCAAATTCACAAAAATTTTGAAATATTTTTGAGAGGCAGATTTTAGTGCATAAAAGCAATAGAAAAAAATTCCAAAACAATTTAACAAGCCGATTTTTTTAATTAATTTTTTAGTTTGTCTCTCCATGGGATGCTAAAAATTAATTAAAAAAATCGGCTTGTTTAATTGTTTTGGAATTTTTACTTTACTATAGCCTTTAGGCACTAAAATCTGCCTGTCTAAGAAATTTCAGATTTTTTGTAAATTTACTAAGGTTTACATATTAATCAAAGAGGACTGCGTCAAACAGTTGATCCGTGTTATATCTACCTCAAACTTTTATTTTAATTTCTTATTGTTCCATTATAATTATTAATACAGTTAATCAATAAAGAACAGAAATGTTCATAGAGTTCATATAATAGAGGGAATTTGAATTCTTAGTGAATTTAATCTATCGTGGCTTCCATTTAAAATAGACGTCTAATTTATTATTGCAGTGTATGTAATACAAACGTTAATATTTATACTAACTAAATGGGTGCAGCTACTTTTCAATTTTAGTTCTAGAAAAGATTTCTAGGTGAAGTTAATAAAGAATTTTGAATCTGATAAGATATCCAGCATATTACTATTATATTTTTTTAGAATTATTGGAGGATAAAGGAGTACGCAATTTAATGACGATTATTAAAAAAAATATAAATTCATTTCAGTAATAAACTCCAATTTGGAGCTATCATATAACATCTATAACTAGATATGGTTCCTTGGTAATTTGTACAATATCTTCTATATTTTCATATAAATTTCAATATTATAATTTTGAATACTATACGATATCCCTTTCTTCTTAAATAATCCTACATTTAACGTAATGGAGTTAAAATAAAAAAAACCCTAAACGTTGAAACATCAGCCGGGATGGATGCTACAGCTTTTGTCAATAAACCTGAAGTGCAATGGTTCAAAACCAGAGTCTTCTGCGCGCAATGTTTCTAACAAAACATTGTTCAATGTCTGTCGCGTGGTGTTATTTTCGATTGTTGAACGCGAGAAAGGAAAAAAGTAAACAAACTCCGTTGTTTACCATTTTTTGCCGCTGGCGGCGCCACCAGCGAGCGGTAATTATCAAGGGAAGCATTATGAATAACATGAAAAACTAATAGAAATAATTAAAAAATTGAGGACATGTTTTCAAAAATCAAGTGAAATGGAAAGAAACATGCGCGGATATTTTATAGAAAACATTAAGAATTTTTAACGGTTTTTTATCATTGAAACGGTCGAAGAAATGTGGAGCGATAACCATGGTGTAAGTAATGTATATCATTTCTGTGTTTCCAAGGGCTTGTAAGCTCTAAAATCTTTTAGCTAGCAGTTCTGACAGGACTTAGCTGCTCTGACCAGCCGCACCAGTGTCCATTTGTTGATTCATTTAAAAATAAAAAGCAATATAATAGGGTTTTAAAATTTTACTTTTGAATTTCTATACATACTGAAGATATAGCTGTAATTCGGTAATCTACAAGTTTCTATGCTGTTAGACCTTAATACTGGAGTGACTGGAGTCCCGTCCAACATCTATGATTGCACAGAATCACATAAAGGCAATGAAACGCCAACCTCAGTCTGCGTCGTCTCTTCTATGTGCTTAAAATAAGATAAAGTCCCGTAATATTTGCTAATAATTAATTTTAACATTACCTGGATTAACGTAGTACAAAATTATTACATTTTTTTACTTTTTGGTGTGGTTTTTTAGAAGTTATCGTTACATTTAGGCATCAACTCGCGAATTTCCTATGTTAAACAATGGCGCATAGTCAACAAAAACCGCTCGCTAGTGGCGCCTCTGGTCACTCTGGCGGGCGCAAAATGGAACTAAAGTGTCACGCAATAATCGGACCACGCGACAGACATTGAACAATGTTTTGTTAGAAACATTGCGCGCAGAAGACTCTGTTCAAAACACATATTGAAAAAGCGTAACGATTTACCCCTGAGTAGGAGACATGATTTTTGTCACAAATGATCACCCATTTAACTACTAACAACGCTCGACTTGACTTTGGTGATTCAAAGAAACCCGGTCAAACTCATTGTGCCACACCTCCCAAAATATGATTAATCAAATAATTATCTGTACTTTGTAAATATTAAGCAGCTATTAGAAAACATATATAACTATAGATATTCTAACATTTCAATGATCTTTTTATTGATTTAAAAGAAATAAAACCCGCTAATTACTCTTCTTATTTAATAACCAATTAAATTTATCAAGCAAACAGCATTTATAATACACTCAAGCAGCATAATAATAATATTAATATATATAGTTTTTCTGAGCAGAACTGGCAAGATATATACGTATGATACATAGCATATATTCAGTATGAACTCCGCATTATTTCAATTTAAAACTTATTTTACGTTTCTCAAAATACAAGTTTTTAATACATAAACAGATCCTCCAATATAGATGAAGTTTTGATAACAAAAAAATGCAATTTTGCAAATTAATTCTCCTAGGTATAATCATGGATTTATATCGATTTGTTAAATTCAAATATGAATCTTCTTCAAATACAAGCAAGTGAGAAATGAAAATGATTTCGTTTCTAAATAGAAATATTTATATTTTATATTAAATCATTACATGGAATTAAAACGCCGACCATGAGAAAATATGTTATTAATTTACTGCTCTTCAAAAATATTTTTTTTTGTTATTTAAATTAAATTCATCAACATTTAATAATTCTTTACAATATAATTCTCATCGCCTCAACGATTTTACAATAAATAACTTTAAATTCTCTGATCTTCCTTGTTACTATAAAAACCGATGTTTTATTTACTTAGTAAATAGTATAATACTTATAGGGGGCATTCACAAAGTACTTTAACCCCAAATTTAGCCCTAAGTTTTATCCCTGATACTAAACATGGTGCTAAACCATGGGCTAACAATGTCTAGCTCCTAGTTTAGCACCATGTTTAGTACCAGGGATAAAACTTGGGATTAAAGTGTTTTGTGAATGTCCCCCATACTTTATTACTGTATACTATCATTGCCCTCCTATTCAGTTAGACTGCTCCTTAGTAATACCAAAGAATTAATATCTACGTAGATATTAATTCTTTGGTAATAGGCAGATGGATATAATAAGGGGCATTCACAAAGTCTTAAGGCCACATTTAAGGCCCAATAATTTATAGCTTGATTTTAGACGTGTTTTTTAGATCCAAAATTTCTGGTCTTAAATTATTGAGCCTTAAATGTGGCCCTAAGGCTTTGTGAATTCTCCTTAATTAAGTCTTATTATCCATGAAAGAGATAATAAAGTAAAAACGAAAAAAAAAGCTACATATTGTCGTTGCATTATGTCATTTCTTAACTTTTTGTTCTCTCTATGTTCTCTCTACAATATCTAATATATAAGCATCGTGAATTGATGTAGTTTTGTGGAATTGCCTGTAACATACTTGCAATTTTTCTAGGGTAAATATTCAACATTTTTGCTTCAAGATATTCCATCGAAATAAAACGTCTTACAATCAAAATTTAAACTATTTTACAATTTCAACTTCCTCTTAAATCATAAACGATGATATCAACATAGACTTGCTGTTAATATACCTGATTATAAAATATCAGATGTCTATATCGCAATGTGTAATTAATTAAATTTTTGAAGTCCTTTATGATATAAATATATTCTTTCCCAATGGAGTAACGACATCCAAATTTTTTTATTACAGCATTTAATTGAAGGTGCAAAGTTATGCTACCCTGATTTTTTTCACATTTTTTACAGCCCTGGAAATATTTTTAAAAAATTATTGAAAGTTCTTTTTGTGACGTCACGCGGCGGCAAGTCTATATCCGTTTCTTATGGAGAGACGCCTCTTGACGTCAAAAAAGTACTTTCTATAATTTTTTTTAAACATAATTCCAGGGTTGTAAAAAATCAGAATATCATAACTTTGCACCTTCTATCCATTTCTGCAATAAAAAGAATTTGAGGTCGATACAATATTAAAAGAAATGTACGCCACACGATTTCTCCAATGGAGTATTGACCTCAAATTTTTTTATTGCAGAAATGGATAGAGGGTGCAAAGTTATGCTACCCTGATTTTTTTTTCAGATTTTTTAGAGCCGGGGAACTATTTTTAAACAATTATTGAAAGTTCTTTTTGTGACGCCACGAGACGCCGCTCCTTAAGAAAAAGATAAGAGTTGCCGCCACGTGACGTCACAAAAAGAACTTTCAATAATTTTTTAAAAATACTTCCTGGACTCTAAAAAATCTGAATAAAATCAGGGTAGCATAACTTTTCACCCTCTATCCATTTCTTCAATAAAAAAAATTGAGGTCAATACTCTATTTTCTAAACGATATATTTTATCACGCTTATTAATTGTTAAAATAATAAATGTTGATTTTATTAAGTAAATAGCATTTAAAATGTGAACAGTTGATTTTTTGCAACACAGCTAAATTTTTTGTACTTGCTCACAATGAAAACTTCAGACTTGTATTTATGTATTTCACTTGCTTTGTGTGTCATGCTGTAAATTGTCATTACAATTTTAAACGTTTTCAAGGTAAACATCACGACCTATCAGTGGCCGTCAAATTTAACTTGGTTATGGTCGTCTTTACAACGCTCTCAGTCATTGGCAGCCGGTTTGTAACGAAGGACATCACTGGCCGAGCCGAACCGAATGACTCCCGAGCGCTTCCGAACATAAACAAGTTAAATGTGACGGCTATACTGTAGATAGTTAAAAAGTTTTTTATAAATTTATTGAATTTGCAATGGATGTAAATTCAGTTACGATTAAAATAATAAAATAATTTATATTTTTGATCATCGATCAGTTTTAAATGTAATTAATATTCTCTGATATGAAATTTTTTAAATAACTGTCTGCTATATAAGTTACAGCCATAAAGTAAGTAATTTCTCAAATTTGGTTATGAAACAGAAAGAACGAGCTACGTTTTTTAATTTATATTAAAATATTAAGTCTAATTTATAAGCTGTACGCATTTAAAGAATAAGAAATATTTACCTATAACGTTGCACTTTAATTTTATAAAATCAAATTTAAATTTGTTTTAGAAATAAAAATACAAGCTATATGATAGAAGTGGTATAGATTTTAATAGTATTTTTTTTATTTCTAGTTATAAAATTTCTAGTTCTAGTTCTAGTTATATAGTTATTTCTAGTTGTGCTCTCTATTGAATGGGTCACTTTCCATCCCCTTTCTTATCCTTATCCATATTACTCCTCGTTGAGCTCTTATAGGGGCCATAGGGGTGCATCCTTGTAAAAAAAAGTTTATAAACTTGAATATTGAATCTTATTCAAATTGGAACTCTCAAAATAAGGTAGAGATAATACGCCCGATGTTAATAAAAATCCCATTCATAAAAATTATGAAAAAAATTTGGAGTATTCTCCTTTACATATGTTATCAGTATATAGGTTAAATATTATTCACACAAAAACAAGCTAGTTTTTTTAGTTATATAATTTTTAAAGTTTACTAATTTAACATGGAGAAATGGAACTTTCATATTAAATTGTCTCTTTCTTATGAAATTAGCTTGCTCACATGTTTTAATTTTGCTAATTATTTCAAAACAAAGCGTCTGTAACGAATATAAATTTAACTAAATTTGTGAATCCAGTACCTTTTTTTTTACTTGACTTGCTACTCAGTCAGTTAAATCAAAATGCTGGAGATGCCTAAAACCTGCATTATTTCAAATCATGAAAAATGATATCACGTAGTTTTTTTGGTACCTAGATCTAATTTTTCTTCGCATGTATTCGTACATTTTACTACGTCATCGGAAATCTTACAATATGAAGTGTTTATAAAAAAAATATTAAATAATAAAATACCACGGTCGATATGCCTTTTAATACGATTATCAATAAATTTTAAATAAATATAAAAATTTTTTTCGTAATACACACTATATAAGGAATAATCTGAATTTTCATTCAATAAAAGACTCCTATTATCAGGTGATTACTAAGAAATACTCGATCTTTACTTTCGTCTTTAATCGATGTGATTTTCAGTCACAAAGTACATTATTGAATATCAAGATATTATTAATACATGCTGGTTTTTCACCATAAAGTTCTTTCTCATATATTTTTGTTCAATTTATAATTCTGAATGACTTAACTTACTTAATTTTTTAAAATCTAGTAATTGAATGATATTCAAATTTTGAGAGTATGCTGCAATCAATGAGCATGTCTTTGTACTTCTGTACGAAATTGATATTTTTAAATAAAAATCCCCTAAACAGTCTAATGTTTCTTCTTATGACGCACAAAGTTGAATGCCAGAACAAGTTGATGATTTTTTTTTTTAATTACAACTTCTCATGAAACGAATTATTTAACATATTAATTAAATCAAGAATTGAAATCATAGAAAATTAACTTTTTGAACGTTTCTAAACGTATTTTTAAAATATATAATAACATATTAATAACATTATAGTTTTATTTTTCTACAATATTTATCTACAATTTACCCATACAACACGTTTAAAGTAATTTGGATTCATATTATGGTGAAAAATAAGTAATAATCGATAAATAATTTCCCAAAATATTGCATAGCAATAATTTGATGTGAAGGTTAGTATTTTAATGAAATTACAAGAAGAAAACACTCTTATAAATGTTACTCTCATTTCATTGTAATAATAAAAAGTTTTTTATTTTATTTTTGTGGACTTGACAGTTTAAATAATTAAAAATTAATAATGGACATAACAGAACTACATACAGTATGTTCGAATATTAAACGTCGACAAAAGAAAAGTAACTAAAGTTAAGATTCATTACATAACTACGTTAATTTTTAAAGGACAAATGCTGCTTGTGAGTTAGATTTAAAACTAAAGTAATTAGCAATTAATTAATAATTATTATAGTTTTATAATAAAAATGTTGCAAATTAATGCAATTTATTCTTTTCAGTTCATGCGGCAAGTTAATTTTTCCATTTCAATTTTCACGATTTTTATCCTCCTTCCTAACGATTTCACATTGCAATACAACGTGTCTTTTATTTGTATAATTGGTTCTTTTTTATATAAATTAAGGTTGAAGTTATTTAGTAAATATAGTTTTTGCAATATGCCCAAAAAATTCTCAAACTTTCTGAAATATAAACTATGATTCTATGATATTTATAAAAAACATCCTTTTGGATAAATGTATGTAACAGATTGCGAATTTCAAAATTGTATCCCAGAATTGCAAACATCATATTGTTTACTAAAAATAATGATCTTTACAAAAGTTATTACCTTATTAATTTATCTTGAAAACACATCATTTGGTTTAATTATCTTTCATAAAAAACGGAATATTCATTTTATAACTGAAAACCATTCAGTTTCGAAGTAAATAATCATTATATTCATTTTTCATCACCAATTTTTGACAATTATTTAAATATTTAATGTTTTAATACTTCAGTTACAACCATCGAAGAAAAATTATTTTCTCAATTTTATATACGAAACGCAATTTTTAGTAAAATAGTTTAACTTAAAATGAAATATATTTATTATACATTAACAACTCGAGTATTATTTTAATGTTAAGTTCTTTTTAAAGAAATTAGAAGCTCTCAATTTGAAGCCAGTTGGTATGATATATTACCTCTCATGATATAAATTTTACGCTGTGACGTCATAGTCACGTATTACTTCTGATGTGTTAAATTTTTTTATTAAATGTTGTATTAAGATATTAAAATTTTAATATCCATAAAATGAAACATAATGTACGTAATTTATCTTCATTTCAAATATAAATTAAGTTATAGTCATTATAGTTATAATTATAGTTATGATAGTTAAGTTATTATAGTGCAGGTAAAGATTATCAAACTTTGAATATTTAAAATTACGTAAACCTTGTATGTTTTTCAAATGTTAGACCAACATTTACTTGTAGGAAATAGATAAAGAAAAAACATACGAAATAAAAAATCTTCTTTTTGTTCCTAATAGATGGGTTTATGGCAATACCGAATTAAATAAGCAATATACTGCCATTTACGAGATTAAACAATTTATTATTCCACTGAATTAAATGTAAACAGAAACTAATCTAATGCGGAAACCATTCTAAGATTAATGGATTTAAAGGATGTTTTAACTGATTATGCAGGTGGTATGATAGGAGGTGAAATTTCCAACAATTTCTGTGAACTAGGTCAAAATACGGCTGTAGAGGTGGGGGTGAAGATAGGTTTAAATACCTGAGAAGAGTTTAAATGCAAGACAGTAGACAGAAGGCATAAGTTGCTAATGCATTTCCATGAAAAATGTCACGCAACCAGCGTTGCCAAATTGTGAATCGAAATAATACGTCAATTAAATTTAAAATTTTACGTTACTCTAAATTAATGTTAACAATCCAATATAATCACAATTTCAATTCATATTTTTTTAATTACAATCATCAAAAATAAAATTCTACATCCTTGTTATTCTACCTGTGTACGCACAAAAATTTCATTCTTATTCCTTCCTACAATTCATCGTTAATCAGAGATACTTCCAGCATTATTAAAATTGTAATTCGTTCTTTTTATAGAAATGAGATTTGTGAATTGTCAATCAAATTATAATGTTCAAACTGTCGTCTTATTAATGTTATATTTAATTTTTTTATTCTGAGTTATACAACTTAAATGAGAGTGATGCGTCATTGACAAGTTAGATGATAATTATATACGTTCATATATACGTCCATAACAATTTTAAAGAAATTGCATAATTTTATTGTTCCGAATATATATCTTATTACAACGTGACATCATATTAAGCAAAATTGAGAAGAAGAAACCTTATCTCTATGATAAATGAAGTCATAATATGGAAGAATAGCCTTAAACATCATTAAAAGAAATAATTCTACTCTTCTTTCTTCATATTAAAGTCTCTATAACGTAAAAAATTGAAGTAAAAAACGCTGTGACGTCAAAGTCATGTAATATCTATGCTTGAGTTTAAAGGGATTTTGATATACAAAAACTTTTGTAGCGACAAAAGATGATAATTTTTCATCGTCCTCAATATATCGACACAAAGAAATGAGTAATGAATTTTATAAATAAAACGTAGGAAAATGGTATTTTAATTAAAATCAATTATTAAGGGTAAGGTAACGCCACCAATGTTAAAAGAAATCCCTCTCACAAAAATTCTGAAAAAAATTTAAAATGTTCTCCTCTACACCCACTATCAGTAGCTAAAATATCAGGTATACAAATACGATTGTTTTTGAGTTATAATTTTTAAAGTTGACTACTTTAACATGGAGAAATGAAACTCTCATGTTAAATTGGTCAACTTTAAAAATTTATAACTCAAAAACTAGATCGTATTTGTGTACCTGATATTTTAGCTACTGATAGGGGGTGTAGAGGAGAACATTTTAAATTTTTTTCAGAATTTTTGTGAGAGTGATTTTTTTTAACATTAGTGGCGTTACCTTACCCTTAATTATTATAAAACCCAAATATAGGATATATTATCAGTCGAGTCGTTCTGTGACCACATGTATAGAGAACTGAACATGTCCAAATATGCAAATGAATATTTTTTTTTGGATTTGTTTTCTAGATTGAAACTAAAATTACGTAATTTATTCTTCTTGGTATTAAATTAAAGTAAATTGACAAATAAATATAATTATAGTGAATTAATCTGCAAATATTGCATATGATTATCAACAATTTTACGATTCAACTTCTAATTTATTGCAAAAATTATTTCATTTACGAACGATGCTAATTTCACGTTTTTTAAATTGCTTTTTTATATATATATATATATATATATATATATATATATATATATATATATATATATATATATATATATATATATATATATATATATATATATATATATATATATATATATATATATATATATAATAACAATCTTTTTGAACATTACATTTTATTTAGACGCTATGTTTCCTCAATATAATATATAATTTAATTGATTATTTTAATTATAAATTAATCGATTTAGGAGAGTTGATATATTAGTTTTATAATTTTTAAAAATTGAATTTTTTATTATGTGATATAGAGTTATGTTATACTTTGAGGTTAATTTTTTACGATATTCTTCTACAATTTACACTTATATCACGTGTAATGTAAATTCGAATCAAATTATGGTAAATAAAGAAGTAATAATCGATATATTAATTCCCTAAATGAAAGTGGAATATTGCATTGCAATATTTTGATGTGAATTTTATTATTTTTATGAAATTACAGGAAGGAAAACTCTTATATTTTACTTTTATTTCATTGAAATAATAATAAAAAAAAAATTATTTAATTTTTTGGACTTGACAGTTCAATATAATTAAAATTTAAAACAATGGACAGAACGAAACGACATACGTTCGAAAACTAAACGTCGACTAAAGAAAAGTAAGTTAAGTTATTCAGTTAATTAATTACATTAATTTTTAAAGGCCAATTGCTGCTTGTGAGTTAGATTTGAATCTAAAATAAATAGCCATGACTTGCAAGTTTTATAATAAAAATGTGGCAAATTTATGCAATTAGTTCTTTTACTTTATCACATGCGACAAGTTATTTTATCCATTTCAATTTTCACGATTTTATCATACCTTGTAACGTATCAGTATTGCAATACAACGTGTCTATTGATTGTATAGTTTATTCTCTATTATATAAAAATTAAGGTTGACGTTATTTAGTATATAAATAGATTTGTTTCAATATGCTCCAAAAATTCAAAAATTCTCAAATTTCTGTAGTTTAAAACAACCTATGTATAAAAATATCCTTTTGGATAAAATTATGGAAAAGATTGTGAATTTCAAGTTTGCATCCCAGAATTGTAACTTTGTCATAATATATCTCCTAAAAAATACGATCTATATACTCTGTATATAATAGCTTTACAAAAGTCAATAAATTATTCTTTTATCTTGAAAACATATTATTTTTTTTTAAATATTTCTCATAAATAACAGAATATTTATATTTTAACTGCAAGACAATCAAGCCATTCAGTTTCGAAGTAAATAATCATTATATTCATTCCATACATCATCAAATTTATGGTAATTATTTAAATATTTAATGTTTTAATACTTCAGTTCATCGAAGAATAATTTTTTTCTCAATTTTATTTACGAAACGCAATTTTAAATAAAATATTTTAATTTAATATGAAATATATTATTATTACGTTTAACAAATCGAGTATTATTAAATTGTTAAGTTCTTTTTAAAGAAATTATAAGCTCTCATTTTGAACCCAGTTGCTATGACATATCATCTGTCATGATAAAAATTTCACGCTGTGACGTCATATTCACGTATTACTTCTTGTGTGTTGAATTTTTTTATGAAATTTTGTACAACGATATTAAAATTGTAATCATATCCAAAAATTTAAATTTGATTTACGAAAATTATTTTTATTTCAAATATAAAGTTAGTTCTATTTTCTTTTATAGTGCCGGTAAAGATTATCAAACCTTGAATATGTTATGTAACCTTGTATGTTTTTTCAATGTTTGACCAACATGTTCTTGTAGGAAATGGAAAAAAAACACATTTGAATAAAACATCTTTTAGTTTTTAGTGGGAGGGTATATTAGTATAGCTCCCTGGCAATACCGAATTAATTAAGGTAGAAAAAATGCATCCCATTCATGAAAATTATGAAAAAAAAAAATAGAATGTTCTCCTCTACATACCTTATCAGTAAGTAAAATATCAGGTATACAAATTTGAGCTAGTTTTCGAGTTATTAATTTTTAAAATTCACTAATTTAACGTTGGGAAATGGATTTTCCAGGTTAAATTAGTCAAATTTATAAATTAATAACTAAAAAACTAGCTCGTTTTTGTATATCTGATATTTTACGTACTGATAAGGTATGTAAAGGAGAACATTTTAAATTTTTTTCATAATTTTCATGAATGGGATTTTTATTAACATTGGACGTGTTATCTACAATATATTGCTATTTACGAGAGTAAACAATTTAGTAAACAATTTGAATGGAAACGGAAATAAATCTAACGTGGAAACCAGTGTATTATAAGTTTATTCAAATTCAAATTCAAATTTTTATTCAATCATTTTGGTTGTACATAGACGAACTTAGATCATGTCAAGTAAAAAAAAAACAAACAAACGAAAAAACACAATTAAACAGACAAAGCAAAGCACATCACAACAATCACAGTGCACACAAATAACATATAAATACATTTTAACTATATAATCTGAATTTTATACATCTATTACCATGATAAATAATTTAACATACATTTTTTATATTTATTTGAGTTAAAGAGAAATCATATGTACAATAATATTAATTATATTAAAAATTCCTGATTATGTTTTCAGGCAATTTAGCACAAAAAAATGCTTTGACTGAATAAAATTCTTTTTCAATTAAAATTCGTTTCAATTTGTTTTTAAATGCTTTATCACTTTCAATATTTCTAAGACTGGATGGTAAAAAGTCATATATCATTGCTGACTTATACATGGCACTATTTTCAAAAAAGCTTGATTTGTGAATGCCTATTGCTACTTTATTGTTATTTCTCGTATTATATGAATGCATGTCATTATTCTGAGTATAGAGACCGGAATTGGTTCTTTTGAATAATGCACACTTTAGGATATATAAACAAGGGAGAGTTAACATTTTATTATCTTTGAAATATGATACACAGGTATCACATTTTTTGAATCTTAACATGGTTCTAAGGGCACGCTTTTGTAAAATAAATACTCTATTTAATTGACTCGCGCTACATCCCCAATTAATTAGACCATATGTTAAATGTGAATAAATATAGGCATAATATATAGAGAATAAAGTGTCTTTTGACACTGAATCTCTTAACGTATATAATATGAAGTTTCCTGAGTTAATTTTTTTGCTTATTGCATTTACATGTATTTCCCAATCTAAAGTTTCTTCTATATTTAATCCGAGGAATTTTGTAAATTTGATTCTTTTAATAATTTCTTTTTTTGTTTTTAATAAAAGACTATATGTTGGTGGAGTTCTTGCAGTATGAAAATGCATATAAACTGTTTTTGAGGCATTTAGGACAAGTTTATTTTTATAAATATTGGATTTAAAGGATGTTTTAGCTGATTATACAAGTGGTATGATAGGAGGTATAATTCTCAACATGTTGCTTCCAGTAATCGAACCGTGATAAAAATACGAATAGGGATGCGAGTGAAGATGGATTTAAATATGAGAAGGTGCAAGACAGTGGACAGAAGGCATATAGTGCTAATAATTTGCATTTAAATTCAAAAAATATTGCGCGAACAGCGTTGCCAAATTGTCAATCGAAATAATACGTCAATTCAATTTAAATTCTATGTTACAATAAATTCATATTAACAATCCAATATAATCACAATTTCAAATTAAATTTTTATTTACTTATTACAATAATAAAAAATGAAACTGTACGTTCATGTTATTCTGCCTGTGCACGCACAGAAAAATTTCATTCTTATTCCTTCCCACAATTCATCTTTGATCAGAGGTACTTCCAACATTATTAAAATTATAATTCGTTCTTTTTACAATAAAGAGATTTGCATATATTCAATCAAATTATAAATTTCTAACTGTCGTCTTCTTAATGCAATATTTAATTTAATTATCCTGAGTTCAATAACTTAAATGAGAGTGTTGCGTCATTGACAAGTTAGATGATAATTATATACGTTGATATGCCCATTATAATCTTAAATAAATTGCATGATTTTTTGGTTTCTCTTATATATAAATCTTATAAAAACATCATATTAAGCAAGATTGAGACGAAAAGACATTATCTGTATGAAAAAAAATGTTGTACGGAAGTCATATATATGTTACTATTATTTCATTGTAATAATAAAACATTTTTTTTTTTTTTTTTGGACTTGACATTTGTTCATTATGTATAAAATTTAAAATAATGGACATAACGAAATGACATATGTTCGAAAAATAAACGTCGACAAAAGAAAAGTAACTAAAGTTAAGATTCATTACATAATTATGTTATTTTTTAAAGGCCAAATGCTGCTTGTGAGTTAGATTTGAATCTAAAATAATTAGCAATTAATTTATAATTATTATAGCTTTATAATTAAAATATTGCAAATTTATGCAATTTATTCTTTTCAATTCATGCGACAAATTCATTTTTCCATTTAAATTTTCACGATTATATCCTCCCTCCTAAAGATTCCATATGGCAATTCAACGTGACTATTATTTGTATAATTGTTTCTTTTCTATATAAATTAAGGTTGACGTTATTTAGTAAATATAGTTTTTGCAATACTCTCCAACAATTCTCAACCATGATATATATATATATATATATATATCAAGTCAGGATGTTCTGACACCGACCATCCTGACTTGGGGTTTTCCATGGTTCCCCCTCGACTACAATGGCTAATGCCGGGATGGATAAAATAAGTCGGCCATGGACGCAGTGCAAACTACAGCACCTGTCGATAAGACTCTGTCTTGACGGGACAAGAATACGGAGATGCACACAAGCAAAAAAAAAAAAAAATATATATATATATATATATATACTGTATATATATATTCATATCTGTTTTATTTATGTGTATTTCACTTATGTATTAATAAGTATTTGCTTTGTTTTAGTGTATGGTTGATTTATTATATTTAGTGCCTTGGTTATGTAACCATTGCTACATAAATATTAATTTGAATTTGATATAAACATCCTTTTGGATAAATGTATTGAACAGATTGCGAATTTCAAGTTTGTATCCCAGATTTGCAATTTCCCTCCCTCCTAAAAATACGATCTCTATCCTAGCTTTACGAATGTAAATAAATTATTCTTTTATCTTGAAAACCTATTATTTTGCTTAAATACTTTTCGTGAAATTACAGAATATTACTGACTGAAAGCCATTCAGTTTTGAAGTAAACAATCATAATATTCATTTTCCATGATCAAATTTATGATAATTATTTAAATATAAACGGAAATGGATCTAATGTAGAAACCAATCTGAGAATATTGGATTTAAAGGATGTTTTAGCTGAATATGCAGGTGGTATGATAGGATGCTTAATTAATTCTCAACATGTTGCTTCCTGTAAACGAACCGTGGTAAAAATACGAATAGGGGTGTGGGTGAAGATGCATTTAAATATCTGAGAAGGGTGCAAGACAGTGGACAGAAGGCCTAAGTTGCTAATGTATTTCCATTAGAAATATGGCGCTACCAGCGTTCCCAAATTGTCAATCGAAATAATACGTCAATTAATGTTAAATTTAAAATTCTACGTTACATAAATTAATGTTAACAATACAATAAAATCACATTTTTTTAAATTACAATCATATAATGAAATTCTTGTTCCATGTTCTTCTGCCTTTGTACGCACTAATAAATTTCAATTTTATTCCTTCCCGCAAATTATCGTCGATCAGAGTTACTTCCGACATTATTTAAATTTTAATTCGTTCTTTTTACAGAAATGAGATTTGTGTATTGTCAATCAAATTATAATTTGATATATAATTAAACTTTCGTCTTCTTAATGCATATTTAATTTAATATTCATGAGTTATGTTACTTAAATGAGAGTGATGCGTCATTGACAAGTTAGGTGATAATTATATACTTTCATACGACCTTAATAATTTTAAAGAAATTGCATAGTTCCGTTAATATATCTCATTACAACAATTGTGACATCATATTAAACAAGATTGAGAATAAAGACATTATCTCTATGATAAATGTGTTGTACTGAAGTCATAATATATAAGAATAGCCTTGAACATCATAATAAAGAAATTATTTTTTTCTTCTTTCTTCATATTTAAGGCTTAACCTGAGAAATTTGGACGAAAAATTCGCTACAACAGATTTTCTTTAAATTAATTTTGTGGACTCACAACAATCGTCAAAGTAGCTCTGAATTTTTTCGGAATTTTTTAACCGTTGGTTTAATTAAAATTAATTTATTTAAATGAGAATTTTGTATCCTTCCAATGTTAAATTTGTTAATTAGCATTGCAAAAAAACTCCCCAACAGATTCTTTTACTTTTTTTTTTTACTAAAACCTAATTTTTTAGACTATTTTTCTGAATTGTTTTCATATATTTTGAACCGTGGCGATGATCGTTTCCTATATTTGATGAGAAATGTGGCAACGTTCTCAAGGACTGATGTCACCACCCCCTCCTAAAAATTTATGCGTATTCCAATGCAAACAGTGTTGCCACTATAGCCACGCCTCTTGACCTTGACAGACAAATTCTCAGGTTATACCTTAAGTTCATATAACGTAAAAAATTGAACTAAAAAACGCTGTGACGTCACAGTCATGTAATATTTGTCACATTGCTTGAGGGCTCGTGAGTTATGAAAACTTCTGTAGCTTCAAAAGATGATAATTTTTTATCGTCCTCAATATATCGACACAAAGAAATGAATAATGAATTTTATAAATAAAACGTAGGAAAATCGTAATTTAATTAAAATATTATTTATTAATAAAATCAATTATTTATTATAAAACCCAAATAAAGGATATATTATCAGTAGAGTCGTTCTGTGACCGCATGTATAGAGAATTGAGCATGTCCAAATATGCAATTGAATATTTTTTTTTAGATTTTTTTTCTAGACTGAAATTAAAATTACGTAATTTATTCTTCTTCGTATTAAATTAAAGTAAATTGACAAATAAATATAATTCAAGTGAATTAATCTGCAAATATTGCATATGATGATCAACAATTTTACGATTCAACTCAGAAATTATTCCATTGCGAACGATGCTAAGTTCACGTTTTTTATATTGCTATTATATAATAACAATCTTTTTATATATATCATTTTATTTAGACGCTATGTTTCCTCAATATAATAAATAATTAATTTAAATAATTTAATTATAGATTAATTGATAGAGAAGAGTCGATATATAATTTTTACAATTTTTAAAAATTGAATTCATTTTAAAATATAATGGACTGAAGTCGATGAAATGAATCTAAAACTTTCTACACTGAACTTCGAATAATTGTTATTTACTTTTAATATTATTTATAACACACGATCATTCGCAATAGAGACCAAATAATTAAAAAATATAAGTTTTATTTCCTGATAATTATGAAAAATTATTTATTGAAACGTACTGTGTTTTCATTAAAATTTTTCGAAAGTAATAAAACCTCCACCATAATTAAATAAAAGACGCACTTTCAAAATAAAAAGTCTAAAAATTGTAATAATTTATTTTAAATGTTATTTACGCTCCTTCGTAATAAAATCCAAATAAGTTCATCAAAGACTTTATTACCAGATGGTCATGATAATTTATCTGTGATGTTTTTTATAATCTTGGCTAATGAGCCCCATTTTTTTATTGTTTTTTTAATCTGTACGTCCACAATTTTATTCCCTATAATTTTATATCTAAAAATATTTATAAGTAACATAAGAAGTATTTTCTATATAATCTACGTGCTTACATCTAGAACGATTGATGCATGCATAATTATCTGTGCTTTGCTAATGAGCCGCAACTTTCTATGGTTTCAGTATAATGTCATATCTCTACGTTTACAATTTTAATATTCTTCATAATTTTATAACTAAACATAAATGCATGCCAAATGCCTTTTTTTATAATTCACGTGCTTCGTCCAGATAGATTGATGTTTTCAATATAAATGATTGTAAATCTGATTTATCTAAGATTTCATTATATCTGGAGTACATAATCTACAATTTTTTTTATCTAGTATCATACAGTGATACATTATATTAACAAAATTACGTAGATAGCGAATAATGTAATGCAATAATGAATACGATAAGATCCTCACTATTTACGTATACATATTATTTTGATATACCCGTATATGGGTAAATCTCAATTATCAGAAAAACAATTAAGTATTGAGGTACGAGTGTATCCAGAGAGCTTTTAGATTTCGAGGGCTACATATATCTTCCGATTTATCTTAGTGTTTTCTCCATATATTTTTAGTACTATTGAATATTGCATAAATTCATTGCATTTAATACATGATTTTTATATATGTTTATACGAATGCAAAATCGAGATTCAACGTCTAAAAATTACGATTTAATTTCATTTTATTAAATATACATTTTAAAAATTGAATTAAAAACGAATCAACTAATATTTTTATTAAAATCAAAATTATGTGAGTTTTCTACAAATTATATTGACAGAGATATAAGGCAAGAGCCATTCAATGTAAGCTCTCTGCACAGAGTTTCAAATACTAATTCTTAGTGTGCGGAATTTTGTGGCGTTCTGGTTAGAGTAAAAAGTCATTCTGTGCTCGTATGTAAAGTTCAGGGCATGTCCGGACATGCAATCATGCAAATAATTAAAAAAAATCTTCTTGTCTCACAAATAATTACGTATGTAATTCTACTTGTTAAATTCTAGTAAATTGATAAGTAAATATTCATGTTTTATCAATATATTTTATATTTTTAGTGACTACGATAATTATCCCATTAAAAATATAAACACACGATTTTTATATTTATTTAAAATAATTTAAAATTTCAAGAATATAAGAAAAACTTGCACAATACCTCAATAATAATAATAGCAATATAAATGTTAATTGAGCAGCAGAAAAATATACGTTATTCAACTAACTCTTTTACAAAAATAATACAAGTGCTCAATGGGTGACTAAAAAAAATACCATTCAGTAAGTTTGCAGTCACCTAATTAAAAATAAACATTTAATTAATTAGATATTTAAAAATTTAATCAACTATTTCGTCATTATATGTTACGACATTTTTTCTCGGTAAAAAATATAATTTAGCAGTTTTTCAAAACATTTATGTAAGTAAAAAAGTCGCCATTATGTCATAAAATTGACTTTATTTGTAAAAATGACTTTGAATTTAATTTATTATTTACGTTAAATAAGAAAGATCTATATTATTTTGAACAAGTTATGTAATGTGTATTACGGAAGTAATTTTACTTAAATTTATTTTATCATTATTGAATCTTAATCAAGTTTATTTTATTGTTGGGTAACACCCAAATCGTTTCAAATATTTTCAAGTTTTATTCACAGAAATTTAATTTTTCATTGATTTATTTTGAACTTTTACATTTTGTACAGGACAAACATAAAGTTTATTACAAAATAACACACAATATCCTTCCAATACATGTATGTTCGTGTTTTGTGCAAGTTAGCAGAGATTTCGTAATGTCTTCTATACGCAGATAAACTATATTAACGGTAATAAATAACGTCTATAAATAAATCATGTTTTGGAGATTTCTTCAATTTGCCAGGCTTAAACGTAAACTTTCAATGCAATTTTTATTAAACAATTAAAGAATTGGTTATTTCGGTTTGCTAATATTTTGTGTAGTTCAACCTCTATGGTCCTAAATAAAAAGAATAAAAAGAATAACTTACAATAAATAATCCTTGATCGGTGCAATAAATTATTAAATTAATTCTTAATTTGCATTATTAACATTGATACTATACATATTGAATTAATTTATTTATTCAATTAATTTATTAAAGAAAAATTATTTATGTATTTCGTATCGGCCAATAAGGTTATATTTGATAACCTTGGCTGATCTTGTAAATTAAAATATGAGCAATAAAAAAAAAAAAAAAAATTATTTCTTCGTTAAATAACATTAAACAAAGTTGCGAAAATATGTATAGCGTAAATATTTTTTTCATAAATAAAGGAATATATTTTAAATATATCTTGTTTCTATTGAATCTTTCGAATTTAAATTCTGAACAGTCATCAAAATTTTTGAACACTTTTCCATATATTTAATATACAGTGTGATCGTTGTTCGATTCTTCATGTATTTCAGTTTTATTTGCTATGTAGGTGTTTTTATAAATAATAAGGTATTGTCACAAATTAAACTTTGTATTATCTCGAATTATAGAGAAATGGGTTTTCGCCTTTCGGTACTTCCTATTGACTTCATAATTTTTCTACATTCTCAAATACGTCTGTAATCTAATATGATAAACTTTATATACAAAAAAATGGAAGATAATTTTCATAACATTTAGCCAAGCTATATAATACAATATTTTTATTTGTTCAAAAAACGAAAAATCTTATACGTTATAATATAATAATATTATTATAATTAAGTCGCAATTAATATTATCATTACTATAAGATTCAGTACTATTTTATTACAGTTATTTTTATTTCAAAAAGTATATAATTTTTCACACAGTTCTAAATATTTTTTACATCAGTGTTACATTTTTTTACATTTTTTTTTTTTTTTTTTTTTGATGATCTAAATTTTAGTTATTCTAGAAGATATTGATGAAAATTTTGCACGTTCAAATGAAATTTAACACCAAACGTCTAATGTTTTAAATTAGTATTAAAATTTTTATTCTGAAATATAATCCTATTCTAATTCTTGAATGAAAATATCTTATAAGCACATTGCAGTATAAAATTAAAACCAAATGGCAACCAAATTAGATTTATGAGTTAATTATTATAGGAAGATAGTATACGTTGCGGTATAAAGTTAACGAAGAGGGTCACTGAAGTTAAAGAAAAATTAAGTCTTCACTCATCCTTTACACGTTTAATCCTATTGCAACTTCTTTTTACCTCTAACACACATCTTATTTCCTCCTCGCTCAAATTGAAGCCAAAATGGTGATAATATTTTTAACATTTTTTGTTCAATAAGAGGAAAAATGACGAAAGCACAAGTAATTTTTCCCGTTAAAATGGTGCAAAATAGATAGGAGCAAATTACCGAGGAGAGAGCTTAGTAACGAATAAAAAATGAAATACATTTTCAACTCGGGAACATTCGTCGATATTTGTTTAATTATTATTTTATAAAATATTTCTTGGCGGTGAAATCCGAATAAGATACAACAAGCATCTCTACACATTTTTATTTTTTATGAAATCTTTATATGTGTCTTCTTTATTCATTAAATTAAATTGTTGTAAATACCTTGAACAAAGCAATACATTTTATAACATGGAACGAATTAAAATTTAGGTGTTTTAAAATTGTTTTAAAATTTAAACTGACATTTAAGTGCCAATTTAATTTTAATCACATAGCAAACTACCAACTAATACAAAAAGCATAACGATATATAATACGAAATATCGATTTTAATATTCATTTATTATTTAATTTAACTTTATATCACGATAAATACGTGATTATCTCTTATATTGAATGGGAAGATCGTAATGAGCGATAATGTTACTTTACAATCGTTATACAACGTCTAATTAAAAGTAAAACAGTGGAGGACGCTCAAGTTCATTCGCAGATATTTGTAAAATTATTCATTCATGAAAAATTCTAAATTCATATTTCCGATTCAACCTGTATTTACGAACTATATTTATCAGCTTTGCAGTCAATACCATTTTACCATTTTAATGTTCGTGTTTCTAGAAACAAATTTTTTTTTAATTAAACCCTATTGGGTTATATACTTCTACTTACTAATTACATACTACTTTGAAACACTAAACCTTCCAGAACCCTAACTTATATATAATATATATCTTTTTATTATATTAATACATTTATATTCATCGAACACTGAATTGTGTTTTATATTTTATGTTTTATAACTTTTTTATTGTTTTTGTGTCAAAATAGTTCTATATGTACAGTTAAACAAGCCTTAGATTACGCCTGAGATCACAGACTAGACGTCGCCAAGGCGTAGTAATCTTAATTTTTTAAAAATGTCCCACAACAAGGTTATTTTAAACTATGGAATTTTTTAAAAATATTACATGCTTCTATAATATGTATAACTATTGGAAAAAGGTATAAAAAAGTAAGTTTAATTTGATTTCAAAATCGCGTCGCCACCACTTCGACCACTTTGCACCTCTTCCAGACGAAAGCCTGGGGCCAGTGGGGCCGCATGGAGCCGCTGTTGTGACAACACGTCGACACCAAAAATGCTAAAAACTTGAAAAAAAGTGGTGAAATTAAAAAAAATAGGCACCCTTACGCATTTAAAAGTAACATTCTGGATTTATTATAGCTTCTGGAGGCGTATATAGACGTATATTCCGATCTGTCTTTTATTTTAAAACGAACGCCTTTTTTCAGCTCAGCTGATCGGTTAAGTTCGATTCGGTTCGATTTAATTAATCGATTTCGAGCTCCTGTGACGTCACAATAACAAAAATCATGGCAGCGTGCCTTTTCTGTTCTGGTTTTAAAGTTCGCTAAATTAATGAACATTAAACCATGATGTCAGTACTAATAATAGGTTAAAAGTATATTAGATACTTGGGATGGCCGCTAGGCAAGCGGATTGCCGCGCCCACGGCCGTGGCGTTCTCATAAACCGGCAAACTAAACTAGGGATGTGATGTTTTTTTCTAATCGAGCGCCTATCGTTAAAAAATGAAGATCGTAACGCAAAACGGTACTATTTTCTATTCAAAATGTCTTCCATACGTAAACTAAGGTTTGTGATACTGTACGTTTTTGATCTGTCTATATGTTATCTATATTTTGCATTTATATCTAAATGTATCTGTGGACAATTCGTGTTTAATAAAATTAATTAAATATAACGGCTTTATTAAACGGAGAAATCCGAATTTGGATATAATGTAGCTTTATATCTGCACATTTGATATCTCATCAATATTTAGTCTGAAAATTTATCCAAATAACGAAGAAATTAGTAAAATAAAATACTCATCCTGACATTTAGTAGCTAAGGAGTTAATTTAATCTTAATCAATTAGCAGTGATAGTTCTTGATCGAATCGCCAGCTGATTGAAAAAAAACTCCAAAGTGGATACGTCACAATTTATGCTTAAAGCACATTTTTTTACGACTGCAAAAAGTTACTCCGAAACTTGAATTCGTGCTTATACCCAAACATTTGCATTTAATACAACATGTGACAATAATACAATTATACAAACATGTGAGTTAAATCACAATATTCACAATATTAGCAAATGATGGCACTAAAGGCTAATTTTCTATGTTTTTTCATCAAATAACGCCCTTAGTTTATAATATGAGTAAATAGCTCAATTCTGTTTGAATTTTATTCGTCAAATAAAAATATTTTTACATATATTTTTAAAACATTTATACGTTTCAATAAAGAGAATATCAACTTACAAACCACACCATGATATAATTATTTATAATTTAAGTACTTGACACACTGTAGTGAACCTCACTGTGTCTGAACAGTAATTGTAATTCGATTACGGTTCGTCTTAATAAGTTATTAAATTTAATATTATTTTTAATCATATATAGACGATTTCCAATGTAATTTAAATTAACATTATTGAATACAATAGTGAAGATACATTAAAACAAATCTAAGTTTACGCTTGACTATGGTGCCATATATGTTTAGACAGACTGTCGCCCCCTATCTTAGCCATGTTATGACATCCAAGATGGCCGCCGCGCGTAGTGGAATCTAAATTTGAAAATCTGTTATATTGTAAAGAAAGAGTATTAATATCGTTATTCCTTTGAGTCCCAATAACGCACGTAAATTTTTTACTTAATCTTTTTTTCGTACGTCCAAACGTATTGTGGCTGATACGTAAGGGTATCAGCCACATTAGTGAAATAGTGCCTGTGGTGCTTTGCTGGTTATCCGCATCCTTTTTTACTTTGTTTTTTCTTTTGTAATTTGGATGGAATAAAAATAAATAAACAATGATGTAATTTGCCACCTTTTATCTTTTCACCAAAATCGTCTGTTCATTCACCTTACTCGGGATATATGAGTGAATTTATAATGTATTATGTAATGTTAGATTTTCTTTTTTACAACGCAGGGGACGAATAACGTAAAATAATGGAAAATTAGATTTGTGTACAGTTATATGTTTGAAATTCTATCACCATTTTATCACCAACGCGATAATTAATTAAGCTGCAAGTGAGAGAGAGAGAGAGAGAGAGAGAGAGAGAGAGAGAGAGAGAGAGAGAGAGAGAGAGAGAGAGAGAGAGAGAGAGAGAGAGAGAGATAAAGTGAATGTTCTGGTATCTTAACAAAGAACCATTGATGTATAAATAAATTTCAAATAAGCTAACTCTACACTGTACAGTATATAATTATGTATAACTTACGTATCAAATGCCAAAAATACTGCAGGGTAATTATCCGAATTCTTTTCAAATACAGGGATGGTATATAATATATTGCACGATTTTTCTCGCCGTCTTCTTAATACATCAATTAACATATAATTAATTTTGTATTTAACAGTGAATTTAATATATGTTAATTAATTTTTCAAATTCTGAAAACAAGAACAAAACGAGTACCACTTTACGTGTGGTAAAATATCTCTATATATCGTCTTCAATTATAATATAATTTTGTGGTTTAAATTAATTCACATTTCAAGAATTTACATCTCAAACTACGAAGGTATTTTCCCAAGAGTTTATTATCTGACCGAGAGTAAAAATAAACAACAATAATAATGATGACATGGTCCAAAAACTAATTAATAATTATAATTAGATAATCAATATATCTTATTAAAAATAAACCTATCACGCTGATTTTCTTCTCTTCCATAAAATAATACATGCATTACATTACTTAATATCTCTTACTGGGTAAGCCAGCAGCATTATTACCTCGGCCGTCCACAAGTTGCCCTCCAAAACACTCGAGTCTTGCATTTACTACACTCGCTTCAGTTAAACTTCATTGAACTTTTTACCTCAGATTTATAATTTCAATACATTTCACAGTGAATATTATAACTTGTGCACTATGTTTATGGATATTACAGTTGATTTATATTGACATTAGTCTTACTTTTATTATAAATTAAATTATATTTTTATATTCATGATTATAAATTAATAATATACAATTTCAAAATTACGGAACACATAAGCAATTACATATAATATTGAGTTAATAAATTTAAAAAATATAAATATCAATAAGATCGATTTACTAAAGTTGAATTTTTTTTATTAAAGATATTCTAATTGACACCCCATTATATGACTGTTATCCTCCTGATAATAATTTTACATAAAGATTCCATATATTATAATTTTATATAATATTTTGTATTGTACTGAACTTACAGTACGACTATAATTGTTGAAAAAATCATGGAAAATAAGCAAGGAAAGTCATTACAATTGATTATATGACCATAACGATTTATTTGAAATTTACAATTTGGAACCTAGTTGGTAATTTTCGTCCTCAACTGCTCCTTAACACGTCTAACTGTCAGCTTAATTCGTATAATATTTACATAAAAAAAAAAAACATCTCATTTCTTCCTCGCTCAAAGTGAGGATGAAATGGACACAATTTCTAACATTTCCTCTTTTTTTTTTCTTAAAAATGGAGCAAAAAATTTGAGAAAAATGTTCAAATTGATTAATTTATGGAATTGATTTAAACTGACGATAAAATCAAAGGAGAAAATCAATAAAAAATGAGTAAATGGACACTTTTGTATATGGGAAATTTTTTTCACGTAACCTTTTTGGCTTTGTGCACTGTTTTTTTATTCTTTCACCAGTTCTCAATAAACAGCTATTACTATTAATACATATGTATACATTTCGTATAATTTAATGTCCTGGACCTTATAACGATATTAAGATTAGATTCTTCTGCTACAAAGTCTTCAGTGGACAAGTTATTTGAAATTTTTATTGCAGAACTGAACAGAGAGTGCATAGTTCTGTATCAACAATTTTTTCTTTTTAATCCTGGAACTATTTTTTAAAAAATTATTGGAAATACAGACAGGCAATTGAAAATTGTTTTTATTTTAATTTTAATATCACAGCTAATTTTCTAAATTTTACTGTGAACTTCATATTAGAATTTATATTATATAAGTGCATATTTACAATTTATTTGTTGCACGAATACAGAATTTTTACGTAATTTATCATTTTTTTTTTATTTTACAATATAAAATTTTTATATTTTTATTTTCAGTGTTTTTATTTATTTCTTACTATCTTAAGACAGAGAAATTTTTCTTTCTTACTTAATAGACTATTTTTTAATTCATTACAAATACACGCTTGTAACCGAATCTACTAAAAATTAAACACAAAAGGATACGCATAAAAAGCAACTAAATCAGTTAATCTACTCAATTGTACATATAAATATATGATATCATCGTTCTAATTTAGAGAACAAAAGAAAAATTGACGATTAATTTATTGGTATTAAAAACTAACTAGATTTGTGTCACGACAAATACAGCTCCTTTCATACAGATTTTGGAAAATTGTTCTTTGGCTAATTACTGCACGTCTATATTCTTATTCATACAATAAATCAATATATATTCGTTAACTTAATCACTTAAGTAATCAAGTTCATCAAAAACTAAACCACAAAATATATATTAAATGATATTAAATGATATAAAATAAATTTTGCAGCGATTAAAGAAAAGAGTGTTATTTAAAAATAAATAGCAACAATCGATAATTAAGACTTAATCGATTTTTATTTTTCACGGTCTTTATTTCACGATATATAGAATTAGAATATGTCTCTCGTTTTCAGATACCAAGGTATCGATATCCTGCTGGTAATGCGTACTGTTCAGTAAATCTTTGTATATCACTTTTATTAACGATATAATCACACGAAAATAACTTCTATTTTTGGCAAAATTAAGACAATCAATTATTATATTCATCTTATATTAAACACGTATTACAGATCTATATTATTAGGACTAAAGTAGTAAAATAAAGCATGCACATGCTGATCAACACACCCATATACGGTGACGTACTTAATTGTTAGCGAAAGTATTTCTTTGAAATGCGTCTCAAAATATTATGAGGAACATGCAGTAATACCAAAACATTGAATACTGGTACTATGATATTTTACTATTCATTATTACATGGATCGTTCACGTTATTTTCAGATATTTTACTATTCATTATTACATGGATCGTTCACGTTATTTTCATCTTATAACTATTATATACTGAACATTTTAATTACTGTCTAATATATTGTACTTATTGGCAGGCGCGGATCAAGGAAAAAATTTCGGGGGAGGGGCTGACAAATTTGGGGAAGGGGGTTACCTCCATAAAGCTAATGTTAAAAAAAGATGGAGTGGGGGAAGTGCCTATACTGCCCATGTTAAATCCAAAATTTCCGCCCTGGATCCGCGCCTGCTTATTGGTATTATATTTGTTTGTTTTCTATAATGATTTTTAATCCATACAAATAAGTAAAATTGATTTCTCGTCTTAAATATGCTGCATTATTTAATAAAGAAGGTTAGCTTATTTTCAGGACAACCCATACAACTAATACAATTTTTTTTTTAAGTTATCTAATAGAGGCTTGTTTAGTGCATAAGGAAAATTTTAAGATTATTTTCTTCATAAATATTATGTTATATTGTCGTAATGGGGTACTGACCAAAAAAAAAAAAGTTTCAAATTTTTGTCAACATTTCAAAAGGCACGAGAATTTCATGAAGAACAAGCCCTGTTACAGTATTCTAAGACAATTTCCTGATTTTATATGAATTTTTAAAACCTCTCAAAAATGACGTCATAGCATTGAATCTTAAATGGGAAAATAGATCAGTTAACATTGCCAAATCCCATACTTTATATTGAAAATTAAATAAGTAACCAAGACTTCATTTACAAGGTTTTTAGGTGCTAGAATCACGATAATGATAATGAAGGTTTCAAATTTCTACCTCAATAACTTTTCATTGTACATTTTCCCATTTAAGATTCAATGCTATGACGTCATAAAAAAAAGTTTAAAAAGTCATATAAAAACAGCAAATTGTCGTAGAATGCTCTAATAGGGCTCGTTCTTCATAGAATTCACAGTACTTTTTATTAGTATTGCTAACTCAAATACCGGTCAGTACTCCATTGCCAATAATCAATACATAATCAGCATCCATAGGAATTTTGACGACTATTTAATACATAATAAATATTAACAATATTCTAACTGATTTTTTTCAGAACAAATTTATTAAATTTCAATAATGTAACTAATATTTTATAAGAAATGAAAATCGAATAAAAAAATGGAAACACAGTTTAATAACTATAAATATATATTTTCTTAAATAAATAATAAATACTATAAAATAGTATTAATAGTTAAAATTTTGATTGTTCTCTACTTTAATTAATAAAGTATGAACGTATGTGTTCTAATTTATATACATATAATATAATTATCAGTTATATTCTTACACATGATTGTCTCTCAGATAGTAGAAATTCAAACCAAATTTAACGATAGCACAAAATACGATGATATTAAACAATATATAGTAATGGAAGATTGTAATTTACATAAAAATATTTTTATAAATTTTATCAATTTACGATTACACTTCCATATTTTACGTTTTTTTTTTATTTACGATTTTTGTTCCTTCTAAAAGAATTAAAAAGCATATCAACATACTCTTCAATTAAATATAATAATTATAAGATGTACTGTATAGAAATAAAAGTTTCAATAAGCAGCCTACAGCTTGGAACATTTTAAATTTTATGATGAGGCCTGAATAATGTTTCTCTTTAAAATTCGTCCAAAAGTTTAATCGCAATAAATTATACGAATATACCCTTTTACCTAAAAAAAATTCAATTGCAAAAATAATTAATCCACTCTTCACGGAGCATTTTTACTGCAGCAAGGCTTGTGATGGAATTCAATTATCAATAAAAATGTAATGACAACTTCTGCATAACGATGTAAATAATAGAAAAATGAAATATTTAATATTTGATGAAATACCAATAATGTACGTTATATAGCTATATTATCCTAATATTATTACATATTTCAGTTAAAATATTGTTATTTCTTAAGTAAATAGATGTTATAATTTTGAATATATTGATTAAAATAATTTTTCACTTAACCATACGTTTTGATAAGAAAATGACGCTAAAATAAATACACTTTAATCTTCTTCCAATTTACGATTTAAATACGATATAGTATAATATTTGAGTAAATACAAAAAAAATGACAGTAGAAACAGTCTTTTCAAACATTCCTCGAATTGTAACCACTTTTTTTCTCATATATTTTGTTAGTTATATATTAAATAAATAATTAAATTTTATTAACTTCCATTTCATATTGTTTAAATATTTTATTTATCTTCTACATTTAATGCTAAGTAAGATATCAATGTACTGAATTACAATACTACGTAGAGGAATTGTAATGTTAAATTTAATATAACTTACACAAATACATCTCGTAATCCATTCACCTCTCATCCTAGGGGTTTTATTATATGTTTTCTGACCACCCTCATCCCTGTCTGTGTTATAGATTCTAGTTTAAGTAGACAGGTTAGATTTCGGTGAAAAAATCAAAGAATAAAATTTTATCATATGAATTTATTATTAAATATATTTAAGGAATTTTGCTTAGTTTTATGAAATTTGAGGATCATTTAATTGATTAATTTAGATTTTTACAATAATGTAAAACACTGCAAATCATATAAAGATGAATTATAATTGGATAATTGTAAATTAAATTTATAAAAGGAAAACAGTATTGTTGTTTTATGTTTTGAAAATGATCAAGTTTTATTACTATAATCATATGTTATTTTGTTAAACATTTTGTTATTAGAAATATATTTATACATAATTTCAAAACATGCAATGTAGAGAATATTATAAAAATGTTAAGAGAAATTGAACATGTAATTTAATCGTATCGTATATCAGAAGTTTCGCTTCTTAAAATTTTCTAATATACACCTAAAGACTACCCAAACCCTACGCTTGCCTGAATTACTGAAAATGTGTCTCCAAAAAGTTTGTAACTTTGGGAGAGTTTAGTCAATTTACTCCAAATTATTATCAAGTTACGCATGCTTTTATATTCTGCGTAACAGAGCAGGTAGCATTCTTGAAGCCCAGAGGTGTAGAAATTATTTAATTTACAGGGTGTTTTATAAAGACTGTCATGAAATTGCAGGCAAATTAAAGTACGAATTTCGATATTGCATACAATTAAAGTTAAATAACTATATAAACGGAAAATATAATTTAAATTTTATTTTAAGTAACAATTCTTTTTTGACACTAACAAGTGTTATTGAAATAAAATTTAGACATTTTAACTGAAGAGAAAAAGCAAATCTTTACTTATCAAGATTTGAAGACTGAAACAATTCAGTTCAAGAATCAACTTACTCATCAATTTTTAACAATGAAAAATCCCATGCTGGAAATTTCTTTCAATCTACAACGACCTACAAGTCACCTTTCATTTTCCAATGAAGACATCAATCAAGTTGTACAACTACAAGAAAGTTCAAAGGAATTTAGAAACAGATTGACATTTTAAATCAACATTTCAGCATCTGTAAGAGCTTATTCATATACCAGCATCTACATGAAGATGTGAAAAAAATTATATAAGAGATCAACACGACTTCAAGCCGAAGAAAATTTGAACAACCTCATTACATCAGTCAAGACCTACACACGATATGGACCCCTAGTTCTTCAAAATCCACCTGACTTCTTGAAATGGGACTGCATTTAAGACATTCTAAAGGTGCATTTTAACGGAGCAGAGAAAGCGAAAAATTGCATGCCGCAGCCAATCAGAGGCTTGGGACTTCCTCGCCTTTCGAGGAACGATTTTATAACCAACATGGCTGCCATACGAGATTGATGCAAGTTTCTCGCCCCGCTTCGCTCTATGGAAAAGCCTCTGTAATCGAGACTAGTGTAATACCTTCCTTAAGACACTCTGCAAGACATCAGAGAGCTCACACTGCCATCAAGTCTGTCACTCCGGCGATGCTGCCATCGTGTGGCGCGAACTGAAGGTGTACCGTCGGTGCTCATTTGGAGAAACTTTGAGGTAAGTTGTCCAGCCAGTCATGTGGAAAGTCGAGAGTTCTAATTAGGACAGTTTGTTTCAGGTGGCCGTTGATTCTGGCTCGAAAATTAACACGTTAAGTCTCGAAGAAACAAAATGTCTAAATTAAGTTGAATTTTTAAAATTTAATTTTAATTTGAAATATTAAACTTTAATATTGATTTTTTTTTTTTTGTTTCCATGCTTTGTTTTAACTGTAAAATCGTGGTTGTGTTTGTAAATACCCTGTATTAAATAAATTAAACAAGAATCTCTGGTCATTGTTGCAATTAAGTTCAATGAATAACTTTTTTAATAGTCAATCTTTCACAAGCTGAAAATATGACTCATAAAATATTGTTGAATATATTAATTTATTTACGCGTACAAGTAAAAAATATTACCATTACTGAACTTTTTATATGATATTACTCTATATTTCTCTTAACACGTAACTAAAATTTACACATAATTATAATATATTGGTTCATAATAATATGATGTATGTTTAAAAACAGCAAACACACAAAATAGACAATATTGTTATTTACTTTAATTTAAAAAATTACAAATTCTCCATTATAGTCTGTGATAATTAATCATAATTTGAAACACATAAGTTTCTATTTATAGTAGAAATCTAAATTATTTAACTAAAATTTATATAGTCCTGAATGTAAATCATACTAATTTACCTCTCACATTTTTCACCCAGCTAGCCTGCTAAAGAGTCGAAGCTATAGAGAGAGATGAGAGGAGGAAAGGTTGAAGCCACCTTTGGGTGACAAGTAACAACCCTTAGGATGAGAGGAGTATATAAGGATACCGGAATACGAGGTTACTAGGAAATGAAATGTCAGTTTTAAAACAGTTCTCAGTATTTCTTGTTATTATTATAAATATATATTTTATAGTAAACATTATATTGGCAGCGTGTTCTGCAATTTCACTGCAATTCTGATTAATAATTTAATAATTTCGAACAAATTTGGTTGTACAGGACAACATATATCACGTCAAATAAAATAATATACCTACACTAAACATGCAACCACAAAATAACAAAATGAGATCAATTAAAAAAATATATCGTCATACATTCATTTTACATAATTAAGTTAGATATTGGAGACAATTTTCCGGAAATTTCTTTACAAAAAAACTTTTTTACAGAGTAAAATTCATTTACTATTAACAATTGTTTTAATTTGGATTTAAAAAGTGAGTTACTGACAATATTTTTTAAACAGCTAGGAAGAAATTCATATAATTTAGCACATTGATGATATGGATTCTTATCAGCAAAAACAGAGTTATTTTTGCCCATAAGAATATTATCTTTATTTCTGGTATTATGATCATGAAGCAAATTATTTATTGGGAATAATTCTGGATGTTTTCTTTTGAACATTGCGCAAGCCATAATGTACATACTTGGTATTGTAAGAATTTTATTTATTTTAAAATGAGAGACACAGGAATCCTTTTTTTTAAATCTTAACATAGTTCTCAAAGCTCTTTTTTGTAAAATAAATAGTTTATCAATTAATTTATAAGATAAACCATAAAAAATTAGCCCATAGGTTAAATGGGAGTACACATAAGCATAATATATTGATATAAGGGACTCATTTGATACAAAGTCTCTTATTGAGTATAATACAAAATTGACGGAATTAAGTTTTTTTACAATAACATCCACGTGACGGGTCCAATTCAAAGTACGAATACTGCATATCGCATACTGCATATCGTTAATATGCAGTCCAAGAAATTTAGTATATTCTAATCTTTTTAAAGATTAATTATTTAAAGGAAATAGGTTACTGAAATCGATTACAAGATCATTCCTTATCATCTTCCAATGCAAAGAAATTCAGCATTTAGAACTAATTCAAATAGTATTATATATACGATTTATAATTTTCCAATAATAACAAAAGTATTTTAATTATAATTATAAACTAATAAATTAATCTTTAACGCTAATTAAAATACACAATTATTTTAGTAATATGAAAGCACTGATGAACGCAACCCTTAATTAATTAATGTATTATCATTTTCAATAGTTATAATTATTATCTTATAAAAAATATAACGCTAAAGACTTCTATATAAATTATCGTAATATAATTGATTAAATCAATAAAAAGGACGTTAAAATTTTCAATCAAAATACCTACTCATATTTATTGAACTCAAGTGGAAGAGGTCAGTTTTCAAATACCTCCAATTAAGAATTTATGTAAAATTACACAAGAAATTAACTTGTATTATAATAACTTGCTAGATACGCAAGTGGTTAATTATCTATTTTGATTTTTATCGTTATTTTGATCTCTAGTAATTCAGTTTGAAATTGAAAATTTGATTCATCATGATATTGGTATATTTTACCGAATTAGAAGGTATTTGAATATATTTTAATATTTTTTATAAGACGATAATTCTTTTGATTTCTCGGCACTGGATGTGCGTTTTTTGCTTTCCGTCCTCTTGAAATCCGTCTATGATTTTATCATACACAATCTAAGAAGTTCATTTTCTAGGTATTTGATGACTTTACTACACATTTTATCGCAAATGAATTAATATATTTAGAATAAGTTTACATTTCAAATAAGAATATATTTTAATAAAGTATATAAATGAACATTTCAAGAATATAAGATCCAGCTAGTGAGAGCTGAAATCACCCTCTTTAACATCCTATATAGGCTAATTCTTATCTTCTTCCCACAATGAAAACTGAAACATTGCTACGATCTTCGAAAGAAATAAGTGAATTATGACTTTAATATTTAAAAATTACGACTTTAACTAAGTTTTAAATGGTAAATTCAATAATATAATGATAAGAACATTCTTGTTCCAATTATTTTTTAATTTAATTGTTTTAGTATCATTAATTCACGATTAATTATAATAAACATAAATGTTAATTTATAAATGTATATATTATTTCATACATACGTTTAAGTAAAAAAAATATAATATTAACGCTAACCTCTTCTATATATGCAATTATTTTAATATAACAAATTTACAAAATTATTAATTCATTATTAAATTAACTTTTACACAAATAATTAGCAGCATATCCCGCGCAGGCTAACTTATTTTAATGTTTGTTTTTTTTTACCATCAGATGGACCAAAGATCTCGAGTTAGTCATATTAATGACAATAAAATAATTTGTAATCAATGTATTTAAATTTTTACATAAAAATTGAATACAATAATAATTTTATTCACCTCTAAGCACGGGAAAGTGTATATTTTCTTGAGCTTGAATATTTTGTCTCGAAGACTTAATATTTTTTCTAGAAATTCGTCTGTTGTTTTTACTGTTTATAGTTTTATGTTATAGTATATAGTTATAGTTTTATGGTATATACATTTTACGACGTTACCAACAATGAAATAAATTATTTACTATTATATATAATTTTAAGATTTCTAATTTTACGTAACTTAAATGGGTTAAATGAGTTCAATGTACGTATTGTTATAGCCAATTTACAATAATTTTAGAGTAATGAAATTCTTAATATTAGTGATATTTTATTAATGTAGTTCTTTTTCTGATAAACACACATGACCTACTACATTAATTAATTTATTTTCATCTACAGATATAATTATTATAGTGCCATTATTTATAGTATTGTTATGAACAATGTAAAATTTAACAAATACTGTACTTTAATTACTTATAAATAACCTTTCTTACATTATAATATCATAAATAATATTCAGCAGAAAAAATGGGGCAAAAATCTGTCTAGTTTAAGAGATATATATAACATACAGGATACTAATAGTAAAAAATATCACTGGAAATCTGGCGGCCATTAAACAAATCAAGTCAAATCAGCATCTTTTTCAACTAAAACAATTATTATCTCAAAAACAGGACTGAATAATTTCTTTTTTACTTCAGAAAGTGAACAGTCATTTTGTACTGTATGATCTGATCTAAATTTTATATTTTTTACCATAAAAAATAATTACACTAGTGACAATAATTATTGAAGAGTGGTGCATTTGAACGGGTCACGTGACATCACCGAAGTCTAGTAACGTCAAGTGTTGTTAGTATAGTTGGATGGACGACTATATTTGACAAGAAACACGTTCCCCACCCAAGGATAAATTGTTGCACTTTTATGACTTTTTTTAAAGCAATTATGAAATATACATTAGCACTTGTAGCAATACCAAATAGCGGGGGGGGGGGGGGGGGGGAGTTGAGACGACTTGCGACTCTTTTAAAGGGGAAAAAAGTGTGAAACCTTCTCCAAAAAATCTGAAATATTTGTAATCCTTATAGGTAGCAGACGAATAATGTATTTTCGAAAGAAAAATAATCAGAAATTCAATTTCAATTTTTCTTATATTATATAGCATGTCATTGCTTAAAGTAATATTTTAATTTGATTCCATTTTAAAATTCTTCTATAAGTAACGTAATAAATTAAGACATTTATTAATTTATTTCAATTACTTACAAATATTTACGTAAAAATCCACATAAACTCAAAAATAATGTGAATTTAATTCACTGATATCACGTCTCTCCGAACGATCAAAATGCTGTAGTTCTTTGAATTAAAATATTATTAAATAATATTTGGAGTTACAACTTTAATATTTTAATATAAAAATATATTGCTATTACATTGTTCTGTGTATTCTTTCTGTCCTCGTATTATACAGTATTTCTTTTATTCATCCACTTTTAACATTAAAATTTTATATTAACTTTAATTTTTAAGACAAATAGAGATAAGCCACTCCAATTATAATGTATCGATCTATTTAAAGGCAAGAAATTAATTTACAAATCTATAAAGAAAATTGTTATTCTGCATCCTTATCACAGAAATGTTATGATGAATTTTGGAAACTCTCTGAGTCTAACTAATAATTATTATTAATGGTTGAAGTTTGGCATGGAAATTATTTTATATAGTAAAAAAAGTATTATATAAGAACATCTGTACATTTTATTATTCCTAACAATGCACGTAATAGTTTCCAATACAATGATTCATTGTTGGGTCTCCAAAAAATTATTTCAGTGAAGTGATGCAATTGAAATAATAATAAAAACGTAAAAAACATATTATTTTATAAAACCTAATTTCCTGTGATTAAAATAACAATAACATTGAATGAAGTTACGAAAATTAAAAGTTCTTCTTTTACGATAAAGATTTAGCATTAATATTTTACACTTTGAGACACCACGAACATCACCCTTGCTCTCTGGTTAGGACCATTGTGTTCTAAAATGAAAAAGATGTAAACTTATATTTAATGATGAAAATGTCCTATTTACAAAACTCCACCGGTAAGAAAGTAATGAAGTACGTACGTAACACTTACTATTTTAATAAATATCAAGTAATTTTTAGCTAATTAGAAATAATTTTGACAATATCTTATAGAGAGCATGATAGGTGATCTACATTTTAATTAATGAACGAATGAAAATTTAATTGTATTTTGATATTTATGGATCTCCTTTTAATAGTTATAAATAATCAATTTATATAAATTTATTAATTTCTATTTTTATGTATCTACAAAATGTGCGGCTTAAGATGTGGTTTCTTCAGTTTAAGAAACGAATACATTATAATCATTTATATTTTTATATACACAATTATCTCTTCTATTTACGCAAAAACACATAATTAATCTTTAATATTCTATTTTCAATATATATTTTTAGCAACACTGCGAAGTGTTTAATACTATTATAAGGCAAAACTTGCATGGTTTTTCAAATTTACGATATTATTCGATCGAATAGAAAATTATAGTTTGTAATGATAATATGACAAATTTAAAGAGCATATTTTTTTAGTTTATTTTAATTAATTTAACTTAAAAAATCTCCACCAAGTCCTTAATACAAGAATATTCTAATCATTTTACAAGATACTGAAGCTCGAAAACCGAAACAGCTGCAGCATAAATTAAAAAAATACAGTTTAATAACCATTGAAAATTTGTTTGACTCATCCAGGTACTCTGAGAACTATAATTCACGTTAAAGCTCAAAATCTCATTCGAATGTCAGACATTTTACTATAAATGGCACTCTATATACGTCTACTATAGTAAAAAAGTTAATAAATTATAGAACTTCATATATCAGTGTAATAATATTAAGAGTTATGTTTGAAATCTTAATTGGCTAACACTAAGGTCCAACCTCGCATCCTTACTAATTAAAAAATATACAACCTTATAGCAAAATGTCATCTTTCTCGTCATGATATATAACTGTAATTGTAAGCGATTCACAATATTGTCAATACATAGACAAATGCTTGTAGATTTTACCTATAGTTAATACTATCGTCATTTTAATTTTTGTATAGAATTTTAACTTTAGTTTTAATACTATTATTTACTATATATTATTTATTTATTTATTTATTTATTTATTTATTTATTTATTTATTTATTTATTTATTTATTTATTTATTTATTTATTTATTTATTTATTTATTTATTTATTTATTTATTTATTTATTTATTTATTTATTATTTCACCCAACTAATACATGCATATCAATATACATACATTTTAATTAAGGTGCGGATAGCAAGCAAAACACCAATAAGGTGCTAATACACAGAATTATGAATTATTAATTCATAATTATTGTTATGAATTAAACGAAGGCTTTAATTACATAATAATGTTAAATCCTTAATAAATAGTTTTTTACAATTATATTATTGTAAAAATGACACTGCATTCCAATCTTATTTCAATGCAAAGTGAATATCCTCCGATCTATGACTCTTAATTTGTAAATAATAATTACATTACAAATTACACAAATATTATTTTTTTACGATCATTTTAATATTACTCATTTTTATAAAATCAATCTAAAAATACGATTCTTTCAAGACATTAATTAATATTTTGTAAAATTTCTTACAAGAAAATTTCATATCTGTGTAACAAACAAATGAAATGTAATGAAAATATGCACGCAGTAATTAGAAAATTTGTATCGTATCCTACCAGTTAAATTTAAACACTTATATTAAACTTAATTAAACCTCTAGTATACACATGGTGAGTCTAATATTTTGTTTGATGAAGCAATTGGCAATGCATTACCTTCTGCTAATGTATTATACTATATCCTAAATGTTTTGATACTTTATATTGCATATAATGTCTATTGTTTCCTGTATTCTGCAATCAAGACAATTTAATTTTCCTCCTCTGCTCGAGATTAAAGCTCATAGAGACCAAAACGTTTAAAAATTGTGACGTTCTAAAAATGAATTATGTATTCTATAATGATGAATAATAAATAAAATAATAACTTTATTATCAAAATGGTAACATTATTGCTGAAATGAGATCGCTATTTTCACTTAAGCCTAAATAATTTATTTCTATAAGTTTTTTTAGGGTTGCAAATCCTGTACTTTGATAAAAAGAATTATAATTTGCAAAGCTGAACATAACATTACAATTATACGCCACTTTTTCTTCAAATTAATTTTAAGTACGTCTGTACGTGATTTATAACTCACATTATAAATAATGAACGAAAGTTAATTGGTGTTTTCAAAGTAGATTGAATGCTAAATTGATGTTAGCCTTTTGAAAGTATACGAATATGGAAGTTTTCATTCAAAGTCTGTAGTAATTTTAATAATAGACATTTTTCTAAAAATTCAATTGAGTACTTAATAAAAAATTAGTAAGTACAGAATTGAGGTTTTAGAAAAAAGTCGATTATTTTAACAATAACAAGTATCCCACACATTATTTGGTTACCATATTTAATTAGGAGTTTTTTTAATTATACACCTTTGATAAAACTATTATAATCAATTACGATATTAACGTCTATATATTAAATAAATAATAATTGCAGAAACCTCAAAAAAATTTATGCAAAATTGGATATAAGGTGCAGAGTTATGTTACTATGTTTTTCTTTTTTTCAGATTTCAATTAGTAATTTAATATTTAATTTTTTGTTGATTAATAAATGATTTAGTTTTTATTATTTGTCTGAGATAATTTTAAATCCATCTTAATTACATTTTAGCGCAAAAGCGATGTATTAAATTATAAATAAACGTCTTTCTTATATAATTTTAATTAGTTTTTAATTACATAGGTAAATTTCAATAGTATCTCACTTAACAATTTTCTTGATCAATATATGTAAGGTAAAATAAGCAAGACTTTTTGAACATTTAATATTTCAACCTCTTTAATTTAAATTACAATTAAAGTAATATCAAGGAAATTGAGATGAAACATCTCAATTTCCTTGATAATATAATATTTTTTTTAAGGAAATTTCAAATTTATAAAATGATAAAAAAAAAACTCTTAAAAAAAGTATAATACACCCGTGATTGATTTTCTTCCCATTTTCTTTAAAACGCCCAAAACGTCGTCATTCAATTAATAATTTGATTTTATTATAATTTTATTTACTACACTTTTAAAGTAATCGAACATTTCTTATCAGAAGTGTAATACTTTGACTACCAAAATCCAACTTTATTTTTAAATTTTAATTTTATAATATATTAAGGCATAGACAATACGAATCAGCTGTTAGACGATTACTCCTTTGATTAGCATGTAAACTTAGGCAAATCTAAAAAAAAATTGTTAGGCAGATTTAAGTGCCTAAAACCAATACAAAAAATTTAAAATAATTTAACGAGCAGGTTTTTTTATTAATTTTTTAGTTTTTCTCTACATGGGAAAGCCCAATGCTGAAAATTAAAATATCTTACAATTAGTAATTAATTAGTGATAACCTTAATATTCTTGTTTAATATTCCATCTCATATTAATTCTTCTTCACAGAAGATACAAGTGTTACAATGGTTGTTTTGAAATGTTTTCACGAAAATTTTGGTTTCCATACTCCAATTATATTACTTCTCAATATCTGTTGTTTCTCAAACTCTATAGCAATTATCTTGGATGTGATTTTAATTAATTTATATACGAAAAGAAAATGCATTTTCACTTATCACGAATATTTCTTCAAATTAATGATGAATCTCAGTAGGTTGATATCTCGCAATCGTACCGCCTGAATGTAACAAAACTTGCAGAGGACTTAGAACTCACCATCAATAGGTGGCATACAAATTTTGAAGCGAATCTGTCTTATCAGTTTTGTGAAAAATGAGGTAGAAATTTAACATTGGCCTTATGGACGGAAACCGGAAATGGAGCTGTTGTAAGAAAACTGCAAGACTGAATTTGCTCAAACCATAAGCAAGGAAATTGAGATGTTAACATCTCAATTTCCTTGCCATAAGCGATTAAGTTTTAGAACATTCTCAATTTTTTTAAATTTATTTCATTCGATTTGTTTGCAGGGAAATATTCTTTGATTCCGAAGTAACTGAGATCAATCGTTAAGTCATATTTTGCATTAATTTTGCTACCTCACAGAAAAAAAGTTGAAAATTCAATATTACCCCTCAACATTACGTAAAAAATTCTTAATGTATCAAACGATGTTACGTTATTTTAAGATTATATTTCAACAAGTAGAAAAAGGAAAAAAAAATATCAACATTATAAACTTCTTGGCAGAAGTATTTTTACGAATTTTGGATATTGTCTGTTTATATATTTTGTGCTTACGTCCTTGTATATCAAACTCATGCTATATTTAATATAAATACTTACAAATTAAATGTCTGATTGTATTATATATTAAAAGGCATGACTTTTAATTTTAGAATAAAGCTTGGCTAATAATGAAAATCAGTTACAACCTATTACCTCAAATCTCGCTAACTTGATTTCAAAAAAATTTAAATTTGTCACCGATAAGTAAATAATCCACTAATTTAAAAGCGGATATTACTTGCAAAAATTAAAGTGCAAGTTTTTATTAACAGAAATCAGGAATATAATTTTTTCTATCATTCCTTGAAACCTACGAAGCAAAATATTGGTTTCATAAAATTATTAAAAAAAAAAAAAATACTGATAATTGTGGAACAATATATTGCACAATGCAGTGAATTAGAACGCTAACGCTATCAAATAAGTCATCATAATTATATTTAATATCTCCTATAAGAGCAAATATTTTAACTATATAGTTAATTAATATGTCAATATATTGGACATTCACAAAGCACTTTAACCCCAACTTTAGCCGCAAGTTTCATCTCTGGTACTAAACATGGTGCTAAACTAGGAGCTAGACATGGTTAGCCCTTGGTTTAGCACCATGTTTAGTACCAGGGATAAAACTTGGGGCTAAAATGAGGTTAAAGTGCTTTGTGAATGCCCCCCAATACTTTTAATTACTTTGTTTGCAAAAAAAAAAAAAAAAAACTTATATACTTTCAAATAGCTGAGTCTTTTTAATTATTTAAATGTATTTCCTTCTAATTACCTTTTTTTCGTATTTTACATTAATAACATACTATCTCATATTTAGTGAGTGAAAACAAATATAAATAACATTAAAATTTCAGAACTGATTGACACAATATTATAGTTTTCGTAAAATATTCTAATATTTTTTTTAAATGATTTTATATTTTTACTGTTACAATATAAACAAATGATGAGCAAATCATTGACTGAAGTATTGAGTTTTTCCAAACGTCCGCACGTCTTTAAGCTAAAAAATATTTTGATTGAAATATAATTATCAAATTTAATAATTTATTATAATAATTAATTATACATACGTCAAATTTTTATCGATTTATCTCTCCTTTCGTCCTGTTTTACGGTGGTAAAATCTTGCATAGAAATACCAATTTCCAGTTCGTTATCAATGATCAGGAACTTTTGAAAACATTTTCATTCCTCCTTAAATTATTGTTTATTTAGTTGACACTATTGCACTTACAATTAGATGGTAGCTAATTGTGAGTTGATCGAGATCAGTGTAACACCTACATGAAATTTTTTTATTACAGAAATGAATAGAGAATACCAAATTATGCTACTCTGATTCCTTTTAGATTTTTTTAAACCTTGAACTATTTTTAAATAAGTGTTGAAAGTTTTGTAAGTTAAGTTGGCACCACTGATTTTTTAATTTAAAGGACAGGGCCTAGACGCCTATTGACGCCTCCAGGGGACGTGGCCGAACTTCCAAGAATTATTTCAAAATATAATTTAAAAAAAAAAAATTGAAAAAATTCAGAGTAGCATAATTTGGTACCCTCTATTAATTTCTGCAATAACAAATTTCATACAGTAGGCTGTTTATTAAAAAAAAAGGCATTTATGCTTCATCCATGAATAGCGAATAAAAAAGGTGTCGAAATAATTTTCTCGATGAAGTAAATTTTTGTAGTGTGCCATTCTATCATACTATAAAACTAGAATTATTCAATCAATTGCAATATAATTAAGAACTTAATATGAAGAGAAATGAGCGCACTTGTTTTAAGATTTGTATTTAAAAGTTCAATGAAATTCCTTCCATTCTTCGACAAAATCTCTCCACGACGCAAATTAATAATATTATCTACTGTACGTTATATTATATAGTACTTTATTTTGTACATTGCAGCGATATTGGAACGAAAATAAGTTCTAAAATGAAACCATACTATAAGTAAAATGTCTTCTGTTTATGACATGATATAAATTATTTTAATTACTAATTTAGTTGAAATTAATTTTTTACAAATGGAATTACATTTCGTGATTTACTTCTGGTAAATATATACCAAGGTTAGTTATTTCAATGAAATTTCCATTGAAATTTATCACTACGTAATCAGGCACATTAGAATTTTGGAGTCGAGATTCATCGTACTGAATTTTGTTCCTTATTATCATAAGTACAAATTTTAACACAACTTTTTGGTGACTTTTCGACTCAATGAAAACTTCGTAAAAAAATTATTGCTTGTATTTTAAACAATAGTTAATTTTATAAATAATTAGTGTAATTATTACCTTTGATGGCTGTATATCGAAGGTTTGAATCCAATTCAAATTCAATTATTTTTCAGGATTAATAAAACAAATATTGGCCTGGCAAGGTAATAAAATATTTGTGGTAGGTTATTGTAAATTAAAATATGACCAATAAAAAAAATTAAGCCAATTAATTCATTGACGTACGAGTTATTACTTCCTATCTTATTTCTTATTTTTAGTTTACTATAAGTTCACTCTCCATTAATTAATTTTGTCAAATTATTTGTAAGTTTTTTTCTTCTTAAAATTACCACCTTGCAAATCATCTCAATTCCTCGTTGTTAATTATAAAAATATGTGAATTTTTGCTCGAACATGTTCCATAAAATATACGTATAAAATATAAAAATATAACATTTATATGAATACAATAAATAAATGTAATAAATCATTAATTGGCATCTGGAATGACTTGCTACGCTTTGCAGCTTAAATATTTGCGCAAAATTTTGTCATTAAATCGTTACTAGTTTCTTTTCCCCGATATTTACTAACATTGAATCTGTTGCATATATATTTTCAAAAATATTAAAAATATATCAACTTATAATGATAATTAACATTAATCGGAACATGCAGAAGAACTTATTAAGTTTTTATGTTTAACACATATATAATATTTCATTTTTATTTTCAAAATAATTGTGTCATTTCTTTATTTACGTCCAAATTGATGTACAATATAATACTATATAGGCTATACTTTTAATATATTTAAAATATTTCAATGAAATAAGCCTTTCATTCTTATACTATAATATCGTTTCATTAAACAAAAAAATAATTTGATAATGGAACGATTTCGTAAAAAAAACTCCCTTAATTTTCTGTAATAATTTCTTGTCTTTCTCCATTCAATATTACACTTACAGTGTAAATTACACAATTAAAATGAATTTATCATGAATGCAATTTTTGTTTATTATTACAAACATATATTCTTACACGGACTTTTTAAATAATTTACGATTTTTTCGACATCGAATACATTACTAATTTGTTGTAGAAATTGTCAGATGTATAAATTAGTTCATTCCAATGACAACATTAATTAGTCCGTCATTCAAGTACCTTAATTGTTTTTCCAAACAATGTTATGGCCTTATTAATATTACAACCTTTATTCAATATTTTCTTACTTACGTCCACAGTTTAGTTCTTTGTATTTCAAAATTTTATTATTATTTCTCTGCATTAAAAACTCCCTTAAAATAGTATATATCATTATTTAGAGGTAGAGTTCTAAAAATATTTCTTAAATTTACGATTATCAATACAGTAATTATGGATGAATCATAATTAACCAAGGAAATTAAATATCATTAGAAGATTTAATTGCTGCTTAGTTAGCATTCGCAAGTCTATGTATTAAAAAGTGTTACTTAATAATTATGCAAATTTCTGATTGCTCAAGTTTATTTATGTAAATTTGCAAAATTTTCTACATCTTTTCTCTTATACTTCATACGCTCAACGATTTGTTTTTTAAAATCAGTTAAGATCTGTTCATAATACCTCCTTCACCAATAAATATATTATATAGTAATTGTAATGTCACATAATTGACAATATATGCTACAATGCATCGTTAGACTTTGAACTACTCAATTTTGATTGATAAAATATATTTTCGAATTGACTTCTTATTATTTTATTACATACTTAAAATATGTATATTTTATGCATTTTGATCAATAATTATATATATATTACATGACATAAGTTTAAAAATATTCACATAAATAATTAATTAGGGTAATTAGACCCTTATTTGTACTTTATTTTTTAAAGATTTTTTTTTTTTTTTTTTTAAATTTCAAAATTCAAAAAATATTAATTTTTGAAATTTGTTACAAAATATTTTTATCTTGTATAATATTAAGGCGGATTCACATGGTGACAAAGGCGATGCGACCAGATTTTGACGTAAAAGCTGTGAAATCCTACGCGGTTGCGAATTCGCAGGTAATCACGTTAATTACGATGCTCTTTTTCTTTTAATCGCCCAATATGGCCGCCAATGGATATTACAGCAAGTGCGCATTATTCGCTTCGCGTCGCAGGGTAAAAATCGCCATGTTAATCCGCCTCTACTGTCTGAAAATGATTTGGAATTTCAGATGAATGTTGAATCATTTTTTTTCCTTTATTTATATTTTATTTAGCATTTTCAGTGATATTTAAAATAATTTTAATGTATATTATTTAAAATATTTATAATAAAAAGATCCTGATTTTCATAAAATAATTATACAAAGTAACAGAAGCATCTAAATAAATTGGTCTGATTAATATTAAAAAAAAACGTCAACTTCGCTGTACGATTTCCCCACGAATAAATACGTAGAATTTGGTTTTTCTTCGATCAAAATATATTAAAAATATAATTGGTTCTTCTTTCGAAGTTACGTACGCCATTGACAAAAAGTTAGTTTCATTGAAATGTTTAATTTCTTTATCTACGTCTCAATTTAATATAAACATTTGTATTTTAAATATTCCTTTCCTGGAATAATAATTATACAACGAATTAATTATAATTTTTTTTATTTATTTTTTCAATATTATACAATACAGTCCAGCCAAGATTATATTACATAATCCTATCGGCCGGTTCATAATATACACTATTATTTAATAATAATAATAATAATAAAGGGCTTTATTTAAAAAAAGGCGTAGTCAGGACTAGACAGTCCTATCAACTAAACCCAAAACATCATAAAATACAATACATTACAATAACTGAGACATTAGATAAGATAATTATATAATAGTTATTGATGTTTTTATAATATACAGAAAAAATTGCTTCTAAATACATCACAATATATAAAAATTAATTCAAATCACAAGAATAAAAAATATCAAAAATACGCCAATCAGTTTTACATTTAAAATTTAATACATATTGTGTAAATCTATAACATACTTTTTAGCAAACTTGTTTTAAAAACATTTAATGATTCTATGCAACACATATCAGCAGGAAGTTTGTTCCACAATCGAGTACCTTTGACACTGAATGAATCACCACTAGCTTTAGGAGCTTGCAAGTAATACGCATGCGACCTTGTAGCTCTATTATGGACATTTCTCATTAATGTAAACAAATCACTAAGATATTCAGGTTGATCACCATGTAAGATCTTAAACACAAAACACAACAAATGGTAGTCACGCCTAATGCTGATTCTCGGCCACGACAAACGTTGATAATATTCAGATACATGATCATATTTGCGAAGGTCATAAATATATCTAATACAATTATTAATTAATTTTTCAATCTTATATTCAACTTCCTGAGTAATATCACAATAAACAACATCGCAATAATCAATAATAGGTAAAATTAATGTATTAACAAGTCTTATACGTGTTTCAACAGGAGTATTGGCACGAAACTTATACAATTGATTTAGTGATGCAAAGACTTTCTTACTAACACTTGAAACATGAGGTTTCCACGAGAGTGTGTTATCAAAAATTAAGCCAAGGTTTTTAACAGTGTTTGAAAATGGAATCTCACAGTCATTTAATACAGGCTTATCAAGGTTCATTGTAGACAAAATTTGATGAGCATGTTCAGATCCAATTACAATTGCTTGCGTTTTAGATGCATTTAACTCAAGTCCGTGACCAATAGACCATTCACTAATAGATTTCAGATCAGCATTAATTAATTTAATAGTCTTATTAAAATCCTCAATTTTAGTGCGGATATAAATTTGCTTATCATCTGCATATCTATGATACTTACAAAATTTCAAGACTTTGGCAATGTCATTTGTATACAATGAAAACAAAAGTGGCGCTAAAACGCTACCTTGTGGAACTGATTGATTTAATTTAATCCACTCCGATCTCATTTCATTATCACCCATAACACATTGAGCTCTGTTACGCAGATAAGAATCAAACCATTGCACAACACTTTCAGAGAAATTTAAACTACGTAATTTTGCAAGTAATATTTTGTGAATAACTGAGTCAAAAGCTTTCGTATAATCAAGTAAAACAAGTATAGTGACTTCCTTATTATTAATTGCAGTCTTAAAATCTTCTGTAATACGTAACAGTGCTGAACATGTGCTATGTTTTTTACGAAACCCCGACTGAAATTTATCAATTAAATGATTATTTTCAACAAAATTACAAATTTGTTCAAATACAATTTTTTCCAATGCCTTTGCTAAAACACATAATAAACTAATAGGTCTAAAATCTGATGGAAGTTTTGCATTTGATATTTTAGCCAGAGCTTTCACTAAAGCTTTTTTCCACACATCAGGAAAAACACTATTTTGCAGAGAATAATTAAAAATATGTGTTAAAGATGGTAAAATTATATCAATAATAGGTTTCAACATTTTCAGATTAATTCCATCTGCACCAGTGGCACTGGAAGTTATATCAAATATTACTTTCTTAATTTGTTCTGGATATACATAAGAAAAGTAAAACTTTTCACCTTGACCAAGAGAGCGAGTATGATAATATTTACATGTTTCAGAAATGACGTCATCAGGTAAGGTAGAGTTTCGTAGAAAAGAAGCATTGAGAATATTGACATCAATATTTACTTCTGAATCTCTGTTTTTGATCAAACCACAAGAACGTAAATTATTCCACAATTTAGAAGCTTTATTAGTTATTTTCAACTGAACATGTAAATATTTTTTATACGAGTTACGAATCAATTGTTGAACTTTATTTCTCATTTGCTTGAATTTTAAAAAATCTACCATTAATTTACTTTTATTTGATTTTATTCTTAATTTATCACGCTCTTTCATACATAATTTTATATTATCATTAATCCATGGACATTTAGGACGAGATACTCTAAAAGTTTTAAAAGGAACAAATTTATCATATAATTTAATTATGTAATCATTAAACATAGAAACTTTATCATTAACATCCACTAAATTAACAATGAAATGCCAGGGGATATTAAAAGCATCCTCGACTAATTCAGGTATGTTAAGTTTTGAAAAATCTCGCCTAGAAATAAATTTTTGTTTTGGCTTTGTTACAGTAATAGGATAAACAGCATAAATTAAGTCATGAGCAGATATACCAGATACAGTTAAACTACCAAATTTAGTAATATTTGTATCTTTAGAAACACAAATTACATCAATTGTTGTATCTACTAATTTTTTATCCTTTATAACCGCATGATGAGTATCCTTGATCGGTAAAACATCTAAATTGTAATCATTTATAGTAGTCTGAAATTTATTACTTAAAGATGAATTTTTATTAAGATCTATATTAATATCCCCGGCAATAATTATGTGATCATAGTTTGGCAAATGAATTTCAAAATCTTCAAAAAATTGTGACGGAAATGGGCCAGTAGGAGGTTTATACACAATACCAAGCAAAACCTTTTTATTACCAATTTTAACTTCAAGTAGTAAAAATTCAGTACTTTTTTTAATTGTACTAAGTGACTCAACAAGAACTTTACATTCAAATTTTTTATTAACATAAATACCAACTCCGCCTCCTCTCTGACCTGTTTTCCTATCATTGCGATAAAAGTTATAATCATCAAATTTATAAAAATGATCGAAATCTATAGATTTAACCCAAGTTTCACTCAGTAAAATAAAATCAAACAAATTATCTTTAAACAAAATTTTTAGTTCACAAATATGAGCAGTTAATGATTGAACATTTAAATGACAAATTTTAAGTAATTTAGGAAATTTTTTGCAAATCATACTTAATGCTGAAATAGTACTAAAATTATCGCTAGCAAAAGTTACAGTTCTATCAAGTTTACAGTCAATATTAGTTAGCTGCTCATCTTCCGAGTTTGCGGTCGAAGAACCGGCCCCCCCTTGGATGGAGTTGGGGGAGCCGTTGGAACGTTTTCCGGCGTGACAAACACTGACTCACTTTCTTTGCCATCGTCTTGTTTAAAGTCATCTCTAGATCCGCCGTTGTTGTCCTCACTAGAGAGCTTGTTGCCGGATGGGCCGCCTCCACGTGATCCACCTCCTCGCCAGCCAGCTCGGCCACGACCGCGCTGAGCTCCACGGCGGCCGCGTTGACTGTAGTTAAACTTGCTGCCACTCTCGTCATTAGTATCAGTGCCCTTGACGTTATCAAGCCAAACATCAGACAACAAATCACAATAACTAATAATCTGTCCATCTAATGACAATCCATGTTTTAATTTTTTAACATTTATATATCCAGCTTTCTTAGCTTGAATTGACTTTTGATGAATAAGTCGTTTTTGACTTCTAGCTTTAGGTGTCAAATCATCTGATGCTGAAATTCCAGTATCTTTTAATTTATTAATATTTTTAAAAATCAGTAATTTATTTCTAAAGTGTACTAGCTTAACAAATATGGGTCTTTTACCCTTGTTAGCACCAAGTCTGTAACAAGTATCAATATCAGACAATAGCAGTTTGACCCCAAGCTTAGTATCACAAAAATCAATTACTAAATCAGACACATTTTCTACATTATTATCAGATGGATCCTCAGTTATACCAAAAAATATAACATTATTACGTCTAGTTTGAGATTGTAGAGTCTCCACCTGATTTTCTAACAATTCAATCTTGGAGTTGGCGGCCTCTAATTGACTTTCAACACCACATAGTTTATTTGAAATTGCCGAAATTTTAATATCCATACTGTTCAATTGCTTCTTAACAGCATCCGACGACTCAGTCACAGCTTTGCGGGTGTCCTCAGTCGAAGCCTCGATCTTGTTCATGATATCTTCGAGGGTGAGGGGTCCTGGGTTCATCTCCACGCCACCAATGATCAAAAGCACACACAGGGTGCAGAAAAATACGATCATATTAATAAAATTAATACGATCCAGAAGTGCGTAGATACCAGTAACTAGCGTATCACCACTTTTAGTAGCACAAACCGAACCAAATGCACCGATACGGGCTCTCCAGACAGAGAGTGAATCACCCATAATCGGAGCTGAAGAAAGTACGTGTTGCTTGTTTGCCTGCTACTGACTGACTGACTTATTCATTTTTCAGCTCAAAACAGTGATATATTTACATGTATAGATTTAATTAATATATATAATAATTAGATTGATTAAAAGAATATTATATATTATTTAAAGGGTCTTGAGAATTTCTTAATTATTTTGTTTTTTAAAATATCGTCTCAAAATGGAAACATTTAATAATATCAGTATCACTTAATTATGTTATGAATTACAGATTAACATTTTTTTCGTCAAATTGTTGTATTCTGGTATAATTAAGATATAATTACAATATAATTACAATTACAATAATTTTAGCATCAACAATTGAAAACTTCATAAATGTAATAAATACAGCAAAAAATTGATTTTTTCGATTTAAAAGCTTTCTTATTAGAATAAAGGAATAAAAATTACCAACAGTGTATCATAGAAATAAGCAACGCCTCACATGAGATTTAATAATTTTAAAACGCATTATAAATTTCTAAAAACGATTCCAATAATTTTGTATTACTACATTCATTTGCATGTGTCTAACGAATTGAGATCTGAAAAGGAACTTAACGGAACGGAACGTCGCTTTAGTTTTAAACATTCCATTTCAATTTGACATAAAATTACATAGAGATTAAACTAAATTTATGATATAGTTAAATTGTAAAAATAAATATTTAAATCTATTGACCTCAGTTATTATGCGAGTCAGAGAAAATTTCTCTCAGATGGAATCAAATGATATAAATTTTAAAAATTCGAAAATGATTTAAAATAATCTCTTATTGTTTGATCAGATTTAAGAGAGCGGTCTCATCACAACAGCTCAATTTCCGGTTTCTGTCCATTAGGCCAATGTTAAACTTCTACCTCAATTTTCTCAATACTGCATGATTAAACAGGTCCAATTCAAAATTTTCATGTTACTTACCGATAGCGAGTTCTAAGTTCTAAGTTCTAAGTCTTGTTCAATTGAAGGAAGCCGATTCTGAGATCTCAATCAACTGAGGTCAATCCTTAACAGAAAAAATATGATTATAATACGTAATTATGTAATTACAAAGGTATTGGTGAACGAAACTAAATCGTTGCATGTGAAATGTAATATATTTGAATTCCAAGTCCAGTTAATTAAAAATACGCAAATACTTATCTTTGCCATGTCAAATCAATTGACATGAATTGTCTAAATAAATGTAAAAAACTTACATTAATTCAGTTACAGAAATAATAAATGAAGAAAACCATTATCTCTCTTAGAGAGTAAAACTTTACAGTGTAAGCCAAAACCACAAGGTTTGGTTAATCTCTATACGTCGTCTAATGGTCAAAATATTTGATGAGAAAAGTAATAAATAAAAAGTTTACAATAATTTGTAAATAACATTGTTCTACTGCAACAACTACAGAAATTTGAAAACCAGAAAATAATGTCGCCTCTCCGAATGTTCTAATTTTCATGATATGTCCAATTATTTTTTTTTGTTATTTTACAAGGATACACCCCTATGAGCTTACAGCTCACGGCGTGGTAATGGGTAGGGATAAGGTAAGAAAGGGATGGTGGTTACGGTCTGTTACGCGCCCCAGCATTTGCTGAGGTGAGACTGAGGGAACCGTGGAAAATCTCAGTCCGGACTGACACCTCTCTACTTTTTATCAATGGACCAAAGCGATGTCCAAAGCCTGGAGAATCACTCACAAGTGCAACACTGCACTGTGGGTGGAGAACGGGATGAATTTAACCCAGGGAGCGAGCAACATAATTTTTGCTAGAAACGGTAACCACGCTCTATGTAGCTTGACTTCGGTGATCTAAAAGTGAGCTAACGAGATTCTCTTGCGTCTGTTTCATTAAATTTTTTTAATATTTATCTCACAATAATATATTATTAAAATATGCTGTCGGTTATAGCAACTTTTTTTTAATATAATATCAAAATCTGTAAATAAATTCCTCTAATAAAATTATTTTATAGTTTCAAATAAATTAGAAGATTACTTGAATTTTAAATTTCACAAGTCCTAACTAGACCATCTCTAGCTAAAATATAACATACTAAGAATATTCATTTGTCTAAATATTGCAGGTAAAGTTCTTTAATTCCGCGTTGCAGTTTTTAAGTAAATATTCAAATATTTAACCTTTTTTAAAAATTGTTTCGGGTCTCAAAAAAATCTGAAAAAATCAAGACAGAATAACTTTACACTCTCTATCCATTTCTGGAATAAAAAAATTGATGTTGATACTTTATAAGGCAACGTATGATGATACCGATGATCTCTCCGATGTTCATTAATATTTGAAAGCAACAAAGCTGCAATGATACGTTGACGTGATTAGTAAATAAATCTATTACTGTATATACTGCATGTTGCAAAGTTGCCACTTATAATTACAAACTTCGTACGGGAAGTCCATATAAAAAATTAAAGCTAAAAGTGATGGTTATATTATAACAATGTATTTACCAATAAAATATTTTACATTGTTATTAAGATAGTGACTTGTTAACGAAGAAACCCAGTTACTTCGGAGTCGAAGAAAGTTTCTGTCGGACGAAATCAAACGAAATAAATTCAAGAAAATTCGTAAAAAATTTAAGAACAAGTTTTCTCTCCTTTTTTTACTGCTTTTTTTAAATCTTAGAAGATGAGAATAAACTTCTTTCCCAGAATGTTCAAGTTTTTGGGTTCCAAGCCTTTTACAAAACAACGTCTATTTTATCTTTAATGCGCTTTATCTCATAAATCTATAGGGTTGTTTATTGATAAGATATTTAATATGATTATGTTTGTAACATTTATTGTATATTCTTTGACAAAGGCAATACTAGTAGCCTGTTTTGAAATAATATAAATATTAAGCAACACGTGAATAAATATCTTCTTTACATTTTAAGTAAAACATAAAATATTGAATTTTACATAGCTCTGCTTTGCTTGGATTAAAGCAATTTTAACATAGTTTCAAACATTAAAAAATTGTAATTCAAGCTGTTTAATGCTGTCAGGACATATATAATTTATTCATTTTAATGATCCATGATTTTTTTTGTTCGTACAATAATAATCTTATAATTTTCATAAAATTTTTTTAAGACTGACTATATTCAATTTGACACAATCTATTTTTTTAAAAAATTCTAATTTTACGAAATGGTACATCCTCATTCAATTATTACATTAATAATAATAATAGTAATTTTTTATTGAGCAGAAAACAGACAAATTACAAATAATATGTCAGTCAAAAAAGGAAATACTGCCCAAGAGGCAAGGCCCGTACTATACAATTAATATACATAGTTCTATACATAATATATAAATATAAAATATTTTGTGATCTTTGTTGAACGTTAACTTGTAATTTTTGTCATTAACACAGAAATGTGTATGAATTTTTTTTGTGTATTGACGTCTTTAGGAAGAAAAGATCTTAAAACCTCGCAACCATCCCTCTTATCAATCTGTTCTTTATTAAACGCTACAGTTTCTACTAAACAATAATGCAACAAATTTACGACACAAAAAAAAAAATTAATTTTTTTATTTGAACATAATTAATACTATTATTTAATAGTATTATTTTACCTCTTGTTTGGCCTTTGTTCTTTATAATCACGAAAAACTTCCTCTAACGCAACGATTCTATGATTTTTTAAAATTTTCATTACAGCATATTATTAATTTGAGTGGTTTAAACAAACAGTCCTGAATTTCCTACTTATTTTCATGATTCAATCCTAATTGAATTTATTCCTATCACTGCACATTTGGACGTCTTACAATTGTTCTATTCCATTTCCTTCCATTGAAACACTTTAAAGAGTTAAAAATGTCTTATTTTTTTATTTTATTAATTAGAACAGTTCAAGCAACCAATCAACAACCCTCGTTAGTGATCCTTGTGACTTAAATTTATTGTATCTAAAACTCCAGCAATTCTGCGAAAAAACATTTATTATTTTTTTCATTAAATCAAGATTTATATTTTATATTCAATACTAAACTTCTAACTTAATCTAAGTAATGTTATACTCTTCAAACACGTTTTAATACTACATTTTATCTATTAACTTTATAAACTACAATAACGAATAATAAAATTGAAAAATCCCTGTCTTTAATTTAATACTTTAAATTTATAATTCGTTCTATTAATAGATGCAAAGAAAAGATTTTGTTAATTTTTGATAAAAAAAATAATTGTATTTCGTGTGAACCCTTCAAAATATATATAAAAAAAAAATACGATCTTAAATCTTCCTTATAATTTCACTCTAATTATATATTATATAAATTAATATTCTTTTATTCATTTATGTTGACAATTTAGTGATTTGTTACATTTTATACGTCGTATTTTACGTGAAATTAACAAAAATTTCTAAAGTAATATACATTAATTATATAATCCTGTTGTATTGAAATATATTGAATTATTAAACATTTTTCTACGCTGCTTCTCTTCTAACAAAAAGTTTTATATATATTCAATAAAAATGAAGGCCCTTGAAGTGAATTTAATTGAAATTTATTGATGTATTGACTTCGAGTCTGCGGACCTAACAGTCATTTCCTCTTTTAAGTGAAAATATATTTGCACCCTTATACGCCCGCTATTATACAGCAGGGCACCTAATATACATACAATGGATTTGTACATTAGAGAAAATGAGACTGATAACGAAAATTTATCGAACGTACATTAACAAAATTTCAATATTTTGTTTTTTCAACAATAAGCATTGATAACATTATACAATTGAAAAATTGACTTACAAATGAAATATTTTCTAATGTATATTGCCGTATAGCGCCTATAAAGAAATGATTCTCAAGATGTCGTCGATACCAATTAATTCTTTATGTACTTACTCTAAAACCTTAACAGTAATTAATGCTATTTAAATACGAATTCAAAATAATGATAATTTCGTGCTAAAATGTAATTCTACAAATAAAAAATCCATGGAGCGGGAAAGACGAGAAAATCGTGTGGCCCAGCCAATCAGAGACTCAGGATTTCCTCGTCTTGTGGGGAGCAATTTTATCACCAACATGGCAGCCATACGAGATTGAAGCAAGAGCGCAATTCCTGCCCTGCGAAGCTCCCTCTTAACATCGCTCCATGAAAATGCACCTTAATCCCAAACTATAAAAATACATCAATATCCAAATAATTCTTAAATACGTCTCTAACATTGCAATTGCAACGCTAAGCCCTCGATCTACAAAAAAAAAATAAAAAAAAAGTACAGCATTTTTGAAAATAACTTTTAATTATGATTTGTTTTCAAAATTAAGAAAAAGAGATGTGATCATTATTCTAACTCTCTCCTTCCTCTGAAATTTTGAAATGTGTGAATGACTTCTTAATACAAGAAATAAATAAATTAGGTCACTTGTTTCGTACTAAGAAATAACATTTTGGGATACAGTAAATTAAAAACAAAACGTCTAAAATATACGGCAAATGTAATATTAATTTAAGTAGTATCAATTTTTAAACCTAATTTCTAATAACTAAAACATATAATTATTAATGTAGTATTTTTGAAGGTGATAAAATTTTACAATATATTATATAAATTTTTATAAATGCAATTTATTTTTGTTATTTTGTATTTTATGAAATTATTCAAATTTGTCATGTAAAACTTATAATTTCTGTTTATTAAAGTCTATAAATTACGTATTCTCTAGCGGTGGACAGGAAAACATGGCTGGTACAATATCATGTAATAAAAAAAAATGATCCTATATATAAATAATGTTTCAATATTTATTTAAATATAGTTTGTGGCTCATTTTTGCTCTCCATATACAATTCTAAGATTAAAAACGTGTTTTATTATTAATTGCTTATAAAAATATATCGAATTGTAAATCAAATAATACATTTGCGCTATTGAGTATAGAAAGAACCAACAGCTGGCTCTGTGCCCAGAAATTAAAACTCCAGCTTGTCAAAATATTTTTAACAATGAATTAATAGAAGTTGTATACGATTATTATACGTCTGAAATTTTACATAAATGAAAACTTAATTTTATGATCAACCATGAAGAGTTAATTACAATTGGGTTAAATTAACAGTCTTTTCCTTAGAAAATTTTCCTCTTGCAACCTTGTTAATCACAATACCCTGTGTTTTTCTTATGGAGCATAAAAGTAAAATAAATAAAATCTTCGCAAATAAACTACATAATTTTGTATACTTTATGTGCAATGCTGTCCTGAAATATTGTGCTCTGAAATATTACGTAATCTACTCTGTTTTCACCATCAAAAGTTTTAATTTTAGTACTGATAAATTTTTAATTTAAAGTTAAATTTTGTAATGAATCTCCTTAAAATTTATTTCCTGAAAAATTTACACTTTGAATTTTGTCTTATCATAAAAATTATAATTTATCCACTAAAAGTGAATTTTTTCTCCAAGTATTGCTTATTAAAATATAATATAGACGATATAATGATATTAATTTATATCAAAAAGTTAAATTGCTACTCACTCAAAAATGCATACCGTTTTTATTTACTTCCCCTCTCTTCCCCCTGTTATTGTTGAGGTGGATACATTTATGTGTTAATTACGCAAATTCTTCTGGAGTTTATAATTCGACATTAAATTCCTCAGCTATTATACACGATTACTGGTCCTCTAAAAATGTTTTAATTAAGAGTCTTGTCTTTATTAAAACATCACTGAATCTCCCAAACATTGTAAATTTACGCATATATAAACACAACGAGGTATCGTTAATCTATAATTTAATTATATAGACTTCCTATATCGAGAGATAACTTAGAGAGCTTGAAGGTTAAGTAATTTAAACACCACTTGTAAAGTAACTTCTTTGTTATGAAGAATTATCTTTATGTACATAACAACGTAATTCTAAACTTTATCGAGTATTAATATTCAGAAGTAATGCTTTCTAAATAAAGCTTAGAAATTACTTGTGGTAAACGAACAGTAATTATATTCTTAAATGACGTCATTATATCTCTGTAAATCTGTTAAGCATTTTTTTACAATGTTTTAAAATATGGTTAATGTAATATTTTTTAAAAGTGCTATTACATAATTTTCCAGTAAACATCGAGGTACCTTAGAGATGCAATTAGCACTTTTAGTGAACGTTTCGTCAATACCCTCCATTTTGATTTTCAAATTAATATGTTTTCCTAAATTTAAGAATACCTCGGCCACATCAACTTTAATATTAACTGGCTATACTCAATAAGAGTCAATTGAGAAAAAAGGGAATGATAAATTTAAAGTTTACGATTTATCTTCTTTGTAACATTAAGTTCGTAACTAAACATTATTCATACTTTATTTATTATTGACACTTTATTATACATAGATATGACGTCACAGAGTTCTTTCTTCTTGATTTTGACAGGGTTAAAAAATGTGAAAATTTTGTCAATACATCGAGATTTAAATATGAATAAAAAACTTAGATTGTTCACTTTCTATGAACTTAACTAATAAATTTTTGAAATAACCCTGCATCAATTTACTTAATGGAAGATAAAATGCTTGAATATATGTTAGTTTGAAGACAGTACGAATCATGAACGTCAATATACATTTCAGAAAGGGTTCTCTAAACTGCCTAAACCATACATGGCTCTGGTAAATTCATTAATTTAATATTATAATTTTACTCTTTCAAAACGTGTACACTCTATTAAAAATATTATCGACAGATGAATTAGTGTACTTTCTTGAACTAACAATTGATTCTTTTTGAACGTCTTAATATAGAATATGAAGTAATGGACAGTATAAATGTCCATTATTTCAAAATAAGTGTAGAAACGTTGTTCCCTGTATATATTATTTTCTTATCTAAATGTAAATTAAAATTTAATAACGCTAGTAACTACTTCGTCATTGTAAATTTAGTATTATACGATCATTGAACGTCGTTTTTTTTTAAAAAGTGAAATATTTTTTTTCTTCTTCTTTTCGCGTTTTTACATATTATAGTTTTAAATAATTATCTCCAAATTTAAATGTTAATATTATAAAATTTGATCGTGCCCTTAAATTTCACTGTCGAGAGACAAGTTTTAAAGGGAATAGTAAATAAATATAAGTTCGCACAAATATTGGTCGTCTTTTAATTTATTTTTATACACACTAACGCATTAATTGCCTTATTTTATTGAAGTTAATCTGTTTTGTATACAAGTCCCATAATTAAATATTCATTTATCCCGATAATAATAATAACATTAACCTGCTAATTCATTGTTTTGATAATGATTTTATCTACATGACGAGTGTAATTATGTCTTGTTAAACTAAAATATGGATAAAGATAGTTCATATATAAATATAATATGTTTCATTAATATTTTCCTCTATAACTGGTTACTCTAATAAATTATTAAAATGGACATTTCAAATAAAAATTATGCTTTAATATTATATGAGTTTTTTCAATACATGAAATTACTCTTAAAAAATAAAAACGACTGCATCTTGATCATTAATGAACCAAATTAATTGAACGAAGCAATGGGGTACTGACCGGTATTTGAGTTAGCAATACTAGTAAAAAATACTCTGAATTCTATGAAGAACGAGCCCTATTAGAGCATTCTACGACAATTTTTTGATTTTATATGAATTTTTTAAACTTTTTTTGATGACGTCATAGCATTGTATCTTAAATGGGAAAATGCATCAGTTAACATTGCTAAAATGAAAAATTTTTAAAGTACGAATATCAAACCTTCATTATCGTGATTCTAGAACCTGAAAACCTTGCAAATGAAGTTTTGGATACATTTCAATATTAAATATGGGATTTGGCAATGTTAAATGTTAACTGTTATCTTTTTCATTTAAAATTCAATGCAATGACGTCATTTTTGAGAGGTTTTAAAAATTCATATAAAATCATGAAATTGTCGTAGAATGCTGTAATAGGCTTGTTCTTTATGAAATTCCTGTGCCTTTTGAAATGTTGGCATAAAGTTGAAACTATTTTTTTTGGTCAGTACCCCATTATGGGCACAATCAACGTTATCTTTCTTTGTCAAATTTATCTCGCTGTAGGTTTGAAGAAGTTCGAGACTGGACTGAAATAATTTTAGTTTCTATATCTGTTACTGAAATCTGTTACAAATGTATATATATTTTAAAAAAAAATACATTTATAGTCTCACAACATACATATAGAAACTTAATATATTCTTGGACCTGAAAATTAATTCAACTTTGCTAAAGCAAAATGCAATTCTCATTCAGTCAGCTACAATTAATTTATATTCTTTGATATCCTCTTTAGTCATAAATATATCTTTTACGTGTGTCAAACATTACAAGTTTTATATTTTTAATATTTCTTATTCCCTACTTAAGCCCAGTTCAAATATCGTAATTCAGAATAAAATATACATTATTTTTATGTAAAAAAATGCGACGGACGTATTTTGCGATTGAAAAACTAATACAAAATTGCATTGCAACTTCGAGATTTCATCTGCGTTTTAGTTTTACGTGATACGCACTCCATTATATTAGTAGACTTATATTTGAATAAAAAAAAATGCTTAGAGCATTATTCAGCGCTTAAATGAGTATACTGAAATGTTGACAGAAAATTATGCAAATCGTGCAATATTCCGTATAATACACACTGTATACGATAAATATTAAAGTAATAAATTATTTTCAATTATTGTTCTGTATAAAATATTACTTAATAATTTGTTTTAAATTATGAATAAAAGCCGATATTTCCTAATTTTAAAGTGCATTGTGTAAGAATATTTCCATTTTTAAATTATGTTTAAAATAATGTAACCTATGAATTGAATAATAATTATTTTACGATAAACAAAATAATTACACGTAAGAATTTACATCCAATAATGTCTGTTTAGATATCATTGTTGAACTAAAATGGAAATACGACTTAAGTGCCAGTAACAAATTATGTTGCTAAGACAGTATAATAACACGTTTAATTCTTCTTCTTATATCTGAATTAATTTATCTTAGAATGTAACGAAAATATTATTACTTTATTAAAAATCTAAATATATGTTCTGAAGATAAAATAATTTTTAACAGTTGTTTTTCTTATAGCGGAAACAGAACATCTCTCTTGACACAATATCTTCTAAAGCTTATATATGTAAATTTCTTACAATCAATGTATCAAATAAGTCACCTGCCACGTTGTTGACAATCATTTTCTTCAATATCCTCTTTATAGAAATTAGATATTAAAACTTGAAGTTATTAATACTCTCGCTACTCGAGAAACAAATAAAACTTCAACTTTAATTGATCATATAATTAAAAGTAATATTGATATTGTTTCAGAATTTCAGACTAATAAAACAACATTATCAGATCACAAATTCACCGTAGTTACTTTAAAGTTATGTATTAAGAACAGTAAATTCCATGAAACTAAAAATAAAGTAATTTTTAAACGTATTTTTGATAAGTGCAATATGGACAATTTTCTAATGCGTTTATTATGTGAACAATGGCAGGGTTTGTTTAATCCTTATTTAAGCTCTGATGAAAGATGGTCTATTTTTCTTGAAATATTTCTTTATAATTTTAATGAGTCCTTTCCTAAAGTTAAAAAAATCATAAATTGTCAAAGAAGAAAACCTTTGTGGATTATAAAAAACCCTTATCTTAAGGAAGAGAGCATTTTTCTAAAACAATTTCATAATCATGTAAAATTTAATAATCCTTCCCAAGAAATTGAATATAAAGACAAACTAAAATTGCACAGGCAAAATATTTCCTCTGCAATTATTAATGAAAATAATCTTGCAATAAAAACAGCTGCTAATAAAATCAAAGCTACCTGGAAAGTTATTAATACAGAGTGCAAAACGAAAAAGAACTCATCTAGTCAAGGCAATATTGAAATTTGCACGGATGGGGTTACTATTTCTGATCCTGTATTGATAAGTAATTTATTTAATGACTTCTTTGTAAACACAGTTGAACGCATGGTTTCTGATAGGTTTCTTCCACTAAATCTAAATAATCCTAATAATTGCAATTGTCAATCTAAAACGATGAATACATTGAAATTTAATACTATTGATCCTGCTTATATCTTAAATCGCATGAAATCTCTACCAAATAAACTTGCCGCTGGTCCTGATGAGGTTCCATATACTGTTGTTAAATATTGTGCTCATGTATTAGCCACCCCTCTCTCAAACTTAATCAATCATTCAATTACGGAGGGTGTTTTTCCAAGTTGTCTTAAAACATCGAAAGTTTATGCAAACCATAAAAAAGGACCAAAAAATGTCATTCATAATTTTAGACCAATTACGAATTCATCTGTATTTGCTAAACTACTCGAAGGAACAATGGATGATCAAATTACTAATTATAGGACTGAGAATAATTTAATAACCCCTTGTCAGCATGGATTTTTAAAAAATCGCTCCACTGATACTGCCATGTTTGATCTCCTAAGTTATGTTCATTCAGCATTGAACCAAAACCTATTCTGCCTTGTCATATTTTTTGATTTGTCAAAAGCTTTTGACAGTTTAAATAAAAATGTTATTCTTCATAAGTTTGATAACATTGGAATTGAAGAAAATAGTCGAAATTTAATAGATTCTTATTTGACAGATCGGCAACAATATGTCGAGGTTAATGCTATATTAGATGGACACTGTTCTTCTTTTATTTCTAATAAATTGCCAGTTAATTTAGGGGTGCCACAAGGAGGGAAGGTTTCTACGACCCTTTTTAACACTGGCACAAATGATTTACCTGAACATGTAACTAGTGTTGTCTTGGTTAAATATGCAGATGACGTCACAGCTATAGTTACGGCTGATTCTGAAGACGAACTTGTACGTAAAGCTAGATTAACTATAAACGAGATACTATCATGGTGTGATGATAATAGACTCATCCTTAACCGTCAAATTCCAAGTCATAGTTACTTATTGCAAATTTGTAATGAAACAATTAAGAGAGCTGAGTCTGTTAAATTTCTTGGTCTGCATGTTAACGAGTGTTTAGATTGGAGTGTGCACGTAAACTCAGTATGCAAAAAGATCAATTCAGCAAATTTTATGTTGTATACTATCAGAAACCATGTTTCAGTGGAAACTCTTTTAACTATTTATTATGCATATATTTACTCCCATTTGGCTTATGGTATTATTCACTGGTGAAGTAAGGCAGCCCTACTAAATAGATGCTTTGTTTTGCAGAAACGAGCTCTCCGTACTATATTAAAGCTGCCCAAGGGACAGTCCTGTGTATCTCATTTTAGAAATCTAAATATGCTCACTGTTCCGTCTATTTACATCTTAAACTGTGCTTCATTTAAAAAATCCCACCCTAACCTTTATTTGCAGAATGATAATGTTCATAATTACAATACCAGGAATAAATCCAATGTTGTTACAGACAAATTGAACTCTAATTTATACAAATCTTGTGCAATGTATCAAACGGCCAAAATATATGAATTTCTGCCAAAATGCCTAAAAGATATAAATGATTTTAAATTGTTCCGAAAGAAGCTAAAAAATGTCCTTATAAGTAAAGAGTTCTATTCAGTTAAAGCTTTTGAGAGCAATAAATTGCCTGAGAGTATTGTATCCTTATGATTTAAAACCTGGTTCATATTTTTTGTTAATATTGTGGTTCATTTTTTTATACTTATTTTTTTCCTTTGTTATATTTATAAAGTGTTGCGTTTTGATGTTATGTATGTTTGTTAATATTAAGTTTTTTTTACATGAACATATGTTGTCTTGTACAATCGAAAAAGTTCGAATAAAGAAAGAAAGAAGAAAAAAAGAAGAAAGATAGAGTTATGAATTTCAGAATGTGATATATTTGTACCAATTATTAATTGAAATTAATTACAATTTACTGGTGTCTTATGTTTTGTTCGATATTCTCACGTTCCCATAAAAATAATACATATTAAACGTTAAAAAAATGTAAAACTGTTCCATAAATTTAATTTTATAATTATTATCTTTTTCTTGATCCATTTAAAAAAACATGTCAATTTAATTAATTAATTTCACTTTGCAAGTAACACTCAAATGTTAAGAAACGATAAATTTATACCGTATCCTCGAGATAATGGTAAAAATCAATTAATTTTATTGAATTACATGTCTGCATTTCTTACTTTTAACAATCTACATTATTATTTTAAATATTATGTATGAACCGTTTTAGCTCTTTTTAAAACGGAAATTGGGACAATAAATTGTAATTAGATAAAAGTACAACGTACCCTTGGATGTCGTTACACTATTTTCTGGTGCAGCGAAGTGTCGATAACTTAATATTTACGATATCTCTGACGTCTTTCTATACAAAAAAATTATTTCTTAATTAAACTAGGATATATAAAATCATTAAATTTTGTTAAATATTTCAGTTTTACAAGCTTTATAATTTCCCAAAAGTCCTCATCTAAAATTTAATATTTTATGTTCAATAAACATATCTCTAATAAAAAGATGTAGACATGAAATAAGGTATTGGTATAATGTATAATATAATCCTAGGTTCTGCAGATGAATTATAAACCAATTTTAATCTATTATATCTTCTCAGCTATATACTACATGAAGAAAATCACCACAATGCACTAACAATAAACGTATAGTCTGAACACTTATAATGCAAATTTATTAAAATTGAATATAAAAATAGCTAGTTTAGTCAAATGACGTTAACTTTTAATGGAGCCTAAAATATTTTAAATCTGTACTTCTTCTTTATAACATGAAAACCACTGGTTATAAAAATGCACGCAAATAAGACTTTAATTTATTTATTTATTTATTTTTATTTTGGAACTTCTTTTTGGTTGTACAAGACAAACATATGTTCAAGTCAAAATTGGACAAAATACAACATAAAAACATCAAACTTAAACACATTTACATAAGTTATTTAACACTATCAAACACAATCACTGACAATAATAATAAAAACAAAATACAAGCCAAAGTCACCATTAATACTGATAAATTTTAGTTTATGTGGAACATATATATATATACATATATATATATATATATACATACATATATATATGAAAAATATCTTCATTGAAAAATGAAGAAAAACAGTTTGCTAATTCAGTAAATTATCAATCATATCTGGTCATATATATAATTTGTTTTCTGAAGTTATTCTTTTTATACGAAAAGCCTACATATTTTTAACACAGATATATATATTATATGGTAAATAAACATACAAAAAATTAATTGAGAAGCGATACATTATATAATAGGTAAATCGAAGGGGGGGGATTCACAAAGCATTTTAACCCCTACTTTAGCCGCAATTTAATCCCTGGTGCCAAACATGGTTCTAAGCTAGGGACTTACCATGTGCAGCTCCTATAGTTGAGTATTATAGTTTAGTTTCTTGTCGCATCGGTCTTGTTTCTTGACTCCCCCCCATCTCTCTTCATGGAGCCAACATTTCGAAACAAAAAGGCTCGAACAGTATAGTATAGAACTCAAAATAATATTAGAGTTTTCGGTTATATTTTGATTTTATGTGAATAAAAAATCTGTATTTTTCTCTTTTAAATTTATGAATCTATTTGAAAAAGTATTGATAATTATTAACTAATATAATATGTAAAAATTTGAAAACAAGTATAATTATGTTTCTAATTTCAACCGTAAATTTTTTATTTGCTTTTGTTCAAAATAAGAAGTTTGTCTTAAATTTTTTGTTAATTAAATTAAAAATTATTATCAGCAAGGTCTTAAAGAAATTTATTTTCTTGAAATTTGTATCAGCCAATAAGGTTATATGTTATAACCTTGGCTGAGATGTATAATTAAATTGATCAATAAAAAAAAAAAAAAAAAAAAAAACAGTGATTTGACCCCCGGGCTAACATTTTGTAAATACGTCACTGACAGTGAGAGACGTTGAATAATTTATTGCCATACAATATAATTATTAAAATAATTTTGTAATCAAATTTTAGTATTATAAAACAACGTGAACATTATACAATAGTGGTAAATCTACTGCAGCTTCTTTTGATGTAATTTCTTGCAACTTTTCATCTTCGATTTAAATATAATAATATGCATATTATCAATATACTGAATATTGATTTCATTTGTTATTAAGTTTTAATTAACAAAACCAAAATTTTATCATGGCACGACTCTTTTTTTTTAAACACTGAAGACGATAATGTTAGTAATAAATAATATAACGATAAAAATAAATTATAAAATACCTCACCGTGGTAATTCCACTGCTTCTTTCTAAACTCTAGCTTTTTTAATTTTCTTGAACTTTACATCCACCCGTCGATTCAATTAAAATGTTTTTGTCTGTTATCAATTAATTTTTAAACACTGTCACAAATTAACAAACAAAATCGTAATTTAAAATCAAGATTTGTTATTAAAAATTAAAAATTTGCTATCATAGCAACTTTTGATGTATAATTGTAGTATCACATGAATAGAAATATATTTTTACTTTAATTGTCTTCTTTGCTATGAAAACTAATGACAACGTCATTAGTAATTAAATATATTATAATTTAACATAATTTAAACATATTTTTAACACTATTTCATTATGTTGAGAAATCTGAAATAAAAATATTTACGTGGCATATTTCTATGCAGTTCTGAAAGTGCCAGATATTTTTACTTAAATGGAGAATTGACCTCATTTTTTCTTATTGCAGATGTGGATAGAGAAAGCAAAGTTATGCTACCCGGATTTTTTCAGATTTTTTTGAAACCGGGAACTATTTTTAAAAAACTATTGAATGTTCTTTTTGTGACGTCACGAGGTGGCAAATCCTATATTTTTTTTAAAAAGCGGCGTCTCGTGACGTCACGAAAGGGACTTTTAATAATTTTTTTAAAAAGATTTTCCGGTAAAAAGTCTGAAAAAAATCAGGGTAGCATAACTTTGCAACCTCTCTCCATTTCTGCAATGTAAGAAAATTGAGGTCGATACTCCATTCAATTCGTTTATTTAATCACTGGCTGTACAAATACAGCATGGATCACGCTATTTATATATAATAATGATAATAAAACATAATAAAACACATAATATAGTTCCTCTTTATACGATAATTTCATCAGTTTAGAACGTTATTATAATATAACTTGAGAAACACAAATCAACTTGCTTTTTTAGCAAATCATTCATTTCAACTTCAATCCCTTATTTTTACTTATAAATCTTCTCATAATTTTACGATAATTAAAATATTGCTGTTTCAAAAATAATAATACAATCGTATTTGCAATCAATTTTGTTATTGGTATATGGGGAAAAAAATGACAAAATGCTAATTTAACAAATATTCTGTTATTAATTATCGTAACATGGCACATGGCACATAACACGTAACATAATTTTTTTATGTTCTGCACTTCTTCTTTACGATGAAATTTAATTGATAAGCAGTCATAATATACGCTTTACTAAAGGAATACAAAGAAAATAATTAACATTTAATCCTGAGACTTTACATCGGTTATTGAACATAACTTACGAACTTACGAACCTTCTAAAAAATTATTCTGAAATCCTCCTTCTAAACATAGATCTATTGCAATTGATACAGACAATGTAATATAAAGACGTAAAATCAATTTGTTCAAAAATCGACACAAAAATATTTATGCTTATTTAGCAAATGGAGGTTTTTCATTGAAAAAGCAATCTTAAATAAAATATTTTTACATATTCTGTACTTCCTCTTTATATATTATGAAAATTAGAACCATAACGAGTACTGTAACATAAGTTAAATTAGAAATTAAGATTATAAAGCAAAATAATTATTGTTTTCACAAAGTTGAAATAATTTTTGAAATTTTAAATTTATAATATTCTCACCCTGCAACTATTCTTTTGCTTAACGTTCGTTGTCTTTTTGCAATTTTACATAATCAAATTTTACTATATTATAATTTGAGGAATTAAGCACATCAAAAAGCAATTACGTAGAGATATGAATGTAATATTCACATGCACCATGAACATTTATCATCTATATTGCGTCCTTGCTATGCAATATTTCAATATTTCATGCATGAAATATTGAATCAATATTGAATAAATATTGGTAAAAATTATGAGTTATTAATTATTATCTATGTAAATTGTTAAAATAATATGTTATATTAATTATTGTTTATTGCAATCAAGAAGAAATCCAACTACAACAAGCAGAAACACTTTTTATTTTATCTTTTAAAAACTATAACACTATTTTCTAAAGTGTTATGATTTAAATTTATTAATTCTGTAAACCAAACTAAAAAAATCGAATGTATAATATAGTCTCTATATAATTATATCATCTGATGAGGGATTAATAAATAAATTGTCTCCTAACTCTATTTTTAGTGAGACAAATATATACTTTTTCAATTTATCAACTATTATATGATAATCTTATTAATTGCCGCAATGTATTTAGAAACTGTATAACTTTGTCATTTTATCTTAAGAAATTAAGAAAAATAGTCTGCTTATTTAGTAAATTATATTATATCATAGATAATATAGAGCAAGAAACAGCTGCTTGAAATGAAACGTGTATCCAAAATTTATTTTGTAATTCTTCTTTGCATAAAATTAAAAAAAGAACTTTTACAACACCAATATAATATAATATTCGTAAGGTTGTACTATTCATAAAATGCACGTTTAAATTATATAAAGAAAAATTAATATGGAAACATTAAATACAAGACCAACAGTGATGTCTGCCTGTTATAGTCAGAAACTTATTTATAATCAATTTCTTCTTATTTTGAACACTGAAGCCATTGTGCATTATTTATAAACAATATGAAAGAATTAACATAATAAAACGATTGTATTCAGTAACAAAAATAGAGAATTTATTTGTTTACTTAAAACCATAAAATTTTGCGAAAATCTGAACGTCATTGTAAGACTTGCAAGCTATTTTGACATTATATCAAACATTTCTTCACTATACGCTAATTTTTGCCACTCTCACATCGTAATTCAAACGTATTTATAATTAAAATTTATTAATATAATTTCTCAAAATTAGCAAATGGCTGGAACATTTTGAGTATTTTCACTTACAGATTTTTTATATTCTACATTTCTTCTTATGACAATTTTAACTGATGACCAAAATATAATAGAAAAAAAAATGTATTTAAACGTCTTATAGTAATTTTACAAACAAAACCCAACAAAACAACCTCGTAATTAACTAATATGCAGTAATTAATATTGTTAAATTTATGATTCAATGTTTTGACAATTGATAGCGACATGTTTCACTCATGTTTATTCTTAATTTGTATCTTTACCTTCGTCCATTATTTAAGATTTCTTATTTCCTTTTTTTAAACGTAAAAAAGTGACAACAATAAACCAAAAAAGTGAGTATTTCCAATATAATCATCTTATCTTTTGCCACAAAAAGCCTAAAAACAAACATTCAATTGATTCATTATTGTATCTAAAGAAGAAAGAAAAATCTGCTAATTTAGCAAATTGAGCAAGGAAGGGTCACCTGATATGAGACAAAACATTTTTTATTCTGCATTGGATCTTTGCGTAAAATAAAAAACACTAAATACAATAAAATCCAATTACGATGTACAATATTCGTAACATTATATACTATTCTTAATATTCATGCAACTAAAATAAACAAAAGAAAAATAAATATAGAAATATTTAATACAAAATAACAACAAATATGTCTGTAGTCAGAAACTTATATATTTTATACTCTCAATTTCTTCTGTTTAACACTGAAGCCATTGTGCACTAAATTACCCAGGATATAAACGAATTAAATATATTTCAACGATTGAATTTAATACAGAAATCAAGAAACTATTTGTTTAAACTTAAATAATTGTAAAGCAGTGCATTTTTTGCATTATTTTTGCTTTTTAAGCTATTACATTACGTATATTTCTTCACTATACGATAAAATTCACAACTCTCACAACGGTATAAAAACATATTTATAATTGATCTTTATTAACATTTATTTTATTGCTATGATTTAGCAAAATTGGAAATGTGTTATGGTGTTTATTTTGCATTTCTTGTTATACCATTTTTAACTGATCTGATGACCAAAACATATTAGAAAGAAGAAAAAAACGTATTTAACATCCTCTAGTAATTTAGCAAACACCCGAACTACACCGACACGACCTCGCAAAGAACTCGTATGCAGTAATCAAAATTAAGTTCGCATTACCTACAAATTCAAATTAAACTTCACTTTATTGTTCTCCTTACTTCGTCAAAATCGAACTTCTAATCTTTACTTTTATTGCCATGTAGTGTTATTATATATGATCTTTGTTACTTTAAATGGTGTATTGTTAGTCAACCTTATAACTTTTCTTGTCCATTAAAAACAATCATAGAAATATAACTTTATGTTAATAATTAATATTTTAATTCCTAATGTTTATTTTCGTGTATATTATAAAAAATTATTAAAAATTATTAATATATTAATGAAGTTGATATAGCATTAAAATAATTAAATTAAAAAAAAAATTAATTTGAGCATTATAATTATTTTTGGTAAATTGTGTTCTACAATTTCTCGAAATTAAATCTGAATATATCTAATTAAATGCCATACAATCACATTATAAGTGATACGTTCAGAAAAGTAATAATGTAAAATTTATGAATAAATGTTTTGACATTTAATAGCATCACGTTTTGCCCTTGTATATTTTTAATTTGTATCTTTACCTTCGTCCATTATTTAAGATTTCATATTGCCTATTTTTTAACGTTAATACGTAACAACTATAAACCAACATGGTTAATTTGATGCTTATATACGCGCACTTCGAAATTAATTTTATAGAACTTATTCGCTTTTTCTTACAATTTTGATATTTTTATATCATGATTTTATTTGAGTTCTTACAAATACATATAAGCCAATTTCCTTTGAAATTGACTAATGTATTTTCTTGTTAAATAATACTTAAAATACTAGGAATTTATCAATTAATTAAAAAGATTATTGATTATAAATTTATTGTTTCAAATATTTACAGTTAAAATAATGTAATAAAATTAAGATAATCAAACGAAAGCATAAAATTGCAGAAAAATGTTATTTAAAATATAACCCACACAATAACTTACAATTAGACAAATTAAAGAAACGTTTGAACCTTGTGATATAATTTCACATGACGTTTCTTATTGTTTTGATAACTTTAATTAAAGATGTATTAAACGAACAATTTTAATTCGTACCTTTTTCTATGTTAATTTATATTTTTAGTTTGAGTGAAAATTTTACTGTAAAAAATAGAGCAAACTGTAGAACAAACAGTAATGTCATGTTATCACCTTTGACATGAACCAAGTAATACTGAATTTTACGTATTTTCCTCTTCAAAATATACAAGTTAAAAAAAATATAACATCAAGGATATAAATTAATTCATATAATTATATCTCTCTCAACATTATAAATTTTCATAAAATATGTAACGTGTAAAACTAAAATAATGAGAAAAATTATTTTATTTTCTTATCCAGTTTAGACCAATTACTAAGTATAATAATACTTAATTAAATAATTTCATATTATAATACATATCTATTAAATAACGAAAGAAGAAAAATCTACTATTAAATTTTTACTAAGTTTCTTGTTATTCTTTGTTTATATTTTTAAACCTTAAAATTAAAGTACGACTTTACTTATTATTTTTCTTATATTACAACGATATAAACTTATGAAATTAACTTATTATTGAAAAACAATAATAATCAAATTGTTGCTATATATTGTATTATGAAAAGATTTACTTTTGTTTTCTTCCCTCAACTAACATTTGATGACTGAATACCATACATGGCTCTGATCATGCCTAACTCTGCATCGCTTACAATTTTTACGTCCCTTCCAAACCAAAGTGATCATCTCATATATTGTTATGACTGAAGGAACCGTGAAAACTTTAGTCAGGACGGTCAGCAAAACGATAATATTGAATGCACGAGTATGGTAAAAATTAATTTAATATACTAAAGCAATCAATGACAACAATTCTCACACAAATCTATGAGGTTATTCAGGTAGTCAGGGTAGCTAGTTCTCCGTGTAGGTAGCTCAGGTCGACCTCACTAACAATGGTTCCTTCACCTTAAGAAATGCCGCTGACGCCGAGCTGGCGAGAAGACGACGTGCAACAAACCAAGAGACAGACCCTTCCCTTCCTTATTAGTTTGTAACGTGGTGCCGTGTGGGGGTTGTTTTAATTGTTTATAGCTTTCAATATATTTACCATACTCTTACCATTCATTTAAAGTAAAAATCGCAAGTGAGAATGTAATTAAATTGTCTTCGATAGAGTTTCCGCTTGTTCTAATATTACGTATTAGTTGTAACATTTTGGTATATATTAATAAATAATTCTTAGAATATTTTCTCTCTGTCCATGAATTTTGATCAGGGGTTTATTTAAAGACACTGTAACTCACGGTAAATGCAAGTTGTTAGTAAAATAGTATAAACTGGCATTGTTAAAATACTGTTAAAAAAACTATTCGCCAGAAATTCTAAAAAAATATGTAATTTATTATTAAATAAAATATGTTAACTAATTTTTTCTTTGTTTTGCAATATTCAAATAACACATTAATATATTGCATACAAAAATCTGGATAATATTGAACAATTCAAATTATTCAGCGCATTTTTTTCCCGGTAAAAATGTATACCAATGTCATTAAAATATTTACATGTAGCTTGCAATCAGCTATAATCACGTAATCAACTAATGTTATAAAGTAGGCTAACAATGTGAGTAGCCAATACAATGTCATGTTGAAACAGTTTTAATAACAGCATTAGAATTTTCTCCTTTAAATTTCATCAGCATGAAATTATTAATTATGTTTTTAATTTAAGACCATGACTGTTAAAATGGTAAAGTTCTATCCTAGTTAATGTTAATTTTTTAATGGTAACGGTACGAAGCTCAAAGTAAAAAATTGCTGATAGCAAAATCTTGAGGTTTCAACTCTGTATAATGTAAGTAAGAAATAATTAAAAGGGGCATTCACAAAGCCCTAAGGCCACATTTAGGGCTCGATAATTTAAAGCCCGATTTTAGGCATGCTTTTTAGACCCAAAATTTTTGGTCTTAAATTATCGAGCCCTAAATGTGGCCTTAGGGCTTTGTGAATGCCCCTTTAAGTGTTTTAAGTTATTGATTCATTGATAATTTCCTCTCAAATATAAAATATACGTCCCCATTCACTTCATGAACGTAATTTCCTCAATATATATAATCATAAAATTCCAGTGGCTATAATAGTCAATTGTTTGTTGTTGTACATACGACAGTTATTACCTAAAATTTGTAGGTTATACAAACAATATTAATTTATAGGCTGACAAAACCAAATAATTCTCAATACACGTCTTTTGTAACTGCATTTGTTATTTTTTATTTCTAAGAATGATTCATGTTGCTCTCTTTCAAGATTTTTGTACTTCACAGTTTTAAATAAAGAATTTTCAGTATGTAAAAAGTAAAACTTGCTGAAACTATGACGTCTGACAAAAAACAATTAGCATAATTATAATCCATGGTACAATAAACACCAATCAGTCGATGGTAACAATCATTTAAAATGTCTCACAATCTATCAACGTAATCACGTCTTAAACATTTACCTTACGGGGTAAGCCAGCAGCAGTATCATTACCTCTGCATGGCAACAATTAACCAATATAGACAATACCCCTGCTGCTCAGAAACATAAGATAAATTATTATAAAAAAAATATAGATAACTATAATGGGGGCGATTCACGAAGCAGTTAGCCAGGCATTAACAACGTTTAGCTTAACTACGATTCAACACTACCTGTTTTACGTGTTATATCACCTTGCTAAATGTGGTTAATCTAAACGCGGATAAAAACCTGGACAACTCTTTCGTGAATCGCCCCCAATGGTTTAAAATGCCAACTGTCATCAGAAGCCACAGAAACGTACGCCCTTCTAATAGTAAAATAGAATGGTCTGAAAAAAGATCGATAGTTAATGCAGATTTCGATTGAATTTTCAACATACTAAATAACATACCTAACTGACGTCTTAAAAGTAACTTAAATTGATGTTTGATAAAGCCAAAAACGATAAATTCAAATTTAAATTGTCAGAGAGGTTCTAAGATTTACATCCATTTTATTCGTTAAGTTTACGTTAATTCAAGTCATACTGATCGAGGACTGTTAAGTCGTGATCCCGAACCTTTGAGTCATTTTAAGTTATATTACGATATTATTTACTGAAATGAATGGCTTATTTAGTTTCAATTTTTTTTTTAAACTCTCTTTACATACGTTTGAAAAAAAAATTTTTTATGGTCTATTTGGACTAAGATTATAATTTTCTACCTATTTTACGTCTAAAATAGCAATATAATGATAATATACCTGAGCATTATAATATTCACAAATATATAAGTATAATGCATGACCAATAGCACAAATCAAAAATGATTGAAAAGACATTAAGATTAAAATTATTTTTAATCCGAATGTCGTTTCAATCATTAAAAATTGTGATATTTAAAAATTTATCAAATCTTAAATCTGTATGAAATTGAAAATATGACCAAGAAGCCAATTGATTAAACGTAAAATCATATATAATCACAGAATCTGTAATACGTCTATTTACGCGAAGATATAAAAACACTCAGTCCAAATTTGGATTAATTACTTTGTACAAAGCTCTTCTATTCATTGGTTAAAAAACTTAATGTCCTCTTTTTGAGCCAACCTAACACCTCGCATCTTAATCTAAGGGCTGTTTCGTCAAGCATCTAACTAGAGCCTTTATATTGATTTATGTTACGTATGAATTTTACTTGAAAATAAAGCTCTTTACTTAAGATAATTCTATGTACTGAAATGTGATGGTTTTATTTTTTATTTTAATTTCACTTCAATAAAAATAATTACTTATATACTTACACTATGTGACACATTTAATATTTTGTCTCTATTTTTATTAAAATATATTTATAACCTTTTTAAGAAATAATTATTATTACCACACAACTAATAAATATATATGATGTATTCTTATGAACAAATTAACGCACTGATTTCATACTCTCAAACACAATCTAAATTACAACGTTTCTACGACTGCTTTTGTTTTGTTCCCTTTCAATAATCGAAATATCACCGTGATTGTGATCACCGTGAAAGATATGAAATTGGTAAAAACGTAAACATCTGCTTCATTCCAAGTTGACTTATCTAACTTATAAAACATAGGACTACATTATTTTTTGTATCGTATTATATGTCTAATAACAAAGTCTATCTAGTAAACGTTACTGGACAATTTCGCTGTTTATTTGGAATTTTACAAACATTCAAATTTTAATGATTTTTTCATGTCAGATATGAAAAATGATTTATTGTACAAAGCAAATTAAATATCAAAATTCCTAAACTTATGCCATAATAAAACAGTATATGAACAAGTTTTGATTAAATTAAAATTTAGCACAGTTATTTTTTAACCTTACTTATTTACATCTGCAATAATAGTTCTTATCTTGTATCTATTAACCTAGTCTATGTAGTATCATAGAAAATTGCTCTTTATTTGCAATTATGTAGAGCTAAGTTAGAAATATTTTTGAAAAAAAATGCAAAATGCCATTTGAATATTTTACAACTTTTCTTATTTTTCGTCTACAGTAACGATTTATTTTTCATTGATCGATCAATCTCTCTTTTTTTATATATAGTTTGTATCTAAAAATTTTGAAAAAAGAATGGTTTGATGCTACGAGTAATTGCAGTAACAGTGTTTAATATTTTGTCTTTATTTTTCGTCTGAAATAACATTGTTATCATTGTTCATACTGCATTTTATTATATAAAAATAAATTATATTGTTTACTAACACTTTGAAAGTAAAATTGAGGCATTTCTTTGCGAGTCACAGTTTTGACCAAATGGTTCTATTTTTCATATCAATAAAATGTTTATTTATGCATAGAAACTTAAATTGTAGTAATTCGAAATTATTTTAAATACTCTTTCTGTGACAGATTTCCAAATAAAAACCTTACAATATATCGATTATTTAATCGAAAAATATAAAAGTGCAACATAAATAATGTCGATGCAATAAATAAATTTAGCAATTTGACTAACAATCAATTAATAAATATTATATTTAATGTAATATTGACAAGTACGATATTCAAATATTCAAAATCAAAGTTGCCACATTTGTAAAATTTTTTTGTGAATTTAGGACATCCCAATGGAAATTTGGAAATAATATCAAAGCGTCGTTTCTAGATAACCTAATAACTCATTGTCTGCCTCTAAATTTTTAACATTCGTAGACATACATACCCTCATTGAAATATTACGTCTTTAACCCATCTTTTACACGTCTAAACCTAATCTTGTTAATTCGAAAACACATCTCATTTCCTCTTCGCTCAAAGTGAGGATGAAATAAAGATTATATTTTTAACACAAGAAGAGGAAAAATACGTAATCTCGTCTTTTTCACCTCTTTTTTCCTTTAAATGGTGCAAAATAATTGGAGAAAAGACGAGAGGAGAGATTAATAGCGAAGAACAGATAAAAATTATATCAACTCGGGTAGAATTTCTCCATCACGTCTTTAGTTTAAAATAACAAAATATAACTATTAATGTCTGATCACTGTTGAGCTAGAGAATATTAGAGCTAAGCAATCGAACGTTGATTATCTTTCCTTACATCTCATTTAAAACGTAGCGTAATTTATACAGTGGTTATTACGTTCTACATGTAATTACCTAATTACATACCTCTCACTGACTATACCATAGTTTTTATTTGCAAAAACGGGTCAATTTTTGTACTTTTTATGTATCTATGAAAAATATATATTTTTATGTGTTCTGCTTTTGTAAATATAATATTTAAGTATGATATTCTTTTCCATTATTTATTATAAAAATCTCTAAGCCAGTGAAAATCATCAATCGCTTTTCTGTGATATATAATCTCTACTATGATTCATTCCGAGTTCATTGACAATTAGTGTGTTCGTCTGTTTCGAATTAGTTTACTACAGTTTCCTGAGCCACAATTAAATTAAAGGCTGAGATTTCAGGAGTACAGAGTTAAATGTGGCTTAAAATGTTTTTTATATGCATGATATTGTAATATCTCAAATTAAATAGTGCAGTACAATAATTTTATTTATGTTACATTTTAAAAATTATGTATAACCTAATTATACAGATTATATTATACGTATCAAAAAAATTCTAATATTTTTCATAGTCATGATCTAAATTTATAAATAATTCAATTACTTTTATATAAAGTACGTAAAATAACTTAAATTAATTATAATAATATTAAATATTTATCAATTTTTAAAAACAAAATGGTTTAGCTTTTCAAAAAATTTGATGAAAAATGAATGGCTATTGAAATCAAATTCTTCTGAAATATAATAATTATATTGAAATTGCATTCATACATTGTTAAACGCAAACTACCGACGTAAAAACATTCAAACAAATTTAAATTTTGTATCCATAAATTAACGATTAAAATTTAATTCCAATTACTTTTTAAATGAATTTCGTAATTTTTACAATAAACCTCGTGAAATTGAATTAGAACTTCATATATTTCTGGCTGCAAGTTTTTTTATAACTTTTTCTTATATGCTGATAACGTATTTAATTGATTGATAACGTAGATCATATTTCTCCTTCGTTTTAACGACATCCTCCGCGGCTAATAGCCAAATAATTAACACTTCTTCAACTCTGTTTTAACAATATATGACCATCGATTCTCTCTTACAGTGAGTAAATTATCATGGCTGACAAGTCAGAATTTACTGCAAAATTAAGGTATAAATTTTAAAAAATTATACTTGTTGTTGACACGCAATATCCTTCCAAAAAATAATTCATGCTGCTCCAATATTTTGCAAATTTTTAACTTTTAATTTCACGAAATTTGCATTCTACATCCCACGATAAAACAGGTATCACATCTCTTATACAAATATCGTATCTTGCAATAGTATATGTAATGAAAAATACGACACTTTTTTCTGGTTTCTTCTAATATTATTACAAATAAACTCATACGTATATTAAAACAATGGTATTCTTATTCTCTGCAATAACTGCTCAATTATCAGAAATATAAAAATGTTAAGAATTATGTACCGCAGAAATATTATATAAAATATAAATATTAACGTAGAACAAACGCTAGCAAGTATGTAATTGTTACTTTTTTATACATTAACGTCTTTAATTAAATACATAATATACATTGTTAATTACTTTACACCAAATATTTTCGAATAAATCGAGAAATTCGAAATTGTCTTCATTTCCAAAGATTCATTGATACTTTTCCATGTATTGAACTATACAATTATACAATAATACTCATATTTATTCCGTGCTCTCGTTAATGTTGGTCGTTATTTATACGCCTTAAAAACAATTTAAAAAACTCGAAATAAGTTGCAACTACATGTCATCAATATGAAGGTATTTAGTCGAATAACTAACGAATGAATTTTTATAATAAGGGGCATATTCACAATGTCTTAAGGCCACATTTAAGGATCGATAATTTAAAACTTGATTTTAGACGTGTTTTTTAGACCAAAAATTTCTGGTCTTAAATTATTGAGCGTTAAATGTGGCCTTAAGGCTTTGTGAATGCCCCTTAATATATTTAGGAAATATTATGGTAGTTACTAGTTAATATATTATGATGAAAAGATAAATAAATAATTTGATTTCTAATACATAATGATAGTTGCGGAAAACGCAGCCAGTGCGAGTTGCATGTAATCTATTATGAATATATTATATTTTAAATAATTATTTTTATATAATATTTCCGCAAATCCAAAGGGATTTAAATATCTAAATAGATCTTTTTAATTTCACCAAAATTATGTAATAACAAACGTTCTTGAAAAGCACAAATTAGTAACATTATTCATTAGAATCTATATCTAATATAAAAACAATTATTTTATTAATTCCAATGTGCTTTTTCCGTTATCGATACTTTTTATTAATTACATAATAAAATCTTCATCTAAACATCTCAACATCTTAAGATAACATCTAATTGTCTTAATTGTCTATGAACTAAAAAAAATATAAAATTATAATATTTATAATATATAATGCAACATAAAAAACTTGATTTTTTTTTCTTAACAAATCTTAATTTGTAATGATAATCTGCAAATCACAGCATTTTACTATATATAATTTTACTTCATTTACGTCTATAATTTGTAAAATATAAATGAATATTATAAATTTTTATGGATATTTTGATCATAAAACAAGCTGATACAATTGGAATCACTTCTCTCTGTTTATTGAAACATATACCAAAATAACGAAATTTAATTAGAGGAAATTATATATTTATTCTCTGAACACAATATAATACAGCCCAAGTTTTATTTGTTTTAACAGTGAAATGACATATTAAAATTGATTTACGATCATTTTCTATCTGTACTTTTAGATTTTTGCAGATATAATATACATTCCCAATCAATCAATCAAATCGATATAATCCGAAATTATTCTCAGTAACTTCATGGCAAGAAAAAAATTGTTTTGAGACAAATTTCTGTGAGTCTCTGAACTGTAGTGTTCAAGATAACGTACGTTTTTCTGTTTATCAAAATATTTATAATAACGAACTTTCATTATTAAAGTTAATGATATTTTTATGTTCTGAATAGAATATAAGCCCAAGTTTCAATCACTTTACCAGTGTAATAACATCATAGAATACCACATTAACTAATTTATATTATCCACGATTATTCTTCTATTTGTAAATATAATGTTAATCCTTCTAATGGTGGATTTTCATGAGCGATTTCCAGCTTGTGACGTGACGTGAATAAAGAGCACTTGTCTTGCTGCAACATCCATTGGCGGCCATATTGGGCGATTAAAAGAACAAGAGCATCGTAATTAACGCAATTACCGGTGAATTCACAGCCGCATAGGATTTCGCAGCTTTAACGTCAAATCGCACCGCATTGCCGTTGTTGCTCAAGAAAATCCCCCTTTACACTTATTTTACATTATATTCTTCCACGTAGTTCATTCACCACCAAGATTGCTAATTATATTTAATCAAAGAAATTTGATTAATTCCTTTTTTAATTTGTATCCCAATTTTTATAAACGATTAATCTAGTAAACGTCCGTAAAGTTATGTAATTTTTTTGTTTTATTTGTTTATTATCTATAATTATTGAGAGTGCAATTATTAATTAAAATATTCTTTAACTACTTAAAAAGTTTTCAGTAGCTATTAATACACTACACAATCCCCTCTCGGATTTTATCACATAATCCGTAATTTTCGCATTATTTATTTTATATAAGAATGGCATCATATTTTTAATTCAAAATAAATTATTAAATAAGTGGTAAAAATCAAATTTGAATTTGATATACGTTGTCATGTAAATTTTAATACAGTCACATTTGTCACGTCAAAGTGAACACGATGCATTAAAGTAGAGTGAGCGAGTTCATTTTATTTTAATATTTTATTTTTTAAAAATAGTTTAAGCTGTCTTCTATTGAGAAATGAAAACCAAAAAACTCCATCTCAAATAGTTTCACCACAAAAAAATCCCAAAGTTGGTGTTTCGGAGGCCTTTAACGTGCAGCCTTATGGAACATAAAACCGCGTTTTACTCCAACTTTATCTGAACTATGGTACCATTTAAAAAATATTTACGTAATATATGATGAATTCTTTAATGAATTTTCAAATAAAAAAAATTTTACGGGGTTGTTTTCTTGGAAAAAAATCATGAAAAACCTTATGGGAATTAACCTGCAAAAACCTAAAGATTTTTTTCCGAAAAAACGGCTCCGTAATTTTTTTTTTTTTTATTTAAATCCATTAAAGAATTCATAATAGATTACGTAAGTATTTTTTAAATGGTATCATAGTTCAGAAAATGTTGGAGTAAAATGCGGTTTTATGCTCCATAAGGCTGCACGTTAAAGGCCTCCGAAACACCAACTTTGGGATTTTTTTGTGGTGAAGCTATTTGAGATGGAATTTTTTGGTTTTCATTTCTCAATAGAGGGCAGCTTAAACTATATTTAGAAAATAAAATATTAAAAAAAATGCAATCGCTCACTCTACTTTAAATTAGTAGAATTCTAATTATTTTTTTATTATAACATTCACGTTATATATATAATACAATCTCATTGCAACATTAGTGTAATTTAAAATTTTACGATCCATTATATACGGTAAAATTAATTTATTCCTGGCATTAAGGGTCAAATCGAAGTCTCGTTTTAGTTCACTAGCAATATTTGTGCACATTCCATTAATTCCTCTTGAAAAATAAGTTAATATTTATTAACTGAAATAATTGACATAAAACATAGTGTGAAAAAATTTCTTTGCCGTCCTTTTTTTCAAACTTTCTAATTCATTAATATGAATTATTATCTGTGCAATTTTACCTTAAATTGAATTAAATCTTCTGAAACTAATATAAATAGATTTGCATAAATGCTAATGTCAACTATTTTGCTATTCTTTATTTTATTTTAATATTTTAACATTTAAAACGTAATTACTTAATCATCTTCCTTATATATATTATATATATATATATATATATATCTTCCTTATACGCGTTTAATGTCGAGGGACAACATGAATGTCATATTTTTTTTCGCAAATTACAAAAGTACATTACATTGTTGCTCTTCTGAATGATAAAATCAGATATAATTATATTTTAATAATGAAATAAAGAGTATACAAAAATATAGGTTAAAATAAACATATATTGTCTTTTCAGTACAATTTATAACGAATTCTTCTTCAATTGTTATCCATGAAAATATTTGTTAAAATAAAAATCTAGCAAAGAAATGCTAATTCTCGAAAATCCCATTTGTAGTAGTTCATCTATAACAAATTATATTTTAAATAAATAATTCATATAATTAATTATATAAAGTATTATATAAATAATTATATTCCTAACGTCTCAAATCAATCAACAACAACGGTGTAATAGTTTAATTCTCAAAATAAAAAATCAATTTCCTTGAATAAATGGAGAATCGACGTCAATTTTGCTATTGCAGATATGGAATTAGGGTAAAAAGTTATGCTACCCTGATTTCTTTCAGATTTTTTAGTGCCTTGAATGTATTTTTAAAATAATTATTAAAAGTTCTTTTTGTGACGTCACGTGACAGCAAGTCCAGTCTTTTTCTTTAAGAGCGGCGTCTCATGACGTCACAAAAAAACAATGATTTATATTTAAAAAATACTTTCCGGACTCTAAAAAATCATGGTAGCATAACTTTGCACCCTCTATTTATTTCCGCAATAAAAAAGTTGAGGTCGATACTCAATTGTACCATTCTGAATTACTTCAGAAATGTTGTCAAGACTAACATAATTTCAAAATAAATTTAAATAATCTCTTCTTCACGTAAACGACTATAAAATTTTTTGTCAACGATAATCTTCATGTAAAGTATTTTATTTTTGTGCTTATTCATGCATACAAATCAAGCATGAAATTTTGTGATACTACGAGAAATAGAAATTTCAATTTTTTTAATACATTAATATTTATAATGAGTAATAATAAAGGACTCGATTGTATGAAACCCCCAATATACTTTTAATGTTTATTAAAAACATTTAGTTGATAATTACATAACTTGCTTTATAGACCAGGTCCACGTGATGTCACTGCCATGCATTTTGCATACTTTACAGGAAACTACCGTGCCATAAAATTGCCTGTGTTGCATCATTAGCGTGTAAGGGGAGAAAATGTAGAAAAAAAAATGACTTCGAGTTTGTCAGAGCTCAAATCAAATTGACAATTTACAGCAAAAAATTGAAAGCCTTGCCCATGACAATAAAAATTTGAAAAACAAAGTTGCTAGTTTTGAGCGACAACAACGTAGAAACAACGTGATCATATTTGGTATCCCTGATCCATTAAACTCCGAGTGCTGTAATAATACAGTAAAGAACATTTGCGATAAAATGGACATGAAATTACCGGAAGGAGCTATTATAGATTCATTCCGTCTGGGCAAGGCAAAGGAGAACAGACCTATTCTATGCAAATTTCAACTTTTTCTCACAAACAAGAGCTTATGCAAAAGTCAAAGTCATGTGAGAATATTACTGTGTTGCATGACCTTACGAAACAAGATCGCATTGACCGTAAGAAGTTGAAACCAAAATTAGACAACGCACGTAGCAGGGGTTTCCGCGCTGTCATTAGAGATGGAAAACTTATTATAGATGGGATGGCATTCAGTAAGGAGGATGCTGCAACAATACAGAGCGGTACAACTGGCAACCCTGCCCAATCAGCCCTTGACCCCAAAGTCACGTGCACCCCCTCAACAAGTGAGCGTGAGCTGCTGCAGCGAGGACGACGAGCTTGAGAATGCAACGCCACAGCCAAGCCCGAGGGCTGCACCAGTGAGAACTGCAGCTCGCCTGTCCCCCCGTCCAAGCCGTAAGAAAAAACAGACGACAAATCCTCTCCCTGCTGTACCTCCATCACCAGACGCATTAATGGATGCAGTGCGTATGATGCACGAGAACCCGTCACGCCCTCTCTCCTCCTCACTAAGCATCACCGTACCGCCACCAACAGCGGAGAAGAGATCAAATAACATGAGACTGTGTCGAGTGTTAGCCCTCCCTCGCAGTAAGAAAAAATTAATTGATTTTATCCCCAAGAATGCAAAAAAAATGTGTCAATTAAAAAATATCTCAACGAGTTCACCTGTAAAATCATTTGAAACATGTCAAAAAATTTAAAATTTGTTAATGATGAAACTATTAAAAGTGTTTATAAATTTGGCAATACTTGTGTGACTCGTTCTCGTAGGAAAAATTTTGAATCAAGAAAAAGACTGAACTGTGGACATTTGAATATTTTATCTGACTAACTAATTACTTAAAAAAAAGCAATTTAAATAACATGTTCGTCAAAATGCTCTAATTAACATAATTGTGTTCAATTTTAATTTTTTTTAACCTTTTTGGTAGATAACGGTAAAAGCCTGTTGGCAAACCTTAAATTGTGTTATGTTCATGTACTTTATGTATCATGTAATGAGATGAAATAAAACCTATCTTGAATCTCTTGAGAAAAAAAAATAATTAAAATTTATATTCGGTAATTATTCTTACATTTATATTGATTTTATTTCATCTACAGGTTTATAAAGAATACACAAACTACACATAATATCCTTAAATAATTATATTTGGCAACGAATTCAATTTTTTCAATTTTTTAATAATATTTTCCGATGGTTTTAAGCGTACGGTATGGCAACAGTTGGGGAAGTGAGATGACGTAAACAGTTGAGCATTATCCTGTAAAAAGCAACCCAAAAATCTTGTGGCCGCTACTCTAACGAAAGCAGATTTAATATATAATCCAAAAGATTACATGTCATAATATTATGCTCTATAAATAAATTTATACACGCATATTTTCTCTTTATTGATCCATGCTATATTAAATCAGGGTTGTTTTTCAATAATAATCTATTATATTGGAGGTTGATTAACATTGCTTTAAGTAGCAAGTATGTAGCATTGGCTCGATGTTTACTTATTATGTTTCAATTCTGCAAATTCTTCTTACATTGCAATTATAATTAGACCTAATAATAATTCCGTATTTCATCAATAATAATCAATTAATAGGAGATTTTGCATATGCATTGTGTGACGCAATTCTTCCTTTTCACTCAGTGGTATATAAAAACTTGTTGTTCAGTTTCTTTAATTTCTTCTTTATTTATAATAATAATCAAATGAGAGGATATCACATAATATATATTATGAACTGTCTTGTTCAAATCATTACACTCACCTAATGTTATGAAATCAGGTTGAGCGTGGCGCAGTGCATTGACCGTTTCTCGTTAGATCACCGAAGCCAGGCTACGTCGAGCGTGGTTAGTACTTGGATGGGTGACCATTTCAAGTAAAAAATACGCTGCTCCTTCCCTGGGGTAAATTCATCTCGCTTTCAACCCAGTGCAGTGATGCACTTGTGTTTGGTTCCCCAGGCTTTGGACATCACTTTGGTCTATTGAGTAAAAGTAGAGGTGTCCGTCCTGACTGAGGTTTTCCACGGTTTCCTCAGTCTCACCTCAGCGAATGCTGGGACGCGTAGCATGCAGGCCGTGGCCACATCCGTTCCCTACCTTATCTTTACTAAGTACCCCGCCGCGAGCTGTAAGCTCTTAGGGCTGTATCCTTGTAAAAACGAAAAAATAATCTTCAAATATTGTTTAGTTTCTCTAACATCTTCTTAATTTATAATAGTAATCAAATGATAATGAACAGTTACATGCACTATCTGGTGCAATTTTAATTGAATCATCAAGAAGTTGGAAATCTTCAAATATTGTTCAGTTTCTGTAACATCTTCTTAATTTACAATAATAATCAAAAGATAAGGATTACTTATATGTAAAATTTAGTGCAAATCTTGGTAAGCAACACCCATTGAGACCTAAAGGTAAGATATCATCAAAACATTATTCAATTTCTGAAACATCTTCTTAATTCAATTTTATGAATTATTTTATAATTTAAATGAATATATATAACCTGTAAAAATTTAAAGAGATATTTCAATAAATATTTTCCATACAACACTTCAAATTATAATTTAAGCATAAAAATTATATATCTAAAAAAAATTCTGTTGTATATTTTATAGTGGTGGTTTAATATAGCATTTTAGAAAACAAAATAATTATAAAATTATATTATATCTTACTGAGTAAATGTTATTAGTATTGTTTTTAATAACATCCCTCTTATTTCTTATATATTCAAAAAACTAGCATATAAATTTCAAATGGAAAGAAGAAATAATGTTCTACTAACAAATTATATTTATTCCATGCATTAAAATGTATAATCTTATATTTGATTGGTTTAGCCAATTTCTTAATTTTTACTTCGTAACGTGTTATTATAAGTGTCACGTATGTAAGTGACTTATGTTAGTACTAGAGAAGCGCTTTTAAATATCGCGCCTCTTCCTATGTTCTTCTTCCGCCCTACTCCCACCTACAACCTGTCAGGTACTCGAGAGTCCCCTCATATTCCTTCTCTTGCACCCGAGACATCATACAGTAAATATCGTAGCATATATCTCTCACCGCAACATACTTTATATTGTGTATCGCAGAAGTGTAATAAACCTTCAGAGTCTTATTGGTAATTATATATCGTGTATTCTTCCAACTACAATCAAAATTATTCTAATTAGACATTAGAACCATATAGTAATTAGCGTGCAGTTAGTTAGTACAAGAAACTAGACTTCAAATACATAACAAAAAGGATTAGTTCTATTCAATTTTGCAATTACTTGAGTTAGCAAATTCAATGTTACTTGACATAATTGTGGGTAATTCTATCAAATGAATTTATACTTCTTAGTTTAATTTATTTCATCCTTCACATTAATTTTTAGTATAATACTTATAAATATATAACAAACAACAATTTTTAATGATATTTTACTATTTTTACGTTAAAATTATTTTGAATCATAATGGAGTATTTCAATATGGAACGTTTAGTATACAAAAAATCTTTCAGTTCTCGTTATGTACTTGCATAAGTTGCAAAATTTTATTTAACGCTAAAACTCATGCAGTTACTACGCGAGTCAATGGAAATTTCTGTCAGACGGAATTAAATGAAATAATTTTTAAATATTCGAGATTGCTCTATGTTATTCTCAATTATGTTTTGTTACAGCTTATGAAGGTAAATGTCAAAATTTGCTACTTTTTGTGCATTATATCATTTAACTACTTGAATCTTTATTATATAATCTTGTAGTACACAAAATAGCATTGACTACACAAAAATGTTATATATATTTAGTTATCTACATACATAACATGATGTATGCATATCCCTTTCTGGGTAAGCCAGTCATTATTATTAATATTATAAGCCATTATTACCTCGTTCATCCACAAATAGACTTCCACGTTTCTCGATTCTTACATACCCTACTTGCTTCAGATATTCTCATTATACTAAATTTACAACTAAAATACAGTAGTTATACAGATCTTAGTTTACGTACGTAGATTTCTGCGAGCAGCGAGAGTCTTTTGCTTTTTAACATGGCCAGAAGGGACTTGCGATGGTCAGCTGATCCCGTCTAGTTTACCGGTAATCTAAGTTTTGATATACCGTGGTAGTCTCTTGCAAATAATATTAATTAGCCACATCAATTAAGTCGATGTTCAATAATTATTTTAAATATTATGAGAAGTAAGTAATATTACTTGCTTAATCAGCAAAATTCTTTACAGCTATCACAGCTTTTACATTTATTATACAAGTGTTTTAATTCTGTAAATTCTTCTGAAACGTAATTATTAAAAAAAAATACATTATTTATGTACATTTTAACACAAATACGTTAACAGTAATCTGTACTAAAAATATTTATTATAAGCAACCCTTATTATATTTATCACACAAATCGTAACTTGCAATTTTAATCTGCAAAACATATCACTTTACTATCTTCAATATACGTCTAAAATTCGTACGATGCTAATAAATATACAAAATATATGTCAAAGATTATTACAAATATTACATATTGCGTATAAAAAAGCCGGTAACAATTGAATAAGGTCAAAAGATATTCCTTCAAGCCATTTATAATTATCATGAAATTTAAAAAAGTTTCTGCGAGTCTCCTCTCCAACTGCAGTTCCTAAGCTAACGTCTTTACAATTATCAAAAGACACACCATAATTCAAATTATTATTTATTCAGTAACAGTTACAGAAAGACTGTACTAAATATAATAAAGTCAAGACAACAATTCCTTTAATTACGAACTCTCAATCTCTTTATTAATAATTATTTCATCGTGACTTATTAAGGTAAATTCTGAACCTTAAATTTTCAACTGTAAACCCTTCACGGAATAAATTTACCTCCCAAGGTGTCAACTACATCGATTATCAAATCAAAAACTTATTTTGTGTATGTATTATTTGTATCATTATGTAAAAAAAAAAGCTTTGTCACTTTTATTTTTCTACGATTTTACAGTATTTAACATTAATTTTGTAGGAATTTAAAAGGAAAAACTTTTTCATTAAAAAGTACGTTTGAAGCTAATTTTTAGAATTAAAATATCCGTGTCAATTAGGTGATGTTCTTCAAAATAATATTAAAATGATATACACATTGCTATGACAGCAAATACTATGCATCCGAACATAACAATTTTTTAAATCTTTAAATTCTTCTCAAACGTAACATGATAATAGATCATTCTATTAATTAATTTATCATAAAATTTACACGTACATATGGATTTACGTTGTAAATTAAAATTAAAAGTTAACAAGTTTGTGTCTTTAATTAATTTTAATCAGAAACACTGAATTTAATATACGTTGTACTGTATATTAAAATTAATACTCAACAAGTTTGTGTCTTTAAAATAATTTTAATCAGAAACACTGAAATATACAATTCAATGAAATGAGTTCTAATAATAAGTTTCACACGTCCAGAATATATTTTATATTGTGTGCATTCCTCTTGAACATAATTATATTAGTAATAAAAATACAATATAAATGAAATAAAGCGTGTTTGTTAATTCAGAGGATGATAGGGGATGAGGATTATGCAATTTATTGTAACAGTTAAAAAAAAAAGCGGTGAAGATATGCGTCAAACATGTCACGTCTCTGATGAAGACTTTAAATCTACAGACAAAATGATTCTAAAATGTAAAGGATTCTGTGATAGGAAATTTCATTATCAGTGTGTAAGAAACACCATGAAAAAAAAATAATTTTGTACATTGCTATATTAAGCAAATTTCATGTATGTAAATGTAAATATTATTTTCATTCTGTAAATTTCCTCTTAAAACGTAAATATATGTATAAATACCTCTTTTTAAAAATTATTAATTTCGTAAATTTCAAAGTTTTCTACACGATACAAGTACTATATTTATAAACAATTTTATAACAAAGTATTGTAGGTAATTAGTGAAAAGCATGGGACGGTTGTTGATTTACATGTTAACTTATGAAAATTGACCGTTAATTACGAAAATTTTTACGTCTACTACAGGGCTATACTCCATTGGGAGGGATTCTTATAAGTATAACCCTGGTGTACTAGCGCCTTCAATGCCCAACGCCTGTATTATATAGTTCTTGATGAATACCATTACGTTCTCTGATAGATGGTCTTAAAATATTATAACTTTTGCTATTTAAGTTGACAAAATTCTCGGACGTTGATTCCCATTTAACTTTATTAATGAAGGTATTCAATTATTTCTCTTAAATATTCTAAACAAACTTAAATGATGCAATTTTGATTCACAGTAAGCAACTATAAGTTCTTAAAATGTGAGCTGAAGTTTACGGCTATAAAATATGACATTAAAATAAATTATTATAATTATTCAGTGACGTTTCGAACGTTTTTTTTTTTTTGTAGATTTTATTTTACGTCTTATTATTAGCTGTCGATCATACATGTATAATATATAATTCATTCATAATATTTTAATGGTTTTCGATTATACAGTACATAAGCACGTCAAATCACATTAACACACAACAACAAAATGATGTGTGTAATTATTACCAACGATTAAAAAATCAATACAATGACAGAAATAAAAATTTAACAAGACCTCGAATATAAAGCAATCTATATATTTATAATTTTACAAGAATTCTTCCCTAAGATCTTGAAGTTTAAGGCAGGGTAATAGATAAGGAAAAGGTAGGTAAAGGATGATGGCCACTGCCTGTTACGCGTCCCAGTTTTCACTGAGGTGAGATCAAGGGAAGCTTGAAAAACTTCAGTCAGGACGGATACCTGTACTTTTTATCAATATACCAAAATGATGTCCAATGCTTGGAGAACCACACACAAGTATTTCGTAAAACCAAACAATCGACAAAGAACTAATTCCGTTTAAAAAACTTAGTAGTCTAATAATAAGTAATTCCTTACTTTACTTCATGTCAGACATTAGCAAGAATTAGTACATTAATTACGTCGTTAGTCCATTAGAATAAGTGGGTCCATGAAGAAATTGAGGTCAATATATCAAATCAAAAACTGATTTTGTGTATGCAGTATTTGAAGCATTACGAAAAAAAAATTGTCAAAATAAATTTTTCTACGATTTTACAGTATTTAAAATTAATTTTGTATTGATTTAAAATGCATTCATTTTCATAAAAAATACGTTCAAAGCTATTTTTTAGCAATTTTTGTAATTAAAATACCTGTGTCACTTAGCCAAAATAAATTTTAAAATAACATACACATTGCTATGATAGCAAATACTATGCATCCAAACATAACAATTTTTTTAATCTTTAAATTCTTCTGAAACGTAACGTGATAAAATATATTATTCTATTAATTAATTTATCATAAAATTTACACGTACATATGGATTTACGTTGTAAATTAAAATTAAAAGTTATCAAGTTTGTGTCTTTAATTAATTTTAATCAGAAACACTGAATTATATATACGTTGTACTGTAAATTAAAATTAAAACTTAACAAGTTTGTGTCTTTAAAATAATTTTAATCAGAAACACTGAAATATACAATTCAATGAAATGAGTTCTAATAATAATAAGTTTTACACGTCCAGAATATATTTTATATTGTGTGCATTTCTCTTGAACATAACTATATTAGTAATAAAAATACAATATAAATGAAATAAAGCGTGTTTGTTAATTCAGAGGTTGATAGGGGATGAGGATTATGCAATTTATTGTTACAGCTAAAAAAATGTCCAGCGGTGAAGACATGCGTCAAACATGTCACGTCTCTGATGATGACTTTAAATCTACAGACAAAATGATTCTTAAGTGTAAGGGATTCTGTGATAGGAAATTTCATTATCAGTGTGTAAGAAACACCATGAAAAAAAAAAAATTTTTGTACATTGCTATATTAAGCAAATTTCATGTATGTAAATGTAAATATTATTTTCATTCTGTAAATTTCCTCTTAAAACGTAAATATATGTATATATATCTCTTTTTAAAAATTATTAATTTCGTAAATTTCAAAGTTTTCTACACGATACAAGAACTATATTTATAAACAATTTTATAACAAATTATTGTAGGTAATTAGTGAAAAGCAGGGGACGGTTGTTGATTTACATGTTAACTTATGAAAAATGACCGTTAATTACGAAAATTTTTACGTCTACTACAGGGCTCTACTCCATTGGGAGGGATTCTTAGAAGTATAACCCTGGTCTACTAGCGCCTTCAATGCCCAACGCCTGTATTATATAGTTCTTGATCAATACCATTACGTTCTCTGATAGATGGTCTTAAAATATTATAACTTTTGCTATTTAAGTTGACAAAATTCTCGGACGTTGATTCTCATTTAACTTTATTAATGAAGGTATTCAATTATTTCTCTTAAATATTCTAAACAAACTTAAATGATGCAATTTTGATTCACAGTAAGCAACTATAAGTTCTTAAAATGTGAGCTGAAGTTTACGGCTATAAAATATGACATTAAAATAAATTATTATAATTATTCAGTGACGTTTCAAACTTTTTTTTTTTTTTTGCAGATTTTATTTAACGTCTTATTATTAGCTGTCGATCATACATGTATAATAAATAATTCATTCATATTATTTTAATGGTTTTCGATTATACAGTACATAAGCACGTCAAATCACATTAACACACAACAACAAAATGATGTGTGTAATTATTACCAACGATTAAAAAATCAATACAATGACAGAAATAAAAATTTAACAAGACCTCGAATATAAAGCAATCTATATATTTATAATTTTACAAGAATTCTCCCCTAAGATCTTGAAGTTTAAGGCAGGGTAATAGATAAGGAAAAGGTAGGTAAAGGATGATGGCCACTGCCTGTTACACGTCCCAGTTTTCACTGAGGTGAGACCGAGGGAACCTTGAAAAACTTCAGTCAGGACGGATACCTGTACTTTTTATCAATGTACCAAAATGATGTCCAATGCTTGGAGAACCACACACAAGTATTTCGTAAAACCAAACAATCGACAAAGAACTAATTCCGTTTAAAATCAAAAACTTAGTAGTCTAATAATAAGTAATTCCTTACTTTACTTCATGTCAGACATTAGCAAGAATTAGTACGTTAATTACGTCGTTAGTCCATTAGAATAAGTGGGTCCATGAAGAAATTGAGGTCAATATATCAAATCAAAAACTGATTTTGTGTATGCAGTATTTGTAGCATTACGAAAAAAAAATTGTCAAAATAAATTTTTCTACGATTTTACAGTATTTAAAATTAATTTTGTATTGATTTAAAAGGCATTCATTTTCATAAAAAATACGTTCAAAGCTATTTTTTAGCTATTTTTGTAATTTAAATACCTGTGTCACTTAGCCAAAATAATTTTAAAATAACATACACATTGCTATGATAGCAAATACTATGCATCCGAACATAACAATTTTTTTAATCTTTAAATTCTTCTGAAACGTAACATGATAATATATCATTCTATTAATTAATTTATCATAAAATTTACACGTACATATGGATTTACGTTGTAAATTAAAATTAAAAGTTAACAAGTTTGTGTCTTTAATTAATTTTAATCAGAAAAACTGAATTATATATACGTTGTACTGTATATTAAAATTAAAACTTAACTAGTTTGTGTCTTTAAAATAATTTTAATCAAAAACACTGAAATATACAATTCAATGAAATGAGTTCTAATAATAAGTTTCACACGTCCAGAATATATTTTATATTGTGTGCATTGCTCTTGAACATAACTATATTAGTAATAAAAATACAATATAAATGAAATAAAGCGTGTTTGTTAACTCAGAGGTTGATAGGGGATGAGGATTATGCAATTTATTGTTACAGCTAAAAAAATGTCCAGCGTTGAAGACATGCGTCAAACATGTCACGTCTCTGATGAAGACTTTAAATCTACAGACAAAATGATTCTAAAATGTAAAGGATTCTGTGATAGGAAATTTCATTATCAGTGTGTAAGAAACACCATGAAAAAAAAAATAATTTTGTACATTGCTATATTAAGCAAATTTCATGTATGTAAATGTAAATATTATTTTCATTCTGTAAATTTCCTCTTAAAACGTAAATATATGTATAAATATCTCTTTTTAAAAATTATTAATTTCGTAAATTTCAAAGTTTTCTACACGATACAAGAACTATATTTATAAACAATTTTATAACAAATTATTGTAGGTAATTAGTGAAAAGCATGGGACGGTTGTTGATTTACATGTTAACTTATGAAAAATGACCGTTAATTACGAAAATTTTTACGTCTACTACAGGGCTTTACTCCATTGGGAGGGATTCTTAGAAGTATAACCCTGGTCTACTAGCGCCTTCAATGCCCAACGCCTGTATTATATAGTTCTTGATCAATACCATTACGTTCTCTGATAGATGGTCTTAAAATATTATAACTTTTGCTATTTAAGTTGACAAAATTCTCGGACGTTGATTCTCATTTAACTTTATTAATGAAGGTATTCAATTATTTCTCTTAAATATTCTAAACAAACTTAAATGATGCAATTTTGATTCACAGTAAGCAACTATAAGTTCTTAAAATGTGAGCTGAAGTTTACGGCTATAAAATATGACATTAAAATAAATTATTATAATTATTCAGTGACGTTTCAAACGTTTTTTTTTTTTTTTTTGTAGATTTTATTTAACGTCTTATTATTAGCTGTCGATCATACATGTATAATAAATAATTCATTCATAATATTTTAATGGTTTTCGATTATACAGTACATAAGCACGTCAAATCACATTAACACACAACAACAAAATGATGTGTGTAATTATTACCAACGATTAAAAAATCAATACAATGACAGAAATTCAAAATTTAACAAGACCTCGAATATAAAGCAATCTATATATTTATAATTTTACAAGAATTCTCCCCTAAGATCTTGAAGTTTAAGGCAGGGTAATAGATAAGGAAAAAGTATGTAAAGGATGATGGCCACTGCCTGTTACGCGTCCCAGTTTTCACTGAGGTGAGATCAAGGGAACCTTGAAAAACTTCAGTCAGGACGGATACCTGTACTTTTTATCAATATACCAAAATGATGTCCAATGCTTGGAGAACCACACACAAGTATTTCGTAAAACCAAACAATCGACAAAGAACTAATTCCGTTTAAAATCAAAAACTTAGTAGTCTAATAATAAGTAATTCCTTACTTTACTTCATGTCAGACATTAGCAAAAATTAGTACGTTAATTACGTCGTTAGTCCATTAGAATAAGTGAGTCCATGAAGAAATTGAGGTAAATATATCAAATCAAAAACTGATTTTGTGTATGCAGTATTTGTAGCATTACGAAAAAAAAAATGGTCATCATAAATTTTTCTACGATTTTACAGTATTTAAAATTAACTTTGTATTGATTTAAAAGGCATTCATTTTCATAAAAAATACGTTTAAAGCTATTTTTAAAATTAAAATACCTGTGTCACTAAGCCTAGTTAGGGGATGTTCTAGAAAATAATATTAAAATGATATACACATTGCTATGATAGCAAATACTATGCATCCGAACATAACAATTTTTTTAATCTTTAAATTCTTCTGAAACGTAACATGATAATAAATCATTCTATTAATTAATTTATTATAAAATTTATACGTACATAATGATTAACGTTATATATTAAAATTAAAAGTTAACAAGGTTGTGTCTTTAAAATAATTTTAATCAGAAACACTGAATTATACAATTCAAGGAAATGAGTTCTAATAATAAGTTTCACACATCCAGAATATGTGTCATATTGTGTGCATTTCTCTTAAACATAATTATATTAGTTAATAAATATACGATATATAAATAAAATAAAGCATGTTTTTTAGTTTAGAGGTTGATAGAAGATTAGGATTATGCAATTCATTGTTATTTTGAGCAAATATTTATTGCGTAAATGTTATTCATTATTACTTAATTTCTGTAAATTTCCTCTTAAAACATAAATATCTCTTTTTAAAAATTAATTTATTCGTTAATTTTAAAGTCTTCTACACGATACAATAATGCTAAAATTTCTTTATTAACAAGTTTATAACAAAGTATTGTTGGTAATTTTTGCAAAACATGAGACGGTTGTTGAATTACATGTTAACTTATGTAAAATTACCGTTAATAATTTAAGTTGTTGTGTCTACTAGTGCCAGAAATGCTATTATGTTCTCTGATAGATGGTTTTAAAATATTATAACTTTTGCTAATTAAGTTGACAATATATTCGGCCATTGATTCCCATTTTCTTTATTGCTATAAGTAATCAATTATTTCTCTCAAATATTCTAAATAATCTTAAATGATATACATGGAGGTTTGATTAACTGAAAGCAATTATAAATTCTTAAAAATTGAGCTGAAGTTAACAGCAATAAAATATGACATTGAAATAAATTTTTATATTCAGTAAACAAATGGAAGGAAATTTCAATTTCAAATGATTTTTCTTGAAATATTTATTTGTAAAAAGATAGCTTACTTTATAAAATTTGAAACATGTAATTTGAATTTTGATTTTTTTTTTGTCCTTTTATTATAATAAGAAAACACCCATTTAATTACATGTGCTTTTTTATAAATAAATACAATTCTAAATAATTTAAACAAACTTTACGTTGGCATCAATCCCTTAATGTATCATTCTTGCCTTATGTGACTTAGGGAACATATGAAAACTTCAGATTCGGTAAAAAATTTAAACAAAGGGGGGAGATTATTAAAATATTCTAAATCTTAAAATTAAATAATAAATAAGGATATTTAATTATATTTTTAGCAATTGCGATTTCCAAGATATAAGGCGAAATTTACGATTCTACTTCTTAATAATTTACAACGTTATTATTCTCAAATGAAAATTAAAAAATTTAAGGAAATTTGAATTTCCATTCCACAGTTTTTCGAATCATGACAGTAATAAATGGAGATTTAAGGAGGTCACGTGATCTGGAATCTTCGTCCGCATTCGCCGATGACGTCATTACATTCTTTGCTTCAACTATATATACTTGTGAACAACACGTTGCTATATGGAAAAATGAATAAAGAAGCAACAATGAATTAATTGTTAACAAGTGTTACGTAGTTGATGCAAAGAATGTAATGACGTCATAGGCGATGCGGACGGAGTTTCCAGATCATGTGACTTCCTTAAATCTCCATTTTGGGTATGACACTTTACTATAAAAAATCACATAAAGTTCAGGGGAATATTTTTCAACAACCTCTTTCGACTGAACTAGTAAAAAAAAAAGCATTCAAATTCCTAATTGCATTGGTGTTTTTAATTAAGCAAATCTTGAAAATTCTTGAAGTCTGTTCTTCATGTCCACCAAGGCCTGCGCAATATAAAATTGATCTCGATTGTTTTTTGAAATAACAGTCCAAGATTTTCAATTGTCCATTGATTTATATGCAACTTTGACCCCCAAATTTTCATGGAAGGAGTTTTTCTAAAATTTTGAAACTTCACACACGACAAGATAAGAGGCTTAGAAATAATACCTGTGATGTGAAAATATCAAGAAAAATTTTTTTCTATTGGATTTAATTTGAATTTTATAATGCCATATAGCAAATGGGGTTGACTACTATTTTTCTTCGCGCGCTTCGCAGTGCGCAGGCCCTGTATTGGTGGAGAGGGCATGGCAGTGAATTACCTCGGAAATTTACTGCAGTTGATATTTGCCTACGATATTGTCCTCTTGTTGAATTCATTTGACAAGATATAAATGTTATATGTTCGAATATCTCTCAATAAATCTACAAACTTTTCTTATGTCGTAAAATTCGTCACCGAAAAGACAGTTTGTCTAATGTCAAGCACATTTCCAGGAATAATTAAGTCATTCATACTAAACGATCATTAATATCCTCCAATAATTGTATATAATTTGTAGTAGCGACCTAAACATAAAAAAAAAAAATATCTTAATTTAGTATTTTTTTTTTTTTCATTATGAACGATTCTTAAAATAAGTACAATTTTTTCATTATAAGAGATGGTAGATAGTTATAATAATATTGAAATGCAAATTAATAATAATAATAATTTATTTGTCTTTCTAATATAGACTCATAAATAAATTAACACGATTTTAATCTTCCTGTATAATTACGAGAGATTTGATACAAAATTAAACTTATATGTATGTATATTCATGAATATTAAATAATATTAAAAATAATTAAATCTTAATTATACGTAACTTAATTTATTTAAACCAATTTTGAATATTGCAGCTATAATTATGTAGGACATAGACAATCTACCTCAAAATTTTATGAGGTATATGAATATATAAAAAACAGTTTCTTCCATGATATAGGATACGTGCATTCGAAAACTCACATTTTAAGCGTACAATATATTATGATGGTGATATATTGTATACAATTTAGTTAGGTTTATCTATAATATGAGGAATGAAAAATTTAATATCCCAGCAAAACTCAAATTTACAGAAATCAAAATGTAATTATATATAACATTCGAATACGTTTATATATATAAATTTCAAATTAAGGCTTAACCTGAGAAATTTGGACGAAAAATTCGCTACAACAGATTTTCTTCAAATTAATTTGGTGAACTCACAACAATCGTCAAATTAGCTCTGAATTTTTTCGGATTTTTTTAACCGTTGGTTTAATTATAATTAATTTATTTAAATGAGAATTTTGTATCCTTCCAATGTTAAATTTGTTAATTAGCATTGCAAAAAAAACTATACAACAGATTCTTTTACTTTTTTTTTTACTAAAACCTAATTTTTTAGACTATTTTTCTGAATTGTTTTCATATATTTTGAACCGTGGCGATGATCGTTTCCTATGTGTGATTAGAAATGTGGCAACGTTCTCAAGGACTGTTGTCACCACCCCCTCCTAAAAATTTATGCGCATTCCAATGCAAACAGTGTTGCCACTATAGCCACGCCTCTTGACTTTGACAGACAAATTCTCAGGTTATACCTTAAGTCAATCTTAAATGATAATATTTTATTGTTTAATAAATAAATTTTTCTCTAAGTACAACGAAGCAATGCATGCCCACTGTATCAAGGCCTGCGCACTGCGAAGAGCGCGAAACGAAATAATAGTCCACCCCATTTGCTATAGCATTGTACAATTCAAATTAAATCCAATAGAAATAAATTTTTCTTGATATTTTCACACTTCAGGCATAATTTCTAAACACCTTATCTTGCTGTGTGTAAAGTTTCAAAATATAAGAATCACTCCTTCCATAGAAATTTCGTGGTGAAATTAGCATGTAACTCAATGGGAATTTGAAAATCTAGGACTATTATTTCAAAAAAACAATCTAGATCGATATTATAGTGCGCAGGCCTTGATACAGTGGGCATAAAGAAGGAAGTAATAAAAACAACTTTGCAAATTATTAAAAACATTAATCGTTTTTGTTTTTGTAGTAAAATTTTCATACTTTCTTGATCCAATATTTAACGTAAAATTAATCTAGCAATATATTTGCAATAAACTTACGCTAATATGAACAATAATTATAGCCTGAAGGCGGATTCAGATGGCGACAATGGTGATGCGACGCGATTTTGTCACACAACTGTGAAATCCTATATATGCGGCGAGTGAATTCGCCATTGCGGTGGCGAATATAGCATTAAATTACGATGCTCTTTTTTTTTAATCGCCAAATATGGCCATCAATGGATGTTACAGCAAGTTCGCATTATTCGCGTCGCGTCGCAGGCTGGAAATCACCATGTGAAACCATCTTCTTGGGCGCGAAATATAAATGTCAAAATTCTAAATTTTGGCTTGAAAAACTGAAAACACTTAAAACCATATCTTTATTCTCAATTTGACTAAAATGCAATCTGTGGTAAAAATATTGCAATGTATATGACAACGATATTAACAAATAAATGCTTCCTAAAATAATGTTTAAATTTAAATAAATAACCATCCCATGAAAGCGTAGTTTATTTTTCATACAAGCCTTACTTCTGTTTGTTGAGAAAAATTCACTTCTATTATTAGAAAGAAAAGTTAAATTTATTCCCTTTTTCAAGATCACAAGTACGGAAAAACAACGTGAAGTAATGTTACAACTCAAATCAGGCGTCCGGATAATTTCTTACATATATAGGGAGTATATACCAAGTATTAAGCAAGCAACAATTATTTACGTGTGCTCCTCCATATTTAACAATGGAAATGTTAAATTATGTTATTATTCTTCATTTTACCTTAAACATTAACGTATGTTTTCAAATAAACAAAACGCGTACTATAATTTTCATCCTTTAAATGGAGTATTGACCTCAAAATTTTTTATTGCAGAAATGGATAGAGCAGGCAAAGTTATGCTACCCTGATTTTTCTCAGATTTTTTTGAGCCTGGGAAGTATTTTTAAAAAAATATTGAAAGTCCTTTTTGTGACGTCACGCGGTGGCAAGTCCTATCTCTTTCTTAAGGAGCGGTGCTTCGTGACGTCACAAAAAGAACTTTCAATAATTTTTTAAAAATAGTTCCCGGGTTCTAAAAAATCTGAAAAAAATCAGGGTAGCATAACTTTGCACGCTCTATCCATTTCTGCAATAAAAAAATTGAGGTCAATGCTTCATTATACTTCCTACAAAATCCAATGTACCTCTATACGACTTCTTTTGAATAATCAAAAAAAACAAAACATTAGCTTGTAATTTTATAAATTTAACGATTAGTCGCGCACTGTAAGCCACTACAACCAAAGTCATTTACATGAAAAGCAATTAAACCTATTTTCATAACATTTACCGTTAAAAACTTTGTATCTGCATTATATAGTTACATTGTTACATACCTGTAAGAAATGAAAATATTAAAATACACAAAAACATCATTAGCATGAATATATATGTCATAGATAGCATAGGAGGTCACATAATTGATAACAGAACACAATTAAATTAATTTACTACGAGCTGTCCACCATATTCAATATAATTTCAATAAATAATAACGAAAATGCTGAAAACATTGTTTGACAATGAAAATATTTTTAAAACGTGTTTTTTTTTAATGAATAGAATTTTAGATGAAATCAAAGTTTCCCAGCGAAATTAGTAAAATTAAAATTCTTTATTTAATATGTTTAAATCAACACAATAATAATTGAAAGTGTTTTTTTTTTCACGATATTATTAAAAAAATTAAATTAAATTTCTTTTAATTTGAAAGTCACTAATTAAAATTATTTAAATAAAAACGAGCAACAAATTCCAAATTAGAAATTCCTAAATACAAACTTTTTGTGCAATTTTTTGTTGTACCAATGTTTTGTTTTTTTGTTGTGTGATAGTGACTTGACGATCTTTAACTTTTACTGTGATTATGTATCTGACGTGCTTATATTGTTGTACAATCGAAAAGCAATAAATAATTATGAATTATAATAACAGAACTGCAGCTTATCATATTCCAATATTAGTGGAAAACTGGAAAATACTTATAATACATATAAAACTGTTAGTGTACGAGTCTTTCTTCTTTTATTAACATCTGATGAACTTTTTTGTCTTCTGCTAATTGTAATTATAATTGTCCTAAACGAGAAAATGGACAACATACATGAAAAAATTTTATTGCAGAAATGAATAGAGGGTACCAAATTATGCTACTCAGATTTTTTTTCAGTTTTTTTTTTTTTTTTTTTTGAGACCTGGAACTATTTTTAAATAAGTATTGAAAGTTCTGTGATTTCAGTTGGCACCCATGAATCCTTAATAAAAAGGAAGAGACCGAGACGCCTATTGACACATCCAGGGGCGTGGCCGCACTTTCAATAATAATTTAAAAATAGTTCTGGGTCTCAAAAAAATATCTGAAAAAAATTCAGAGTAGCATAATTTGGTACCCTAGCTCTCTGCTGCTCTATTCATTTCTGCAGCACAAATTTTTCATGCATGTTGTCCATTATAATTAATATTCTTTTCAATTTGTAAACAACAGACTAATTTGACTAAAATAAACTAGTTTCGAGACCCGAAAATATATATATATTTTATAGTACATAATAATAATAATATATTATTATTATTCTTACATATATCTCTTCTACTTACTCAATATTAACGATAAAAGTAATGTCATTTAAAGTTTAACTAAAAATTTGCATTAACAACATAAAGATTTAGAGATATTTCAATTATATTTTCGTCAATGAAAGTTCTTTCGAAGTGTCCTCACTTTTCCCATTAAAATATTTTCTTCGTTTTTATGATGATATGGTTTTAATACAACCAATGCAATTAGTTTCAAATAAATATTATTATATATGTTTAGTAATTATTGAAGGGCATTCACAAAGCACTTTAACCTGGAAAAATTAAGTGAATACCCCCCATTTATCTTTATTTTCTTCTATATAGTTACAATAAATCATGCTAAAATATATTATTTTATATTATTATAAAATAATTATTTTTTTTTCTCTTATATAAAAAAATATCGTGAAATTTAAAAAAAATGTTAATTATGAACATAATCATGTTATTAGTGTATTTTTATTCATGAATATTTTATATATCTGTGTATGTTATTATTTTTAAATATCTATGTACTATGTATGTTTTTTTTTAAGTGCTCTGTTAATCAGAATTAAGTATCTGTTATGTATAACCTATGTAACAACTCTGACGTGATCTATGCTGTAAAGCCAATGATCGAAATAAAAATTTGAATTTGAATTTGAATTAAACAAAAACATAATTTTATAAACTTTTTAACTCTTCTTATGAAATTCAAACTTAATTGTTTTGCAAAACATTGGAAACAATCATAAGTTATGGTATTAAACAATTGTTGTTAAGAATATTATTATTATATTCATCCTAAATGGGATTGTTAGTTTTCAATATTTAAGAAACGTGTTTTATTTTAAGATAATAAATTAATATGAACGTCTTACGAGAATATTTTGTTGTATTGATTTAATTATAAATAATAATGTATTTCTTATAAATATATAAAAGTATGGTTAAATTACATTACGTCAAAAATAATTGCTTAAGAAGCAAATTGCGATGAAACCATTTCGAGGATAATATTTTGTTCACTACTCTACACAGCAAAGACGTGCACACGAGTACGTAAAAAAATTGAAGGAAATCTGAATTTCCAATAATCTGTGAAAAAAGTTTACAATAACAAGATATTTTCTTTCCACTTCGATTTTTTCTTCTTTAATAATAAATTGTAATAAAAAAATCTCAAATAAAACTGCAACGTATTTCTTATTTTAAGAAAATATAATACTTTTAAGCAACCTAAATGGATTTTTTTTTTATTACAGAAATGAATATAGAGGGCACCAAATTGTTACTAAATCTGTACATAATAAATTTGGAAAATTATAACAGTCATTTTAAAATTAATAATTTCCATTGTATTCATGCACTTTAACTACTATATAGTAGTGTTGTTGCATATGATGTACAGTACGCTGCGGCAAAAGTGGCTTCTTCAACAATGCACTTAAATAAACTTCTCATTAAACTCTTACAAATACAAGCCATCTATGTACTAGAAATGATCAGAAAATTGATATAGTTTCGAAGACAAAGTTGATTTGAATTATTCAGTAAATGCACACTACAGCCAAATGCTACCATTTATTTAACTCGAACACTTCCTCTTAAAATACGCGTATTGTTATATTGTATTCTAGAAAAATATCTAAATATCTTTATCTGAAATTCTATTTAACATAATTATAGCCAATGATGTATTAATTATAAAGTATTAAAATGCTATTAGTTCATATTAATGATTAAATTCAGTGACAAAGTGATATTGAATCCATCACAGTATTTTTTAAATCTTTTCGTCTGCATTTAGTGTAATATTGCTACAATTTAGAAAGGGTCTTAAATGTCATTACCTTTCTTCGTCCAATATGAAATCAAATAAATAAACAAATTCAAATTACAATTAATTATATTATTATAATGTAGCACAGTATCTATCCTCTATGCATGAATGAATTAAATCACAAAAATTAAAAAAAGGAAAACAAAAAAATTGTGTTTTTACATTAATTATAACTTATAATCGAAATTAAAAAGTTATAATAAATTTATCTGTTTCCAACGAAACGAATATTTTCTACATTTTTTTAGAAAATTGTTGTTAAATTCTAACTAGACAGTACACATTACAATATTGATGTCATAAAGTTAGTGCGAACCTGGTGGTAACTGCTGGAACTACATGCGTTTGGCGAAAATAGATTGACTGTTTATCATTGTAAAATCATTTAAATGTTCTGTTAGCAGCCAGAGCATAATTTTACAGAAATAACAACAACATAATATGGACACATTACTTTCGGACAAATTTAAAAAATATTTCATCTTATGACATATTTCATATAAATTTTGTTGTTTTTGTGATTCTCCCAATGGAAGACAAAATTTCAGCGATGAACATATAGATTATATACAGGTATGTGTAAAGGTGTATCATGTATTATATAATTCGTCAAGAACGTAAATCAAGTTTTGTATTGTTCTTCATAACTTCGACGAAGTTCATCCACGTCAATCACGTCTATAAAATAAATATTAATTATGAAATAAAGCCGGTAACATCGTCAATAGACCACTTGCAAAACCCTGTTTTAGCAAACAGTAAACTAACTCTCCCATCCACAGTTGATTGTGTGCGTAAATTTTGTTTATACATTAGACCTTTAGGAAATTCACGATTTTCACACACAGATTTCAATATGCTACAAACCTACGATTGTAAAAATGAAAAAAATCACCAGAATCTGGCCATTTTTAATCCAGAATTGCGGATCAGAAAAAGTTTTATTTATTTTAATATGGTAAATTTCATATGATACCAAATCAGCCAATTGCATGGAGAAAAAAAAGTTACTAAGCAAACTCCAGTATGTTGTTTTTAACTCTTGCAATAATCAACAAACTAGAACTTGCCTATAATAGTTACGTATCTTAATTACCCCATTTAATTGGAAAGAAAATCCGAAGAATTAAGATCGGAAGAAAATTACAGTATATATATATATATATATATCATATATATATATATATATATATATATATCATATATATATATATATATATATATATATATATAATATATGTCTAACAAGTAAGACAGAAATTGTCTATATAGCTTATAGAATTAAGATTTAAATTTCTACGTTTCTTTCCTCCCTCTTCAGTATCTTTGAGTCTATAATCTCTGATAGAACTTATTAAACTATGAATAAAATCACATTAAATAATAAACTATAGCGCATAAAAATAAAGTATCTACTTATCTGAGACTCGAATTTCATTTACGTTCGTACATCTATATCATTCGTAATATTCGTATCAGTAATGGACAACATACATGACATTTTTTTTATTGCAAATAAATGAATAGAGGGTACAAAATTATGTTACTCTGAATTTGTTCAGATCTTTTTGAAACTTACAACTATTATTAAATAATTATTGAAACTTTTGTAAGTTAAGTTGGCTCCCTTGGATCCTTACTAAAAATAATACGGCCTAAAGGCCTATTGACGCCTCCAGGGGGAGTGGCCAAACTATCAATAATTATTTAAAAATAGTTCCGAGACTCAAAAAATCTAAAAAGTTTAGAGTAGCATAATTTGGTACCCTCTATTCATTCCTGCAATAACAAAATTCCATGCAGGTTTTACATTACAATTTCACACCACAAGACTTTAAACTTCAGTACGGTAAGATCTAAATTATTTGAAATTTAATGGGAGGTTTGGAGAGAGATTGATAAATCCATCACCAAGTTTGCCAAAGCCTCCATAGTAAGCATGACACCTGCAAATGATGCAGGGGTAACGAAAAATCTGTTTTACATAAATTTATATTAATTTTTTATATTAAAATTCGTGGTTATAATTAAATTTGATTACATATTTTTCACTATTAGTTTTTTAAGTTACAGTCTTAAATTATTAATGAATATTTTATATGCCCTGGTACCTTGTAAAATGTCATATTTTACTTCTAATTATTGTAATTGTAAAATACGTAAATTAAAAATTAATTAAAAAATATCTCAATGTTTAAGACAAAAAATATCACTCACTAGTAGTTGCTTCGAAATGCTGAGGTATTAATTTTTCGTTTTTACGTCACAAAATGTTCATTTAACTCGAATATTAATTCATATTAGTCTTCGTATTTTGAAATAAGAAATTTTTCCATGCTTTTAAATTTATTAAGTTATAAAATATATTATATTGGGAGTTATAATATTGGTCAAAAGCAGTTGCATTGTTTTATTATTATAATTAATATAAGTTTTAGTAAGCATATCTTGAAAGGTTGTATTGTGCATCCATTGTTATAGCTGCAGCAGCCAGAGTTATGTTAATTATAAACCCTGGCAAGTACGTAATACTCTATAAACGTATATAATACGATATTATTTGTAGTATTGATAAATTTTGTGATAAAAAATTAAATTAAAAAAAAAACATGTAGACTTGAAATTCAACGTTAATACGCTTCCTATCAAACGAATTAAATTAATAAAACGTATTTAAATTTAAAACCAATTTTTTTACAATTTTACGAGAGAACTTTCATCCAGTTTTTTAATATTTAGTATTTTGAGCATACTATTAAATTTACATTATTTATTTTTGTACGATTAAATCAGATTAATTTTCGATTTATATTAAATAAAAAAGTAGTTAACTTAATTATAAAAACTAAATAAATGTTAAAGAAAATAAAATCAGTACGTAGAAAATCAGTGTAATTTTAATGGCAGATAATGGAGTATCGACCTTAAAATTTTTATTGCAAAAATGGATAGAGGGTGCAAAGTTATGCCACTCTGATTTGTTTCAGATTTTTTAGAGCCCGGGAAGTATTGCTAAAATTTTTGCCGAGGTCAGATTTTAACCCATTCCCTTTTCTTAATTTTTGCTTGTTAAATATTTGCATGACTATGACGTCACAGTGACTTTCTCCTCGATTTTGAGGGTTCAAAGAAATCTGAAAAATGAAAATTCATTATTCGAGGTACAAATATACATAACGATAAAAAAAATATGACGGTTGTCTAAACTGGCGTCTGAAACGTGAAAACAATTAATAAAAATAATAACTTCTTAGACAGAAATACTTTAAGCATTGACATTTTTTGCTGCAACAATTATATTTCATCGCTTAATATACGTCAATATTTCTTACATAATTATGTAATTATCAGACTCCTTTTTGAACCATATTAAATAACTTTCAAATTAATAAAAGTATACCTTAAAGATAGAAATTAATGTCACAATGTATGAATGCTTGTTTCCCGAAGATGATTTTTTTATTTTTTTTACGTTTCTACGTCTGTAAAATACAATTTCTTTACGTTAGTTAGTATGATGTATATCAATCTATGTTAAATAAATAGTTGCAAATTTTTTGAAACTTTCAAATTTATATGAATATCTTTAAGGTAGAAATAATGGCAAGCAATAAATGATTTCGATATTCCATGCATTTTTGTCATTTTTACGTCAGTTTAATATTGTATGTTATATATAAAACTATACTACAATTCGTATTAAATTATAAACGAAACGAAACTATAAACAGTTTCAAAGACAGCAATGTTCAATTGTAAGGTATATGTGTGAAGAAAGCCAAAATGATTCTAATTATACGTCATGTACTTCTTTCTTTTAGACTATAATATACTGGTGTACATAGATTTATATTATATATGGCTGATGAGTCTCTAAAAAATTTGATCAGTTTCAAAAGACAGCAATGTCCATAGTGTACATGGTAAGCAGAAAGCTGCTGAAATTCTTTACGTTCCTTTATTAAAACTGTATGTTATTACATTAAATTAATCTTCTGTTAAAGAAAATGAAAACGTTATTTGAAGAGTAATTAAAATCATATTTTTAATATTCAACGATTTTTCTTCTCTTAACAAATTTAAAACGATTTTAAATTGTAGCTCTATATCGAATAAATTATAAAACTTTAAGAAATTAAATTGTATTTTGGAAACAAGTTTTCTCTTTTATTTTGTGGGGGTGTTGTTTTTGAAGTATTACATTTCTCTTTTTCACGTCCAGTTTTCCTTATCTTATAATTATCAAATATGCATAATTATGTAATTTATATAAAGCAGTATAGAGGCTTCAAGTGATGCGCTTTCGCTGCGCAACTGTTTGTCGCTAAGGTTCATCTTGCACTTGAAAATGAAGCAAAGTGTTTTTTAAACTTTTCTCGATTATAAATCAAGTAAAAAATCTAAATCTTGAATTATCTACTGTATTTTTCAGTTTGAACCAAAGTTCCGTAAAGGAATTTTTCCTGAAATATCTTTTTCTTAGTGAAAAAACGAAATCGCGTTTTTTTTTTTTTTTTTTTTTTTTTTTTTTTACATAGGGTTGGTATAGCGGGTGGGATCACCAAAAAATCAGCTGACTCAAAGCCTCTATTTTCTAGTTAAAACGTACACAGAAATAATATTAAAAGACAAATAAATGTCTGTAAGGAAGTTTACAATTTTTACGCTTCCTCCCTCTCTTACATTGTAATCTAACTTATTTAAAATAAACTTAATAAAAGAAAAGCAACGAATGTTTATAAGACAGTAGCAATGTCAGTTATGGAGTATTGACCTCAAATTTTGTTTTTGCAGAAATGGATAGAGCGTGCAAAATTATGTTACCCTGATTTTTTTCAGATTTTTTGCAGCCCTGGAAGTATTTTTACAAAAATTATTGAAAGTCCTTTTTGTGACGTCACGCGGCGGCAAGTCTTATCTTTTTCTTAAGGAGCAGCGTCTCGTGACGTCACAAAAATAACTTTTAATAATTTTTTAAAAATAGTTCCTGCGCTCTAAAAAATCTGAAAAAAATCAAGGTAGCATAACTTTGCACCCTCTATCCATTTCTGCAATAAAAATAATGAGGTCGATACTCCATTGTGTGAATAAATCGTTTTTTTTTTTCAATTTCACGCCCATAAAAATTTCTCATTTACAATTTAAAAAAAAAATTGGCATCAGTGCCCATGAGTAGTTCTTTGAGTTTTGTAATTATAATAATACCATATTACGTTTGTACGTACGTCTGGACAATATATCTGAAATCTGAGTTGATTGAGATCTCGGAATCGACCCTCTTCAATGGTACAAGTCTTGTATCTCACTATGAATAGGTAGCATGTGGTGAATCTGTCGGATCAGTTTTGTGAAAACTGAGGTAGAATTTTAACTTGGGGTTTTATGGACACAACCGGAAATGAAAGTATTGTGATGAAACCACCTCCTTGAATCTGCTCAAACCGTAAGTCATAGCGTCCTATATATAGGTCACTTTGCATAAGCAATTAAAATTTAAAAAAAGTATTGAACTTTTAAAATTAAAATTTCATTTTATTACATCGAACAGCAATTTCTTTTGACTCCGAAGTAACTGTGGTTTATCATTAATTCAGAGTATTTAATCCATAAATTTAAATAACTATCATAATTTAAGGAAAACATGAAGTCACATGTTACCTGCCATTTTCTGAGATTATAATTTTACTTTTGGACATCCCTAGTCTTTAATTCCAATAAAGCAACAAAATATTAATTAGCCGACGAAAAAAGTAATAGCTGATCTTTTAAGGCAACAGTTTCAATTAAATAATGCTTATTAAACTCCAAAGAATATTACGTATTTACATCATCTTTTACTATACATACACTTTAAAAACTCGCCATAAACCCTACATAGTGTTAATACAGTATTAATTTTTAACAAATAAACAACGAAGAAAGAAAAGAACAGTTCTATGAGAGCAAAATAAATAAATAAATAAATAAATAAATAAATAAATAAATAAATAAATAAATAAATAAATAAATAAATAAATAAATAAATAAATAAATAAATAAATAAATAAATAAATAAATAAATAAATAAAAAAAAAAAAAGTGAATCTGCAATGGTTTGTAAACCTCTGGAAATAATACCTTAGAATATATCATCAATTTAGACGTCTCCAATTTAATATAAATTCATAAAATAAATCGAAAAAAGAAAATCAGAATTCCTTAAGACATTATTATTAATCCTACCTAAGATTGGTTTAGAATCTATTTTATTTTTGTACTTATCTAATCCTTATTAATTATTTTAAATTAATAAAACAACAATTAATCAATAAATAATAATTTACGAAAGAAAATAAGAATTCTGTAAGACAGGAATCAACTCGATAAAGTTAACCCATTTTCTAAATCCCCGATACTTACTATAACGAGTCTGAGCGTCTCTGAAATACTTTTTAATTCAATCTTGCTATCACTTCAATATATAATAACAAATATTAAACGACACAACACCAAAGTCTTCTGCTCGTTGTTAGTAAACAAAGTATTGTTGTGTAATGTCTGTCGCGTGAAAGGAAAAACATGGGACACTTGTTGATTTATATGTTAACGTATGGAAAATGACCGTTCAAAATGAAGTTGAAATGGTTAACTAGTGCCAACAATGTCATTACGTTCTCTGCTCTGGTGGCAAAATTAGGCACTACGTTGTCCCATGTTTAACAATGAAAAAGGCTTCATACGATAGGCATTATAAACCATGGTTTGTTACAACCATTGCGAGAAGAAGACTTTGCACAACAGTACTATGGCAGCAACGTCAATCGTTTGACATTATAATTATATTTTGATATTGATTGTACGTAAAATATACGAAAAAATAACTTCTTTTGAAAGACACTGTCAATGTGCTGAACATCAGACAACATTGTCTTTAGCCTCTATAAAGGAACTAATGTTATGTTTGTCAGTATACTTCCTTTTTATGCCGAATATTAATTAAATGTTTTTATTAATTCATAAATTAAAATTAATATTTATAAATAAAAACAAACAAGTGCTTAATTTTGGCAGCAATGTCGCTGTATGAGTATTAAATGGTGGTTTCAGTTAAAATTTTGTACCTCCCACAAAAATTTCTTAATTCAAACGTCCGATAAAAAATAATTGACGTAATAATGATATTGTTAACTGTAAGCCGCAGAATTAAATCAAAATAAAAATAAACAGCACTGCACCATACATACATAACGTATTTATCTCAAGTATGTGCATTGCTAATTAATTAATAAGTTGCTGGTTCCTTGCAAATTGCAGAGAGTGCAAATTTATATTGTATTAATTTTCAGGGTTCCTTGTCCAATATTATATTTTAATATGTAGATATAAGAATTAATGTATTATTCTTAAATTTTACATTAATTGATTATTAATTCATCTAATATTAGTTAAAATGTAATTTTGTATGAATTGAATGTACTACATATTTTATACTGATGTAATGTAATATTACTAGCGAAAGCTATCAAATTAATTTCATTTCATTTCAATAATAACACAATTGTGTTTTAGACCTATTTTAAGTGTGTTTTTTTGTGAAATTGATATATGTTGTTTTTTGTTGGAGATGTACTATATCATGTATCCATTAAATGGCATTTCTGTATTGAATCCAATAAAAAAATCATATCAACAAAAAAACAAATAAAACTATGACAATGTTGGTTGCTAGGTTACTGTAGTTCATACTCTGCGTTAGGACGTCTGTCCAATAATATATAAATTATCTGCAATAAAATAAAGGTTGCAATTAAATTATATGTTCATCGTTCTAAAAATTCCTCCATGTTAAAAATATCCTCTAACAATAAGAATTAAATATTTGCAAACACTTGCAACACGTACTTATACGAGTCTTTTCATTTTGAGTCTGAAAAATTACATAAATGGTCTCATTTTTTTATATTATTATATTTAATATGTAATTGTTGATACATTAGGAGCTTTACCTCATCTCATAGCAGAGACTATTTGAATAAATTGGCAGAAAATCATGTTTTTTTTTTTTTACTTTTATCAATTGTGAGAGTCACAAATTGGCGTATGGAAATTCGTAGTCTTCAATGTTTTAATATCACGAATTATTTCTTCTTTTTCAATACTATAAATATTTTCTAGTTTTAATATCGTAAATGTTGAAACTAAATAAATTTAATTTACTTCGTTAAAAATTATATATAATAATTATACTTTTTATATTCCAGTAATTTTAAAACGTCTAAAAAAGAAATTCCTTACCTGTAATTAATAAGATAACTACAATGAGGTTGTCATTTATAAAAAAAAAATCGAATAGTTTGATTTGCCCAATAATTTTATTTCTCCGTCTTAAAATATGTGTCATCCACAACGAATTTGTAAATTACAAACTATTTTTACGTAACGATATAATTTAATTGATTTACGATGTTATAAAAAAAATAAACATGCAGTTTTTAATGCTGCTTATAATTAATAATTATGATTTTAACAACAAAATATTTTTATGTAATAAAATAAAATAATTATTTATGAAATATATTTATTGTAATAAAGCAATAAATCGTTATTATTGTTTAAAATTCTGAACTAACGTTTTAATTTTGTGAATACTATGGGGCAGTCGGCCTGTCCAATATTTTGGGCTTTCATAAGACGGGCGATAATAATTATCTAATTATCGGACGGACGACAATAATTATCTAATTATCGGACGGACGATAATTAATTATCTAATTATCGGACAGACGATAATTAATTATCTCCAACTCCTCTCAATAAACGTTGCATGAAAGAGAAAGAAAATAATAACCCAATTTCAAAAATTTATACCTTTTATATTTGCACGGAATGCTGTTTAAATTTTGTTTTAAAAAAGAGTTAAAAAAGAAAGTTATTTTCAAAATGCCAAGATTTTTAACGTGAAACCATCGATAATAATATTATTTTGCATGTAAAATACTTTGTTAAATTTAGACAAATTATTAACATTACACAATTTCTAATACTTTTTTTTTGAGTTTCAGACACGTTGAGGTGGTATTCAGTCAACTACCATTATTATTTTATATGGAAAGAGTCATCGTAGAAGGTTCAGTAGCCAGTTCAATAGACTCCTGACGACAAGCTGGTTCCATTGGACTGGCTACTGAACCTTCTATGATGACTCTTTCTGCATAAAATAATAAGGGTAGATCTCCTAACCCACCCCCATGACTGTCATCTGTACATTCCTGACACACCGAGGGAGGAGGTCGAAAGATGCTGGACCATCAAACAATCTCGCAAGAAATGTGAGTTGATTATAGTTGATAATGGAACACCTGCATGATAATTTGTTAATGAATATTTTTGGATTGAGGACATCGAGTTATATATGTGCTGTCAAGTTTATCACATTTTATGAACCCTCTAATCTCATTAAAATTAGGCTGCAATTAGGTTCATCTAAGTGGTTCATGATGAATTTATTTTGATGTAATTTTACTATACGAATTCCACATGGAGGAAGTCCCTGGATTTACTAGAAGTGTAATTTCTATTATTAATTCCATGTCAATGTTTTAATGATTTAATAAAATAATTTTTTATTTTATTTTTTTATATTGTGTATTAAAAGATCGAATAAATTTTAAAATCAATAAAAATTTACAAATTATTTAAATTAAAAATATATTAGTTTAAAATAAAAATTAATAAAATTATGTAATAAAAATAGTTAATATATTGAATATTAAATTTATAAGTAAATATTAATTTATGACTTTAATTTTTTTTACATTTAAGCGATTAAACTGACAACTATTGCATGTATGCAAGATTATTTATTAACTTATATGTACACATATTTTTTTTTTTAAATGGGCTAGCTATATGAAGTTAAAATAACTCTAAACTGTAGAAAGCAACTGCGTGCAATATTATTTTCACATTGACACGATAAAAATTTTCAGAGTTCTGACCTGGAGGACATCTGAAGGACTGACCAAGATGGACCTTGAGGATCACCCCCACTGTATATCACCGAGGGAGGATGTCGGGACCATTGAGCAATCTTGTAAGAATTATAGTCGATAATGGACAACCTGCGTGATAATTTTTTATTGTATATTTGGATAGAGGGCCTCGAGTTATGTATTGTCAAAATTTTCAAGTTTTTTTTAATCCTCTAACAATTTCAAAATTGAGTTGCAAAACGCTGTGACGTCACAGTCATGCAAATATTTAGCATGTAAGCATAGGGAAACACATTACATGACTATGACGTCACAGCGTCTTTCCCCTAACATAGATTCATTTAAAAAACAATATTAGATAACTTGGTCATCTATTCAAATCCATATGAAAGAACAAATATCATATTAATTCAATAAATTAGTTGCGTACCAAGAAATTAATTATTATATAAAACTGTGGCTTTGACCCAAGCATTAGATGGGCATGAGATGTGATAATAAAAGCAAAAAATAAAGATGGTTTTGTTTTAAACATTTATGTAATGTTAAAATTCCAAATATTTTTTATAAATTTTTTACTTATTAAAAAAATTAAATATAAAATTTATTAATATGTTTTATATATTTTAATATAATAATACTTATTAATAAAAATTTTAGTAATTGAAAATATTTATTTTTATAAATTTAAAACTGGAAATAAGTGCAAAGAAATTTGTATTGATTTATAATTTATAAGTTAACAAAACATTAAACTGAGATACAAATTATTAAAGCTGCGCCTAAACTGAGATACAAATTATTAAAGCTGCGCCTGAGTGTAAGAATATCATAGCAGGCTGTTGGCATTCGTCTCCTGTGAATTCGGTTGGTTTTATTTCCATACCTCAGCAGTAGGAAGCAAATACCTGCAATAATTTATCACGTATTTTCACACTAACACGATCAAATTTTTCAGAGTTCTGACCTCTAGGACGTCTGAAGGACATCTGAGACGACCAAGATGGACCTTGAGGAACAAGCGAAGATCAAGACCGCGACACTGACATTATATTGATAACTTGGGAGTGTCGTTAGGGCATTTTTGTTGTCTTTTAAAACTATATTACAAGGTACAATTTTTCTGATTATTGTATACAATTTTTCCTTGCAAGAAAATTTCCTCTCCATACAAATGGAGATTAAGTTTTCTTGTAAGGAAAAATTGTATCGTGTAATATAGGCTTTATATTTCACTTAATTTGAATATCAAATTTGAAAGTGATACAAGTTATCACCCCCTCTCTCTCTTTCACTTATTTCAACTTTTAAAAGACATTAAAACTTCATAGTAATATTCATACAAAGGAAACAAATCAAAATTGAAGTTTAAAAAACACTATTAAAATTTAAAATTTTTAAACAGCGTCATTTCCACTGAAGAATTAATTACATTCCCGTAAAACTACCTCAGTATTGTCAATAATAGCGAGACGATTGTCAGTAAAATGTAGAAAGAAATATATTTGGAAAATGTCTCGTATCTCGTATAATATTAAAGATTTCTGTAATATGTCAATAAAAAATATTGAATATAAATTAATTACGGTATATTGTGTAACTATTGTTTTTAAATTGTTATTTTAGGTATTCTTATAATCACCAAATATTTCATATTTATATCCAATTTCTAAATAAATTACAAATGAAAATTTTTTACTATCGAGTTTATTTTTTAACCTCTAATTATATATAAGAGGCTTCGTCGTGAAAATTTTCTCCATAAGCCACCATGCTAGAAAAATTTAATTTTTTCTCAGTAACTGTTAAAGCATAGCGTACTAGACTAATTAGTATGCTCTGGTTAAAGCAAATTAATTTGAAACCATCTCCTACCCTTTCCCATTTAGGGATCCTCTGATAATGAATCAAGAAGTAATTTTTCTCTGAAAAAAAATTAATACCAAAAAAAAGCAATTTCACGTTTATTTTTTTATTTTTTACATAGGTTTAGTGGGAACACTGCAAAATCAGCTGACTTGAAGCCTATATTGTTATATCATGTTAAAATATTTTTTGAAGTCACATAGTTGATAATGAAATATTGAAAAATGAAATTAATTTATTTACAATGACCATTCATACCTTTTAATTTTAATTTTAAATTTAATTGTTAATTACTATAATGAAAGATATTAATAATATGGAACCTGTATATTATATCACCAAAATTCACATTTCAATAATTGAATTGATGTGAAAGCCAGTTGAAAATTTTAGTGTAAAAACATAAAATATAACATAAATGGGCGCGATTCACGAAGCAGTTAGCCAGGTTTCTAACCACGTTTAGCTTAACCACGTTTAACTAGGGTTGTTTAACACGTAAAACAGGTATATTTAAACATGGTTAAGGTAAACTTGGTTAGAAACCTGGTTAACTGCTTCGTGAATCGCACCCAAATTATTGTTTATAATATATTGGATATGGAAAGGGAAAGAAAGGATGGTAGTCACGGCCTGTTACGCCAGTTACAATTATAATTGTGTTGATATACACAGTAAATACATCAACCATTAAGATATTAATTAACTATAATTATGCACCACAGCAAATTGTCATCTGATTTCAAAAAGTGTAGCGATGAACTATTTTATTATATAATAAAAAATTAAATATTAAAAATTTAAAAAAACATATTTTTTTAATAAAAGAAAAAATAAATTAAAAAAGTTAATGCATGCTGTCCATTACACAAAATATATAACCCGTGACAGGTAGGCAGCCCAACATACGCCACTAGCAGCAGCAGCAGGCAATACTGGCTTGAGCTGCGAGCGATGAAGGAGCCGGCGTTCCACGACGCTAATATAAGGTAGGGAAAGGATGGTGGCCACGGACTGTTATGTGTCCCAGTATTCGCTGAGGTGAGATTCAGGGAACCGTGGAAACTTCAGTCAGGACGGACACCTCTACTTTTTATCAATGGACCAAAGTAATATGTCCATAGCCTGGGGAACCACACACATTTAAGTTCATTACTGCACTGGGTGGAGATGAATTTACCCTAGGGAGCAGAGTAATTTTTACTTGGCGGTCACCCATCCAAGTACTGAGGTTGCTTGACTTAGGTGATCTACCTTGACATTTCTGTCGCGACGAAATCTGATCTCCTAATTATAACCTCCAGAAAGTGACGTCATTGGCACGCCTCACTTGACTTTATTGTCGCTACGTGACCAGAGCGAGCGTCGTAACTTTAGACACATTATAAGGTTCATTTTACAACACGTTAGCATTGTGAGACGACCTTAAGAAAATCACGGAGTGAAGAAACAAGTCGTCCGAAATAGTTTGACATTTTTTGTTATGAGCTTTATTTCATTTGTCTAGACGCTTTGAAATATTGCAATAATATTGATTACTTTCCAACACATTATGATGGTAAAAACTTAAAATTAAAATTTAAAAAATATTTTTGTTTTTAATTTTTTAAATTTAATTTATATTCATAGTTGTGCATCACATGCAAAAAATTAAAAGTACCCAATTGTGTTTTATATAATATTTAAAAAAAAATGACAAAATTTTATTAAAATTTGAAATTTTTACTTAAAAATGTAATTACGTAATGTTTTTCTAAACAACGGACGGTTTTTAAATTCTTTAAATAATATTTCATTCTTCAGTCAGTGAATTATAATGGACTTACGGGGTGTAGTTTTTTTACAGGCTCAATCAAAAGAGGGGGTCGAAAAATATCCCTTAGATTTTTTTGCGATTTTTTTTAGCATGACTGTATCGATCATACCTAGAATGGAGATTAAAAATGTCTCGTGACCTGGAGGCTCCATCCGCAACGCCTATGACGTCATTACATTCTTTGGGTCAACTATACAATGCTTCTAAACAAACACGTTGCTATGGAAACAAATGATAATTTTTAATAAACAAGCAACAATTCCCAGCTAACACGCAGAAGCTGGCCAGATTCTGGCATGCCAGATTGGCAGACGCTTTTGGTCGGCCATTCATGGGCCATTTAATTTATGCCAATCTGGGCTTAAAACGGCCAGAGGTTTTTGCCGTTCTTGGGCCAGGCTTGGCGGGCCAGGGTCATTGCATTTCACCTTTATTTCAGTAAAATTTGCTTCCCCCCCCTTTTTTTTGTATTTATTTATTATTTTCTACGCATTTGGGTCCCAAAAAAAACTAAAAAAAAATGTAAAAAATTTGAATGGGGAGAGAATCGAACTCGGCACCTTTGGATCCGCAGCTGAAGATCCTTACCGCTAGGACACTGCCTTTCTTAGAAGAAAATGGTAAATTTAGGTTTATAAACTTTACATTTGGAATACTTAACAAAAATATTTTTATTCCGACCTAAGTTTTTAGCTACATTTATTTTTTAAACGTTAATAATTATGTAACAACGATATGTTAATTACTTATTATTTATTATGTGAATATGTTATTGAAAATATTCTAAGTCCCTGTTACGGCTTGTGGTTTGAAGCCCCAGTCCGGCCCAGGTCTGGCAAGCCATTTACGGCTGACAGTAAGACGGCCAATGAATGGCCCGCTTCTGGTAGGCCATAGCCAGAAGCTCGCCAAGACGGCCACCAGAGGGCCAGCTCTGGCCCGGCCTGTTCGTTAATTTTTTACAAGTGTTATATATATAGGCATTGCGGTTGGAGCCTCCAGGTCAAGAGACATTTTTAATCTCCATTTTAGGTATGATTCAGTGCTAAAAAAAATCGAAAAAAAATCTAAAGGATATTTTTCGACCTCCTCTTTTGATTGAGCCAGTAAAAAAATTACACCCCGTAAGCCCATTGAATATAAGTTGTCACATATAAATTAAATATGAAATATAGTATACTAAATTTAGTAACCAAAAATCAAAATCAATGAAGCACGCATAATTACAAGTACATGTGCGTATAGTGTAATTTTTTAAGTACAGATATCTACATTAATATATTTTTATCATACTTCATTATTTTTTTTTTTATTATTAAACCCTATAACTTGGCACTTCTACTTACTAATTACTCACTAAATTTGAAACCCCGAACCTTCCGAAACCCTATAGCGTTTCGCGGGATCTTCCGGAACGGGAGCGGCCACAGCCTTGCAATCTATCCCGGCATATGTCTGCGACTGAGGGAAACGTAGAAACCTCAGCCAGGATGGACGCTACAGCTTTTATCAATGCACTGGAAGTACAATGGTTCAAAACCAGGGGAACCAGATATAGTGGAAAAGCGCAACGATTTACCCTTGGGCAGGAAACGTGTTTATTGTTGAAAATGGTCACCCATCCAACTACTAACCACGCTCATTATTAATATATCAATAATTTAATAAATAAATGAGTCTGTGCGTAGTGCATTAACCAGTTATATCGCTAGATCACCGAAGTCAAGCTACGTCGAACGTTGGTTAGTACTTACTTGTTAGATGGGTGACCGTTTCAAGAAAAAATATACGTTGCTCCCTCTCTGGGGTACGTCTCGCTTTCCACCCAATGCGGAGATGCACTTTTGTGTGAGGTTCCCCAGACTTTGGATAATATATTACTTAGATCCATTGATAAAAAGTAGAGGTATGTTAGAAATTAGAGGTGTCCGTCACGACTGAGGTTTTCCACGGTTCCCTCAGTCTCACCTTAGCGAATGTTAGGACGCGTAACAGACCGTGGCCACCATCCGTTCCCTACTTTATCCCTATTAATACCCATTACCCCACCGCGAGCTGTATATATATATATTTAAGCTCCTAACCCTAACATAACGGTGTATCCTTGCAAAAATATATATAATTATATTAAATTTATATAAAAGAGCTTCGCGACTAGCTACTATATATGCAACTTTTTTTGCACTTAATGTTTATCGAAGGGTTTGATCATGTCACCTCTCCTGTAAATTATAATAAAGAAAAGTAAAATCAGGATAGAAAACAGCTGATCATTGAAGTGAAGAAACTTCAGAGGTAGATGGGTGACCACTTTTTGTAAAAATAACTCACAGTCCGTAATTATCCTTTTTTATTACATCGTAACAAAAAAGTGAAATTCAACGATTGACAACCTACACAACAAAAAATTATTGCAGAAATGAATAGAGGGCACCAAATTATGATAATTTTAATTTTTTCAGATTTTTTTGAGACCTGCAACTATTTTTAACTAATAAAAATATTGAAAGTTTTGTAAGTTAAGTTGGCACCCCTGAATCCTTAATAAAAATGAGTGGACTGAGACGCCTATTGACGCCTCCAGGGGGCGTGGCCGCACTTTCAATTATTATTTAAAAATAGTTCTGGGTCTTAAAAGAATCTTAAAAAAATTCAGAGTAACATAATTTGGTACCCTCTTTTCATTATTGAAATTAAAAAATTCCATGACAATAAAAATGATGAGAATTGAATACTTCATTCAATTGATGTAAATAAACAAAATGTAATGCAGGTCTTAACGAGTACCTTGATATGACAGTTAAGTAGTCCACCTTATCATACTTAATAGCAAATCTTTATTTAGACTGTCCTTAAATTGTGGCTGAGCTCAGTCTAAATGTACCAGCGAGACAAAACAGATCATCTCACCCTTTCTACATACCAAACCCAAGAATTAATATTGATAACAATTTGATAAATATGATTTTATTTCCAGAGTTCAATTATTTTGCAATGAACTGTACAGTAAATACGAGCTTGACATTTTCCATCAATCTTCGCAAGAAATTGCAAGGATATGTAAATAACTCAAATGCATGTTTAATTATTTATATATTATATTATACAGTATATATGTTACCAAGATTTTAGTTGTATAATAATATTTGTACGTATGTATTTTAACCAAGAATTTGTTTGTTTGAAGTAGTGTACTCTTTATAATCGGATTACATAAACTATAGTCTGTTTTTTAATAAATAAATAAATAAATAAATAAATAAATAAATAAATAAATAAATAAATAAATAAATAAATAAATAAATAAATAAATAAATAAATAAATAAATAAATCATTACGTTTGAAAATGCATGTACTTAAATTATAATATAAGCTTAAATAAAGAATATAGATGGGGTTTTAGTGACGTAATATATGTATCACCGCAAGCAAGCAAGCAAGCAAGCAAGCAAGTAAGCGAGCGCGCTGCAAGAGAGAGAGAAAAGGGGGAGGAAACCAACAGGTATGCATGTCAAAGTTCGCTCGCTGCCGCTCAGTGCCTGTGTCTTAAGGTGGATTCAGATGGCGGCAACGGCGACGCGGCGCGATTTTAACTTAAAAGCTGCGAAATCCTATGCGGCGGCGAATTCGCAGGTAATCGCGTTAATTACGATGCTCTTTTTCTTTTAATCGCCCAATATGGCCGCCAATGGATGTTACAGCAAGTGCGCATTATTCGCGTCGCGTCGCATGGTAAAAATCGTTATGTGACTCCACCTGCAGTGGACGAGAGAGGAAGCGTAGCGCGGCAGCGTGCAATGAATGTAAGTTAAAATGTGTAAAAACGTAAAAAACATTATTTTAAATAAGTTATGGTGCAAAATCAAGCTAAAATGAATTTTTCTGGACTTCAAATGTTGTAAATTATGTCAGTTCTTTATGTATATTTTTTGCTCCTTGCATGACGATAAAAAAATTATAAATTGTTTTTATTTTTAATGAGTATTTTATAAACCATTATAAATTATAATTATAGTTTAATTTTGCAATATGGAAATTTATAGTACGTACCCTTGCATTTGTAACCGGATTAAAAAAATTACAAATATATATAAATAAACTTTTCTTTGGAGTTTTAATCTAATAAATATATAATGAATATTCAGGATAATATTATTAATATTTTTTATTATGTATTTATTTATTTTTGTTTTTAAGTCATCTCTTGTTTTGTTGTTTTTTATTTTTTTCATGTCTTTCCCCCCATTCTTTTGTATTACTTAACCCAATAAACAAATATTATTATTATTATAATAGCATGATAAAACAAAATTATGAAAAATCTTATTCTATGCAATTAATTAAGTCTTCTTATTAAATTTTTTATGTTTTTTGTGTAATATGAAAAATATATCGTATAGCAGCTAGCAAATTATGATTAGTACCAATTATCTTTATCCGGTAAGGTTTTTATTTTACTGTTCAGCAAGTATAGATTAAAATTCTTGAAAATTTAACATGGTCTTTTTTTTTTTAATTATCATAGTCTCACATTTAATAACATTGAGCGTGTTTGTACTGAATGTTGCGATGTATTTCCTCTCTTCAGGTGATTCCACAGGTCTGTGGTGATCGATTCTACGAGACGCTCGGCGCGAGCTCCGTCTGGTGTAGCGACATGTTTATTCCCGCATTCTCTGTCACCTTATATTGTAATTTTCTATTGTATTTATAACATTCAAGTTTTATATATATTACATGATGGTGCTAATTTGGTGATATATTAATTAATATTATATTTTAACTTGATACAAATTACCCAACATTATTATATTATAGTTCAATAGATGCGATTGTGATCTTTTTTGCAAATTAGTGCATTAAAGTAATTAATTTAATTTTGACGTCCTTAAATTAAAATGGTAATTTTGTTCAAAATGTTATTTTAATATCATTGATCGAAGATATTTTGCTAAAATTGCCGCATTTAACGCGTTAATTTTATTATTATATTTATTAAAGTTGCTAGTTTTATCAAAATCTTGCAATATAACGTTTGCAATTCTCCGAAGTGTACGAACCTCGCTCGTGTCATATTTTACAGGCGAGCATCTTCTGACACGTGTACATAATCACGTGTTTAAAATTGAGCATTTCTTTGAAAAATATTTTTGCTTTAATTAACAACAATCACTTTGATATCAATATTTAATAATCTATATAGTGGAGGGCGGATATTATAGGTTCATTTTCAATCGTAACGAAAGTGCAATTTCGCTTCAATGAAGTAAACGATAATTGTATTGTTTATAATATCATCCGTTTTAATGTGTTAAAAGTAGTTTTAAAAAAACGATATTTTTTAAATTGGGTATATACTGGTATAGTTTGTTTTTTTTTAATCACCATACCATTAGCAGTTTTGATGCATATGGTATCGGTGTGTTTTAAATGCAATATGGTCTGACTATCTTGTAGCTTGGCTGTAAACTTTGCTACTTTTAATCTATTTTTGTTTTTCGTTTATAACAATCTGTATAGATTGTTTTGCTCATCATCAATCTAATACGCCTTGTTTAGATTGGTTTAGGTTAGGATTTGTCCATGATTTGTAGTCAAGTCATGTAATGAGACTTAATTCACACCTGGTGTGATTGAGAGACCTTGCGGACCAGACTTTTAATTAACTGCATTTATTTTAGTAAAAACTAAATAGGATTAACAATTTTGAGAAAACAAAACTTTCCTTTAATTAATAATCAACATTATTATAACGTTAAAAAATGTAATGTATAAAATAAATATACAGAGCTTTCTGAAACACAAATATTGTGTTTTGCAGTATCATCCTGAACAAGATTGTCGTTGACCTGAAGATAATATATATTAAATTCACTTCAGTTAATTTATTTGAATTTTATTGACTTAGAGTAATTACGAAGATGGTTTTCATTCCTTCGCTAATGCGGGGGAGAGTAGGGGCGGTACCGTGAGATCTGCTCCTGCTCCCCCCTCCGCTTGTTTTTGGTGTCCTGTGGGAGTGTAGCAGAGGTTCGGTTGCTTCCCTAAGTTACCAGCGAAACCGGCCTCCGCTGAGCATAGCTTTAAATGGTTAGGATGACACGGCTACTGCTTCTCCCACCCAGGGTACAAAATCGTCACAATTTACCACTATGTGGTCACCCTGGCTTTGGATAATTCCATTGACAAATATTTGTGACGTACCTCCCCCTTCCCTTTAACCATAATAATCCTTTTTATTTATTTTTAGTTTTTATTATTATTTATTTTATTATTTTTCGTTTTATTTATTTTTTATTATGATTTTATGATTTTTATTTTTATCCTTTATCCATAATCCTTATTCAACCTTCATCATATGCAAGTAAAAGTGTAGATGGACTTGCTTAGACCATGGCCATCTTGTTTAGTATGATACTGGGAAACACAGGAATTTGTGGTTTTTAGATTTTTTATTTTTTGGCAACATAATTTAAAATAAGTGAAACAAAACGAGTTCACATTTATTTAATATTTTGTCACACAAAATTCAAAAATTATTTAAAAGTAAAATTAAGTAAATTAATAAATATTATATATTCTTTTAAAATTATCCAATACTAAACAAATATAACTTTGTCTGGTTTTTAAACAATGCCGCTTGTCTCTAACGAGATAGTTCGATCATATTGCATATTAGTCCCTAGTAACTAAAACCAAAGCTTGTAATAGTATAATTATATATACATGCTTTGATTGAACCGTCCACTTTGAAGAATATCGTTTTTGCCACTATTTTGCTCTGCTATATTAGCACAAGAACTGAGTAGTCATGGCTCCTTTACTCTCCTTTGTTGGAAAAATATTCAAAATGAATAAAAATGAAAATGGATATTATTGCATAAATCATTATATATATTATATTATAGTAAATTATCTAAATTACGTTGCCGGTAATATATAATATAATTATATTAATTGAATTATATATATCATTAAATTACATTATGTAATTATCAAATATATTTATTACGGAGTCTGCCACCTCTTCAATTCCCCACATGATCACCTCGTCACGTGACCTCCGCGAGATCATCGCTCACTTGTTCTGGTGAGTTGCTTACCTCAAATAATTTAACAATGTAGTTTTAACGTAGAGATAACGTCAATCAGCTGTTCGACGAAATCCCCTTTTATTAACATGTAAACCTTGGCAAATTCACAAAATTTCTGATTTTTTTGTGTGAGGCAGATATTAGTGCCTAAAAGACATACAGAAAGTTTCAAAACAATTAAACGAGCCAATTATTTAATTAATTTTTTAGTTTGTCTCTCCATGGGACTCTATGCTGAAAATTATATAAAAAAAATAATTAAAAAAAAATCGGCTCGTTAAATTGTTTTGAAATTTTTTAAATGGCTATTAGGCACTAATATCTGCCTCTCAAAAAAATTTCAGAATTTTTGTGAATTTGCCAAGGTTTACATGTTAATCAAAGGAGACTACGTCAAACAGCTGATTGACGTTATTTCTACCTTAACATGAAGGTCTAAATTGGCATTATGTTCTCTCAGTGTACCATAGATAGGAGCAACTCTTTGCTCGGCTGAACACTCGACGCTCGTGCGTGGTGCCTCAACCAACGCCGAAGTGACGTCACAAATGGCCTGTGAAGTGACGTCACAGATGGCCTGTTTGAAGTGACGTCACAGATGACCTACCCCACTGACCTGTAGAGACTCGTAGATTCATTTGGTGAGTCGACATTTACAAGGTAATGGTTGAACAACTGCATTGCTAATATATTGCATTTTCGTCATTGTATTCTCTCAATGTCGTACCAGAGACCTCCGTGTCTTATGGCCAGGGATTTGATCAGAGTTCCGCTGTTTCTGAGAGTGCGGCGCTGTTAAATGTTCGGCACGGCCCGGTTCTTGCTGGCTGAAATTGCCCGCGTAGCCATCGAGAACCGGGCCGTGCCGCTGCGATTCAGCAGCGCCGCTACTCTCAGTTATAATGAAACTTGGCCAAGCAGGTCAAATTTCTGGCCATGAGACACGGAGGTCTCTGTAGGGTCTCTGATGTCGTACCATTGGTCCGTGTTTTGTGTGCCGGCGCTCAAATTTGTGTCTGGTGACGTCATCAGTGACGTCAGAGCTGCCTCGTAGCGCCTTCTTGTACAAACAATCAAGGTACCGACAAGAGACTTAAAAGTGTATTGTTGTTTAAATCATGTCGGCAACGATGTGTATTAAATAGAGGCTTCAAGTTGGTGCGCCTCGCGATTTAAAAATTAGAAAACAATTTTATAATACATCATTGAACAATAATAGTATCCAAGATTTTTTGTAATTCTACTACTGACTGGATAGCGTGATATTAAATTATAAGGAGTTTGTTTAGTGCTATTTCGCCATCCGATTATTGCAATTCATGTATACAATTATCCACATTAGAAATAAAAGAGATGTCTCCACCGGGTTTCGAACCCCAGGCCTTCCCTGCAATAATCAGATGGCGAAATAGCACTAAACAACTCCCTATAATTTAATAATAATATCATTGAATGATTTATTAAATTGTTGTTAGTGTAATGTCACGTTTATAAGAATGCATTTTTTACACTTTCGTTTAATCAAAAAATATTTTGTAAAACATAACCAGTATTCAGTTTAAGGTAGAGATAATACGGATTAGCTGGCCCAATGCTAAAAAAATCCCATTCATAAAAATTATGAAAAAAATTTAAAGTGTTCTCCTCTAAATCCCCTATCAGTAGGTAAAATATCAGGTATGCAAAAACGAGCTAGTTTTCGAGTTATTAATTTTTAAAGTTGACCAATTTAACATGGAAGTTCTATTTCTCCATGTTAAATTAGTCAACTTTAAAAATTAATAACTCGAAAACTAGCTCGTTTTTGTATACCTGATATTTTACCTACTGATAGGGGATGTAGAGGAGAACATTTTAAATTTTTTTCATAATTTTTATGAATAGGATTTTTTTAGCATTGGGCCAGCTGATCCGTATTATCTCTACCTTAAGCAATATCAAATTTTAATTGCATGTTTCTCCCTCCTAGAACTTGTTTGCCAAACTTCGCCACACTGCACGATGGTCCGCTCAAGATTCCACCCCTCGACTTGCGACAGAAAGACTTCTCGCCGGTCAGAGACCCCACGTCACCACGTTCCGGCCTGCAAGGATCACACGTGTCTTCTCCAGGTGGGAATATTGTACACTTCTGGGCATGCCGAACGTTATCACTGCTCGTGCTATGCAATATACACTTTTCCGCCTTCAATGTAAAATTATTGTGAGTAGAGACGTTGATATAATGTTTACATAAGCGTGACGATCCATGTTTTACTTATGAACGTTTGAGATATGATTATGACTTTTTTATTTCTCCAAGAGCTAATTTTCGGACATAGTATTATATAAGTGCTGTAATTTTTGCCATTGTTATAAGAACTAACAATGTTTTTTCTTCATAAGACAGCTTTTAATTAGTTTTGAACTAAATTTCTTACAAAAATGTACATTACTTGAAAAAAAAAAGAAAAAAACGGCACTGTACACGATTCACGAAGAAAAATTGACACTGCATTTCTAACATTACGTCGAAACGCAGAAAGTGTAATCATAGTTTCATCCTGCAACCTGCGACATTTTGCTGCTTAAACAATTGCCTACTTTACAGTGAAAACTATCTCATGACGTCACGTCATACACTTCTCGACATCCCGAAAGTTACGTCTGCTCTCATTGCACCCGACCTGATGTATATTGTTTCCATTTTAGAGGTGTCTTGAGAACAAACATTTGTGTAAATGGCTGCATGGTTGAAGATTGCATTGAGGCTTATGATCACGAAAGAAAATGATAGTTCGAAAAGCAAAGGGAATGTCAAGGGAATTTATTAAAAGACAAACGTCATCTTTTTTTTTATTACAAAAATATTCCTTACTTGTTTTGTTGAACTTTTTCCTCCACTTCGTTGCTTAATAAAAGCGACAGTTTCGTGAGAGAATCTTCTCGCTTCCTCAGGCTTGCAAAGACTAAAGCATCTCGCCCGTCTTGACGTTGTTGCTATACAAAACACATGTGTGATCGGTATAGCAACAACGTCAAGACGGGCGAGATGCTTTAGTCTTGGCAAGCCTGAGGAAGCGAGAAGATTCTCTCACGAAACTGTCGCTTTTATTAAGCAACGAAGTGGAGGAAAAAGTTCAACGAAACAAGTCAGGTATGTCTGAACCTATGCTAACAAATTTTTTCACTAAGTACAAAAATATTGATACAGTATTTCGTGATTTGATAATTTTGTTCATGATATGCTTTTTATATTCTCTAACACCGGCCCTTATAATCGCTGTTGATTCATTTTGCAATTTTTTATACTGAATCAAATTATGGAAATACAATACAGGAATATGACGTCACAGCATCTTTAATTTCGATTTTCAGTGTTTTACAGCAAAAGTGAAATATTCGCATGCAATGCTCTTTATAACAATAGTCTCTAAAAGTGTATTTGGCCACGGCTATATATTATAGCTAAATAAAGCAAATTATGACATGTTCAATTAAAAAAATGCAGTGGAGAGATATTCTTTACACCCCAAACCCCATATTAAATCCAAAAAAGACTTCCGACCTGCTTTCACTTTCCTGTGGTACGTACGGCATTGTCATACACTTTGAGGCAGCCTGAATGTTATATTTAAAAAACTGATATAGATTCCATAACAAATATACGTACTGTTTAATGGTTAAAGCGACAGAATTCAATTTAATTTTTGGTAAATTAATGTTATATATCATCTATTAATTTAAAAAGGACACTAATACACATTACATTGCCTTGACATTTATTTCCATGCATCAAAATCGAACAATTAAAAAATCCAACTTCATTAAAATTGAAAAAATTCAAATTTAATGAAAATTTTATGAATGATGCAGTTTATTTTATAAATTTCGTCGTTCAAACGGTTGAATTTATTTTGACAAAGTGAAACACCCACAACGACAGCAGATGTATTTCTTTTTTAAATCTATCCTAAAAATATATTTCATAAAACAAAACAAAATTAATTACTAATTTCTCTTTGCTAGAACTCGTCTGTCCACCCTCACGATCGCTCAAGAGGCCGCCCCACCAGACGCGCGATGGACATTTTACGAATCCCCCCGCAAGTTGTTGCCAGAGGTAAAGACGGACAACACATCGAGAAAGCCGTCTCGTGCAGACAATCAAGGTAATCTCCTCAACTCCTCACCTTGGAAAATTTTCCTTGACAGTAAATGACAATATTTATTATTGTGTGTCATACATTAAAGGCATACAGGCCTCAAATTAAAAATTAGGCAGTCACAGAGAGTTGCTTGAGTTGACAATCAACATTCGGATCATTTTTTACGTGCGCGATGTAGCTGCATGAGCGGGGGCTACAAAGGAAGGATGCAGGTCCTTGATGACGTCAAAATGACGTCACAACGTACAACCGTACATACGCCGCCATGTTTTTTGACGTCATTTTGACGTCATCAAGGACCTGCATCCTTACTTTGCAGCCCCCGCTCATGCAGCTGCATCGCGCTTGTAAAAAATAATCCAATTGTCAACTCACTGTGACTGCCTAATCTTTAATTTGAGGCCTGTATGCCTTTAAAGCCTATTAAAAATAGATACCATATCTCGGTATGAGAAATTTAACATGAAGATGAAAATGTAGAGAATTGTAGATTTCATTTCATTTGATTATTTTTATTAAAATTTAAAGATGCAATGCATCCTTCCGTAGAGGAATAAAATCCTTAAAAAGTTATGTAGATTTTCGATTTTTTTTTTAAACACCATGTACGTATCTCAAACAATGTGATGTGCGTGTATATATAAATATATATGTTACCACCAAAAACCGAATTCGGGCAAAAGCCGAAAAATTATCTGTCAACCCTTTTCGTTGTGGATGGCCAAAGAGGGCTTCACATATTATGGTAATTCCAATGAATAAAACTAGTTTTGCTCAAACGGAAACGCGCAAAACCCAATTTAAAAGTCTCCGTCGGGTTTTGCTCACTTCGATTTGAGCAAAACTAGTTTTGTGCATCAAGTTAAGCTCAAAACCCGAAATAATCGATTACTTCGGGTTTTGAGCTTAACTTGATGCTCAAAACTAGTTTTGCTCATTTTTTTCGGCTTTTGCCCGAATTCGGATTTTGGTGGTAACATATACGTATATATATATATATATATATTAATTATTAGTTTTGAAAATAATATATACAATACATTTTGATATATTCATAAAATTTGCCATACATAGGACCAATGGACTCGGACTAGCTGGCTGTGGACTCTCTCACATCATTACACGCTTCTGGACGAGGAAACACCCCACGTGACACCATGAGGTGCGCTCCGTGGTCGCTCGTCTCAGCATGTCCTCGCCAGGTAAGGATCATAATGTATGGTCTATCAGGGATAGGTTGATCTGAAGTAGCGATTTTTTGTCCTTCAATACTATCCTGATGGGAGGGTCACGTGATTTAGGACCTACTGTATCCCGAATAGAATATTATTCCTCGTGGACTCAGAAAAAGTAGTCAGAACCAGTATGTCAGTCGGCCGTGTAGGAAAAAAATATTTTGTTGGCCGATAGGTCGTCAAACTTTTTAAAAATAAACAGAAGAAAGTGCTTTTATCACGTTACACAAATTTAAATCCAAAATAAGTGGGGGGGGGGATATTCTTGTCGTATCATCTTGTCTAAGATTTAAATGTTCTATAAATTTATGAAGCGTTTTGGAGTCTACGTCAAAAGAACGAAAAATAAAAGAACGAAAACAATTGATACGAAAGGCATTACACCGAAAACAAAAAGGACAAAAGTAATTTAACACAAAAACATTTTATACGAAAATATAATTAATCGAAATGGAAAATGTGCGAATGCATTTATAACGAAACTTAAAGCTGTAAAGCACGAAAGCATTTACAGCGAAAACATTTTAGCCGAATTCAATAATCATGAAAACCATTTGGCCAATAGTTATTTGAACGAATTGAAAAACAACGAAAGTAAATTAGAACGAAAACATTTAAAACGAAATTAAAAAATCACGGAAACAATTTGGCCGAAAGTTATTTCAACGAAAACATTTAAGACGAATAAAAAAGTAACGAAAACAATTTGACCGAAAGTTATTTGATCGAAAACATTTTAGACGAATCAAAAAATAACGAAAACAATTTGAACGAACGCTATTTGACCGAAATCAGAGACCCTGTAGGGTCTCTGGACCAAAAAAAAAAAAAAAAAAAAAAAACACCGACGAAGAAAAATATCAATAAAAATTTATAACAATATTTAAACAAAAAAAATGTAAATTAAAATGAATGCAATAATTTAAGGAAGTATATACAGAATACTGCAGACTGAGCCAGAAATGGTGTTCCGAACCTATGCTAAATTTTGCGCAGGTTAACTTTGAGCTAGAAATTTGAAATTTGGCATACGTAAAGCCAATTAAGGGTTTAAAGCTATTTTAACATGTGTTAAACAATTTTTAAAATTAATATTTCCTACCGTTTTAGGGGTGGATTCACGATTTGCATTTCTTCCTTATGGGATTTCCATGTCAAATTAAGTTGATAGAAAAATTTTAGCCGCTTTGCACCAAAATTAGTTTTGAAGGTTTTCAGAGCACGCTGTATTTAATGGTGTTTCACCCCTAACAATTAAATCGTTAACTTGCTCCGATTCAAAAAATTTAAAGGTCGTTTCTGGGGTAAAAAAATAAGCCCGTTTCAGTGGCATAATCAAAATTTTGATAGCATAATTTTTTCACGTAATAAGGGTCATTATCTCATTAGGGGTTGTTTTCACCACTTTTTAAAATAACATCATTAAATCCAACGTGCTCTGAAAACCACCTTCAAAAACAATTTTGGTGGAAATCAGCCAAAATTTTTCTATCAACTTCATTTAACATGCAGGATATATCCCATAAGGAAGAAATGCAAATCGTGAATCCACCCCTAAAACGGTAGGAAATATTAATTTTAAAAATTGTTTAACACATGTCAAAATAATTTAGAACCCTTGGCTTTATACGTATGCCAAATTTCAAATTTCTAGCTATAAGCTCAAAGTTAACCTGCCCAAATTTTTGCATGGGTTCGGAACACCATTTCTGGCTCAGTCTGTATATACTTCTTTATTAATTGCATTCGTTGTAATTTACAATTTATTTTTTGTTTAATTATTGTTATAAATTTTTATTAATATTTTTCTTCATCGGTGTTTTCTATTTCAATCAAATAGCGTTCGTTCATATTGTATTCGTGATTTTTCCATTCGTTTTAAATGCTTTCGTTCAAATAACTTTCGGTCAAATGGTTTTCGTTATTTTTTTATTCGTCTTAAGGCTTAACCTGAGAAATTTGGACAAAAAATTCGCTACAACAGATTTTCTTCAAATTAATTTGGTGGACTCACAACAAGAAATCGTCAAATTAGCTCTAAATTTTTTCGAAATTTTTTAACCGTTGGTTTAATTAAAATTAATTTATTTAAATGAGAATTTTGTATCCTTCCAATGTTAAATTTGTTAATTAGCATTGCAAAGAAACTATACAACAGATTCTTTTACTTTTTTTTTTACTAAAACCTATTTTTTAGACTATTTTTCTGAATTGTTTTCATATATTTTGAACCGTGGCGATGATCGTTTCCTATATATGTGATGAGAAATGTGGCAACGTTCTCAAGGACTGTTGTCACCACCCCCTCCTAAAAATTTATGCGCATTCCAATACAAACAGTGTTGCCACTATAGCCACGCCTCTTGACCTTGACAGACAAATTCTCAGGTTATACCTTAAATGTTTTCGTTCAAATAACTTTCGGCCAAATTGTTTTCGTTATTTTTTTATTCGTCTTAAATGTTTTCGTTCAAATAACTTTTCGGTCAAATTGTTTTCGTAGTTTTTGTATTCGTCTTAAATGTTTTCGTTCAAATAATTTTCGGTCAAATCGTTTTCGTGATTTTTGAATTCGTATTAAAATAATTTCGTTCCAATTTACTTTCGCCCTTTTTTAAATCTGTCAAATTACTTTCGTACAAATTGTTTTCGTGATTTTTGTTCTTGTTATTATTTTGTTCCGTGTTAATTTAATTTCGTGGTAAATGATTTCGTTTATATTTGATTTCGATGTAATTGTGTTCGGGATAAAGTCATTCGTTGAAAATGCTTTCGTGATTTTTGTTTTCATGGTTTTGACGTGATACCGCGTTTCGATGTCATGACGTCATAACAACATTTCCCGCTCTCCTATACTGGCTCAGAGCGAACTTGAGTAGGAGGCCACAACCCAGCCGGCGCGATCGTCATCTGTCGAGACATTAGCCGTCCGGAATTTAAAAAAATAACATGCAATGTAATCGGGAGGAAATATTTTTTTTTAAATATTTACTTGATATTAATGAAGGTGTTTTATAGTGCGATAATACTTCAATGTAGTCTCCCGTTTGCTAATTATTTTATTTAGTTCATAAATATCATACTTCTTGAGAAATAAGACGGTAAAGTTAGGGCGGGAACTTGGTTCTATCTTCCAAGCTTTAGTAATGTATCATGACGTCACGAAATATTGAAAATACAAAAGTACTTGAATCAACTTTCATACATTATTTTCGATGTAGTAAATAACTTTACTTGATATATACAAAGTATAGAAAATGCAATTAAGTAAAGTGAAAGTCACTCGCTATGAAGAAAGGCTTTCAATGTTCATATGACGTCATCGCCAGTAAACTGACTTTTATTACTTCGCGCATGCCGGCGCATGCGCAGATGTAACAGAAGTAGCAGAAGTCGGGTTCATAAAAGTTTAATTTAAGTTTTTTAGTATTGTTTTTGCGTGAAAAAAAAGGTTGTCCAGTAAGATTAAACTATATTAGAGTTAAACTTGTTTCATTTTGAAAACTCTAGCATACAGCGTAATTGTCGTAAACCGCGACCAAAGTGAAGCCCTCTCCCATTTGATTACACGCAAACCTGCTGCTCAGTAGGACGGCTATTGAAAAGTGGGCGCGGTCGTGCTGTGGCCTCCTATTCAAGTTCGCTCTGACTGGCTGTATGACTTGCGTGCTAAATATTTGAATTCATCATGACTTCAAAATGTTTTTATTTGAGTATGTAGTGACGACGTAAAGAACTTCAAAATTGCATACTGCTTGAAAATTTTAGTTTCAAAAGATGTTGCAATGTTTCTGATCAACGTACAAAGCTAAACATTCAATTTTCGGATACTGCATTCAATGATAATTTTTTACTTGTTTTGATTCTATTCGGTATAAAAATTGTACTTGGAAAAAGTACTTGGTAGAGGTCTCAGTACAAAAATATTGTACTTTAATTAATTGTCTCCATTTATCCAGTACAAAAAAAGTAATGACTTATTTACTCAGGATGTTTTTTTGTACTAAAGGTAGAGATAACACGCCAAATGTTAATAAAAATCCAATTCATGAAAATTATGAAAAAATTAAGAATGGTCTCCTTTACATACCTTTTATCTGTAGGTAAAAAACGAGCTACTTTTCGAGTTATTATTTAAATTAGTCAACTTTAAAAATTAATAACTCAAAAACTAGCTCGTTTTTGTATACCTGATATTTTACCTATTATACTGATAAGATGTAAAAGAGAACATTCTAATTTGTTTTTTCATAATTTTCATGAATGGGATTTTTATTAACATTTGGCGTGTTATCTCTACCTTAAGTGAATGTTTAAAAAACAAAATAATCAATCAAGTCTCAATTTGATTAAAAAAAATCAAATTAATAATGTATGATGTATTAATTTGTATAATTAATAATGTATAATTAATAGAAATCTTGAATATATATTAGTCCATGTGTTCATGAGGAAACTATAATGAATAGAAAATGTTAAGAAAAGGATTGGACTTGCCGCCTCGTGACGTCACAAAAAGGATATGGACTTTCAATAATTTTTTAAAAATAGTTCCCAGTCTCAAAAAAAAAAAAAAAAAAATGAAAAAAAAATCAGGGTAGCATAACTTTGCACCCTCTGTCCATTTCTGCAATAAAAAAAAATTGAGTTCGATATACTCCATTATCTATTATATACACATATGTTTTGAATTTGAAAGTTCTTAATTATTTATGCCCATATTGTTATGACGTAAAGTGTTAAAGTCCCTCTTTCCAAATAAGCAATAAGCCAAATGTTTATAAATATTTTTATCGAAATAATATTATACAGTACACAGTATACAGTATAATATAACTTTGATACTTTTTTTTTTCCAATTACTGTAATGTTCACTTCACGTATCAGCTTAGACAATTGCCTTACCTCAATGTAATAATGATATATCTTTTGAGGTGGGCTTCATTATTTAACTTTTGTTGTATGTTGCAGGAGGTGGCAGACTGCAGTCAAGATCGAGAGGTGACGTCATGAAATATTTTGTAACATTTTCTGTGCGCATTTTTTTTTTTAGTAAAGAAAAAAAATTGTTTTCGGACCATCGGGTCATTCATGGTGCAGTAACTGATATAAAGTTACTGTTGTGTGTTTTTTATTTCCCAACCTTTTTTTCTATTCTTGAAAAATGAATTAAATATTTAGTAGCAAAAAGGTTATAAAAAGGTACTATAATATACAAAATTTTGAAAATTGCCATAAATTATAAAAAATTGTGTTACAATTGTTTGGTTTACATTTAAATACATATTCATTTACGATATTCATTTACGAAGGTATTGGTAATTGGTAAATAATTTTTTATTTGAAATTTTGAGAAGTAGTTAACTATAATATACAAATTTACATTCTTCGATAATTGGGTTTGTCAATTAAATAAAATTAATTAAATTCAGCTAGTCCATCAGTTTGTAAGAATAATTATTTTAAAGAGGACATGGAATTCAGTTGATTCATTTTTAAATTTGTGCTTCAGCTATAGAGGTACAAGGGCCATAATTCAAATTTAAAGTTGGAGAACGCGTAGGTTTTTTTTTTTTTTTTTAGAATCTAGCATTTTCATAAAATAGTATATTTTAAGGGTAGGTAACACGAAACAGCTGATTTTTTAGTCTTATTTATAAACATGTAAACCTTATAGCAACCTCATATAAAAAATTCTAAACGACATGAAAATTTAAATGATGTAAATACGTACAGTAATTTAATCTTTGGAGTAAAAAAAATGAATGCAGCCCTTCGTTGCGACTTTGATCAATTATAGGCCTGTTTGTAAACCCAGCACGGTGTATACACTTTCTCCACCCAATCGACCTTATGTACTAGCCGAATCTAGGAAAAAAAAAACTCGAAAAAAAAAACCTTGTATTAAAAAACCCTTGAAAAAAAAAACCCTCAGAAAAAAAACCCTCGGGGTTAAAAAACCCACGGAAAAAAACCATTCGCTGAAGGAGCAGCCCCAAGGAGCATTCGTGGCGTAGTAGCGCGGTTGCGAGGTTTCACGGTGTGGGGAGCTCATCAAAATGTAGAAGTCTACGCGGCGATGTTGTGGAAGTGAGCTATTATCTGTATCGTAATTCCAACTGTGTTTTTAATTAAAATTATTTTAAAAACATTTTTTCTAACTTCGAATATTATATATTGGATATAAAATAATTAAAATAAAAAAGTAATAAAACAAAAAAGTCGTCGTCCTACTCGTATTATTATTATATAACATATAGACATAAAATGAAAATTTGAAAATTATAATATCTAATAAGTTAAGTGATTCAATAATTATTATTAACATGACTAATCAGATATATGATATCTTATGTAATGTATATTATTGGAACATATATAATGATAATCTGTCAAAATAGCAAAAAAAAAAAAAAAATAATAATGAAGAGAAAATAAAAACCAAAACCAATTAATCAAACAAGACGCAACATTAACGTTAGTTCAAGCAGGAAATATTTCTTTACTCTGCATTTTGATGAGCTCCCCAGCACACCGTGAAACCTCGCTACCGCGCTACTACGCCACGAATGCTCCTTGGGGCTGCTCCTTCAGCGAAGGGTTTTTTTCCGTGTTTTTTTAACCCCGAGGGTTTTTTAATACCAGGGTTTTTTTCCGAGTTTTTTTTTCCGCTTACTGTTTTTTAGGCCCAAAATTTCTGGTCTTAAATTATTGAGCCTTAAATGTGGCCTTAAGGCTTTGTGAATGCCCCTTATAATGTCCTAATAATTCATGCGCGCACTCTCTAACTAATATTAAATATTTTAAATAATAATAATAATGACAGTTGCTTATTGAGAATAAGTAAAAAGTACAAAAAACCCAAAGGATGACATATGAAAGGATATCCCATTCACAAAAGTGTCCATGCAGTCACCCAAAAAACAAAAAAATAGTACCATGCAGATATATATTTCAATTGAAAATACTCCTTCGTCAGAATTCTCACAAAATCGTAACAGCGCGCATATAGAAATAATGGTCTCTTGGTGCCTTTTCTTTTTTTTGGTGGATTCAGGGAGTGAATTAAAAACAGAGACTAATTAATCTTAAGCAATTAATTATAAAGATTAATTGTGTTGTCGCATTTGTTGCAAGTGAAGGGGAGGGGTCAAATCATCCGTGGATTAAAATACATACAGTATGCATAATGCATAAATTAATTAAATCCGTATAATATTAATAATTTTTCATATATAATTATGTATATAAAATGTTGTTTTTTTTTCGGCAATTTTTTTTTGGGGTGTTAAATACATGATGAGAAGACGAAATACCCCCGTCTGGACAAAATATCCCCGGACGAAATACCCCGATACGAAATAACCCTTACCTTAATGTAAGTGCAGTAACTATAATATAACTATACTTCGTGTTATTTTTAATTTAATTATTAAAGCCCCCCTTCCACAATTGGCTTCCGGTTTCTTCCGATTCAAAAAAGGGGTTATTTTGTCCGGGGGTATTTCGTCCGTGAACTATATAAATAATACACTATAGGCTACTGGTGGTACGGCATGAGTTTTTTCTTTTTTTTTTTGTTTTTTAAAGATGTTATTTGTAGCACTCTTTTACATCACTTTTTTCCCACTAATTATAAATTATAGGTTGCTTTTGACACCTTCCGCCAGTATTAATAATAGGAGGGGTCAGCTAAGTGTTTAAACATCATTTCCATGCATTTCGGGATCTTTTATTATAGGGGGAATTGTCGCTCCCGTGCACCCACTAGAGCTGTTCGTGGATCCATAATTTTAAATATAGCATGCTGAAGTCATTTAAAAAACTTTCATTTCTCATATGGAGTATCGACCTCAATTTTTTTTATTGCAGAAATGGATAGAGGGTGAAAAGCTATAATGATACCCTGATTTTTTCAGATTTTTTAGAGCCCTGGAACCTGGAACTATATTTTTTAAACAATAATTGAAAGTCCTTTTTGTGACGTAAGGATGAGCGGCGTCTCGAAACGTCATAAAAAGAACTCTCAATAATATTTTAAAAGTAGTTCCCAGACTTTAAAAAATCTTAAAAAAAATCAGGATATCATTTGCACCCTCTATCCATTTCTGCAGTAAAAAAAATTGAGGTCGATACTCCATTGTTGAAATTAATCTAGTCTCTTTAATTATAATATTATATAATAATTATAATATTATATTATATAACATTATAATTCCCGTAATGAACAGTTAGCATTAAACATTTTTATTGCAAAAAATTAATAGAGGGTACAAAATTACGGCACTCTGAAGTTTTTTTTTGAAACCGGTAAATATTTTTAAATAATTATTATTATTGAATGATTTGCCACGCTTTCTGGAGACGTCTATTAGGTATTAGGCCGTTATATCCTTTTTATTACTAGCCGTGACCAGTGCTTTCAATTATTAAATACTTATTATTTAAATCGGTACCTGCAGGTCTCAGGAAAATGTGAGAAAAAAAATCACAGAGTAGCATGATTTTTACCCTCTATACACTTTTGCAATGAAACTTTTTGATCCTAACTGCCCATCACTCAATGATGCAGTACATGTGTATATTATGATAAATATATTATTTATATATATATATATTTATATACTATAATATAAAAATGGGGGCATACATGATCAAAATGGGCCCCAAAGTACAGTACCAACCATCATGCAATCAACTATTATAAATATAATACATATATAATGTCGTGTTTTAGATATTGGCTACATATTCTGGTTAATATTATTCACAGTAGATGGCAGCATCTCTCAACAATTGTGTATCATGTTAATTTATTTATTTATTTATTTATTTATTTTTATTTTGGAACTTCTTTTTGGTTGTACAAGACAAACATATGTTCAAGTCAAAATTGGACAAAATACAACATAAAAACATCAAACTTAAACACATTTACATAAGTTATTTAACACTATCAAACACAATCACTGACAATAATAATAAAAACAAAATACAAGCCAAAGTCACCATTAATACTGATAAATTTTAGTTTATGTGGAACATATATATATATACATATATATATATATATATACATACATATATATATATACATACATACATACACACACACACACACATATATATATATATATATATATATATACATACACATACACATATACACACACATACATATATGTATATATACATATACATACATATATATATATCAGTCAATACAATGTATATGTAAATTTATAATTTTGTTTATTTTATAATCCTGATAATACTTTTTCAGACATTTTATTACTCTCAAAAGCTTTAATAGAGTAAAACTCTTTATTGATCAATACATTCTTTAATTTTGTGCGAAAAAGTTTACTGGTTTTTATTTCTTTCAAACATGCTGGTAAAAATTCATAAAATTTTGCTGTTTGATACATTGCACAGTTTTTGAAAAATTGTGTGTTATGTCTTTCAGTAACTACATTCGATTTATTCCTAGTATTATAGTCATGATAGCCATCATTCTGAACATAAAAATTTGGATGATTTTTTTTGAATGAGGCACAATTTAAAATATAAATGCAAGGGACAGTTAACATTTTATTAGCCTTAAAATGTGAAACACACGACTGTCCTTTTGGTATTCTTAAAATCGTTCTAAGTGCTCTCTTTTGCAAAACAAAACATCGATTCAATAGTTCCGATTTACATCCCCAAATTTATTATGCCATATGCCAAATGTGGATAAACATACGCATAATATATGGTTAGCAAGGTTTCATGAGATACATGATTCCTGATTGTATATAACATAAAATTGGCCGAATTTATCTTCTTACAAATCGCATTTACATGTAAAGACCAATCCAAACTTTCATTAATGTGTAGACCAAGAAACTTAACAGACTCTGCTCTTTTAATTGTTTTCCCGGCTAATTGCAACAAATAACTATTCAAAGGGATTTGTCTAGGGGAATGAAATTGGATGTATTCGGTTTTAGTTGAATTTAATATTAGCTTATTATTTGTACACCATGTATGTACCTCTTCAATAGTAAGTTTAATCTTACGAATTAATTCATCTTCGGCTTCTGCTGTGATTATAGCTGTAATATCATCAGCATACTTTACTAATACCGCATTCTTGACATGATCTGATAAGTCATTTGTTCCTGTATTAAACAATGTGGCTGACATTTTTCCTCCTTGAGGAATTCCAAGTGTAATCGGTAATTTGTCTGATTTATATGTAATATTTTGGCCGTTAGAATTTGAATTTAATTCAACATATTGTTGTCTGTTAGTTAGATATGAATCTAATAGATTACGACTCGAAACTCCTATTCCCATGTTATCAAATTTATTCAATAATACATCTTTATTTAGACTATCAAACGCTTTAGATAAATCAAAAAATATTGCAACGCAAAATAGTTTATTATCTATTGCCATATAAACGTGGCTTAAAAGATCAAATAGTGCTGTATCAGTAGAACGGTCTTTCAAGAATCCATGTTGACAGGGAGCAATTAAATGATTTTCTGTTTGATAATCCGTAATTTGATCGTCTAATGTATTCTCAAATAATTTGCCAAAAACAGATGTATTTGATATTGGTCTGTAATTATCAATAATGAAAGTTGGGCCTTTTTTATGAGTTGCATAAATCTTAGAATCCTTTAAACAATCAGGAAATATACCATCTGATATTGAATGGTTAATTAAATTAGATAAAGGGACAGACAAAACAGAAGCACAATATTTTACAACAGTATATGGTATTTCGTCTGGGCCAGCTGCATACTTATTAGGAAGGGATTTCATTCGATTTAAAATATAAATCGGGTCTATCGAACTAAAATTTAATTTCGTTTTACTTTTATCAGAATCGACAATAATTAAAGTATTAGAATAATTAAAAGGAAATTTTTCTGTTATTATATTTTCAATTGTCTTGACAAAAAAATTATTAAATAAATTGCAAATTAGTTTGGGGTCTGTAATCGTTACACTATTTATACATAATTCATAATTATTCTTATTATTAACATTTGTTTTCTTTGTTTTGCATTCTTTATTAATTATATTCCACGTAGCTTTAATTTTATTATTAGCTCCTTTTATTTCATGGTCATTCTCTTTAAATTTAGCGGTGGCCATATTTTGTTTATAAGATTTCATTTCTTTTTTATAAGTAGACTCTAAATTTGGGTCAGTAAATTTTACATCATAGTGTAAGCGTTTTAAAGAAATCCCTTGTTCGTAAAGATGGGGGTTATTGAGTATCCAGGAAGGTTTATTTTTGTTACTTGAAATTTTTCTTTTAACAACAGGAAAAGCCTCGTTGAAATGATAAATAAAAATTTCAAGAAATTTTGACCATCTCTCATTTGAATTGAGATCAGGATTTAATAAATCATTCCATTCTTCACGAATTAATAGGAGCAGAAAATTATCTAAATTGCATTTGTCAAATATTCGTTTATAATAAAATTGTTTTTCTTGTATTTTATCAATGTTCTTCGAGTTATTTAATGTTATTGTGACTATAGTATAGTTATGGTCCGACAGAGTTGTTTTTTCAGTTTTATAATTAGTATTAATAGCAGATGTACTTTTAATAATATGATCAATTAAAGTAGCCGTTTTCATTGTTTCTCTAGTAGCGGAACTATTAACAATTTCCAACTTGTATGAGTCCAGTATATCTTTATATAAAATTACATTTGCATCATCAATAAATAAATTAAGATTTACGTCACCCGCAATAATAAAAAAATCATCATTATTTTTACAGTATTTAATTAATTTTTTGCATAACATTTCAAATTCTTTTAAGAATGGTTTTATATTATTTTCTGTGTTGTCAAAATTCTGAATTTTTTTCATCACTCTAGATATATTAGGTGGGCGATATATAGAAGCAAAATAAATGTTTGTTGTATTGTTAATTACTAATTTCGCTATGCAGCATTCAAAAACTGATTCAATGGATTTTATTTTAATATCATTTATATTTGAACCTTTACGAGATAGAATTACTACTCCCCCACATTTTTGAATATCTCTACAGTAATATGAAACTATCATAAAATTTTTAAAATTTATTGTTATAATTTCAGATTCATTCAGCCCATGTTCACATAATATAATTATATCACAATCAACCATTTCAAGAAAATACTCAAATTTTGGTAATTTATTTTTTAGGCCTGGTAAGTTAAGCTGAAGAATTTTAATATTACATGGGGCTGAGTGAACCTGAACATTAAGTTTTTTTTTTGTTGGGCAATTTGGTGGAGATACTGTTTAGTGTACTGGCACGGAGCCGTGATCTCACAGGGGAAGATTGTGTATCTTCCTGAGAATTTTTAATGGGGGATTTCAATTGAGATGCCAGATTAAAATTATCAACATTTGAACTCAAAACATTATCATTAATAGTATCATTTTTACTAATAATGGATGGTGAGACAACAGATGAAATTTCATTAATTGATTTTTCTGAATTAATTGCACTTTTCTTAGCAGCGGTTTCATCATTTTTTAATAGATCATTTGTAAATTGGAATTTATTATCTAAAATCGTTAGTAAAAAAGCTTTGAGTCTTGGATGTAATGAGTTCAGATCTATAATATCTTGATTCAATTCAAGAGAACATACAGGATCTGGTAAGGGTGGTCCTGATTCAGGCAAACTATTGTTTACCAAAACAAGACTTGACTCCTCACTCGGGGCAATACCGTCGTTCGCCGGAGCGAGGCCTGACTCCTCGCCCGGGGTGGTACCGTCGTTCACCGAAACGAGGCCTGACTCCTCGCCCGGGGTGGTACCGTCGTTCACCGAAGCGAGGCCTGACTCCTCGCCCGGGGTGGTACCGTCGTTCACCGGAGCAAGGCCTGACTCCTCGCCCGGGGTGGTACCGTCGTTCACCGAAGCGAGGCCTGACTCCTCGCCCGGGGTGGTACCGTCGTTCACCGAAACGAGGCCTGACTCCTCGCCCGGGGTGGTACCGTCGTTCACCGAAGCGAGGCCTGACTCCTCGCCCGGGGTGGTACCGTCGTTCACCGAAGCGAGGCCTGACTCCTCGCCCGGGGTGGTACCGTCGTTCACCTGAGCGAGGCCTGACTTCTCGCCCCGGGTATTAGACATCTGCTCCTTCGTGGCTGGCACTGGCAGTCCCTCCACCCTCACTATGTCAGGCGTGACAATTGAGGGGCGGGTACTCTCTCGCAAGGTAGAGGTCTGGCATTGCCCGGAACTTACAAGGACCGCCAGGTTATTAGAAGGAGGGGCCCTAGCGGTAATGACGTTTGCTAGAGTAGATTGGGCTGATTCCTCAAAGAGTTCTTTAACAGCTGTTTCATCTTCATTACTTGCAACTTTCTTTGCTAATGTCTTCCATCCATAATAAGCAACAATTTCAATGTCAAGATCTTTGAACACTGAAATAATGTCTTGTTTTATAGTAGACCAGTTGAAACCGTCTCTGCCACATGCTAAACGAGGAATTGCGAGTTTTTTTATACTTAAAATCTCACAGATATTTCTTAAATTTTTTAATGCAAGTAGTATATTTGAGTGGTCAGGATAGCTGTTATGGACAGATTTAGTAACTAAGTAGAAAATAAAACTGTCATCTGAAGATAAAACAGCTACTTCACCAGTATTTTTGAGTTGACTCTTTAAAAAAGGGGTTTGTCCATGTTTTTTTTTAAATTGAGTTGCAACTCCACGTCCTTGTTTAAATGTTTTATCAACGCAGTGGGCGTAGGATGTGCCTGGTGGTGCGTCAAACAAATTTCCTTTCTTTTCAATGAAACGGAAATTTTGATGTTTTCTTTTTATATTATGGTTATTGGTATTTTTCTGATGTAAAGTCGGAAAAGACTCATTATTAATATGTTGTAGTACTGAAAATGAGTTTGATGTTGGTACTGTCGCACCCCACGGATTATAAGGAGGTCTTGGGGGGCGCAATTGGGCACCCTGGCTTTGGCGCGGCAGCTGGGTAGGGTGCGGTCGCTGAGCGCTCAGTTGGTGTTGGAGCGGGCGACGAGGTTGATACTGACTTACAACGTGCTGCCGGCGTGTCTGCTGCTGGCGTGATTGCTCAGATTGTTGCTGCTGCTGCTGGCGTGATTGCTGCTGCTGCTGTGGCACTCTAGTGAACGACGTCGGCTGAGGTGGGCGTTGTTTTGTGTAACCAGCCGTCCTCCAAGGTCGCGAGAATTGAACTGGTGACCTGTCATAATCAGCTGTTTGTATATGACATTGATGATTTGAATTTCCCTCATTATTAAAGTTATTTGCAGAAGAAATTCCATTTCTTTCATTTAACATTAATTTAATAGTGCATTTAATTTCTTCTCTAAAGTCAGTAAATAAGTCCTTAATATTATGTTGAATTAATTTGTACATTGGATGTACAGTCAGATCATTTGATAGGCTTTCATTGGACATATGTATATCAGAATTATTTTTATCATAATTAATAAATTGTGAGTTAAAAACCTCCGGTGTAGTTCTAGCAGGTGGCGGCCAGTGTGGTACGAGCGGAGAGCAGAACTGAGGTGTAGCACGCATGGAGCGTAGGTCCGTCATGATGTTGTTCTCAAGAGAATATTTATCACACCTTTATATTTAAAGTTCAATGCACAGGACACTTAGTAGTAATGTATCACTTAATAGAAAAAAACTTCAACTTTCCGATGAACAGACTTTCTTTTTAATTAAATGATAGATAAAAAGGTTAATCTTTAAAAATTACGGAGCAGTGAAAATATTGTAGTTAAGCTCTCAGGTGGTTAAGGATTATTGTCACTGGTCTTAGGAAATGGTAAATCACTCCAATTTTTTCAGCATTGCATAGAGAAAAAATAAATAAAAATTCTCATGCAATAAAATACACCTAAATTCAGTGCCATTATATTTTAAATTGAGATATAAAAAACGCATGTTATCAAATGCAAATTTCAATCTCCGCAATGGTACTGAATAATGGATTCAAATTTTAGCTTAAAAAACAATCATTATTTTAAATAGAATTATGATGAAATAATAATTATAGATAATCATTTACTTTTTGAGATACAAGCCTTCATAAAAACTGCACAATTCGGCAATGCTGCTCGTAGCTTAACTGGATGGGATAACAATGTTGCCAAATCGTCAAAAAACAATTTTACACTTTTCAGCAGAAAAAACAAATGAATTGCGGTCATTTTGACTAGTACGTGAGTCAAAACAGCGTACAACTATTTACCACTCATATTTAAATGTTTTTCAATGTTTGCAAGGATAATGGATGAATAAATACACGAGAAAGTGTTTAAATAAAGTGATTCATTTTATTAAATAAACATATTTTACTGTGCTGATCACTGCTTTCCTAATAGTGCTTGTTCTTGTCACTCATATGTATTGCGTATGAAAAGAAGATGGCGGTGCATAAAAGAAAGATGGTGGAACTTCCGGTGACAATAATCGTTAATCATTATGTTTATTTAGTAATAAATAAACATATGTAAACTAATAAGAAGTGTGTTGTTATTGCTCGGAAATCAAACCCACTTAGCTTAAGAATTATTGTTGAATATCACTAATACAAGGATATAACAATATAATAATACCGTATGCCTATTAATCTGTCGCTACTGAAAAGTAAAATTTTACATATCATGCCTCAAGTAAAAAAATTGTATAGGAATAGTATGTGAAATAATATGGGATATTGTATGGGCATACCCACACTGTTCTTATACCAAAAGTATGTGCATAAAGTATGGGGAAAATGACCGATTTTCCTATACTTATGCCTACACTCTTCTCCTACACTTGTGCCTATACTTTTGCACACACCATGGTACTATAATGGTACCCATACTTCTGCCCACACCAAATAATGGTATAGGCAAAAGTATGGGGAGAAAACTTATTTCCACTATCCTGTACTCTAATTAAATAAAAATTGCACAATTATTTTATTTTTATTAATTAAAATTTATTGGTTCATCAAAAAGGTACAATTAAACAACATATAAACAAAACAGATAACATAGTAAAATTAATCAACATAATTCCAATATAGAAATAAAATTGTCAGTAAAAACAAATATTATAATTTATTATATTATGAAGAAAAACATTATTTTTAATAAACAATACTTTATTTCTTATATTTCCTTCTAAGCATAATACAATAATTGGTAGAAACTAAAGGTTCTGGGTAGACTCCCGGCAGCTTGGCTCTGATGATTCATTCCAACGGAAGAGGTTTGCCATACCATATCCACAATCAATCTGTAATGACAAACATTACGTTAAAAAACATGAAATAAAATTACACAAAGTTACGTCCGATAATTTATTTTGACGTAAATCAAACAATTAACATATGTGTTCTATAATGCAGCTACGAGTCAGTACTTGACCAAGAATTAGCCTCAGGGACACATTTCTACCATAACAAACTGAGGACACAATTTAGTTTTGTGCGGTAATAGTATTTGTTACAAGGCAGCCATCTTGGTTCATGATGTAGCGACAACTCCCGAGTCAGAAGTTGACCAAGAAACAGTCTCCGGGAGACATTGCCATGATAACGTGCTGAAAATACAAGTCAGTTTGTGTCTGGTAGCAGGTTGCTTTAAATGGCAGCCATTTTGTTTACAAAATTCAACGATGAGTCAATACTTGACCAACTAACAAATTCAGAGATACATTGCCATGATAATGTACTAAAAATACAAGCAAGTTTGTGTCTGGTAGCAGTTTACTTTAAATGGCAGCCATGTTAGTTTTATAATGGAGCGACTAGTCAGTACGTAACAAAGAAACTGCCTCCGAGACACTTTGCCATCATAACGTACTAAAATGCAAGTGAGTTTGTGTCTAGTTGAAGGTTAAGCTGAATGGCAGCCATCTTGTCTAAATTTAATAGCGACTAGTCAGTACGTAACAAAGAAACTGCCTCCGAGACACTTTGCCATCATAACGTACTGAAATGCAAGTGAGTTTGTGTCAAGTTGAAGGTTCCGCCAAGTGGCAGCCATCTTGTCTAAATTTAATAGCGACTAGTCAGTACGTAACAAAGAAACTGCCTCCGAGACACTTTGCCATCATAACGTACTGAAATGGAAGTGAGTTTGTGTCTAGTTGAAAGTTCCGCTAAATGGCAGCCATCTTGTTAAATTTAGTAGCGACAAGTCAGTACGTAACAAAGAAACTGCCTCCGAGACACTTTGCCATCATAACGTACTGAAATGGAAGTGAGTGTGTGTCTAGTTGAAAGTTCCGCTAAATGGCAGCCATCTTGTTAAATTTAGTAGCGACAAGCCAGTACGTAACAAAGAAACTGCCTCCGAGACACTTTGCCATCATAACGTACTGAAATGCAAGTGAGTTTGTGTCAAGTTGAAGGTTCCGCTAAATGGCAGCCATCTTGTCTAAATTTAGTAGCGACAAGTCAGTACGTAACAAAGAAACTGCCTCCGAGACACTTTGCCATCATAACGTACTGAAATGGAAGTGAGTTTGTGTCTAGTTGAAAGTTCCGCTAAATGGCAGCCATCTTGTTAAATTTAGTAGCGACAAGTCAGTAAGTATAACAAAGAAACTGCCTCCGAGACACTTTGCCATCATAACGTACTGAAATGGAAGTGAGTTTGTGTCTAGTTGAAAGTTCCGCTAAATGGCAGCCATCTTGTTAAATTTAGTAGCGACAAGTCAGTACGTAACAAAGAAACTGCCTCCGAGACACTTTGCCATCATAACGTACTGAAATGGAAGTGAGTTTGTGTCTAGTTGAAAGTTCCGCTAAATGGCAGCCATCTTGTTAAATTAAGTAGCGACAAGTCAGTACGTAACAAAGAAACTGCCTCCGAGACACTTTGCCATCATAACGTACTGAAATGCAAGTGAGTTTGTGTCAAGTTGAAGGTTCCGCTAAATGGCAGCCATCTTGTCTAAATTTAGTAGCGATTAGTCAGTACGTAACAAAGAAACTGCCTCCGAGACGCTTTGCCATCATAACGTACTGAAATGGAAGTGAGTTTGTGTCTAATTGAAAGTTCCGCTAAATGGCAGCCATCATGTTAAATTTAGTAGAGACAAGTCACTACTTAACAAAGGAAGAGCCTCCGAGACACTTTGCCATGATAACGTACTGAAATGCAAGTGTGTTTGTGTCTAGTTGAAAGTTCCGCTAAATGGCAGCCATCTTGTCTGAATTTAGTAGCGACAAGTCAGTACTTAACCGAGGAAGAGCCTCCGAGACACTTTGCCATCATAACTTACTGAAATGCAAGTGTGTTTGTGTCTAGTTGGAAGTTCCGCTAAATGGCAGCCATCTTGTCTGAATTTAGTAGCGACTAGTCAGTATGTAACAAAGAAACAGCCTCCGAGATATTTTGCCATAATAACGTACTGAAATGCAAGTTAATTTGTGTCTGGTAGCAGTTTACGTTAAATGGCAACCATGTTGGTTTTATAATGTAGCGACGAGTCAGTACTACTTGATCAAGGAACACCCTCCGAGAAACACTGCCATAATAACTTACAGTAAATAGTGAAAACAAAAGTTTGTGTCTGGTACTCACCATTCTTTATGACTACGATGAGGTCCTGCAAGGAGGCGTAGCTGCCCTCTTTGATCTCACCCCGCATCTCTCGCCTCTCTTCCAGCTGCAACATCCGCTTCACCATCCTCACGCCAAGGTGCAACCTGCAAGATTGGATAGGGTTATTGTAATTACAATAATGTATCAAACCAGTAGAAATGTTAAATTTGTCTGCACGTACACCACGTAGCCCAGTAACGGATCCCCTTAAGACATTTCGCACTTTTAACAATTTTTATCTGCCATATTTAGGGTTCTTAAAATTTTGAAAAAATATTAACATGTTCAATAGAATGTAGCAATTGAGTTTATCCATAATTTTAGTTCCATATCAGAGCATCTCTTGAGTAAAAAAAAAATTTGTGTGGTGGGACATGAAAAAAAAATAAGAAACAATTTTCTTTTTTAACTTTTTTTGCCTATAAAGAGCCTAAAAGCAGTTCGGAACCAAAAGAGAGCTAAAATCCAAAACTGGGCTGTGCACTGTACAGTACAAATTATGTAATGTATGATGCAATGTGTTATAATATGCATACAGTAAACATGCGAGTCAATATACAACAAGCACATAATCGTCTTTGATACATTAATAACAAAGAACAAGATCCTATATGCATATAGACTTACCGTTTATGTGAGCAAAGCTCCACTCGCTGAAGCTGTATGCATGCCATGCAGTTTGGCCGTAGTTGACATCATCATCCAGGAGACACCTGAAATGATTGAAAAAATGAAATTATAATGTGTCCCATGAATACTCAAAACAATATAATATGAAGTATGAATTAGTAACTTACCGATATAACGAGCCAGAATGCAGTTTTTAGCATTTCTTTTCTCATAAATAGACAGAAATTCACGACAAATTGAAGAACAGACGCCATCTCAAAACTTTCTCTTTGAGAGCGTTACAATAACAAATAAACAGCTGACGCATCTGTAGCCAATCACAAGACAGGGAAAAAAAATTCAACTCGCGGGGCGCGGAACATATGAAGTGGTAGAAAACAACTAAAAAATAAGAAAGATTTTGAGTTGCGGACTATTCATTAAATCGATCGAAATTATATGTAAATAAAAAAAAAAAAAATAAAAAAAAAAAAAAAATAACAATTATAATTACAGAAAACGATATATAAAAATTTGACATAACAAATGATAAATAAACATACGATTTTATTATTCTCGCAATTAAATATATAATTAAATTAGTTGCAAAAGGCATGGGATAAATTAAATTATGTTTTATTTACTAATTCAAAAAAATTATACCAATTAAACATTACCCAGCTAACACACTTTGCCTGGCCAGTGGCAGGCCCAAGGTGGGCACTGTGGGCAAGCGTCGGTCAACTGGCAGCCCACAGTCTGCCGAACGTCGGCCCGCTTCCCGGCAGCGGCGTGTAGGCTGCCACTTGCGGGCCGAGTTGGGGAGACTTTTGGGTAGCCCGAGCACTTGGGCATGCCGTATGGGGCACGGTTTTTGCCCCCATATGGCATGCAATAACTTTGGGACTTAGAATTTTCAAAAATTTTCCTGACAAACTTTAATTTTTTTTCTTCGTTTTTTTTTTTTTTTTTTTAAGTATTATTATTTAATTATTATAAACAATAAAATTAAAAAATTTAAATTAATTTATTAATTAATTATTTTAATTTTTTCTAACTATATTTAATTATTATAAAATTTCGCACAACTTGATTGTTTTATGTGAAATACGTAAATAAGTAATTTATACTTATTTAATGTAAATATTTAGAAAATATGTAAAGAATATATATTACGAATGAAGAAAGGAAAATAAAAAGTTTTGTGAGTACGCTGCCATTTTTCGAAGAGCCGTCTGAGTCGCGTCTGAGTTTGAGAGATGCCAACTGCAGCGCGGAATTACACTTAAATTTTGTAACAAAGTTGTCCTTAAAATCCCGTTATGTAGTAAAAAAATATATTTAAAATAACATTTCAGGACATTTCTAAGATTAATATTAAAAGAAAATCGAACAAATTGCGTAGTTCATTAAGTAAAATTAGGTTACGTATACAGTGAAATTTTGGTTAGGTTGGTGCTTCTGATAACGGAATTCAATAGCAGCCATTTTTCAACCACTCAGTTGTACTTAAAGAAGTGGAGAGAGAGCATCGTCACAGCGCACCTTCAAGTTAATTTTACAATCCTGAGTTTTACTTAATATAGTTTTAAAATAACCTTAATCAAGAAATATTTAATATAATTCTTAATCAAACCTGACGCAACCATAACGAAAACCTATGTCCTGAAGAAATGAAAGTAAAATAGACCTGACAAAATTCTATGACACAAACAGAAACTCGACCTATAAACGCAAAATAAAGTTAAGTACATATACACAAAGCAAATTATAATAACTACTGAAATAACAATAATATTGCAAAATTATATAATTATCTAATATTAAATTATATGTAAGCAAAAGCATGGCCAAATATTCACGCTCCTGCATGGGGCAGCCCACCTGGGCCCCAACGACAACCCGATGACCAAAAAGTGGTGGGGCCAGGCGAGGCAGCCCTCCGTGGGCCAAGCGGGCAAGCCCACCTTTGGCCAAACCACGGCCAGAAATTATGTGTTAGCTGGGTAATTAAGTACCATGTATACTAGAGAAAATTATTCTAAGTCCAATATTGGACTTTAAAATTTTTCACCATCCAATGGTATAGGCAAAAGTGTAGGCACAGTTTTGATAATTTTATAGTATAGGTAAAAGTGTGGTCACAGTTCTCACAAAATAAAATAAAGGGGTGCCTATACATCTGACCACACCATATTTTTATCAAAAATTTCGTGCCTATTCAATACCTATACATACTCAATGCATTTACCTACCTCTTTCTATCAAATCCCATACTATTTCCTATACGTCCCATACTTATTCCTATACATTATTTTTACTTGAGGCATGTAATATTTTAAAGATAAAATCCGATAATATATATATATATATATATATATATATATATATATATATATATATATATATATATATATATATATATACATATACATATACATGCATTATTTAAAATTAATTCCGCGAATCAAAAAAATTTAAAAAAAATCAAAATGGTATTACAATTTGATACCTTCTTTTTGTAATAAATAAATTCATGTAAGTTGTCTATAATACAATTTATAATTTAAAACAATTTTAATATATACAAATAAAAAATTAAAGAACTTTTAAAAATTGGATCGATCGAGCATTGGAGCAATTAAAAAATATTTAATTTTATATTATTTGAATGTATATTATATATAATACAATATTATATATTGTATATTGTATTATATATATTGTATATTCATGCATGATCGAAGTGTATTACCCTTGTAAAAAGGAATTATACTTATTACAAATTAATAAAGTATAATTCCTATGCTTAATTCGCCTAATTTAGTATAATTTCTGAATGATTAATATACTAAATTACATGATTAATTATACTAGTTTAATTTTATTATACTAAATTATAGAAATAGTATCCCTCTTTAAATCATTTTGAGGCAATCATATAGGGTTCAATATAATGTCACTTATTTTTTTTTTACTTTGGAAAAATGCTTTTCTATAATTTAGTATAATAAAATAATAACTAGTATAATTAATCTGTAATTTAGTATATTAATCATTCAGAAATTATACTAAATTAGGCGAATTAAGCATAGGAATTATACTTTATAAATTTGTAATAAGTATAATTCCTTTTTACAAGGGTATATATTATATTCTTAATTATTAGCGGAAGCTATAATATATCATGCAAATAAATTTAAGTTCCATTTCAATTAATTACGATATATTATTATACTATACATCATTTATAAATCTCTCCAAATAATTTAAATTTATGCTGCATGCTATAGCTCTAATATAAATATAATGAACTATATAATTTTATATGAAAATTTAAAGAAATTATTTTCTTTCTATATCACGTGCAATAATTATACGCAAATTAGTTTAATTATTAATTGCCATGCAGGTCTGAAACACGTACATTAATTTAAGCACTTAAATTAAAGAATCAAAAACTGCGTGCATGCACGTGTATATTACTAATTAATTAAAAATCACAAAATGCACTACACGAATAAAATATAGCATGAGAGCACATAAGTCCAACTATATATACTACCAGCAACCTGTCTGAAAGTTCTCATAACACTGATCGCTGATCGGCTCTTACTCTTAAAATAATTTAGCTTTAAATCAACCAGTGAATGCGAATATTGTCATCTAGTGTTGAGCAGTGCAACTACGTCTAAACGGGAAAATATCCCGCTACTTGCATCAATCGATTATTTTGGGCGATATGATTTTCGACGCTACGCAATTTCGGGTCATCGCATACCACCCGCTGGCATGCCTTCCACTACCTGTTTGTTTTGTGTGAATTTTGAGTTGCTTTTATATTGCATTGTTTATATTTTGAGTTATGGTGGTTGGTTTTTTTAGTTAACATTTTGAATTTGTACTTTTAGTAATTTTAAATTTGTCAATTCAATTTTTACTTAGAGCATCGTCCCTAAGGAAACACGAACAATTGATTGTTGTAGTCCCATTTGATTAACATGTAAACCTTAGCAATTTGATTAACCTCATAATAATTCTGAATTTTTCTTGAGAGACAGTTCTTGGCAACAAAAAAATGTGGAAAAAATTTCAAAACAATCGGACGATCCAATTTTTTTAAATGAATTTTTTAACTTTTCAGTATAGGGCTTTCCCATGGAGACCTAAACTAAGAAATTAATTTTAAAAAATTGGATCGTCCGATTGTTTTGAAATTTTTTCTATATTTTTTTGGCGCCAAGAACTGTCTCGCAAAAAAATTCAGAATTATTATGAGGTTGCTGAGGTTTACATGTTCATCAAATGGGACTACAAACAATCGATTGTTCTTGTTATCTAACCCTTAAGAAAGAATTAAATTTTCTTCAACCTATGGAGTTGATGTTTTTCTGCTACTTCCTTAAAATAAATATACCAGGGTATATCCTGATCATGATATAAAACATTTATTTTATTTTTTATCATTTATTTTTAAATTTCTGATTATGATAAAAATACATTAATCATGATTTAAATTTAGTGTTAAAAACCAGACATCTTTATAGTTGAACTTGTTACTTTTCCACAACGTTAATGAGGAAGGGATGGGGGGGGGGGGGTCTAATGACCAAGTGGTTATTAAAGAATGATGATTAAAATAAAATGATAAACTCTGTAGCAAAAATTTATTTAAGCAGAAGTACAGAAGATAAAATTAGATAAATACTTAGTTTGAATGCTAATTAAGGGTTTACTACACAAGTTTAGATTGTTCTTAGCAGATGTTAAAATGTTTCACTGTGTCTTTTTTTTTAAAAAAAAAGTGTGAATATGGAGTATCGACCTCAAAATTTGTTATTGCAGAAATGGATAGAGGGTGCAAAGTTATGCTACCCTGATTTTTTCAAATTTTTTACAGCTCTGGAAGTAATTTTTAAAAAAACTATTGCAAGTCCATTTTGTGACGTCACGCTGCGGCAAGTCCTCTACTTTGCACCCTCTATCCATTTCTGCAATAACAAAAAATGAGGTCGCTATAATACTCCATTGCTTCAACACCCAACTCCTCCAAAAAAAACCTTCACTGCAACCTAGAATCAATTTGCTTAAGGCAGAAATTTTAATTAAATAATTCAAGCTTTCAATTTATGAGCCAAAAAAGAGGCACTGAAATTCTCAATTAATTAAAAAGAGGAAAATAAATCACATTGAAATTGTATTTCTTATAATTGTTATATGATATGTTATAAAAAAAAAAAGGCAAAATGCATATTAGTAATAGTCCAGCAAATGATTAATTACAAAAATTTATTTATAAAAGGCATTTACAAAAATTAAATTATTGATTTCTAAACATTTCATTATTACAATTTTATGCATAATACTGTGTACAAAAATTTACAGATATCTATTAATATTTTCTTTCATCAACTATTCAACATCCTAAAAATTAAAACAGATGACATTTCACTTATATACAGTACATGTTAGTAATAAATACACGAGAATTCAACTAGCATAAAAGCCATTAAAGAAGAATAAAAGCCGCCTTTTAGTGAAAAGTGGATATAATAGCTAGTTATTTGAGTCCTCTAAAATCTCGTAAATATTACTTTATATATTGCAGGTGGTGATCTGCATGTCTACACAAACTAACTTGTGTTACGTACTGCCTAATATAATATAGTTCCGTAATATATTAAAGGGATTAACACACGTACTAGAAAGTTTCAGAGTCATTGTCAAGGCAGCCATTAACAAAACATAGTGACCATCGTCAGCTGTTGTGTACATTATACAGTGTTTAACTCATAGTTCACAACATACTGGGCAGCCCGTGCACTCAGGCAGTTGGAGTGTAGCGACAGGCCATGTAGAAGATCCAGATAAGAACTTTAACACACAACCAACTGTGCCACATTTTTTGAGGTTGACCTTTTGACCCTATTGTGTGGTACCAGTCTGTTCCATTATTATTTATAATGAAGATAATGACAACAACGACACACATGATTAGAAAGCAGAGAACTTTGATGGATGAAGATAACAATGATGATTCTATTTTGTTCCTCAGTGGTAATTCCTCAACCTTGTCATACCACTTTGTAAGAAATATAGGAAATTCACCTTCTTCTCTGGGTGCTTGCAACTTATACGTATCCACATATAGATTGAAAAAATTGTCCTCATTATAAGGCAACTGGAGAGCTGTATACAACTGGTCAAGTGGATCAAGCAGTGTCTTTTCACTGCTACATTTATAAGGAATATCTTGTTCTTTCATGGAAATGTTCCAAGGATGACGAATTGAATGAATATAAAATGCATCAAATATTTTAGAGAATAGATTTTGACGTGTCATATATTCGATATTAGAGTTTACTTTCCATATCAATGAAAGTAAATCTTTTGAGTAAGTTTTAAATGCTGTTTCCTTATCTGTTAATGATTTTAATTTATGGAGCCACAACTTCAATAACCAATCTTTTCCTTGCATATTTAACATCATTGCACACTCCAGAAGAAAGGGCACATTAACCCTGTACTGCACGTACATCATCATTCCATGTTTTTTTTCAAGATGATTCCACAAGTCAAGACAAGCCATCTCAGTTGCATCAAGTTTATTTTGAATATAAAAGCAGCCGGCTTTATACTTTAAAATATTGTAAAAAGCCTGGTGGGATTGAAGTTTCACAGACAACTTCTCGACCACTTCTTCACACTTGCGGAGTGCCTCATCAAAATCTCCCATATCTTTATTTGCAGAAATATACATCAGAAGCAGCTTCAGGTAATGTTCACTCTCCCAGCCTAGATAGCTCTCCCACGTGTTCATGTTTGGTTCTAGGATTATGATGTTATATAAAAACCAAGGGGAACCAAGTAGAGTCAAAGCCAAGAGACTGCACTCCTGAACAATTTTTTTGTCATCTTTTAAGTAATTCCATACAGTTATAGCATGGAATTCACAATTATCTGTTTGAAAGGTTGGAAAAAACTCATCTTTTATTAAATCCTGCTCCAATAATTTTGCCAGCTCTGTGAGAACCTCTCCGGTTTTATTATTTTCTTGGATATTTTGTCTGGTGACATCTTGCAAAATTCTATGAAGTGACACAATGTCTTCATCTTCTTCTCTTTTTGATTCTTCTTCTTCTGATTCATCTTCTTCTGATTCATCTTCTTCTGATTCTTCCTCCACCGATTCTTCCTTTTCCGAATCTTCCTTTTCTGATTCTTCCTTTTCCGAATCTTCCTCTTCCGATTTTTCCTCTTCTTCCTCCACTTCTTCCTTTATTATGTCTTTGTTTCGATTATTTTCTCCTTTGTAGTTGATAAGGGAATGTGATTTGAGTAACAAGAAAGCTTCAAGCACATCATTTTCGTTTCCAACCAGGTTATGTTTGAACAAGGACAGCGGAATGTTTTCTGGTTCCATGAAAGCCATCATGTTCAGAATTTTCATTGCTATTTTACCACACTTTTTGTCAGATTGAATGCTAGTTTTGACCATGTCCCACATTACACGGATTGGCTGGGGATACTCAATTTTCACTTTCTTACTCTTTGGATCAGCATTTGTCACTTCTTGTGTGCTGGATTCAAGTGTTGATATAAAGTTTTTCAAATATATATGTTTATTTTTCTTGATTGTCACTAGCTGAAATTGATGTTTGACAAGTGCCAGGGCAATTGAAAGTGCTAATGGAAGATACCCAAGTGACTTAGCAATTTTTGCCCCATCCTTAGGTAAACATACTCCATCAAAGAAACCTTCTGCTTCTTTCGACGTAAAACACTTTAGTGGTAAGTGCTCATTCGTTTCCCAGTCAGTTATCTGTGAAGTGACGATGGTGTAAATTGACGGTGTTTTAGGGAGAGGAGGTGGAAAATATTTCATCAGTTTGTCTGAATCTACCGCATTGTCATATATGAATATACATTTGTTGTGTTCTTTTCCAAAAAATCTAAACACTTTCTCAACAATATATTCATGTTTAGGGTCCTTACTGTTTCGTTCTATGATGTTAAGTTTTTCAGCCAGATTACGAAATGATTGTTTTAAACTATCTTCATTTTCAGCTTGGATCCACAGAATGTGTTGGAACTTTTGTTCCATGATTTGTGCAATTTTCAGAGCAAGTTGGGTCTTGCCCACGCCTGGAATGCCGGTTATGGTAAGGTCAATTTGATAGTGACCTCTGCTTTCGGAAAGAGTCCTTTCAGCTTTTTCTAGCTCAGGTTGTCTCTTATGAAAAAAAATTACGGGCTTGCTAGGAACAGTATAAATAGAGTCTTCCTTGATAACTTTTTCAATGAAATCTTCAACCTTTGCATTATCGATGAAATCTCCCAACTCCAGGTTCCGTTGTATCCAGACCAACATTCTGGCATGCAAATTCTTTTTCTGTTCTTTTAGACCTGGGCAAAGAATTTTAAGCTCTTTGTTTACAAGAACTTTCAGTTCATCAACTCCGGGATGTCCTAACGAAAATTTCAAGTTCTTAACTAACATATCGCGACATTGCTCTGACAATTCTTTCAGAACCCTCTTCCACTTTTTGTTCTGGATATTCATTCCACAGACAGTGTTGGCACCTGTTAACTTTCTAAGAAGATCGTGGGGGCCAGGAGTCAGCATGTCGTCAGTTAGCAGTGATGATGTATTTGTAGAGGGTTCTGAAGACACAGTGGAATAAATTTTGTTCGTAGAGTAAACAAAATGTGAATTCCACTGATTTGCCACGTAGTTGTTTAATTTTTCAGTTGATTTGTCTTCTAAAACTTTTTTTACGTCATTTAATGTACACACCACACCTTTTGTTGAGGTGTGTTTCAGCTGCATGTAGATGTGATGATCAATTGTAACCTTGTCTGGCCCTAGAATCTGTAAGTAGATGTCATCAAATTTTTCTCCAGGTCCAAATTCTAGCGCCATTCTCAGTTCAACTTGCTCCCTTCTTGCCCGAAGTAGTATCAACATGGCAAAATATTGGTGGTTCACGTGACCATGCATGAGTTGGGCTCCACCACCTTTTGGAAATGTAGCCTGAAAATATGAAAAAGAATTTAGTTATGGAACAATAAAAATATTGAGCTTGCATTAAAGGAAGGGGGAGGATATAGGTATATTTAATCTGTTCAATATAATATAAAATATATAAAATAAACAATTTCAGCTCAAAACATAATATAGCATCTACGACATGAATTGAAAATGGAAAACCTGCATGAAAAAAAAAAAAAATAAAAAATATTGCAGAAATAAATTGAGGGTACCAAATGATGCTACCCTGATTTTTTTCAGATTGTTTTCAGTCACGGAACCATTTGTAAATAATTATTGAATGTTCAGTAAGTTACGTTTTCACCCCCGAGTCGTTAATAAAAAGGATAGGGCGGAGATGCCTCTTGACGCCTCTAGGGGGCGTGGCCGCATTTTCAATAATAAGGTATTGTTCTCAATTTTTTTATTGCAGAAATGGATAGAGCGTGCAAAGTTATGCTACCTTGAATATTTTCAGATTTTTTAGAGCCCGGGACGTATGTTTAAAAAATTATTGAAAGTCCTTTTTGTGACGTCACGCGGCGGCAAGTCCTACCTTTTTCTTAAGGAGCAGCGTATTGACTATTGATAATAGTCAATACAACTATTTTTAACCTTTTAAGGAGTGGGAACTTTACATTATTAGTATTAAAAAGGAAATACATCTTGATTAGAGAAGTGAACTGACTCAATTTTCATGAATTAAGAATTAAATTGTACAAATGAAAAAGTTTTCTCCGACTTAAAGGGACAGGGGATCTCAAAAATAAGTATTTTATTTAAAAAGTTACCAACTAACTGAGTACGAATACAGCCATGCTGCATGGTGGCGAGTGCCCCAGGTTAAACAGCCAGCAATCACAAATGGCAACACAGCTGCCTCTTCTCCATGGAACTCACTCCCTCCTCCTCCCTCCCAGCCATGCTCAGTATGATGTTGCCTGTACAATTGCCCTGTGGCTGTCTATATTTATTTAATTTTTATAAATTTGGGGGTGGAGGGTGGAGTGTGGAGTGAAAGAAACCGTAATTGACAAGTATGAACGAAGTACACTACGTTGGTTTTGACATGTTGAGAGAATGGGTGATGAACGAATTGCAAAACAGATGTTTAAAGGTAGTGTACAAGGCAAGAAAGGATTAGGTAGACCTAAAAAGGTTTGGTTGGATGTGATTGCAGAATGTTTGAATAACAGAAGTGTTAAAAGTACACAGTGTAATAGAGAGTGCAGAAGGCAAAAGAGTGTTTTGAGTATTTCTGAAGCAAGTGGAGTATATGCAAGAATCGAGTGCTTTGGAGGGCAATTTGTAGATGGCCAAGGTAATAATGCTGCTGGCTTACCCCGTAAAGGGATATGGCGTCATGTTATGTATGTATGTATGTATAAATTTGTGGGATGGTCCGAAAACGAAAATTTACTAATTTTTCACAATAACATAAAAAAATATATAAATATCCTTGATGCCGTTATTACCCTTTCGAGTGTGGCCAGGCCGATATTTTAGCCTTTCCAGTAGGAGTTATCTTGCGACCAAATTGGGGCTTACCAGGCTCCCAGAACCATTTTCTGCACTCTTCTGGGCTCCTACTACCAGATCTGTGCAGCCTGCAGTGCCAGTGCTAGACTGCAGGGCAGCGGAGTATAGACAGTCGTAAACTACCTTCCTCCTACCACTTCATCGTCTAGTAATCTGTCACACCCATCCCAAGTCACGAAAAGTCTGCCGGATTCGGGTATTGAACCGGGGACCTCTCAGACCAGAGTCAGAGGTACTAACCACTACACCACAGCATTAACATATCTTACATAAACTTTTTATGATTCATGATTGCATTGTCTCATGTCCCTTTAAGAATGATCATGCTGTGGAATAAAATGTCTGTTACATTAGCCCTACTAAAAAGATTTTAAAATAAATTCCAATGGTCGCTTCTTTTAGCTACCCCATTTTCTCCCCTTAACTTGAAAATCATCTGACTCCAAGCCTTTACAGTGGCATTTAGGGGCAGACTTCATTTATAATCCATCATATTTAAATTAGCAACAGCAAAATCCATTATAATTTCATTTTAATGAGTGAATTATTTAATTAATATTCAATAAAATCTAACTGCCTGTAATAGAGTATCAACCTCAATTTTTTTTATTACAGAGGTGGACATTGCGTGCAAAGTTATCCTACCCTGATTTTTATTTAAATTTTTAGAGCCTGGGAACCATTTTTAAAAAATTATTGAAAGTTCTTTTTGTGATGTCACGAGGCGCCTCTCCTTAAGAAAAAGATAGGACTTGCCGCCTCGTGACGTCACAAAAAGGACTTTCAATATTTTTATAAAAAATAGTTCCCGGTCTCAAAAAAATCTGGAAAAAATCAGGGTAAAATAAATTTTCACGTTCTATCTATTTCTGCAAAAAAAAAAAAAAAAAAAAAAAAAAATGAGGTTGATACTCCATTATTAATTTCAACAGCGGCAATTGAAAGACTTGTGTAATATTTAAAATACTGTAGACATGTGTACATGATTTCAAAAATTTACAATTTAAAATGGACCTCAGTTATTTAAGATCTCTGAATTGGCCCAATCAATTGAACAAGACATGCATAGAACTTAGAACTTGCTATCAATAGGTGGCATTCAAATTTTGGAATGGTTCTTTCTTATCAGTTTTGAGAAAACTGAGGTAGAAATTTATCATTTGCTTTATGCACAGAAATCGGAAATGGAGTTGCTGTGAGGAAACAGTCCCCTTGATTGTGCTAAAACCATATATGAGCAACTAATTTTAGATCATTCTTGAATTTTCATTTTTTTTTTTTTTTCATTTGATTCCTTCTGACTTTTTTTTTACTCGGGTAGTGATTGAGATTACTTGTAAAAAACAAAATTAAAAAAATAATAATAATTCTCGCTTAATCATCGTCATCTTGCCTGAAAACCTATCTTGCAGCCTTTTCTCTGCTGTTAAAGTCCTTACTTCATTTGCTCCACCTTGAGAGCTCCCAGGCTCTGGAGAATCATCAGGGGGCTGATGCATCGCGGCTGTTGACTTCACCGGATGATGTCCTTGGGAGTTCAATGTTTCTGCCTGTAGAATGAATTTTAATGTTAAATTTGGTAAATTTTAACAACCTAAACCTTGTGAACCAAAAGAATTTAAGTTAATTAATTAATATAATTTATTGTAGGTCCAAGTAAAGGAACAGCCGGAACTCATTCAAACTGATCTTAATACATGTGCATTATATTTATTTTATCTAATATCATCATAGCTTTTAGTTATATCAGCATGAATTTTTTTTTTTAAATTATTTTCATTAATGCAGCAATCACACTAGTTCTACTATAGTGCAGGAGGAGGAAGAGGAATAAAGGTAGTGGGGGTCAGTTAACAGAGTCTGATTGGTCGTGATAGTCACGTGACCTATACACTCGAACGGCTCAGCATCTCCGTGTTAACTACATATTTACAACTGTATATACAAGTTTTCAAGTTAATTATTTTCTCTCTCGCAAATTGGTCCTCATGCAAATTTCCCTGTTTTTATTGAGTGTTACGATTGGTTTAGATAAAAAATAAGTCATTAAAACCCTGGATAGTTTCTTTAAGAGTGGTGAAAAATGAAGGCTACAGAAATACAAAATAATGGCATTGCATCCAACACAAAAATTGGTCATAAAGCTAGCTATGAATCTACAATAATAAAATGATAGTTAACTGAAGTTGTAGGATACAAATCTTATAAGTACCATTACTAAATGTTGTTACTGTTTATTTTAATGATTATTATCCTGAAATAACTTCCTACTCGCAAATGCTCGCAAAATCTATTAAAAATTTACTATTTAAATTCCCCTTTTATAGTTTAAAAAGAGTTCTTAGAGACTGATATAAATGTATTTTTAAATCATCATAGGCTGCAAAAGGATATGTAATAGTTACACTTTTCTGTTATATTTCTGGGTAGATGTGTCTGTTTAGAAATGTTATTAAATTATGTGTAAATTTGTGTATTTGACATTTCAAGTTAAAAATGAAATTTATCTATTTTACAAATGTAATCAAAAGATTGAAATAAAATTGTATTCTATTCTACTGACATTAACAGACGTTATTGCACAGCTTTTTACTTTCACAAATTTTAACAAGGGGGTCAGGAGAGTGGGAATGTTGGGGAGTTTTGACTTTATAAATGACAGCTCTCACTTACAGTATATAAGTACTTACAGCGGCAGACATACTTTCAATAATTATTCTTTTCGATAATACTTTTCAATAATTATTATGACAATATTTTCATTCCATAAAATAAACGACAAAATAACTGTTGGTTTGCTGATGTGAAAAAAAAAAAAAAAAAAAAAAATCAATGTAGATTTTTAGAAAATAATTTTTTCGTGAAAAGTATACTCATTTGAGTAAAATTCACAGTAGTTTCCATTTATTAATAATTTAAATTATTAACTAAATGCTGCTTATCTAAAAAATTTCAATAAATATGCTCTAATTTTTCTATGATGTAAAATTATTTCATGGTGTCAGGAAGGTTTACTTCAACTTTCAAAGAGGTTCACCATCTACTAGGCACATGACTGACATTATTCTTTATAATTACTTGACTAATTACTTGAGAATTAATTCTGTAGTTTGCAGAATTAATTAAATTGCTAAGACAGAAGCAAATCAAATTTTGGAAATAAATCACATGATATTCAAACTAACAAGGAGCATTTCTTGCATCCCCCTCTCTCCCAATTAAACAAACTCTAAGCGGTGTCCTGCAAGAAACGACATCATACATGATATCCTCATAAGAAAACAGCACCCAACATTTGCCTAGTTGTTACTAAGGGGACCATGGAAACCTCGGTCAAGATGGTCGGCAGTTAATCAAGGTTGCCTTCGGTCATCTGCTGTCTTCTTCCCCACCTTTTGGCGTTTAAGCCATTCTACTTCTAGTAAAGTGGGTGTTCTTTAGCAACCGGCCTATGAAAATTTTTGACTGCGCCTGGAATGTAACTCAAGATTTTGCAAGTATGGATTAAATTAGCCGCAACTTCAAAAATTAATAACTAAAAAACTAGATCGTATTTCTATACCTGATATTTTAGCTACTGACAGGGGATGTTGAGGAGAACATTTATATATGTTTCATAATTTTCATGTTAGGGAATTTTTTTTACCATTGGTCGTGTTACCTTCCCCTTTAATTGAGTGCCTTGTGACCAGTTGCCCACAACATACAATCAAGTATTTCTGCAAGGTGTCTCTTACCTGGCAGGTTTGTCCTGTGATGTGGGGTTCTTTTTGTCGGGGGGAAGAGAGAGGGCTGGTAAGATCCTCTCAACCTCTTGGGTCTGTGGGAGAAAAGAGAGGGTCAGATTTGGAACACAGAGACAGTATTGCTGAGAAGTCATAATCTGTACTGAATACTGTAATATTTTCTGTTTTATTTTTAAGAATAGCATGAAAAAAATTTACTGCAGAAATGAATAGAGGGTACCAAATTATGCTACTCTAATTTTTTTCAGATTTTTTTGAGACCCGGAACTATTTTTAAATAATAATTGAAAGTTGTGTGATTTCAGTTGGCACCCCTGAAGCCTTAATAAAAAGGATAGGGATTAGACGCCTATTGACACCTCCAGGGGGTGTGGCCACTCTTTCAAGAATTATTTAAAACTAGTTCTGGGACTAAAAAAAAAAAAAAATGAAAAAATTCACAGTTGCATAATTTAGTACCCTCTATTCATTTCTGCAACAAAAAATGTTCATGTCTATTTAAGAAATTAAAAGATTTGTTAAATAAGTACCTGAAGACTCAGAATCTACATGTTTAGACATACAAAGAGTACAACATTTTATTTAAGAATTGGTTACTTAAAATATAATAATTTCTGCGGTATTCTGTCAAACATATTAAAAAAAATAGGAGGGGATTCCCAGAAAAGATTGATTAAGAGGGAAAAATAATCAAACCATAAAAAAATGTAACATTGTAAAGGGAGCAATATTAAAACATTTTTTTTTTAATCTAAAAAGACAAATTACTTGTAATTATCACTGCTACATAAATTATCCACATATCTTCCCCACACTCAATATTTATGTGTTAAAAATTAATAAAGTTAATACCCTTGACACCATTTTACCCTTTCGGGTGTGGCCAGGGTATATCCTGATCATGATATAAAACATTTATTTTATTTTTTATCATTTATTTTTAAATTTCTGATTATGATAAAAATACATTAATCATGATTTAAATTTAGTGTTAAAAACCAGACATCTTTATAGTTGAACTTGTTACTTTTCCACAACGTTAATGAGGAAGGGATGGGGGGGGGGGGTCTAATGACCAAGTGGTTATTAAAGAATGATGATTAAAATAAAATGATAAACTCTGTAGCAAAAATTTATTTAAGCAGAAGTACAGAAGATAAAATTAGATAAATACTTAGTTTGAATGCTAATTAAGGGTTTACTACACAAGTTTAGATTGTTCTTAGCAGATGTTAAAATGTTTCACTGTGTCTTTTTTTTTTAAAAAAAAGTGTGAATATGGAGTATCGACCTCAAAATTTGTTATTGCAGAAATGGATAGAGGGTGCAAAGTTATGCTACCCTGATTTTTTCAAATTTTTTACAGCTCTGGAAGTAATTTTTAAAAAAACTATTGCAAGTCCATTTTGTGACGTCACGCTGCGGCAAGTCCTCTACTTTGCACCCTCTATCCATTTCTGCAATAACAAAAAATGAGGTCGCTATAATACTCCATTGCTTCAACACCCAACTCCTCCAAAAAAAACCTTCACTGCAACCTAGAATCAATTTGCTTAAGGCAGAAATTTTAATTAAATAATTCAAGCTTTCAATTTATGAACCAAAAAAGAGGCACTGAAATTCTCAATTAATTAAAAAGAGGAAAATAAATCACATTGAAATTGTATTTCTTATAATTGTTATATGATATGTTATAAAAAAAAAAGGCAAAATGCATATTAGTAATAGTCCAGCAAATGATTAATTACAAAAATTTATTTATAAAAGGCATTTACAAAAATTAAATTATTGATTTCTAAACATTTCATTATTACAATTCTATGCATAATACTGTGTACAAAAATTTACAGATATCTATTAATATTTTCTTTCATCAACTATTCAACATCCTAAAAATTAAAACAGATGATATTTCACTTATATACAGTACATGTTAGTAATAAATACACGAGAATTCAACTAGCATAAAAGCCATTAAAGAAGAATAAAAGCCGCCTTTTAGTGAAAAGTGGATATAATAGCTAGTTATTTGAGTCCTCTAAAATCACGTAAATATTACTTTATATATTGCAGGTGGTGATCTGCATGTCTACACAAACTAACTTGTGTTACGTACTGCCTAATATAATATAGTTCCGTAATATATTAAAGGGATTAACACACGTACTAGAAAGTTTCAGAGTCATTGTCAAGGCAGCCATTAACAAAACATAGTGACCATCGTCAGCTGTTGTGTACATTATACAGTGTTTAACTCATAGTTCACAACATACTGGGCAGCCCGTGCACTCAGGCAGTTGGAGTGTAGCGACAGGCCATGTAGAAGATCCAGATAAGAACTTTAACACACAACCAACTGTGCCACATTTTTTGAGGTTGACCTTTTGACCCTCTTGTGTGGTACCAGTCTGTTCCATTATTATTTATAATGAAGATAATGACAACAATGACACACATGATTAGAAAGCAGAGAACTTTGATGGATGAAGATAACAATGATGATTCTATTTTGTTCCTCAGTGGTAATTCCTCAACCTTGTCATACCACTTTGTAAGAAATATAGGAAATTCACCTTCTTCTCTGGGTGCTTGCAACTTATACGTATCCACATATAGATTGAAAAAATTGTCCTCATTATAAGGCAACTGGAGAGCTGTATACAACTGGTCAAGTGGATCAAGCAGTGTCTTTTCACTGCTACATTTATAAGGAATATCTTGTTCTTTCATGGAAATGTTCCAAGGATGACGAATTGAATGAATATAAAATGCATCAAATATTTTAGAGAATAGATTTTGACGTGTCATATATTCGATATTAGAGTTTGCTTTCCATATCAATGAAAGTAAATCTTTTGAGTAAGTTTTAAATGCTGTTTCCTTATCTGTTAATGATTTTAATTTATGGAGCCACAACTTCAATAACCTATCTTTTCCTTGCATATTTAGCATCATTGCACACTCCAGAAGAAAGGGCACATTAACCCTGTACTGCACGTACATCATCATTCCATGTTTTTTTTCAAGATGATTCCACAAGTCAAGACAAGCCATCTCAGTTGCATCAAGTTTATTTTGAATATAAAAGCAGCCGGCTTTATACTTTAAAATATTGTAAAAAGCCTGGTGGGATTGAAGTTTCACAGACAACTTCTCGACCACTTCTTCACACTTGCGGAGTGCCTCATCAAAATCTCCCATATCTTTATTTGCAGAAATATACATCAGAAGCAGCTTCAGGTAATGTTCACTCTCCCAGCCTAGATAGCTCTCCCACGTGTTCATGTTTGGTTTTAGGATTATGATGTTACATAAAAACCAAGGGGAACCAAGTAGAGTCAAAGCCAAGAGACTGCACTCCTGAACAATTTTTTTGTCATCTTTTAAGTAATTCCATACAGTTATAGCATGGAATTCACAATTATCTGTTTGAAAGGTTGGAAAAAACTCATCTTTTATTAAATCCTGCTCCAATAATTTTGCCAGCTCTGTGAGAACCTCTCCGGTTTTATTATTTTCTTGGATATTTTGTCTGGTGACATCTTGCAAAATTCTATGAAGTGACACAATGTCTTCATCTTCTTCTCTTTTTGATTCTTCTTCTTCTGATTCATCTTCTTCTGATTCATCTTCTTCTGATTCTTCCTCCACCGATTCTTCCTTTTCCGAATCTTCCTTTTCTGATTCTTCCTTTTCCGAATCTTCCTCTTCCGATTTTTCCTCTTCTTCCTCCACTTCTTCCTTTATTATGTCTTTGTTTCGATTATTTTCTCCTTTGTAGTTGATAAGGGAATGTGATTTGAGTAACAAGAGGGCTTCAAGCACATCATTTTCGTTTCCAACCAGGTTATGTTTGAACAAGGACAGCGGAATGTTTTCTGGTTCCATGAAAGCCATCATGTTCAGAATTTTCATTGCTATTTTACCACACTTTTTGTCAGATTGAATGCTAGTTTTGACCATGTCCCACATTACACGGATTGGCTGGGGATACTCAATTTTCACTTTCTTACTCTTTGGATCAGCATTTGTCACTTCTTGTGTGCTGGATTCAAGTGTTGATATAAAGTTTTTCAAATATATATGTTTATTTTTCTTGATTGTCACTAGCTGAAATTGATGTTTGACAAGTGCCAGGGCAATTGAAAGTGCTAATGGAAGATACCCAAGTGACTTAGCAATTTTTGCCCCATCCTTAGGTAAACATACTCCATCAAAGAAACCTTCTGCTTCTTTCGACGTAAAACACTTTAGTGGTAAGTGCTCATTCGTTTCCCAGTCAGTTATCTGTGAAGTGACGATGGTGTAAATTGACGGTGTTTTAGGGAGAGGAGGTGGAAAATATTTCATCAGTTTGTCTGAATCTACCGCATTGTCATATATGAATATACATTTGTTGTGTTCTTTTCCAAAAAATCTAAACACTTTCTCAACAATATATTCATGTTTAGGGTCCTTACTGTTTCGTTCTATGATGTTAAGTTTTTCAGCCAGATTACGAAATGATTGTTTTAAATTATCTTCATTTTCAGCTTGGATCCACAGAATGTGTTGGAACTTTTGTTCCATGATTTGTGCAATTTTCAGAGCAAGTTGGGTCTTGCCCACGCCTGGAATGCCGGTTATGGTAAGGTCAATTTGATAGTGACCTCTGCTTTCGGAAAGAGTCCTTTCAGCTTTTTCTAGCTCAGGTTGTCTCTTATGAAAAAAAATTACGGGCTTGCTAGGAACAGTATAAATAGAGTCTTCCTTGATAACTTTTTCAATGAAATCTTCAACCTTTGCATTATCGATGAAATCTCCCAACTCCAGGTTCCGTTGTATCCAGACCAACATTCTGGCATGCAAATTCTTTTTCTGTTCTTTTAGACCTGGGCAAAGAATTTTAAGCTCTTTGTTTACAAGAACTTTCAGTTCATCAACTCCGGGATGTCCTAACGAAAATTTCAAGTTCTTAACTAACATATCGCGACATTGCTCTGACAATTCTTTCAGAACCCTCTTCCACTTTTTGTTCTGGATATTCATTCCACAGACAGTGTTGGCACCTGTTAACTTTCTAAGAAGATCGTGGGGGCAAGGAGTCAGCATGTCGTCAGTTAGCAGTGATGATGTATTTGTAGAGGGTTCTGAAGACACAGTGGAATAAATTTTGTTCGTAGAGTAAACAAAATGTGAATTCCACTGATTTGCCACGTAGTTGTTTAATTTTTCAGTTGATTTGTCTTCTAAAACTTTTTTTACGTCATTTAATGTACACACCACACCTTTTGTTGAGGTGTGTTTCAGCTGCATGTAGATGTGATGATCAATTGTAACCTTGTCTGGCCCTAGAATCTGTAAGTAGATGTCATCAAATTTTTCTCCAGGTCCAAATTCTAGCGCCATTCTCAGTTCAACTTGCTCCCTTCTTGCCCGAAGTAGTATCAACATGGCAAAATATTGGTGGTTCACGTGACCATGCATGAGTTGGGCTCCACCACCTTTTGGAAATGTAGCCTGAAAATATGAAAAAGAATTTAGTTATGGAACAATAAAAATATTGAGCTTGCATTAAAGGAAGGGGGAGGATATAGGTATATTTAATCTGTTCAATATAATATAAAATATATAAAATAAACAATTTCAGCTCAAAACATAATATAGCATCTACGACATGAATTGAAAATGGAAAACCTGCATGAAAAAAAAAAAAAATAAAAAATATTGCAGAAATAAATTGAGGGTACCAAATGATGCTACCCTGATTTTTTTCAGATTGTTTTCAGTCACGGAACCATTTGTAAATAATTATTGAATGTTCAGTAAGTTACGTTTTCACCCCCGAGTCGTTAATAAAAAGGATAGGGCGGAGATGCCTCTTGACGCCTCTAGGGGGCGTGGCCGCATTTTCAATAATAAGGTATTGTTCTCAATTTTTTTATTGCAGAAATGGATAGAGCGTGCAAAGTTATGCTACCTTGAATATTTTCAGATTTTTTAGAGCCCGGGACGTATGTTTAAAAAATTATTGAAAGTCCTTTTTGTGACGTCACGCGGCGGCAAATCCTACCTTTTTCTTAAGGAGCAGCGTATTGACTATTGATAATAGTCAATACAACTATTTTTAACCTTTTAAGGAGTGGGAACTTTACATTATTAGTATTAAAAAGGAAATACATCTTGATTAGAGAAGTGAACTGACTCAATTTTCATGAATTAAGAATTAAATTGTACAAACGAAAAAGTTTTCTCCGACTTAAAGGGACAGGGGATCTCAAAAATAAGTATTTTATTTAAAAAGTTACCAACTAACTGAGTACGAATACAGCCATGCTGCATGGTGGCGAGTGCCCCAGGTTAAACAGCCAGCAATCACAAATGGCAACACAGCTGCCTCTTCTCCATGGAACTCACTCCCTCCTCCTCCCTCCCAGCCATGCTCAGTATGATGTTGCCTGTACAATTGCCCTGTGGCTGTCTATATTTATTTAATTTTTATAAATTTGGGGGTGGAGGGTGCAGTGTGGAGTGAAAGAAACCGTAATTGACAAGTATGAACGAAGTACACTACGTTGGTTTGGACATGTTGAGACAATGAGTGATGAACGAATTGCAAAACAGGTGTATAAAGGTAGTGTACAAGGCATGAAAGGATTAGGTAGACCTAAAAAGGTTTGGTTGGATGTGATTGCAGAGTGTTTGAAGAACAGAAGTGTTAAAAGTACACAGTGTAATAGAGAGTGCAGAAGGCAAAAGAGTGTTTTGAGTATTTCTGAAGCAAGTGGAGTATATGCAAGAATCGAGTGCTTTGGAGGGCAATTTGTAGATGGCCAAGGTAATAATGCTGCTGGCTTACCCCGTAAAGGGATATGGCGTCATGTTATGTATGTATGTAGGTATGTATGTATGTATGTATGTATGTATGTATGTATGTATGTATGTATGTATGTATGTATGTATGTATGTATGTATAAATTTGTGGGATGGTCCGAAAACGAAAATTTACTAATTTTTCACAATAACATAAAAAAATATATAAATATCCTTGATGCCGTTATTACCCTTTCGAGTGTGGCCAGGCCGATATTTTAGCCTTTCCAGTAGGAGTTATCTTGCGACCAAGTTGGGGCTTACCAGGCTCCCAGAACCATTTTCTGCACTCTTCTGGGCTCCTACTACCAGATCTGTGCAGCCTGCAGTGCCAGTGCTAGACTGCAGGGCAGCGGAGTATAGACAGTCGTAAACTACCTTCCTCCTACCACTTCATCGTCTAGTAGTCTGTCACACCCATCCCAAGTCACGAAAAGTCTGCCGGATTCGGGTATTGAACCGGGGACCTCTCAGACCAGAGTCAGAGGTACTAACCACTACACCACAGCATTAACATATCTTACATAAACTTTTTATGATTCATGATTGCATTGTCTCATGTCCCTTTAAGAATGATCATGCTGTGGAATAAAATGTCTGTTACATTAGCCCTACTAAAAAGATTTTAAAATAAATTCCAATGGTCGCTTCTTTTAGCTACCCCATTTTCTCCCCTTAACTTGAAAATCATCTGACTCCAAGCCTTTACAGTGGCATTTAGGGGCAGACTTCATTTATAATCCATCATATTTAAATTAGCAACAGCAAAATCCATTATAATTTCATTTTAATGAGTGAATTATTTAATTAATATTCAATAAAATCTAACTGCCTGTAAAAGAAAAAATATAATAAAAAAAAAAAAACTCAATTTTTTTTATTACAGAGGTGGACATTGCGTGCAAAGTTATCCTACCCTGATTTTTATTTAAATTTTTAGAGCCTGGGAACCATTTTTAAAAAATTATTGAAAGTTCTTTTTGTGATGTCACGAGGCGCCTCTCCTTAAGAAAAAGATAGGACTTGCCGCCTCGTGACGTCACAAAAAGGACTTTCAATATTTTTATAAAAAATAGTTCCCGGTCTCAAAAAAATCTGGAAAAAATCAGGGTAAAATAAATTTTCACGTTCTATCTACTTCTGCAAAAAAAAAAAAAAAAAAAAAAAAAAAAATGAGGTTGATACTCCATTATTAATTTCAACAGCGGCAATTGAAAGACTTGTGTAATATTTAAAATACTGTAGACAGGTGTACATGATTTCAAAAATTTACAATTTAAAATGGACCTCAGTTATTTAAGATCTCTGAATTGGCCCAATCAATTGAACAAGACATGCATAGAACTTAGAACTTGCTATCAATAGGTGGCATTCAAATTTTGGAATGGTTCTTTCTTATCAGTTTTGAGAAAACTGAGGTAGAAATTTATCATTTGCTTTATGCACAGAAATCGGAAATGGAGTTGCTGTGAGGAAACAGTCCCCTTGATTGTGCTAAAACCATATATGAGCAACTAATTTTAGCTCATTCTTGAATTTTCATTTTTTTTTTTTTTTTTTTTTTTTTCATTTGATTCCTTCTGACTTTTTTTTTACTCGGGTAGTGATTGAGATTACTTGTAAAAAAACAAAATTAAAAAAATAATAATAATTCTCGCTTAATCATCGTCATCTTGCCTGAAATCCTATCTTGCAGCCTTTTCTCTGCTGTTAAAGTCCTTACTTCATTTGCTCCACCTTGAGAGCTCCCAGGCTCTGGAGAATCATCAGGGGGCTGATGCATCGCGGCTGTTGACTTCAACGGATGATGTCCTTGGGAGTTCAATGTTTTTGCCTGTAGAATGAATTTTAATGTTAAATTTGGTAAATTTTAACAACCTAAACCTTGTGAACCAAAAGAATTTAAGTTAATTAATTAATATAATTTATTGTAGGTCCAAGTAAAGGAACAGCCGGAACTCATTCAAACTGATCTTAATACATGTGCATTATATTTATTTTGTCTAATATCATCATAGCTTTTAGTTATATCAGCATGAATTTTTTTTTTAAATTATTTTCATTAATGCAGCAATCACACTAGTTCTACTATAGTGCAGGAGGAGGAAGAGAAGTAGTGGTAGTGGGGGTCAGTTAACAGCACCTGATTGGTCGTGATAGTCACGTGACCTATACACTCGAACGGCTCAGCATCTCCGTGTTAACTACATATTTACAACTGTATATACAAGTTTTCAAGTTAATTATTTTCTCTCTCGCAAATTGGTCCTCATGCAAATTTCCCTGTTTTTATTGAGTGTTACGATTGGTTTAGATAAAAAATAAGTCATTAAAACCCTGGATAGTTTCTTTAAGAGTGGTGAAAAATGAAGGCTACAGAAATACAAAATAATGGCATTGCATCCAACACAAAAATTGGTCATAAAGCTAGCTATGAATCTACAATAATAAAATGATAGTTAACTGAAGTTGTAGGATACAAATCTTATAAGTACCATTACTAAATGTTGTTACTGTTTATTTTAATGATTATTATCCTGAAATAACTTCCTACTCGCAAATGCTCGCAAAATCTATTAAAAATTTACTATTTAAATTCCCCTTTTATAGTTTAAAAAGAGTTCTTAGAGACTGATATAAATGTATTTTTAAATCATCATAGGCTGCAAAAGGATATGTAATAGTTACACTTTTCTGTTATATTTCTGGGTAGATGTGTCTGTTTAGAAATGTTATTAAATTATGTGTAAATTTGTGTATTTGACATTTCAAGTTAAAAATGAAATTTATCTATTTTACAAATGTAATCAAAAGATTGAAATAAAATTGTATTCTATTCTACTGACATTAACAGACGTTATTGCACAGCTTTTTACTTTCACAAATTTTAACAAGGGGGTCAGGAGAGTGGGAATGTTGGGGAGTTTTGACTTTATAAATGACAGCTCTCACTTACAGTATATAAGTACTTACAGCGGCAGACATACTTTCAATAATTATTCTTTTCGATAATACTTTTCAATAATTATTATGACAATATTTTCATTCCATAAAATAAACGACAAAATAACTGTTGGTTTGCTGATGTGAAAAAAAAAAAAAAAAAAAAAAATCAATGTAGATTTTTAGAAAATAATTTTTTCGTGAAAAGTATACTCATTTGAGTAAAATTCACAGTAGTTTCCATTTATTAATAATTTAAATTATTAACTAAATGCTGCTTATCTAAAAAATTTCAATAAATATGCTCTAATTTTTCTATGATGTAAAATTATTTCATGGTGTCAGGAAGGTTTACTTCAACTTTCAAAGAGGTTCACCATCTACTAGGCACATGACTGACATTATTCTTTATAATTACTTGACTAATTACTTGAGAATTAATTCTGTAGTTTGCAGAATTAATTAAATTGCTAAGACAGAAGCAAATCAAATTTTGGAAATAAATCACATGATATTCAAACTAACAAGGAGCATTTCTTGCATCCCCCTCTCTCCCAATTAAACAAACTCTAAGCGGTGTCCTGCAAGAAACGACATCATACATGATATCCTCATAAGAAAACAGCACCCAACATTTGCCTAGTTGTTACTAAGGGGACCATGGAAACCTCGGTCAAGATGGTCGGCAGTTAATCAAGGTTGCCTTCGGTCATCTGCTGTCTTCTTCCCCACCTTTTGGCGTTTAAGCCATTCTACTTCTAGTAAAGTGGGTGTTCTTTAGCAACCGGCCTATGAAAATTTTTGACTGCGCCTGGAATGTAACTCAAGATTTTGCAAGTATGGATTAAATTAGCCGCAACTTCAAAAATTAATAACTAAAAAACTAGATCGTATTTCTATACCTGATATTTTAGCTACTGACAGGGGATGTTGAGGAGAACATTTATATATGTTTCATAATTTTCATGTTAGGGAATTTTTTTTACCATTGGTCGTGTTACCTTCCCCTTTAATTGAGTGCCTTGTGACCAGTTGCCCACAACATACAATCAAGTATTTCTGCAAGGTGTCTCTTACCTGGCAGGTTTGTCCTGTGATGTGGGGTTCTTTTTGTCGGGGGGAAGAGAGAGGGCTGGTAAGATCCTCTCAACCTCTTGGGTCTGTGGGAGAAAAGAGAGGGTCAGATTTGGAACACAGAGACAGTATTGCTGAGAAGTCATAATCTGTACTGAATACTGTAATATTTTCTGTTTTATTTTTAAGAATAGCATGAAAAAAATTTACTGCAGAAATGAATAGAGGGTACCAAATTATGCTACTCTAATTTTTTTCAGATTTTTTTGAGACCCGGAACTATTTTTAAATAATAATTGAAAGTTGTGTGATTTCAGTTGGCACCCCTGAAGCCTTAATAAAAAGGATAGGGATTAGACGCCTATTGACACCTCCAGGGGGTGTGGCCACTCTTTCAAGAATTATTTAAAACTAGTTCTGGGACTAAAAAAAAAAAAAAATGAAAAAATTCACAGTTGCATAATTTAGTACCCTCTATTCATTTCTGCAACAAAAAATGTTCATGTCTATTTAAGAAATTAAAAGATTTGTTAAATAAGTACCTGAAGACTCAGAATCTACATGTTTAGACATACAAAGAGTACAACATTTTATTTAAGAATTGGTTACTTAAAATATAATAATTTCTGCGGTATTCTGTCAAACATATTAAAAAAAATAGGAGGGGATTCCCAGAAAAGATTGATTAAGAGGGAAAAATAATCAAACCATAAAAAAATGTAACATTGTAAAGGGAGCAATATTAAAACATTTTTTTTTTAATCTAAAAAGACAAATTACTTGTAATTATCACTGCTACATAAATTATCCACATATCTTCCCCACACTCAATATTTATGTGTTAAAAATTAATAAAGTTAATACCCTTGACACCATTTTACCCTTTCGGGTGTGGCCAGGCCTATATATTTAGCCTTGTCAGTAAGAGTTATCTTGCAACCATGCTGGGGCTTACCAGGCTTCCAGAACCCTTTCCTGCACTCTTCTGGGCTCCTACTACCAGATCTGTGCAGCCTGCAGTGGCAGTGCAATACTGCAGGGCAGCGGAGTATAGACAGCCGTAAGCTGCCTTCCTCCTACCAACTCCATAATCTAGTAATCAGTCACACCATCCCAAGTCACAAAAAGTCTGCCGTGTTCGGGAATCGAACCGGGAACCTCTCGGACCAGAGCCAAGGGTACTAACCACTACACTACACAGCAGATTTATATATATTGAGAACACAATTACCACTACAATACTCAGAAAATCTACACTGGCCATCATTTAGGTTTTCATTGCAACTGTTCAAAAATACTTCGTTTGTTTGGCCATGCAGTGATGTCCGACATTAAACAATTTCCACCAATGACTGAGTTCGTTACAAACATGACAAAAACCTGAACAAAAATGATGGCCAGCGTAAAACAAACCCACTCTTGATGGAGTGTCGAACTCAATTTTTTATTACAGAAATGGATAGAGGGTGTTAAGTTAAGCCACTCTGATTTTTTACAGTCCAGGAACAATTTCTTTAAAAAAATATTGAAAGTACAGAGAGATCGACACTTCTCTTAATTTAAAGGATATGACTAAAAGGGGTGTGGGTTCAAACCCAACCTCAGCAAAAACTTCCCGGACTCTAGAAATTTGTAAATAATCAGAGTGTCATAACTTTGTACCCTCTATTAATTTTTGCAATGAAATTAGTTGAGGTCAATCATTGTAAATTGACATAACAAGCCCCTCACTCACCAATCAAATTGACTCTACAGGTTCAATCAACAGAGCAATTCTCCAAGAAAAGACCCTGCTCTCTATCCACTCCGGAGTCAGCAGTCAGGTAGAAGAACAAGACGACCACGGGTAGTTAACCGTTCAGACATCGCTGGTCAGTAGCCAGTGACAAAGTCTGTGGAGAAAAGAGAGAAGTTGTAGTGGTGGTAGGATTAACTAAACTAACATACTGGAAGTCAAATGGACATATCATAGCCACAATTATGTGATAAGAAGGTAATGGTTGTAACCTGGCAAGTTTAATTACTTGTGACAAGTACACTAAAACTTGGTTCAATTGAAGAACATAAAAAAGTCATCATAGAAGGTTCAGTAGCCAGTTCAATAGACTCCTGACGACGAGCTGGTTCCATTGGACTGGCTACTGAACCTTCTATGACAATGCCTTCCATGGATAACAAAGAAAGAGTCCTCATAGATGAAGGTTCAGTAGCCAGTTCAATAGACTCCTGACGACGAGCTGATTCCATTGGACTGGCTACTGAACCTTCTACGATCTTCTATTCTGGAGAAGTCTCACCTTCACATTGTTCTAATACAAAAGGATGCTCCTCTGTCTGCAAGCTACGGCCCACCGTGGACAGCGCGATATCGTCACCATGCACTGCTGAGCGAGTGGCTGTAACATGACAAGATCTGGTGATTACTGGGGGGCGCGATGAAGGCTTTGAATTGCGGGATCAGATAAGAATACTGTATTTAAGAATATTGCGATAGAACACCTATTCGTTCTTCTGGGAGGTGATTGATGACATACTGCATTCATCAATTCCCTGACTGAGGGAACCCTGGAAATCATAGTCAAGATGGTTGTCAATTGATGGAGGATGCAATCAATCACCTCCCAGATGTATGAGTGGGTGTTCTTTAACAGCTGTCACTTGTAAAAAGTTTCGCGGTGCTTGGGATCGAACTCACGACTATCCGCGATTACGAATCAGAGACTCATACCACTGCGTACACAATGCAGCCCGGTAACAGACCCCCTTTTAAGACATTTTTCACTTTTAACAATTTTTATCTGCCATATTTAGGGTTCTTAAAAATTCGAAAAAATTATTAACATGTTCAATGGAATGTAGCAATTGAGTTTCTCATAATTTCAGTTCCATATGAGAGCATCTCATTGAGTAAAAAAAAATTTTGTTGGAGGCGACATGAAAAAAAAAATGTTCCGGTTTTGGTCCAGGCCTGCTTTTGGACTCCTTATATCAAAAAAAAAAGTAAAAAAATAAAATTTTGAACCATTAACCAAATCAGCCTTTTCATAAAAATAACAACTGCAATACCGTGATATTTTTTTACCAGTGAAGAAAAAATAAAATCGAACTATTTGTTAAAAACCCTGTTTTTATTCGTTTTTGATTTTTTTTTTTTTTTTTTTTTTGAACCAGTAAAAAAATTATCAAGGTTTTGCAGTTGTTATTTTCATGGAAGGGAGGGTTTTGTTAATCAGTTACAATTTTTTTTTTGCCTATTTAAGGCAGAGATAATACGGATCAGCTGGCCCAATGCTAAAAAAAATCCCAATCATAAAAATTATGAAAAAAATTTAAAATGTTCTCCTCTACATCCCCTATCAGTAGATAAAATATCAGGTATACAAAAACGAGCTAGTTTTCGAGTTATTAATTTTTAAAGTTGACTAATTTAGCATGGAGAAATGGGATTTCCATGTTAAATGATATGATGCAATGTTATGAGAAAAGTCCTACCCTAACCGTGTACCACGTACTATATATAATATATATACGGAATTTACCACTCTTTAATAGACATAAAAATAAATATTTTCTCATACAATAAATTGATAGTAAGCTAATTTTGTAGTTATATATTGAAATTATTAGCATTTTATAGAAGCAGGGATTAATTAAAACACGAGAATAATATATGAAAGTATAAAAAAAGTCTTACCTAAAAACTTTTCCTTCTAAAAGTTTTTTTTTACATTTATTACTAAAATTAAAGACATAAACAATTAAATAATGATTCACCTTTTACCTTGATGTATTATCGAAGTAAAACAGCTAGTACTCATTTTGTTAATATTCTTTCAATAACTTAGTGAAATCGAAACAATTCCGTGGATATCAGTCGAGTCAACAGAATAACACCTTAACACGTACACTAATTTGAATGATGATATCATGCAGAGATAACATACACAGAGATAAGGGTTGTATAAGCCTGCACAGAGATAACATACATATAATAGAGATACTCCACTGGCGTGTTAACTACTTGTTCTAAATTTTGCCCGACTGCACTGCACCATGCGGTACCTGGATGAACTACTGATGATAACCTCATCATGTGATTGGCTGCTGAGAGCCCAATTGGCTCGACAGAGCGTACTTGAGTTGGAGGTCACAACCCAGCCGGCGCGATCGTCATCTGTCGAGACATTAGCTGTCCGGAATTTAAAAAAATAACATGCAATATACAATTTTTTTTTTGCCTATTTAAGGCAGAGATAATACGGATCAGCTGGCCCAATGCTAAAAAAATCCCAATCATAAAAATTATGAAAAAAATTTAAAATGTTCTCCTCTACATCCCCTATCAGTAGATAAAATATCAGGTATACAAAAACGAGCTAGTTTTCGAGTTATTAATTTTTAAAGTTGACTAATTTAACATGGACAAATGGGATTTCCATGTTAAATGATATGATGCAATGTTATGAGAAAAGTCCTACCCTAACCGTGTACCACGTACTATATATAATATATATACGGAATTTATCACTCTTTAATAGACATAAAAATATATAACTTCTCATACAATAAATTGATAGTAAGCTAATTTTGTAGTTATATATTGAAATTATTAGCATTTTATAGATGCAGGGATTAATTAAAACACGAGAATATGAAAGTATAAAAAAAGTCTTACCTAAAAACTTTTCCTTCTAAAAGTTTTTTTTACATTTATTACTAAAATTAAAGACATAAAACAATTAAATAATTATTCACCTTTTACCTTGATGTATTACCTAAGTGAAACAGTACTCCTTTTGTTAATATTCTTTCATTAACTTAGTGAAATCGAAACAATTCCGTGGATATCAGTCGAGTCAACAGAATAACACGTATACACTATTTTGAATGATGATATCATGATCAGAGATAACATACACAGAGATGAGGGTTGTATTAAGCCTGCACAGAGATAACATACATAGAGATACTCCACTGGCGTGTTAACTACTTGTTCTAAATTTTGCCCGACTGCACTACACCATGCGGTACCTGGATGAACTACTGATGATAAGCTCATCATGTGATTGGCTGCTGAGAGCCCAATTGGCTCGACAGAGCGTACTTGAGTCAAGGGGGGGCGACTTTCTAGCTTCCTAATGTTATAGTGTTTTGGTCAATTTCAAGAGTTGCATTTCTGTGTGACGTCACAGACGCCCTGGCTCTTATAGCCCTCTGATTCGCTCTCTGTGATCACGTGACGCAGCTGCTGCTATAGCAGCTGTTCATTGTACCAACCTACAGGTGTAAAATTCCCATGGAGTTAGGGATATTTTTTTTATAATTTTTATTCAACTTCGTTTTTCATATAACGTCTACCAAATAAATGTTGCTTACAATTACAATTCCCATTAACCTGTTGTTATGCTTATTTTGCTACTATTCATTGTATTCAGCGCAGTATTGACTGATCAAATTTAACATTGTTAATGCCTATAGTGACGTCATAGACGCCCGTTTCAAACGTCAGTTAGTGGAACCGCGCTCGGCGAGGCTACAGCGCCACCTACCGGATAGCCTCTCTATTTAATATTAACTCTATGACTTGAGTTGGAGGTCACAACCCAGCTGGCGCGATCGTCATCTGTCGAGACATTAGCTGTCCGGAATTTAAAAAAATAACATGCAATGTAATCGAGAGGAAATATATATTTTTTTAAATATTTACTTGATATTAACCCAGTGACCACATGGACATCCCGGGGACCTTGCGAACATCCCCGCAAGATCCCCCAACATCCCTGAACGTTTTACTTGCTAGTTTTCAAAACCCTTTAACTTTAAACATGTTTTCCGTGTTCTAAAAAAGGTTTTAGCTACACTTCGAAAATAATTTTCTAGGATTTTTAATATTTTTATGAAAGTCTCTCAGAACATCCCCTGGGGATGCAACACGGCTGTCCCTTGAATATCCCCGGGGGACTTTGAAAGGACCCTTTAGTCAATGTTTTCATTAAAATCATAATATGTGCTGTTCATTATTATGTACTGATTTTAAAAATATACAAATGTAGTTAATATTATTTAAAATATTATATGAAAATATTAATATTTAAAATAAGACGTGAAATTTTACTTAATATTAAAGTGCGTAATTTGCACCGAAAAATAATTTTTTTTAATAAAATATCCTCGTAGAAAAAAATATATATGAAAAATAAACAAGAACCCATCAAAGTCCCCCGGGGATTTTAGAGGGACGCTTGAACGTCCCACAAATGTCCTCGGAGGGACCTTTAAAAATTTCTAAAAAATTAAAAATATTTTTTTTTTAATGCGAAGTCTGTTAAAAATTAGAGATGCATTTGAGCGTTGCAATTTATAAATATAATTAATGTATAAACATGTTTTTATTAAAATTATAAAATTTTATTTTAATTAATTTAAAAAAATTTAAATCTCAATATATTTAATGTTGTATTAAATAATAACAATCTCCGAATGTACCATGCAGTTTGCTTTTAAAAAAATAAGAAAACGCAACTTCGCTCGTAATATTAAAATATTATACAACACCCAAAACTTTACAATTTATATACCCAAATAAACCACATTTCAGTAACGAAGAGCAATATCCAAGTTGTCAACGACGTCGTCTATCAACCAAAAGGTCCGAGTTCGAATCCCGCCGCACCCAAATTTTTTAATTGGTAATCTTGTAGTCCTCATTCTAAAAGACCCTAAACTTCTTTAATATAAATTTTAAGATGAATTAATATATAATTGGCAAGTGAAAATTAGGGAACATCCCCGAGGGATGTCCACAAGACGTTCGCAGGACGTCCTTTTTTGATGGACATGGGGGATGTCCTTGGGGACGTCCAACGGGGACCTTAGAGGGATGTTCCCGGGGCGTCCCGGGGACGTCCATGTGGTCACTGGGAATGAAGGTGTCTTGTAGTGCGATAATACTTCAATGTAGTCTCCCGTTTGCTAATTATTTTATTTAGTTCATAAATATCATACTTCTTGAGAAATAAGACGGTAAAGTTAGGGCGGGAACTTGGTTCTATCTTCCAAGCTTTAGTAATGTATCATGACGTCACGAAATATTGAAAATACAAAAGTACTTGAACCAACTTTCATACATTATTTTCGATGTAGTCAAGGATAATATATAGAAGGATTCCCAAGAAGAGTTCCAAACTGGAGATAAGAGCGTTCAGCGAAGATAGAGACCTAGGAGGGGAAGTGACACGGATAAGACCCATGTATAAGGCTCGGCCAATCAGAGTGCGTAATTTTTGTTACGTGACAGCAATTACGCCCGGTGATTGGATAAAAAGTGGAACAGTAAACGCGCGAAATTTGAAAATAGGCGATCGTGACTGCACCATGGTATATAGAGCCACCATGAGAGTTTTAACCGATACTAGCAGCTCTCGCGGTAGATTTTGGAAACAGAGAGGCTGACAAGCGCGCCATCTCTACGTGATAAAAGAACTAAACATAACATCGTAAAACAATGTTAACTCCGGGTTGCGAGATCCGAAGTTCGATGGACGATTTACATTCTTTTTTATTGCTAGACAACAGCTCAAATCACCGCGAAATGAAAAATATTCTCGCATACCTTATTAAATTTCCAGTCTTCTACATGTGTTCTGGATACTCCAAGGCACAAATTTCACTGCCAAATAATTTACCGAAATAGCTTGTGTATTTGCAGGATTGCACCTATATGCATCACCCACTTATCTATGCTGTATTTAATTTCTGGCGTGTTCTAAAAGGACAAAAAGCTCCTTATCGTTAATGGTAATTAAGATTGAAGCTAAAACAAAAAGAAATTGCACAATCAAGCTAATTTATTGAGCAAATGGAAGGTAATTAATTTACGTACGTGTTCACGAAAACTTCACAACATAAACATGTGAGCGGAAGGCTGGCGGCAGCGAGCAGCCGGAGCAGCGCAGCAGAAGAGGGGAGGTAGAGGAGGGAGAGAGGCGGGAAATGTTTTACAGTTGATATTTTGTAACATTTATCAAATTTAATTTTCGTATTCTTATAACTGCAGCATAACAAAATAACCCTTATAGACAAGCTCTGTTGAATTTGTTTGAATATTAACAAAGTTCAATGACTTTATGTGTTTGTTTTTGAAGTCTTGTAAATATTTATGTAATTATAGTAATAAAATTATTAAAAAACATTTTTTATTGAAACAATTTTTTTTACCACATCATGATCCCGCTCTCGTTAATTCATTTTGATGCCTTTCATAAAACAGCAATTTTCTTATTTGTCACTTTATCGCTTTAATTATCATAATTTTGAAGTCAAGAAAAATATTTATTTTACAACTTCATTTCATATTTAAATTACTTGAAATCACTATCAAAATCTCACGTAACTGTGCATGCACAGAAATTTAGACCTTGTTTATTTTGAATATTTTGATCTTCAGCTGATTAGTTCTTACCCCCCTTTCCTCCCCTCCTCTACCTCTCCTCTTCTGCTGCGCTGCTCCGGCTGCTCGCTGCCGCCAGCCTTCCGCTCACATGTTTATGTTATGAAGTTTTCGTGAAAACGTACGTCAATTAACTACCTTCCATTTGTTCAATAAATTGGCTTGATTGTGCAATTTTTTTTTTTTTTTAGCTTCAATCTTAATTACCATTAACGATAAGGAGCTTTTTGTCCTTTTAGATCACGTCAGAAATTAAATACAGCATAGATAAGTGGGTGATGCATATAGGTGCAATCCTGCAAATACACAAGCTACTTCGGTAAATTATTTGGCAGTGAAATTTGTGCCTTGGAATATCCAGAACACATGTAGAAGACTGGAAATTTAATAAGGTATGCGAGAATATTTTTCATTTCGCGGTGATTTGAGCTGTTGTCTAGCAATAAAAAAGAATGTAAATCGTTCATCGAACTTCGGATCTCGCAACCCGGAGTTAACAATGTTTTACGATGTTATGTTCAGTTCTTTTATCACGTAGAGATGGCGCGCTTGTCAGCCTCTCAGTTTCCAAAATCTACCGCGAGAGCTGCTAGTATCGGTTAACACTCTTATCTGCCTTCATAACATGGCGGATTCCAATAGAGTGCGCTCCTGTCTATTTCCTCCATGGATGTAGTAAATAACTTAACTTGATATATACAAAGTATAGAAAATGCAATTAAGTAAAGTGAAAGTCACTCGCTATGAAGAAAGGCTTTCAATGTTCATATGACGTCATCGCCAGTAAACTGACTTTTATTACTTCGCGCATGCCGGCGCATGCGCAGATGTAACAGAAGTAGGGTTCATTAAAGTTTAATTTAAGTGTATTAATATTGTTTTTTGCGTGAAAAAAAAGGTTGTCCAGTAAGATTCAACTATATTAGAGTTAAACTTGTTTCATTTTGAAAACTCTAGCATATACAGCGTAATTGTCGTAAACCGCGATTAAAGTGAAGCCCTCTCCGATATGATTACACGCAAACCTGCTGCTCAGTAGGACGGCTATTGAAAAGTGGGCGCGGTCGTGCTGTGGCCTCCTAATCAAGTTCGCTCTGGGCTCGGTTTACCATATTCGTGGCCCGGTATATTTAAAATAAATTTAGGGTGGTACTGCTCTGGGGTGGTTCCAGCCCGTCCTATATCCTCCAAATATAAATTTGCACCCCTAATAGTTTTATTTTTATTCCTTTTATTACGAGACATTCATCGCAGGAATGGAATCATCTCCTCCTCTCTCTGCGCATGCGCGCATTTCTTGGCGCACACGCGTTTGAAACAAGATAGCACATTATCTCGTTTTTTCATTGAGATTTTTCAAGTTCAACGATTATATAATGTCACCGGAAGTTCCACCATCTTTCTTTTATACGCTGCCATCTTCTTTTCATACGGAATACATGAGTGACAAGAAAAAGCAATATTAGGAAAGCAATGATCAGCACAATAAAATATGCAATGTTTATTTAATAAAATGAATCACTTTAAACACTTTATCGTTTATTTTATTCATCCATCATGCTTGCAAGCATTGCAAAACATTTAAATACGAGTCGTAAATCGTTGTACTCTGTTTTGACTCACTAGTCAAAATGGCTGCTCATGACCGCGATGTTGTTCTTTTTTTGCTTAAAAGTGTAAAGTTGTTTTTTGACGACTGGGCAACATTGTTATCCCATCCAGTTAAGCTAAGAGCAAAGTTGCCAAGTTGTGCAGTTTTTATGAAGGCTTGTATCTCAAAAAGTAAATGGTAAAATATAATTATTATTTCATCATAATTCTATTTAAAATAATTATTGTTTTTTAAGCTAAAATTTGAATCCATTATTCTGTACCATTACGGAGACAGAAATTTGCATTTGATAACATGCGTTTTTTATATCTCGATTTAAAAAATATTGGCACTGACTTTAGGTGTTTATTATTGCATTAAAATTTTGATTTATATTTTCTCTATGCAATGCTGAAAAAATTGGAGTGATTTACCATTTCCTAAGACCAGTGACAATAATCCTTAATGACGATTGGTTTAATTATTTAATGATTTCTTCGTTATTTTACACTTTTCACCAAACTTCTTGGAATTGTTATTTCATATCAAAATAAAGTTTAAAACGTGCATTAAAGAATTGTTGAATATTGTTAAAAACAAAGTATATACATTATTTATATGTCTTTTATTATTTATATATGTTAGCACCCAAAGCCGAATAATTAAGAATTATTAATTAATGCTATATGTGATAAAAATGCTAATATAATAATGAAATTTTTTACAATTGGAAACTTTTAAAGGTGAGTCTATTCATTTTATAATTAATATTTTTTTACATCTTATTATTAACCATATTAAACACATTTATGATACACATTTTGGCATAAAGTAAAGCAAGCTTTGAAATAAATTAAGTGTTATTTGCTATTGAATAAAGCACGTACGAATATTCTTTAGTCGCATTAATGAAATGGCCAAACCTAGTTTTGGTTAAACATGTGAAAAAGTGACCAAAAGCCGAAATAAAGCTCACATCGGGTTTTGGTTTTTCTGATTTAACCACGACTAGATGTGGTTAATTTTGTTTGATCAAAAGCCGACGTGCTCTCTCTCAACGGGTTTTGGTTTTTATGATTTGATCAGAACTTGTTGTGATCAAATTTAAATGACCAAAAGCCGAAATATTTGTTCATTTCGAGTTATGGTCAAAATGCAAAAAACACAACTAGGTTTGGTCACTTTTTTTGGACATTGTCCGAATTCGGCTTTGGGCGCTAACATATATATATATAATATGTATATATTTATATATATATAATATACATATATTTATATATATATATATTAAAACACCTAAAATTAATTTCTTATCTACGAAACTGAACCATATATAAAAAAAAAATTCAGTGCATACACAGTGTAACACATATACGATATGAAAGCCATGACCAATCCTAAATTATTTTTAATCTCAATGTTATGTTTTTTAAAGTTTATGTCATACGTTCAAATCTGCTTCATGGCAATTAATCCTTCGATCCACAAAAAGTGAAATTGAAAATCATTTCTTTTTGTAGCCGTTTCCTTTCCTGTTTTATTTATTTATTTTTTTACTTGTCTGTTGATCGGAATAGTTCACGTAAATAATAGTTTCAATGAAAAGTATTCATAATATTTTATAATATATTAAATATTGATTATCTCAAAGAGCGACCAAAGTTACTTAAAAAAAAAAAAAAAATGAAATTATGCATGCATCTCATTCATGAGAAGGTTTCATGGTTTGAAAAAATTTATAAGTGGGGCCGAGTCATGCATTCATATTTAAATAGTAATAATGTATAGTCACAGTCATCAATATCTGAAAAAAGAGTGAGAAAAATGCTTAGTGCATGCATATAAATAACACATGCAGTGTATATTAAATTTAAGTACTGCATATGATACGTACGGCTCATATAATAAATTTTACAAAAAAAAAAAAAAAAAAAAAATGAGGATTAGGGGGAAGGGGGGGGGGATGTGACGATCCCGTGATAAATTAATATTTAATCATACGTACAATAAATGTGTGATTTTTTTAGGTTCTGTTCAAAAATCAAATTATTATATATTACAAATAACTTTTATTTTGTTATTATAGTAAATTTGTAAGAACCCCGAGTTCCCCGAGAAAAATTATATATTCAATTATAACAACAAAATATTTGTCATTGAAGGTCACAAATATTGACGGCTGCATGCATGACACTGTGTGCACTGCTTTTGCATATCTCGACCCGCATGTTGTGAAATTCAAGTAAGCTGACGAAAAAAAGACAATGCTTGAATTGTCTTTTTAAGGATATGAATCGCTCATCACAGTTGATTGAGATCTCGCAATGGAGTATCAACCTCAAGTTTTTTTTATTGCAGAAATGGATAGAGGATGAAAAGTTATGTTAATCGGATTTTTTTCAGATTTTTTAGGGACCGGGAAGTATTGCTAAAAAGTTTTGGCGAGGTCGGGTTTGAATCCACATCCTTTTTGGGTCCTATCTTTTATTAAGAGAGGCGGCAAGAGGCGGCACTTTTTCTGCACTTTCAATATTTTTAAAAAATAGTTGCCTGTTTCTAAAAAATCTAAAAAAAATCAGAATAGCACAACTTTGCACGCTCTATCCATTTCTGCAATAAAAAAAATTGAGGTCGATACTCTATCGTTAATTGCGCCTGAATGCTACAAGACTTTAAGGGACCTTAGAACTCGCCGTCAATAGGTCATGCAAATTTTGAAGTTAATCTGTCGTATATATCAGTTCCTTAAAAACTAAGGCAGAGAAGAATAACACTAGCCTTAATATAATATGGACGGAAACTGAAAATGGAACTGTTGAAAGAATTAAAACTGCTAGATTTACTCTTTCATACTTATATACCCATAATATGCATTAATTATTCGAGCTTCAAGTTCATAATATATTATGTTACAATTAAGTTACCTTGTTAAAAAAAAAAAAAAAAAAAATATATATATAAGCCATTTAATTGATTAAGTTTTAGAACATTCTCAATTCTTTATACTTTATTTCATTCGATTCTGTCATGCATAATATAACATTGATATATTTGTATGACGTCTTGTTATATAATTAACTTCGTCAAATATTTGTATATATGCATGGCATTTATTTAATATACAGTATACAGTACATGCAGATCGAAAGTGAGCTAGATGCCCAATTCATGAGACTAATTCATAATGTAATGAACTTTGCAATGAAGCTAGAGAGATGTTTATTATTTTTGTAAAACTTTTAAACTGGCCCTTCTATGATATAAGCTGGAATGAAATATACCTTTGTTTATATAACCCGGGCCCGCGGCCTAGCTGTGACCCTATATATATATATATATATATATATATATATATATATATATATATATATATATATATATATATATTATACTGGCCCGGGATATATAAACAAAGGTATATTTCATTCCAGCTTATATCATATATTATATATATATATATATATATATATATATATATGAGTGCAAAATAATAAATACCTTAAACTGGGCTATTATCCTCGCTAGCCCAGTTTAAGGTATTTATTTTACACTCATTATGATACCTCATCGCCTGCAATTTTCTTTTCCAAATCTCAGTTGCGATGAAATTTTATTTTTCGACCTTTTTAGCCGCTGCACGGATCGAATAAGGGTTACAAATTACAATTACAAATCTAAAAAAAAATCACATAATATAATATGGGATTAACGGTTTAACATCACTCAACCGCGTGATATCTCAGAAGAGAAATATGATTTTTAGGTTTGCAACTTGCAACCCCTATTAAGGATTGAACAAAACGAACAAATATTTTCATTTTGCAATATGAACCATCGATCGAATCCATGTGTTCATCAAAGATATACTTATAATAAAAAGGCAACTCAGCTATCACGATAGCAAGTTTTAAATCTCTACAAAAATTATGAACAACCCTTCAACGCAAAATTAATTAATCACCAAGAATAGGTCATGAAATTAACTCTAATATACGTAAACCTTGTATAATATTATGTATATTATTATAAATAATGGGTGCGATTCACGAAACAGTTAGCTAGGTTCCTAACCACGTTTAATTATATAACTGTTTTACGTGTTAAAACACCCAGATAAACGTGGTACGTTAAGGTACGTGGTTAGAACCGTGGCTATAGCTGGTTCGTGATTCGCGCCCAATTAAAATACGCATATATACGTTTCTTTATATATTATATATAATTTGCATAAACATATATAAAATGAGAAACGTACGTATGACTCTAATGTTTAGTACGTATTTGTCCAACTATAATGTCATACATAATTTATATACAATACAATACAAGCATGTTGTGAGTTGAGTTATAATGATGTAATTTTGTTTAACATGACATGCAGACATATCGTGCGATAAAATATTTATTATAATGAAGCATGCAACCATATAGTTTTATACATTTACTCAATTTTCAATTAAAGTCATAATTTATGTAAAACAAAAAGTGAGGAAAAGGCTAACATTTAATTCAGTCTTAAAGCTTCAACGCACTTTTTATTAATATGTTTTATTATTTATTAATTCTGCTGATAATATCCTCCGATGCAACGATGCAACGTTAATTAATTACGTTAAGATTCAAATTATTGTCACTATATACACTCTACTGCTATCATGTGTGTAAATTAAATCAAGTAAAAAAAAAAAAAAAACATTAATTTGTTCTAAAAAAAATAGAGTATATTTTTTAATAACAACTATTGACGTCATAAAGACAGGTATGGACATCTGGTGGATTTTACCTGAGTGATTCTAAAAGTGTCATTGTTTTGATATCTCAGCTTTGCTACTGGCTAAAGTACACGTGTAGTTTAGTCATACTGATTCTATAGAGGCTGTTTTCAATGCCATCTCTTGGTACTTTATGAGGTCAATAGTCATAATCAATTCTTCCAAATTTTATGTATTTTTATTTTTTTATGTTTTTTAACTTTATATAATATAATATATATATATTATACATAATATGTATATATTATATATATAATAATTTATAATTATAAATACTTACTATAATCGTTCGCCGTTTTGGAATGTTTAATATATTATTTATAATGAATTTTACTTCACATTTTGGACTTTTACCTTTGCCGGTGTTCGATGTAAATCCTTCTGAACACCGGCAAATGTCCGAAAAGGGAAATAAAATTCAAAATGATTATCCTTTGCACCAAAAAGATATTTACTGATATTATTTATGTAAAAATTACTTTTTCAATGGAGTATCGACCTCAATTTTTTTTATTGCAGAAATGGATAGAGAGGGTGCAAAGTTATGCTACCTTGACTTTTTTTTTAATTTTTTAAGGCTCGGGAACGATTTTTAAAAAAAATATTAAGAGTACTTTTTGTGACGTCACGATTTTATCTATTAAAAGATAGGACTTGCCACCTCGTGACGTCACAAAAAGGACTTTCAATAATTTTTTAAAACTAGTTCCCAGGCTCTAAAAAAATCTGTAAAAAATCAAGGTAGCATAACTTTGCACGCTCTATTGTGCAATAAAAAAAATAAGGTCGATACTCCATTATTATTTTCATTTTCATATTTCTGAAGTGACTGCATTATATATGTGTAAAAAAATTATGATATTATGTTATTTAATTTATATTTTTCTCGGGGACCTCGGGGTTGTTACAAATTTACTATAATAACAAAAAAAAGTTCTTTATATACTACATATACGTACTTACTGTCGCAATAATATTCTTTTATCAATTATAGTATATCAGTGTGCCGATATATTTAGTTGTATAATATATGACATATAAGAATAATTTAAATTTTTGAACATATATAATCTAAAAAAATCATATATAGTATGATTAAACATTAATTTATCACAAAATTGTCCCCCCCCCCTTTCCCCCAATCCTCATTTTTTTTTTTTTTTTTTTTTTTCCTTAAACAACTTTGGTCGCTTTTTGAGATAATTATATATTATAAACACTTTTGATTGAAAACTATTATTTACATGAATTATCCCGATCAACAGACTAGTATATATATATATATATATATATATATATATATATATATATATATATAACAAAATATAAAGCATATAAAAATAAAATATTATATTGCATAAAATTCAATATTTCGTACAATTTTTTTACAGCAGTATAGAAAACACTTCTCTCCATAATTGTTATTTTTACACTGCAAGGCAGAAACATTTGTCCATTTTTTAGGCATAAACCAACACGACAGCACCGCACACAAATAAGAAGTGAAATGACTTAAATTTACATGCTTGACCTTTGTAATAACCTGTATCCGAATATAATCAACAATTGAGTACCAAGGGTCACACGGACAAGGATATCACTTATCTTACTTTTTTTTTTTTAATTGACAATTACACATAAATAAAATAAATTTACTAATTTCATGTTTTTTTTTTTTTTATTTCACTTAATATTTACATGACATTGTACCAGCCAGTGTTTAAAATAACCCTGTCGGCTGCTACGTTTTACATAAAGGTCTTCAAAATCTTGTTACTAAAGGTACATATTGCAAACAAAAAACAAATATTTTCATGTTATTAATACATAATTATACATAGTTTAGTTCAACTAACATATAAATTATACAAAACAATTGTATTATTTTATAATATTTAAGTAACGTAATGAAGATATAAAGATAAAGAAAGAAAGAAAGATAAAATCAGTTAATTGAAAGCAAAATTATAAGTTTAATTTATTTTATTTTTCAAAAGAAATTTTAAAAATAAATACATTCAATACAATTAGTGTACATCAATTGTATTAAATAGATAGAAAAATTGAATATAAATTTATACAATTTAATACATATATATAGACACGTTTATTATAATACAGTAAGAAGCCATTCTTTTGTTTGTTTTTTTATTGTACGATTACATTCCAAATCTTTTAGTGCAGATGGCATTTCATTCCATATGCGTGGTATTAAAAATTGCCATGTTCGATCCTTAAATCTATTTATACTTTTTGGTGTAATAAGAGGATCTGAAACATATAAACGAGTATTATGTGAGTGAATCCGTGGTAATTTAAACGATTCCTCAAAATATTTTTCAAATATTAACGAATGTTTAGCTTGAGAATTTACAGGAAGTATTTTCCAGTATTTATAAACATTATCATTTTCTTTAAATTTTTCACCAAATTTCATTCGTTTCAGTATCCTTTTTTGCATTTTTATTGATTGAGTCATTGCTCCAGATTCAATAATAGCATATATAATGAAAGGGTGAGCAAGAGCAAAATATAAATTTCTAATTGTTTTTTCTTGTACAATGACTTTTAGCTTATAAATTTGTGAGAAAAATGATCTTAATTTTTTAACAATTTTTAAAATATGTTTATCCCATTCAAAGTTCTGGTCAATTACCACCCCCAAATAAATATGTTCTGCTACTTGCTCAATTACATTACATGTACAATTTTGCCGAAATGAATGTAAACATGAATTTGAATGAATAGTTACATTAATTAATTCATCTTTTCTTAAATATTTATTAAAAATGTGCATTACTTTTGTCTTTTTGGTGTTTATAGTTAATCCATAATCGTGAGCCCAGTATGAGAGATGATCAATATTATTTTGTAAAATATTTATAGCTTCTTCAAATTTTTTATTTGTAACTAAGATAAGTAAGTCATCCGCAAACATAAAAATCTTACAATTTTTAAGTACTGAAAACAAGCTATTAACATAAACATTGAATAATATTGTTGAGAGCGTTCCCCCTTGAGGTGTCCCCAGTTTTATTTCCCACTCGTCCCCTTTTACATTATTGATTTCAACAGTCATTTTTCTATTATACAATAATCTTTAATTAAATGTCAAATTCATAATGAATCACGTCATTTCATTTTACAAATTGAAGGAAATTTAATCTAATTTAATGTGTAATGTAACTCATTAAAAATAATAATTATAGAAAGAAGTGTTTTCTATACTGCTGTAAAAAAACTGTACGAAATATTGAATTTTATGCAATATAATATTTTATTTTTATATGCTTTATATTTTGTATGCTTTTCTGAAAGGTAAGTGCTCTTTTCTTATTCAAAATACGTCCCTATTTTTTTGTTCTTCCATTCTTACGTTTCAAGTAATTAATTAATTAATTAGCATATTACGAAAGTATTACGTTGTTAATTTATTAATGTTCACCGCGAATCGCGATACTCATCGGGCCTATTTCAAATTTCAATGAGTTTTACTTTCTCGCCATTAATTTCGCGTCATGGAAATCATTAAAAAACATCTTAATTTTGTTCCGAACGCGTTGGACGTTTTCCACATTGTTCGCAACGCGTTGGGATCATTCTCGTTTGCTCCGAACGCGTTAGGATCAAATAATTTTGATCCCAACGCGTTGTGAATTTTGCAAGAACGAGATATTATGTGCTGTCTTGTTTCAAACGCGTGTGCGCCAAGAAATGCGTGCATGCGCAGAGAGAGGAGGAGATAATTCCATTCCTGTGATGAATGTCTCGTGATTACTTCCTGGTTTGGTATTTAAGCGCGAAACATTAAAAGCAACAATTGGCGGGCAAAAGTAAATTCAAACTTTTCTTTAACCCCAGGACAAACTTCCTTATTAAATTCATTCACATGTGAGCTTAAAAAGTAAATAAGTAACTGCCATTATGATTTTTTACCTTATTTCATTGATTTCATTCGTAAATCTACAGTAATATGGGACCACAAAAACATCGCGTCAAGACCTCGAGACGGTTGGTGCAGAGCGTACTTGAGTAGGAGGCCACAACCCAGCCGGCGCGATCGTCATCTGTCGAGACATTAGCCGTCCGGAATTTAAAAAAATAACATGCAATGTAATCGGGAGGAAATATTTTTTTTTAAATATTTACTTGATATTAATGAAGGTGTCTTGTAGTGCGATAATACTTCAATGTAGTCTCCCGTTTGCTAATTATTTTATTTAGTTCATATATATCATACTTCTTGAGAAATAAGACGGTAAAGTTAGGGCGGGAACTTGGTTCTATCTTCCAAGCTTTAGTAATGTATCATGACGTCACGAAATATTGAAAATACAAAAGTACTTGAATCAACTTTCATACATTATTTTCGATGTAGTAAATAACTTTACTTGATATATACAAAGTATAGAAAATGCAATTAAGTAAAGTGAAAGTCACTCGCTATGAAGAAAGGCTTTCAATGTTCATATGACGTCATCGCCAGTAAACTGACTTTTATTACTTCGCGCATGCCGGCGCATGCGCAGATGTAACAGAAGTAGCAGAAGTCGGGTTCATAAAAGTTTAATTTAAGTGTATTAATATTGTTTTTGCGTGAAAAAAAAGGTTGTCCAGTAAGATTAAACTATATATATTAGAGTTAAACTTGTTTCATTTTGAAAACTCTAGCATACAGCGTAATTGTCGTAAACCACGACCAAAGTGAAGTCCTCTCCCATTTGATTACACGCAAACCTGCTGCTCAGTAGGACGGCTATTGAAAAGTGGGCGCGGTCGTGCTGTGGCCTCCTACTCAAGTTCACTCTGGTTGGTGCCAGCTGACGCTGGCCGCCAGAGGCGCTGCGAGCAGCGCGTTACATTTTAAACTCTACTTTTCAGCAAATATGTTCGACTTTAAACCCGATTTACTAATTTTTTTTCGTGGGAACACCAAAAAATGATGTGTTAAAAAGTTTCATTGAGATTCGAAGTGCTTATTTCCATGTTTTATTTAAGCGATTACGAATCGCGTCATTGAGTAAATAAATACTTTATCTCAAGACACATGGAATTTTCGTGTTGCTGCCATTGCTACCATGTAAAAATAAAGGATTTAAAGATTCAATTTTCTAAATATTTTTCATGGGTCGGCGGGGATCAACATTTCACTTCACAAAATCGAAGAATTCATAAAATGAAAGCTCACGAAATTGAAAGTTTACTGCTCTTGTATTTCTATTTTTTGGCGTTTAATTTAATTCTGCAGATTTCTGACAGCAAAAGTATATTCTACGCTAACACAAAACAGATACTCACGTAGTCTGTTGATAAACTCCTGCTTGTTGATGAAGTAGTCCGTGTTGTTGTTGACAAACTGCAGGGAGAGATTCTGTAGAGAGTTGACGACCTTCGGCTCAAATTGTCGAGTCTTGAGGTCGGCCAGCTCCTCCCTGAACCTGAGGTCTTCCTCTACCTCCCTCAGAGTTCTCCCTTCCTCTCCCTCTTCCGCACTGTCTTCCTCTTCCTCACTCTCTCCCTCTTCCTGGTCTCGGGCCTCTCCCCCCTCCACATCCTCAAGGTCCTCTCCTGTGTTCTCAACGTGTCTTTCCTCCTCTCCCTGAGACGGGACTCCCTCTAGACTGACACTCCTGCAACATCAACAAATGTTGGGCTTTCCACGTTATCCATGGAAGGAATTATCATAGAAGGTTCAGTAGCCAGTCCACTGAAACCAGCTCGTCGTCAGAAGTCTATTGAACTGGTTACTGAACCTTCTATGATGACTCTTTCTTTGTTTTCCATGGAAGGAATTGACATAGAAGGTTCAGTAGCCAGTCCAATGGAACCAGCTCGTCATCAGGAGTCTACTGATTTGGCTACTGAACCTTCTATGATGACTCTTTCTTTGTTTTCCATGGAAGGAATTGACATAGAAGGTTCAGTAGCCAGTCCAATGGAACCAGCTCGTCGTCAGGAGTCTACTGAACTGGTTAATGAACCTTCTATGATGACTCTTTCTTTGTTTTCCATGGAAGGAATTGACATAGAAGGTTCAGTAGCCAGTCCAATGGAACCAGCTCGTCATCAGGAGTCTACTGATTTGGCTACTGAACCTTCTATGATGACTCTTTCTTTGTTTTCCATGGAAGGAATTGACATAGAAGGTTCAGTAGCCAGTCCAATGGAACCAGCTCGTCATCAGGAGTCTACTGATTTGGCTACTGAACCTTCTATGAAGACTCTTTCTTTGTTTTCCATGGAAGGAATTGACATAGAAGGTTCAGTAGCCAGTCCAATGGAACCAGCTTGTCGTCAGGAGTCTATTGAACTGGTTACTGAACCTTCTGTGATGACTCTGTCTTTGTTTTCCATGGAAGGAATTGTCATAGAAGGTTCAGTAGCCAGTCCAATGGAACCAGCTCGTCATCAGGAGTCTACTGATTTGGCTACTAAACCTTCTATGATGACTCTTTCTTTGTTATTTAATGAAGGAATTGTCATAGAAGGTTTAGTAGCCAGTCCAATGGAACCAGCTCGTCGTCAGGAGTCTATTGAACTGGCTACTGAACCTTCTGTGATGACTCTGTCTTTGTTTTCCATGGAAGGAATTGTCATAGAAGGTTTAGTAGCCAGTCCAATGGAACCAGCTCGTCGTCAGAAGTCTATTGAACTGGCTACTGAACCTTCTATGATGACTCATTGGTCACTATTGTCACAACGTCCCCTCACACAATCTCACCTTATTTCAATGTGTGACTCTCCTCCACTGCAATGTCCTCCTCATGTGGTCGCTTCATCACCTCACTGTCCAACGAAACAACGTCAGTATATAGGTATGCATACCATGTATAATGTTCCTAACACCCTGCTCGGTGGATGCATATATGCATACACCTTTCCCCGTTTTTTTACACCAGCAGAGGGTGGGGTATAGGGAGTGCAGTGCAAACGACGTCACAGTTTTTGTTCGTCAACTTGCTCCTATAGTAGAATGAGCAGGGTTTATAATACGAACAGACCTAATATGGATGAAGGCAATGCCCACTAAACAGTGGGCATTGGATGGATCGCGAGGCATCATGTCGGCTACGTATAGTGAGTTGACTATAATGCCGGCCAAGAGCCCGTGAGAAGAAAACATCTTTTTACACATAAATTAAAAATCCTACAACTTACCTTCAATACAGTAGATGTAAGGAGGTATTATTTCTGTAAATCAAATCTTATTTTCATTCTAAAGTACAGTTAAATTGTTAAATACGGTAACTTCATAAATAATGAAGAGTAGACACGCACTTTTACCGCCAAGTTCCGCCAACGCTTTAAACAGCTGATTTCAAAATTTCCCCGCGAAAGTCTTATGAAGGACTTTTGAAAACTGCATAAATACACCAAATTTTCAATATTTTTAATGTAATTAATCACAAAACAAGTTACTATTATTATAATTTGAAATTTTAAGGATTTCATATTAAAATTACAATGAAAATCACGACGTATAGTAAAATATTTCTTTTTGACGCCTGAAAATTAGACGACCCGTTGTACATCAACGTAAGAAGAGTTGCATATTTTTCAGGCGTTTTAATTTTGCTCTGTTATTTTTCTATATAAATAATGATATTTTTTAACAAATATTACACTAGAATTTTTCTTAAATACTTATTTATATCAAAAATTTCATATATTATAAATTTTATTAAACAAAATAAATTAAGCATATAAGACAATACATACATGTACTGCATTGTGTGTAATTAATTATAGGCCTGTTCGTAAACCCTGCTCCGTGTACACTTTCTGCACCCAATCCCCAATCGACCTTATATCGTTATACATAAGGGTGATTGGGTGCAGAAAGTGTACACCGAGCAGGGTTTACGAACAGGCCTTATATAAACCTCCAAATATTTCAGATTTGAGAACAGTATTTATATTTTTAAATATTTTATATTTTAATAATATTTTTCTATTATATTATTATAATATATAATGTCTTATTAATTAAAGGCCTTATGAACCTTTTCAACGTATATTAAGTACACGGTTAGCTTATAGCTTCAGTTTGAAGTATCCTTAGTCTCTATTTGATGTAATTAAATAGTATTAACATAAGGATGATTAAATAAAAACTCACGGATTCTTGAGTTTCAATTCGAAGCTGTTTATTCCATTTTTCAATACAAAATTCTCACTGTTGCGCTCTCTAACAGTCAAAACTCGAACTATATTTTTATTTAAATTCTGTAAGCTAGCGCCATCTAGCATCAAGACTATAAACTAAAAACAGCTGAAATAAGCATTAATAATGATACAGTATTACAACTTTATTAATAACATCATTTCATTTCTCTCTCTCTTTAAAATTAAATACCTAACAATAAATGACACAATAGTTTTAAATCTCCAGTTAGGTAACATCATTTTGAACTACAACATTTTAATCTTACAATGCCAATTTGAATTTTTTTTTAGTTTGTCAAACATGAATTTTCTTACAGCTAAAAACACACAGTATGCATATACAACATAGTGACAATATGCATACTACTACAAGTCTAACACATCAGGTTTTTTCCTTACCCTATTGGAGGCTCTGAGTGATAAGCCTTGACTGGTGCCAGGGCCAGGGTCTGGTCCCTTGACCTCAGGACCTGCTGGGTCCTTTACAACTGGTTCAGACAGTGTTTTCTCCATAATAACATCACTGTTCTGGGTGGTGCCTACCTTAACATGTTTCATATGGTCAATATGAGTTTTCTTGACCACCCCATTACACTTTACATTGTACACAAAAGGGCTCAACTGATCAACTACCTCTGCCTCCTTCCATGACTGTATTTTATCTCCAATGGTTTTGGTGAGAACTTTATCACCAGCACTAAATTTACATTTAGGAGGTTTTACTATCTCACTTTCCTTTTTGTTTAGAACAGCTGTTAGGGGGTTCAAGTTGGACAGGAGGGTTCTGATTTTGTTTCTAAAAATAAAATCAGCTGGAGCTTTGTTGGTGCTTGTATTGGGGGTAGTTCTGTATGATAAATGAAAATTATCAAGGGTAGTTTGCATATCAAAATCATAATTTTTCTCCTTGCTTTCAACAATAGATTTTTTGATAAATGATTTTACAATATGGACAGCTTTTTCAGCAGCACCATTGCTTTGACTGTGATAAGGTGGGCTTGTTTTGTGTTCAATACCATTATTTTCACAGAATGATTTGAACTCAGATGATGTGAATGGGGGTCCATTATCAGATACTATTTGACAGGCTAGTCCCAAGAATGAAAATATTTTTTGTAACACAGCTATGGTGGAGTTTGCATCTGTTTTTTTCATGATTACAACTTCCATCCATTTGGAGTGTGAATCTATGAGTACAAACAAAGTAGTGTCATGTATTTTACAAAAATCAATGTGAACTCTTTCCCACACTCTGCTGGCTGCAGGCCAGGGAGCAAGGTTTGGTTGTTTTGCTGGCAATACTTTTTGACATACTGTACAAGAACTAATAAACTGTTCTATATCTAAGTCAATATTAGGCCACCAAAGTAGTGATCTAACCAGCATTTTTGTTTTTGTGATACCACAGTGATTTTTGTGTATCAGTTGCAACACTCTTTCTTGCAAGGACTTGGGTATAACAACTCTGTTACCCCACAACAAACACTCTTGTTCCAAGGACAAGTCAAATCTGTGCTTGAAATAAGGTTGGAGACCTTCATCAGTGGTGAAGTTAGGCCAACCATGGGCAGTAAGAGTTATTGCTTTTGCCAGGCTTGAATCTTTCTTTGATTCTAAGGCTATTTTGTCCAGGGATAGAGGTAAGTTGGGTTCTATATTTACAGCAAAAAAGTTTACTTGTCCCTTTGAAACAACTGGTAATGGCAGTCTAGACAAAGTGTCAGCTGGTATATTATTTGCACTTTTAATATACTTTATCTTATACTGGTAATTGGCTAAAGTGGCTGCAAATCTCTGCATTCTAGCTCTAGCTGTGGCTGGTAAAAACTTATCTTCTCCAAATATATTAGTAAGTGGGTGATGATCTGTAAGCAAGATAAATTTTCTCCCCCATATGAATTTGTGAAATTTATCTACAGCATATTTCAATGACAATGCTTCCTTGTGTATTTGAGAATAATTTTGCTCAGTTTCAGTGAGTGTTCTAGAAGCAAAGAATATTGGTCTTTGAGTACCATTATCATCTATATGTGCAAGAATAGCTCCTATGCCTACTGGGCTTGCATCACTTGAGACAACAATATCCTTGTATGAGCCATATGGTACTAACATTGGGGCATTCAGAAAAGCTTGTTTACACCTTTCATAAGACTTTTGTTCTGTATCTGTCCATTTAAAATTACATTCATTTAACTGATATAATGGTTTAGCCAGTGTAGCCAAATTTTCTATGTACTCATGGTAATAATTTAGCAAACCAATAAATTTTTGAACTTCAGAGAGACAAGTTGGGGCAGGAGCATCTTGGATGGCTTGGAACTTTTCAGGAAGGGGATGAGTACCTTCAGCACTAACCTTGTGACCAACATAATGCACTGAGGGTTGAACAAACTGGCATTTTTTAACATTTACTCTTACACCATGTTTGTGCAGCCTCTTGAACACTGCATGAAGTCTCTCCTTGGCCTCTACTTTGGTCCTCCCTGCCACAAGTATATCATCAATGTAGCAGTTAGTTCCATCCAGGCCTCTCAACATCTTGTCCATGATCTCTTGGAAAATTGTGGGTGCACTAGAAATACCATAGATTAGCCTAGTATACTTAAACAGTCCCAAATGAGTGTTAATGGTTAAATATTTTTGATCATCAGGGTGTACTTTTACTTGCAGGTAAGCTTTACTCAAATCTATTACAGAAAAATATTTACAATTCACCCATGTTGTGCTCATGTCTTTAAAATTGGGCAATGGATAATGTTCAGTTTCAATATGTGGGTTTATAGTAATTTTAAAATTTCCTACAAGTCTGACTGCTTTTGGGTCACCTTTTTTGTGAATTGGCAGTACATTTGTGGCCCATTTAGCTATTGTAACTGGCAGTAGAATATTTTGATCAACTTTACTTTTAATTTCTGCTTCCACTGCTGGCTTTATTGCATAAGGGACATCAATAGCTTTACAATAAACAGGTTGAGCTTTTGGGTCTACATGAATTCTGGCTTCTACTCCTTTAATTTCCCCCACACCTTCAGCAAATACATCAGAGTACTTTTCTTTCAGTATTTGGACCATTTTATCATGACTATGTTTATTAAATTCAGGGACTTGGTTTATTTTGTGCACTACTTTAAATTCTGACCAGTCAATTTTTATTTTACTTAACCAGTCTCTCCCTAAGAGTGGTTTTTGCTTTGTATTTGTGTCAATGACAACTATAGGTAACTGTAAGGAGTGTTGGTCTTTATATTTTACATTTACTTGAGCCTGACCAACAATTTTCAAATTATCTCCTCCATAAGTGGACAAAGACACACTACTTTTGTCTAACTTTGTATTAGGGAACTTTCTTTCAAATTTAGAAAGGGGAAATACAGTAACATCAGCACAAGTATCAATGAGCATAGACACTTTCTTATCATTGATATCTACCTTAACTTTATAAGGGTTTTTTCCACCTTTCTTTACAGAACCTATCAGATTACATGACAATTCATCAGAACTTGAGCTACTGTCAGAACCTGAACTACTTGAGACAGATTTCTTACAAGTACAGTGAATTTTTTTTTTCTCTCTTCTGTCTTTCTTGTGCAATTTACATTTACTGTACTTACTGTGTTTATCTGACTTACTGTTCCTATACATACCATTTTGTTTGCACATCCTAGCTAGGTGTCCTACTGAGTGACACTGGTTGCACTTGTATTTCTGAGCTCCACAGCTGTCTGGGGAGTGATCTGTATACCCACATCTCCAGCATGGAGTCTCCTCCTTCCTTGGTCTTGGTACCCAGTTCCTAGCTTGAAGGGCATGGACATCTCCTTCACTACCATCCTCTTCTTTTGGTCCAGTTTTCTTCTCTTCTTCTTCTTGAGACTTCTGCTTGGCTGCTTTAGGTCCATCACTGATTTTGAAAGCTGCCTCCATGGCTTTAGCTTTCTTAACAGCCTCACCAAAGTCCAAGTTTTCTTGAATTAAAAATGTTTGGATCCTCTTGTCACGCACATTTCTATTGAATGAGTCAGCCAATGTTGTTTTTAATGCATCAGTAGAAAGGTCACATTTTATAGACAAGTGCTGCAATGCTGCAGCAAAATCTGCAATACTTTCACCTTCTTTTTGTTCTCTAGAAGTTAAATGAAATCTTTCTACTGATTGTATAACAACAGAGTCATAATGTTCTTTCAACAGCTTTTTACAGCCTGAATAGCTTAAGTCCATTGGACTTCCAGGCACTGCCTTATCTATCAACACTTGCACTGCTGATCTACCTATCAATGCAATCAAGGTCGCTGATTTCAAATCTTCACTTGTCTTATTTACCTTAAACATACACTCTAGTCTGAGGAAGTATGCACTAAGGGTTTCTCTTTCTGGGTCAAATTCACCAATAGAAGGCACAGATTTCTCATTTTTGGGAGGCATGGTCGTCAAAGTTCAAAAACTCAGTCTGAGCACATGTGGCCACTGCACACTGTCTGTGAGGGTCACTTTTCAGTTCACTTTTCTCACTTCTCTTCACGCATGGAACAAAACTACATCCATCGTCGCCAGATGAAGTATCCTTAGTCTCTATTTGATGTAATTAAATAGTATTAACATAAGGATGATTAAATAAAAACTCACGGATTCTTGAGTTTCAATTCGAAGCTGTTTATTCCATTTTTCAATACAAAATTCTCACTGTTGCGCTCTCTAACAGTCAAAACTCGAACTATATTTTTATTTAAATTCTGTAAGCTAGCGCCATCTAGCATCAAGACTATAAACTAAAAACAGCTGAAATAAGCATTAATAATGATACAGTATTACAACTTTATTAATAACATCATTTCACAGTTCAGCTGCAAAAATTTTTTTGTTTCAGTAGCACAAATATATCAGAGATAATAGCCGATGAATAGAAACCTGTGACGTCACTCACGCACATTCAGCGGCGACAATATAGGGAAATCCCTGCAAAAGATAGGTTCACGCTCCCGCCGCAACCACGGCCACAATATATTTTATTTCTGAAATTTTGAAACTTTACCAGGGCAGTCTCTTGATAGTATTTGTCAAATAGCCTGAAAGAATTTTTTTGGTGGCATGCATGCCATGTGTACAGACTGAGTTATTGCGGTAGCTAGATAAGCCAAAAATTTAACATTGTTTTCCTAGCTATATATATACAAGATTTTTGCTCCTCTTAAATCTACGTACCGCAATAACTCAGTTTGTATGAATGTCATCAAAAAAAATCTTTCAGGCTATTTGACAAATACTATCAAGATTATACCCTGGTAAAGTTTCAAAATTCCAGAAGTCAAATTGTGGCCGTGGTTGCGGCGGGAGTGAACCTATCTTTTGCAGGGATTTCCCTATATTGTCACCGCTGAATGAGCGTGCGTGACGTCACAGGTTCCTTTTCATCGGCTATTTTATCTCTGATATTTTTGTGCTGCTGAAACAAAAAAATTTATGCAGCCGAATCATATACTGAAGCAAAGCTTACCGTGTACTTATAATATTGTGCAAAGGTTCATAAAAGGCCTTTAATTAAATTTTAAAATTTAAAGAAAAAAATACATTTTCGCAAAGCCTGTCGATTGATTAATAAATTTTTCGCCTCTGATGGCAGGGTCCCCCCCCCCCCCCCCTCCTTCCTCCCCGGTCACCCCGAAGGGCCGAAGCTAAAAAAGTCACATGGGGTACGTACGTCCGTAAAATATACCTTTTTTTGGTATATTTTTTAAAGAATATCCCCCACACCAAAGTTTCGAAAAAGTTACCAAATTGTTCAAAAGATGGCGTACGTGTATAGAAAAATTATATATTTTTTTTATAATCAAACCAGCTGTTTACATTGTTGTTTTTTCGGAGTCGTGAAATTATTGTAAAATTGTTAAAAAATGATTGATATTCTGGTAAAGTAGCAACAAATGTCAGTTATTTACAATCTTTAAATTTTCAAGAACTATTCCAAGATGAGTAACTCGGAAGTAGACTTTCATATTCGTCATAATTACACCTGGACCAAACTCCCAGCAAATGTCAAGCAGGTAAAATTACTATTTTTTTTTTTTTTTTTTTTTTTTTACAAGGATACACCCCTAAGAGCTTACAGCTCGCGGCGGGGTACTGGGTAGGGATAAGGTAGGGAACGGATAGTGGCCACGGCCTGCATGCTTACGCGTCCCAGCATTTGCTGAGGTGAGACTGAGGGAACCGTGGAAAACCTCAGTCAGGACGGACACCTCTACTTTTTCTCAATGGACCAAAGCGATGTCCAAAGCCTGGGGAACCACACACAAGTGCATCACTGCACTGGGTGGAAAGCGAGACGAATTTACCCCAGGGAGGGAGCAGCGTATTTTTTACTTGAAACGGTCACCCATCCAAGTACTAACCACACTCTACGTAGCCTGACTTCGGTGATCTAACGAGAACCGGTCAATGCACTGTGCCACGCTCAACCTCATAATAATACTGTATGCATACAGTAGAATGTACACTAATTATGTCAATTATGCTATAGTGTGGAATACCCCATTTGTCCTTTGTTGCAATGTAACATACTGTGTAAAGGTGCTTTAACATATTCAAAAATCGCTACGGAAACACGCCGTAGCAAATGTTGTTGATAACGCCGTAGAGATCGTGATATGCTGCTGCGGCATTCTACGGCACGCCGTAGCAAAATCAAGATGAGTTTGATTTTGCTACGGCATTCACATGATTTTCCGCCGCAGCTGCCGCAGACGAACGAGATATGTGAAAGGCTTACGGCATTGCTACGGAACTCCGTAGCGATTTTCGAATATGTGATAGCACGTACCTTTATAACACTTAATTAGCTAGAACAAATTTAAATTCTTGAATGCTGCATGATGGTAATGATGGTTTGCGTACATTGCACTGGAGGCCAAGCTAAAGTTAAACGTCTCATCAATCCTCTGAGTTCCGTCAGCCAATGAAATAGCGTAAAATCAAGCAACGTTGCCAAGTAGTGTACAGTAGCTCCAGATGTGCCACCAAAATGACAATGTCGTATCTTTGTCATTGGCTCATACCATCCATTAGATGCGATCTTAAAGGAACAGGGGACCATAAAAATAAGTATTATTTATTTAAAAGTTACCCACTAACTGGGTATGAATGCATGCCGCATGGTGACGAGTGCCTCAGGGTAAACGCCCAACGAGTAACTAAAGTGTGGATTGCTGACTCTTTTCAATGGAACTCACTCCCCCCTCCTCCCGCCCAGCCATACTCAATGCGATGTTGCCTGTGCAATTGCCCTGCGGCTGTCTGTATTTAGTATTTAATTTTTATAAATTCGGGGGATGGTTCGAAAACAAAAATTTACACATTTCTCGCATTAACATATCTTACATAAACTTGTCTTGTCATGCATTGTCCCATGTCCCTTTAAGCCCCCAGTGTACATTTGCGGGGAGAAGTCGGGTCTAAGCTCTGCCTTTTATTGAATTTTGTCTTTACGAAATGATGCACTGGCCAATCTGCAAGCAGGCGATATCAGGCAACAAAGATAAAAGTAAAATTTAAGTACCTCCCTGCTTCTGTTAAGGTTGAAAAATTATGTCTAAAAAAAAAAAAAAAAAACTGTTTCAGAGCCTTGGCAACTCTCAGAAGGAATATGAGAAAGCCATCGTCAGCTTCAGCATCAAGAACCAACTGCGATACCGAGGAAATTTGGGTGAGATGTTTTTGTTGTGTATGTTTGGCTTCGTCCAATGAAGCCATTGGTACAAACTGTACACCAATCACTGTAGACGATAGAGACTCAAGGAAAACAAATGAAATGTGTGGCGCAGTGTAGAAATTAAACTGTTTGTTAAAACACTTGGAATTATGATGTACAGTAACATCTCTTTAAATTTATGCTGTACTGGCAAAGTGTTCTGCTCGTTGTTTGTTAAAACAGATACTGTAGCTGAGTCACTTTCCATAATTCATGTTTTCAATTTTTACAAGATGTCTTTCCTTTTCCTTAATTAAAATAAAACAAACGATTTTTTTAATAACTAATTTTGAATACTTTTTTTTTTTTTTTTTTAATTAACTAATTTTGACGTATGTCCGCAGTCAGAATGGTTCACCCGGTGGAACGACGTTATTACGAGGAAGTGCTAGCCTACAGTCGCGCCAAGCTGCTGCTGTACCCGTACCACCTGAGCGATGTGATGGTCCAGGGTCTCAGGGTCACGCCCTTCCAGTACTACCTTTGTATCTTGGAGGCCATCATGGAGGCAGAGAGGAGCTATGACTCCCTGCCGAACTTCACAGCGGCAGATTGTGAGTTTGACGTCTTTGGCAGACTTAACTATTGACTGCTGGTAAACAGAAAATATTTTTACACCTAAAGATTATGGACATATTAGGCCTGTTCGTTAACCCTGCTCGGTGTACACTTTTACACCGTTTTCTTACACCAGCGCAGATGGTGGTGTAGGGAATGCAATGCAAATGACGTCACGATTTTTGTTCGTAAACTTGCTCAGAGTACACCGAGCAGGGTTTACGAACAGGCCTAATGACTACAGTATTAACTTAAATAAAAACGGAGTAAAGGTCCCGTAAAAAATAATTAGTATTGTAGGTATAGGAAAAACTTGATATAAGGTATACTCGATATAAGGTAAACCCAATTTCCTGGGTCCCTTGACTTTCCGTAATAACAAGTTTTTACTGTATCTCCTGTATCTTTGATGCAATCTGGCCAACAAAAGACAAAGATTGACTCTGTGATGTCATCTTCACATCACAGAGTCAAATTCCAATTTCTGTCTCAATGAAAATTGAGATAGATAATTAGCACACGTGAAAATTGATAATTTCAAGTTCAAGAAAAATGGTTGGTTGGTTACCAATGGCGGAACTTGTTTTTCAACATTGTTCACAGTGCTCTCTGGGGCTCCTAATACCCAGTCTGCACGCCAGACAGTTAAGTACCGTTTCTAAGTGGGGCACGTATATTGTTTGCACAACATTCCGCGGTCTTAATCACCCTAATGGAGTATAGACAGCCATAAGCTGCCTTCCTCATACCAACTCCTTCATCTAGTAGCCAGTCACACCCATCCCAAGTCGCGAAAAGTCAAGAAAAATAATAAAAATATTTTTGCAGTACGGTATTTGGATGCAAATTTCTTGTTTGTAAAATTTAGTTTGGACATTGATAACTAATATTTCCTGATGAGGAAAATATAAAAGTTTAGATATAACCCGCTTGGATCAGCTGATTTCAAACTCGGTACTAAGCGTCGACCAATCAGAAAGCTCTTTGCACCAGCCAATGAGAAGGCATCCGTGCTAAGCGTTAGTGCAAGCTGGTGTTTCTAGCTTACAATTAGTATGTTGTTGTTATCTGCAGTTATCATAAATCTTGTTTTTGTTGTTTCCTCAGGTCTTCGCCTGCTCGGTATCGGACGTAACGAGTACATAGAGCTGATGAACCAGTCTCGCTCCGGTCGCAAACTGTTCCGCCGCAAGCCTGCTCGCTCGCTGCTGCCACAAAGTCCGTTGTCCGTGCCGATGGAGCCGTGGTGGAGCATCCAGCTGGGCTGTGTCACGGAGGAGGATATCAAGGTCGGTCCCTCAAGTAAAAGAGAAGGGGAAAGAGAACACCGATCAGCTGTTTTTTTTTAGTTTCATTTGATTAACATGTAAACCTTAGCAAATACACAAAAATTCTGATATTTTTTAGTACCTAAATGCCACAGAAAAAATTTCAAAATAATTATTTCAGACTATTTTTTTAAATTATGTAAATTTGTAGTTTGGCCCTCCATGAGAAAGACGTTACATGCTGAAAATTTTAAAAAATCTATGCTGAAAATTAAAAAAATCGATTAAAAAAAATCATCTCGAATAATTTTCTTGAAATTTTTTCCAGCTTTTTAGCTGGAAAACAAAACAAAACAAAACAAAAAAAAAAAAAAAAAATCAGAATTTTTGAATGTCTGTTAAGGTTTACATGTTAATCAAATTTATTTAAAAACAGCTGATCGGTGTTCTCTTTCCCTTAACTCTCCAAATTAATAAGAGGTGGGAAATATACATGGGCATTAATAATGCTGCTGGCTTACCCCGTAAAGTGATATAGCATCATGTTATGAATGTGTCTTTTATTTATTTATGAGCAGAGCTTGTTAATAATTTTTGTAAGGTAAGAAATTTAAACCTAAAAAATAAATGAAAATACAGTACAGTCACAGGGGGGGTAATGGTAAGGCTAAAAACTGGATCCATTAATTGTTAACTGAGGTTTAAACAGGTAGCAATTAATTTTTTAGCACATGTATACACCATTAGAATCGTGGACATGGATGTTTAGAATGCTTTTGGCACATTTACTTGCATGGTGATAAACAAATAAATTAATTGTGATCCATAGAAAACTCAGTTTACCATTTCTCCAGCCCTTACCATTACCCCCCCCCCCCCCATTGACTGTAGTTAATTGTGTCAAAAGTCTATATACGTAGATGAAATCTATATCATTCAATTATCTAATAGTACATTGCTTGAAACTTAAACTTGTTAATTACCACATAACGTGTCCTATATTAACTTCAAAAAAAGTTTATTGTGATATTTTGATTGTAAAAAAGAAGATTAAATAATAAATATTTGAATTGGTCAATTGTCCTATTACAGATGGTATCAACGGAGGAGAAACAGCTGATCGATTTGATCATCGACAAGGGGTGTGGTCAGCGAGCCGGAGATATGGACCTTGCCGTTGTACACAGCCTCTACAAGTAAGTCAACAGAAGGTTTTGATCTGCTGGTGTTTAGAGGCGTGCAATGTGCTTGGGATCACTACAATTATTCACAAAATATAAAGATTGTGTTTTAGTTTCTATTTTATTTTTTTACTATGATAGTTAAGGATTAATCTCAGTTACCCAGATCTCAGGACTGGCGCGCCTGAATGTAATGAAACTTGCACAGTGTATTCTTCTAATGATACAGACTCTCCCTATTTTTTTATTAAGAAAACTTTCTTATAGATTTTTTTTAATTGACTAATTAAGTTTTACGGGTTAATCAAATACGAAATCGGAACTCGGAAACGTACCGCCTGATCTGCATGAATTATACCTTAAAAGATGCGTATTAGTTATGAAAACCACGGTGGAAAATATGATTACAAATCTTCTTATAGATATTTAGAAAAGTGAAGATTTGTGAAATGCTAAGTTTGAAGACAATTTGAAGTTGTGATGATAAGCGTGGCATCACTGTAAGTCATCATAAAATCATCACTTTTGTGACGTCACATGTAGCTGGCATATGACTTATTTAATTTTAGCGGGCAGAAATAACATGCGACGTTGCAATGACGTGACGTGCCTCTAACAGAACTAGTAACGCCATCTATTTCTATATTTTATAACTTTCAAGAAATGTTCGAAAGCCAGAGGTCTCCGCGGGGTTTCTGTTCGAAAACAAGTCAAACAGCATAATTTTAATTGTGTTCTAAATTAGATATCTACGACACTAATGGATAAATCGAAATAAAAAGAGCAGTGTAGTACGTTTTTATGTATACTTATTGCTTGGGAATTTTGTGGGGATTACTTATTGCTGAAATTTTGTCGTAAAATGTTTGACGCTAATATGACTAAAAATATTTCGAGTAGCTGAGATTAATCGTTAAGACACAATGGACAACCTGCATGAAATTTTTTTATTATAGAAATGAATAGAGGGTATCAAATTATGCTACTCTGATTTTTCTGTTTTTTAGACTCGGAACAATTTTTATATACCTATTAAAAGTTATGTAAGTTAAGTTGGCACCCCTGAGTCCTTATTAAAAAAAAAGGATAGGGACTATAGATGCCTCCAGGGGGCGTGACTGCACTTTCAATAATTATTTAAAAATAGTTACGGGCCTTAAAAAAAATCTGAAAAAAATCGGAGTAGCATAATTTGGTATCTTCTATTCATTTTTGCAATAAAAAAATTTTCATGCAGTTTGTCTATTAGTTGAGATTTAATTAGTAATCATTGTTCCAGGAAGGGATTGATCTACCTGGACGTCCCGATAGAGGATTGTGATCACATCGTGGTACCCCCCCTGGAAGGTTTCGTGATGAACCGAGTGCTTGGAGACTACTTTGAGACGCTTCTCTACAAAATCTTCGTGTCCATCGACGAACACACCTCCGTCGCAGAGGTGGGAAAATTTAAATAGTGGCTCCCACCGTCCTATCCAAACCTATGTAAAAAAGAAATGAAATTGCTTTTTTGACATTGACTTTTTAGAGGAAAATAAGATCTTATATACGGCCTTGTCGCGTTAGAATGCACCGGTTCTCGTTAGATCACCGAAGTTAAGCTACGTTGAGCGTGGTTAGTACTTGGAGGGGTGACGCTGTAAAAAGTGACACTGCTGCCATCTACTGGCACGTGCTGTATGTACGGCGGCACAATTGATCACGGTGCTGCCATCTCTCGGAATATTTCCGAAGGAAGTGATCACCCCTGTAAGTTCAAATACTGCAGGCCTCACAGATCTGGTAGTCGAGCTCAGAAGAGTGCAGGAAAGGGTTCTGGGAGCCTGGTAAGTCCCAGCTCGGTCGCAAGATAACTCCTACACACAAGGTTAAATACCTGGCCACACCCGAAAGGGTAAAAATAGCGTCAAGGATATTAACTTTTTTAAGATCTTGATATTAGGGGAGGTGGGTGTAAGACGCCCAATGTTAAAAAAAAAAATCCCCCACATGAAAATTATCAAAAAAATTTAAAATGTTCTACTCTACATACCTTATCAGTAACTAAAATATCAGGCACACAAATTTGAGCTAGTTTTTGAGTTATGAATTTTTAAAGTTGACTATAAACATCATAGTTAGATATTCTTTATTTCTCAAGCCAACATTTTTGCATTTAATCCATTTTACTAGTAAGCCATACAGGGGCGGATCCAGCCCGCGGCTTTGGGGGGGGCGGTGCCCTATCCCACAATGTTAAATTTTAGGGTGGGAGGGGGGCGATGGGTGGGGGGTGGTAATACCTTCAATGTATTTTGGGGCCTTTTGGGGGGGGGGGGCGATCGCCCCCATCGCCCCCCCCTTGGATCCGCGCCTGAAGCCATAACAGGTACAGTAAAAACGTTATTATGCCGTTAAAACTCAATTTTGAGTAAAGGAGATCGTGGTCCCGTCAAAAATAATTAGCATTGTGTGGATAGGAAAATCTTGATATAAGGTAAACCTAATTTCCTGGGTCCCTTGACTTTAGGTAATTAAAGTTTTTAATGAGTTATTTTTGTTGGAACATGTACTGTTGTTGTTACAGCTGGCGTCAGTGCTACAAATTGACTCTGACTCGGTGAAAAGTGCTGTCTCTCTCTACTGTCGTCTCGGCTTTGCTCGCAAGAAGGGCCAAGAAGATGCCGGCAAGCTACACCCCTCCTGGCAGAGTGTTTTGAACTCTCCCAAGTAAGTCGCCAGAAACGTTGTGAGGTCACGGGTAGTTTTTGAGTTTTGGAGTGCAGAAAGAGAACGTTTTAATAAAGGAAAGTTTCTTATCTTTCATAAAAAGATGTTATTCATTATGTTAATTATTATTGATACATAAAATATTTTATTTTTTTACATATTTTGATTGACAATTCTCAGTTGATTTCATTGAAAATTTTCTTTGAATTACTATTGAATACAATTTTGACATTATTTTTCTATTTATATATTTAATATTAATTCAGCATTTGTGAATATTTTAATTAATACTATAGTATTTTATATTATTATGTTGTGTATTTTTTAAAAAGGTTTATTATTATTAGTCTTTCATTAAACACAAAAAGTGTACATACAATATAGTATTATAAATATATATTCATTATAAATTAACACTGTAATAGAACACATAAAACACACATACAAACTATATATAATAGTTACAGAATAATAGAGAATAATAATAAAAGAATATAAAATAAAATAACAGATGATATTAACAGCCTGTTACATCATAATATATCATATATATATAAGCACATATATAAAACAAAATATGACATAGAAAATAAATAGAATGAAAAACTTAATGCTTAATTGCTATTCAAAATATAGACTATATGAAGTCTCCCTTGGCATAATCGCTGATAGGTTTAATTCTAGATTTACAGATATTTAAATGATATTGGCTACAATATTCATTACATAATTTACATACACAGGATTGTTCAGCTTTATGATAACCAGAGGATTTACAGATTAGGTGATGGAAGCCGTGAACAGCTTGGCGAATTAAGACATTTCTAACATTGGATCTATCCAATTGGGGCAGACACCAATGTTTACATGTCATAGCATCAGTGCTGTAAAACTCAGGATTAATATCCTGAGCTTTTTGATTCCTGACAGCTAGAAAATTGGAATATTGATCTGTCATTGGAAGTTTAAACATTTCTTTGATTTCTGTAATAAAATAATTGGAATCTATCAGTTTATAGGCCAGTCTAGTTTCGGTAAATTTTGACAGACACAATAGTCTTTAACAAACATAGCTTTTACTGATTCTAATTTATCAAAGTCGGATACAGATAAATGAGGCCATACGATTTCAATACCATAAGTGGCCACAGGGGCGACTTTTAAATTGAATAGTTTGAGCCCTGTTTTGACGGATAGACCAGACAGACCTGAGATAGTGTACATAACGGTGATAGCATTCTTACATCTTTCTGTTATATGTTTAGAAAAAGAGAGCCATGTCTTTTGAAGTACTATGCCGAGATATTTAAATGAATTTAGGAATTCAATCTTTTGACCGTCACAATAAATTTCATCGTTTTTGCACAGCAGTCCGCCTCTTCTAAACTTTACAACCTTTGTTTTCTCTGTGTTAATTTCTAGACCATTTGTTTTGGCCCAGATAGATAGATTGTTTAGCGCTTTTTGTAGCTTGATTTTGCTCTTTGAAATAATAGCAAGATCATCTGCATATAAATTTAGTAAGACTTGATCATTTTCATTTTCACAGTTTATATCTCTTGTAATCTCGGTTATATCTGCAGTAAAAAGATTGTAAAGGAGAGAGCTGCTTGTAAAAAGGTTTATATAATATACTGTCTATTCTTCTATTATAAAAAAAAAAATAATAATAATAAAAAAAAGAAGATACTGACTATAGTTTTTAATACCTTAGTTATTACATTACTAAATAAATAATAGCAATTTTTTATCAATTACTATCAACATTTCTCTACAGAGTGCATTGCAGCCTGTTAGCACTCCGTTTTCTTTTTCTGTTTTCAACGTCTTTCCACAGTATGCTTGCGTGTTAAATAATTGCAGATTGTAACATCATAAAGTCTTTTCCTCGATATTAAGTTCGTTAGAAGGCTTAATAAAACAAAATTAACAATACATAACTCAAGACCCTCTCCAATAATTCAATGAAACAATTTTACGAAGGTTGTCCATTCCGTTTTTAGGACTGACCGTTGCTCGGAAGAGCTGCGTGCAGAGCCGGAGATGATCCTGAAGCTGAACGCCACGCCGGTCAACGACCCCGGCCTGCCCACCCCCTGCACGGACCTCGCCCCTCCCCTCCCCGGTGAGCCGGTCGCGAGCTTCCTGGAACCAACCACGCAGCCCAAGAGCAAGAGAATTGCTTTCCTGTTTGACTCCACCCTGACTGCCTTCCTGATGATGGGAAACTTGTCTCCGGTAAGAACTAGGTGTAGTAACGTAGCAATGACAATTTTTACAAGCATTGAGTTTATTTGAGTTACATGAAATTCTTTTGTTGCAGCAATAAAGGCACATATTATGCTACTGTACTCTGATTTTTTTTACATTTTTTAAAACCCGTGAATTATTTTTAAAAATGTTATTGAATATGCAGAGGGAGGCATCACTTCTTAGTTAAAAGATAATTTAAAAGATAGCGACTAAAAAGTTTCAAATCTAACTTTGTCTAACTTTTTAGCAATATTTATCTGGTTTTAAAAAAATCTTTAGAAGACTAAATATCGGCCTGGCCACACCCAAATGGTGTCGAGGGTAGTAACTTTTCTTAAAAAATCTGAAAAAATATAGCATAAATTGATACCCTCTATTCATTTCTAAAACTCATGTAAGTTGTATGTTACTCTATGGATTGTCGTCATTTCTCTCTGATCAGGGTCTGAAGAGCCACGCAGTGACGATGTTCGAGGTTGGTAAGCTGGCCGACGAGTCGTTGGCTAGTCTGCTGAGTGAGCTGGAGAGGGTGAGGGCGGGAGCAGAGGGGGAAGGGGAGGCACAAAGGTACTTCGACCACGCCCTGGTACTGAGACACACCGTGAGAGCACTCAGGAACAACCCTGAGCTAGGTGAGTCTGCTGTTGACAGTTGATTGAATTGAATTTATCAACAGTAAAAACTTGTTATTAGGTTAAGGTAGAGATAACGTCAAACAGCTGTTCGACGTAATCCCCTTTGATTAACATGTAAACCTTAGCAAATTGACAAAAATTCTGAATTTTTTTTTAGAGGCAGATATTAGTGCCTAAAAGCCATAGCAAAAGTTTCAAAAACATTTAACGAGCCGATTTTTTTAAATTAATTTTTTAGTTTGGCTCTCCATGGGAAAGCCCTATGCTGAAAATTAAAAAAAAATAATTAAAAAAAATGGGTTCGTTAAATCGTTTTGAAATTTTTTCTATGGCTTTTAGACACTAATATCTGCCTCTCAAAAAAAATTCAGAATTTTTGTCAATTTGCTAAGGTTTACATGTTAATCAAAGGGCATTACGTCGATCAGCTGTTCGGCGTTATCTCTACCTTAAGTCAAGGGACCCAGGAAATTAGATTTATATAAAGTATTACCTTATATCAAGTTTTTCCTATACTATGCTAATTATTTTTTATGGGATCCTTTACTCAAAATTGAGTTTTACCTAACAATAAGTTGTGTAATAGCAAGTTTTTACTGTGTGCCCAAAAAATGTTACTTGGTCATCTTAGATATTTGGTCTCAATCTATATAAGTTTGCTTGTAGTATGTCAATTTCCCACCTAAAATAAAGATAATTAAAACCTCCGATCATTTTTTATCTTTTTCTAAAAAATTAAATTAAAATATTTTTCTTGAATTTTAAGTCTTTCTGACATAAGCAATATATTTATATTTTAGTCAGTAAAATGAATTACATTGACACTAGTTAGAAAAGTGAAGGTCAATAGCTTTTCTTTTATGTAGAAAATACTAATAGAAATATATTATACTAATATAATAGAAAAGGTGAATTTGATAAATACTGTAATCATTTAAATGAATCAGATGAATTTTGATTTTTTTTTTTTATATTATTTTGATAATAAATTACAACAAAAATTTGGTATTAAATAATTAGTGAATAAAATTAATAGTACGTTATCAACATTTGTAATTCACCCTACTGATTAGTGTTCATATAATTCGCCTTGTTCACCTCATCAATAAGTACCAATATAATTCATCCTACTGATCAGCAAAGTCTTCTGCTCGTTGTTAGTAAACAAAGTATTGTTGTGTAATGTCTGTCGCGTGAAGGAAAAACATGAGACGGTTGTTGATTTACATGTTAACTTATGGAAAATGACCGTTAATTTTGAAGTTGAAACGTTTACCTAGCGCCAACAATGCCATTACGTTCTCTGTTCTGGTGGCAAAATTAGGCACTACGTCGTCCCAGGTTTTACAGTGAAAAAGGCTTAATGCAACATACATTATAACAATGGTTTGTTACAACCATTGCGAGTAGAAGACTTTGCTGAACAGTACCAATACAATTTGCCCTAGATATTAGTATGAATCACATTCGTCTTACTCCTACTGACTAGTGCCAATATAATTAATTCACCTTATAGAGGACATAAAGAACCAAGAGATGGCGCTGACGTCTGCAAATTTTGCTCTTTGCATCGAGGATAAGGCAATACCTATAGCATGGCAAGAATCACAAAAATTATCAAATATTTAGGAAAGAAATCACTTACGAAGTTGAAATATATTTTTATATTTGTCCGAAAGTGTTTGACAACTAATTATGGTGTTGTCATTTCTATAAAATTATGCTGTGGCTACTGATAGAGCATTTACATGATTTTACAATGTTAATCGTATACAGCAATCCTCGCCAGACACACGTAGTTCCAGCAGTTACTACTAGGAGGCGCACTAACTTTATGACGCCAATAAGAACCAACATAATTTGTCCTAAATATCATTAGGAATCACATTCACCCTACTGACTAGTGCCAATGTCTTGCAGGTCCCCTGAACTTATCTCTGGACCTGGTGCGTTGTGAGAGCCTACAATCTCTGGACCCGCTCACTTGCGCCAGACTGCTACACAAAAACTACGCCCTGCTGGTCTCTATGGCTCCGCTCTGCAAGGAGATTCGCCCCGTCAGTTCTTGCAGTCCGCCCCACCTCGGGCCTGCGCTGCCTGAGGTCAACTCCGTGTGGTTCAAACTGTTCTTATACCACCTCACCGGAATGGGGCCTCCGTCACTGCTGCTGGTCAGAGGTAAGACGGTCAAGGACGCTCAGAAAATGGCAGACAATGGACAACCTGCATGACATTTTTTTTTTTTTTTTTTTGCTTTAACTGAACCCTATTATAGGGTACTGGCCACAATTAAGTGTTGAATTTAACTTCCCGGCTCTTCGTAGACCCTACTTTTGTGGGTCACTTCCAAACCGGGGCACCCATGGCCTAAGCAATCCATCCCAGCATTTGCCTGGTTGTGACTGAAGAAACCATGGAAACCTCAGTCAGGATGGTCGGCAATTGATGGAGGATGCCATCAATCACCTCCCGGATGCACGAGTGGGTGTTCTTTAGCAACCGCCACTTGTGAAAAGTTTGGTGGTGCATGGTTGGGATCAAACTCAAGACCAATTATTTATTGAAATACAGTAGAGGATACCAAATTATGTTACTATGGATTGTTTACAGATTATTTTTATCGTACTGAAATTATTTTTAAAAATTATTTAATGTTCTGTAAGTTTTGTTGCCTCCACTTGATCCTTAATAAAAAGGATAGCCGTGGCCTAAACGCCTCTAGAGGGCATGACCGCAGTTTCAATAATTGTTTAAAAATAGTTCTTGGACTCAAAAAAATCTGAGTATCATAATTTGGCACCCTCTCTTATGCAATGAAATAATTTCATAGAGGTTGTTCATTTCTGTTGTGTTGCATCATACTGCAGAATTTGACTTAAATTTATTTTTCCAATCAGTTTCCACCAGTTCTGTTTTTAATAAAATATTTAATACATAAAGGTTATAGAATTACATACAGTAGTCTATATAAAAAAAAATCATACAATGAGGAGAGGGTTTAACTTTAAAAATACAGTTTTTAAAATAGTGATGCCTCCATAAAGCTTCTCAAAATACTTTATTGTTTATATTTACAAACCTTCAATTTGTAGGACTTCATTTTATATTTTTCTTTTAGTTTAAGGATTATTGTCAGTGGTCTTAGGAAATGGTGAATGACTACAATTTTTTTAGCTTTGCATAGAGAAAAAACAAATGAAAATTCTCATGCCTTCCTAAATTCAGTGCCATTGTTTTTTTAATTGAGATAAAAGAAACGCATGTTATCAAATGCAAATTTCTATCTCCGGAATGGTACTGAATACTTGATTTAAATTTTAGCTTAAAAAACAACCATTATTTTAAATAGAATTATGATGAAATAAAAATTATATATTACCATTTACTTTTTGAGATACAGGCCTTCAAAGAAATTGCACAACTCGGCAATGCTGCTTTCAGCTCAACTGATTGGGACGGGCGTAGTAAAAAAATATTAAACAATGTTGCCATATCGTCATAAATCATCAAAAATCAACCAGCTGATTTTTGCGGTCATGAGCAGCCATCTTGACCAATGAGTCAAAACAGCAAAAATATATTCACCGCTCATATTAAATGTTTTTCAATATTTTCAAGGATGGTGGATGAATAAAATACACAAGAAAGTGTTTTAAGTTATTCATTTTATTAAATAAACATTTTTTATTGTACTTATCATTGCTCTCCTAATACTGCTTCTTATTGTCACTCATATGTATTGCGTATGAAAAACAGATGGCGGCGTATAAAAAAAAGATGGCGGAACTTCCGGTGACAATAATCGTTAAAGTATTTATTAATTTACAAAGAAAAAAATTTATAAATAAATAAATAAATGTGAAAAGGATGCCTAGAACATCATGTAACAACTAAGCTAACAAGTTTTGATATTTTAATACATAATTCAAAAATTGGAATTTCATAGCTTTGCAATATCTTTATTAATGATGTACAGTTGTGTAAAAAAACTAAAAATACATAATTAATGGGGTAAAATTTCAGTGAAGGCAGGTTCAATTCAGAGGTTCCGATGGCAGGATAGGGAGAGAGATGACAACAACCTGTCCTTTCTTTCTGACAAGTTCCCGTGACGATACTTGTGTTGCAGGCACGAGGGTGCGACAACTACCCCCCTGGTTGTGCGACTGTGAGAGACTCCTGGTGACCGTGTGGGGTCACGACCCGGCAACCCTGCCCGTCTCCTCCATCATGTTCACCCTCAACGAGGCCCTCAGTCACTCACCGGTCCTCGTCCAGGTGGGTTTCCACGTCCCCTCAGTCAAATAAAAAAATATACTTTTTTTATTATTTATTTATTTATTTATTTATTTATTTATTATTTTTTTTAATTTTTTTTTATTTATTTGTTCATTCATTTATTTTTTTAATACTTTTTTTTTTTTTTTTCCTTGGATAAAGTATACTCTTCTAATGCTTTTAATGAGGTCTTGTTTTTGGCTACAAAATTAAAATATCTTGAGAATTTTCAAACTTTAAAAATTGATACAGTATTTAAAATCTTGTAAAAAAAATGTGTTTGAAATGGCACATAATTATTATTAACAGCCTAAGTTTTGTATTAAACTTATTTTTGTAAATTAATCTCCTGTTTCTTGATAGACGTTCGGCATGAACCGTGGAGCGGAGACCGTGTTGGTACCTTTCCCGTTCACCAGCAACAGCAAACAAGGTGCGTGTTTACCAAAGGTGGAAACTTTTGACTATGTGTCCTTTTTTAATAATTCAATAAACAAGCACTGTCTATTCTCTGATACTTATAAATTTTTACATGCGTCTTGTTGAAATCAATCTGTTGTATTCATCTGTAGAATTGTGGATGTGTCTAAATTAAAATTAATTGGTTGATTAAAAATGAAACAATATGAATACATAATGAAAAAAAAAATGAAAAAAAAATTGAGAGTATTATTGCTTGCAATGGTGAAGTAAAAACAGATTATAAAAATTATAGATTAATTTTTACTTTAAAAGTTTAAAAACATATAGAAAATTATAAAATGTATTAAAATATAATACATATTAAACAAAAAAAATGCAGAAATACTGTAAAGGGTGCAAAGTTACATGCTACTCTTTTTTTTTTTTTCTTTTTTTTTTTTTTTTCTTTAGATTTTTTAAAGCCTGGGAATGAATTTTAAATTATTATTGAAAGTGCAGAGAAGCATACTTCTTAAAAGGATAAGGATAGGACCTAAAAGTAATGTGGGTTCAAACCTGACCTTGGCAAAACTTTTTTGCAATACTTCCTGGTCTCAGAAATATATAAAAAAAATCAGAGTGGCATAACTTTGCAGTCTCTGCGCCCTCCATTCATTCCTGCAATAAAAAATTTCATGTAGGTTGTCCATTGATAAAAATTGATTGATTGATTGATTGATTGATTGATTGATTGATTGATTGATTGATTTATTGATTGACTGCAGGCTGGCACTCGCACGCTGCAGTCCAGTCCGTTGCGTCCCACGTTGACCTTGATCACAACTGCGGCTATGTCACGCTGGCCAGGCTCGGCCAATCAGAGGTCAGCGTTGACGTCTCCGAGACCAACAGCTTTGTCTCTCTGGAGAACAGTCCACGTTCAAGCTGCGAGCCGCCACACAACGGTAAGACAATCGACAGGTGGCTCTGTTTGTTTTTAACAATGTTAATCTCTAGCATTGTGAGAAACAAGATTTATGTGAAAAAAAAAAAAACTTGTGTTAGTTTGAAATATTTGTTAATTCTTTCCTACCAGGTTTTTTTAAATAATAATACAGTACATAATAATTACATAACTTGTACGGGGTAAGCCAGCAGCATTATTACCTCCCATCCACAAATAGACCTCCACAGAATTTGATTCTTACATACTCCACTTGCTTCAGAAATACTCATGTACGCATGATAATCTTCAACATTGCATCATTTCTCTATTACTCTTTAAATAATTACTGTTACTAACTCCAGGTATCCAGAACAAGGAGTGTGCTGCCATCTTGGCGGAGGAGCTGCGTAGTCTCGATCACGAGGTCAATGAACCCTCGCAGCTGCTGGATGTCAGTCCCCCTGAAGGTCATCAGGACTGGACGTTGCTGGACTGTTGCTTCGGAGTGCCGCTCTTTGACGCCACGGCCAATCAGAGCATTCTGCAAGCCATCGTGCAGGCGCAACTTTGGAGCGACGAAAGGTAAATCTATCTTTTTGTTCCAGCTGATTTATACTTATCTTTCAGCTAGCACTTGAAGCAAATAAAAAACAACTCTACCTGCCTGCCAGATAATTTTGCTTGGGATAAGATGAACTTCAATGTTAAGTTCATGTTACAAGCAGGAGAGCTGTGGTGGGGAAAGTAGAAATTTTTGCTTCTAAGCTAGCCACGTAGATAAGCTAGTGTTAGCCTTCCATATGTTATAGTTCAGTGTTTACCTTACTTACAGTATGATAAAATTTACTATGTAATTACTTCATATCAGTTCAATATTTTTCTTCACATATCAATTTCAACTTGTTTTTTTTTTTTGTTTGTTTTTTTTTTTCTTATACTGGGAGCTTGTACGTACGGTACCTTACAAAAAGTATATCAATAGTGGTTTCAAGTGTTCTCCGGCAGGAAAATTTTCTTCATAAGCCACCATGTTAGAATATTTAAATTTTTTATCAGTAATTAATTTTAAACCATCTCATACCCCCCAACCCCCATTTAGGGGTCTTGTGATAATGAATCAAAAAATATTTTACTCTAAAAAATTTATTTTAATGACAAAAAAAGCAATTTCAAGGTTTTTTATTACATAAGGTTAGATAGAACATTGGGAACACCACAAAATCAGCTGACTTGGAACCTATATGAATGAATGAATGTCATATGAATGACATGAATAACAGAAAACTTAATCAAACATGGAAAAAAAAAAAAAAAAATGAATGTGACTTAGTGTTGTTGTCATATTCTTCTATGGTACACAAAAGCTTATGTCAAATGATCCACGACTAGGTTATTAATTCAAATCTTAGTTGATGTAATAATACTCCATCAGACAACAGTTTCTTTATACAATGATGTTAATTGTTTCAGTTTGGAGGCACTGACTCAGAGCAGTAGAATGTTGTGCTTGAGACTGCTGGATTTCATCAGTGAATACCAGGTGAGTGTCTGTCGTCAATTAATAAAGACGAAGAATTTGATTGGTAATAGACAATAATGGTTGCATTTTTTTATTTAATAATTAGAAAATATACCTAAAATTCTGTTTTTCTGAATTTTTTCAGATTTTTTGGAGTGCGGGAACTAATTTTAAAAAAATATTAAAAGTATCTGAATTAGGGTGGTACACCTGATGGGACAACCATGACATCATTTTCTCGTGCTGTGATTGGCTATTGATGACGTCATGGTTGCTGTGATTGGCTATTGCTGACGTCAGGTAGTACTACCCTAATTCAGATATTTTAAATATTTTTTTAAAATTAGTTCCGGCACTCCAAAAAATCTGAAAAAATTCAGAAAAGCATAATTTTATGTATATTTTCTAATAATGAATTAAAAAAAAAATGCAACCATTATTGTCTATAGATGCACAATTGTAAAAATACAGTATAGTGATGTTTCTTAAAATGTGGTATCAGCAGTAAAAATTAACCATAAACCACGATGTAAAAAAAAGGAAGAAAAAAAAATCAGTAATTTTGAAATTATTTACTTATTGTGAAAATCATGTATGCGATATTTATTTTAATGAAAGAAAAGGTTAGATAACCCGTAAGAACACAAAGTATTGAATGGTAATAAATACTTATTCAGGTTGGTCATAGAAAAAGACGACCCCTGTAAAATATTTATTACTGTATTACCTTTTGATCGTTATTTTTGTGTTTTAATGAGTTATCTATCCTTCTCTGTAATTAAATTAATTTTGAAGTTATTAATTTTGAAAATTAATCCTCCCCATCCCTAACTAAGCAAATTAGGGGTATTCTGAATCAAGAACCTTTCGAATCTTTATATTGTATCTTTGATGAAAACAACATGCTCTAAAATTTCTGTGGCTCCCATTTTCAGGAGCTGCCTGTGATTCCCGAAGAACTGACAAGTGGCGCCTCTGGTGGTGCCAACAAGAAGCTTGCCACCCTCTCCGTCGCTCTCCCAACACAAAACTTGGCATTCCGTGACGGTAAACTGCAGCCGTGGAGAAACTAAATTCCGAGAGTCAGCGATTATGTTAATGTTTTACCTACTAGAATGATAATAGAGTTACGCTGCTTATTAATTCCTCACTAAAGACTTTAAATATTGTTCTATGATTAACATAATGTTGCCAATATAGCCAGAATATTTAATTTTATAAATTTATGAACCTTTGAAGAAACTTATATTTGAAATAATGATAAAGAAATATTGTGATCCTTTAAAATTTATTTTTATATACAGTAGGACCAATAGGTCTTAATAGACTGTAATATTTTGGTTTTCTCTTTTGATTCAAAATGCAGTTAAGGTAGAGATAACGCCGAACAGCTGATCGACGTAACCCCCTTTGATTAAGATGTAAACCTTAGCAAATTGACAAAAATTCTGAAATTTTTTGAGAGGCAGATATTAGTGCCTAAAAGCCATAGAAAAAATTTCAAAACAATTTAACGAGCCGATTTTTTTAATTAATTTTTTTAATTTTCAGCATAGGGCTTTCCCATGGAGAGCCAAACTAAAAAATGAATTTAAAAAAATCGGCTTGTTAAATGTTTTTGAAACTTTTTCTATGGCTTTTAGGCACTAATATCTGCCTCTCAAAAAAATTTGAGAATTTTTGTCAATTTGCTAAGGTTTACATGTTAATCAAACGGGATTACGTCGAACAGCTGTTTGACGTTATCTCTACCATAACGAGATTTGAAAGTAACTTTTCTTTAATAGTCTATTTTTTAGTATTAATTTTTATTTATTTTTTCACCCTTTTGAGAAAATGGGAAAGAACTTTTTTAATTGATGATATAAAAAAGTGTGTTTTTAAAAGACTTGATAATTTTTTTATTTAATTTGAATTGACAGCAAATTTTTCATTGTTTTCTCATAAGAAAATGCTGCAATTCTGGTTATATTTAGTAGGCATATTATGTTAATTATATCTGTATTAGTTAACATTCCAATATTTGCTTTTTATAAATATTATTCATAAATAAAAGTGGGCCAAATTAATTAGCATTGAAAATTTAGCTAGCTGCAATTCCTATTGTAATAAATTGTAAATAACATGTATACTTTTAAATCTCTAACATTTTTACATTTAAGTGTTGTGTAGATCAAGTAAATAAAAAATATCAGTCTTTTATATTATAGGTAATGATATATTATTCTTACTGCATATTTTTAGTTACAGATTTGATCAATACAATGTAAAAAAAATGTAGGATAAATGGAACAAAGATTCCACAAAAATAAATTTTACACGACAATGTTGCTATTTGATTTATAGTTATAAATATTTAAGGGTAAGGTAAAACACGGCCAATTTAAAAAAAAAAAAAAAAAACACACAAGAAAATTATGAAAAAAATTTAAAATGTTCTCCTCTACATCCCCTATCAGTAGCTAAAATATCAGGTATACAAACTCGAGCTAGTATTTAAGTTATGAATATTTAAAGTTGACTAATTTAACATGGAGAAATGGAACTTCCTCGTAAAATTAATCAATTTTAATTAAAAATTCATATCTTAAAAACTAGCTCGAATTTGTATACCTGATGTTTTTGCTACTGATAAGGGATGTAGAGGAGAACATTTTATTTATTTTTTTCATGATTTTCATGTATGTAAGGGATTATTTTTTTAAAACATTGGCTATGTTACCTTCCCCTTAAGGGCATTGGGTGTAGCACCGGTAGTTGGCAACACTGACGTATCTTAACCATGTTAATTTTTCATCCCCGCTCCTCGGAGTAATTTTTATGCGAGAGCTAAGCTGATTGCAATAGTATCATGGTAAATAGTAGCCCAAGTGCACAATTTGGCTTAGTGAAACCTGATTTAAAGAAAAGTATTTTTAGTAATTTTTTAAATTTACATTCATTTTTTTTAAAATATAAAAAAATACATTTCTTTAAATCAGGCTTTATTTAGCCAAATTTTGCACTTGGGCTACTAATTATCTTGATACTACTGCAATCAGCTTAGCTCTAGCATAAAAATTACTCCGAGGAGCGGAGTTGAAAAATTAACATGGTAAAGATATATCAGTGTTGCTACACCCAATGCCCTTAAATCACATTTTTAATTTAAATTTTAGTAAAAAATCTTTTGCACCTAAATTTAATAGTACTGTACTTAAAAAAATAATCTTACGAAGTGATTAACAATTAAAACTTTTGTATCTTAAAATAAATCTCTCACGATTTCTTTATCTAAGAGCCTTGAAAATAATATATGGTAAGTATTCTGTATGTAATAGACTTGCTAGCATTTATTAAACCAAAATATAATCACAAAACATAAATATCTACAATAATTATTTCTACAAATATATTTTCTTTTCTTTGTTGCTTGCTTTTTTGTGTATGTAATCTCAGCTTATGTTTAATATGTGTCTCAAATTTTGTAATCAAATGTTATAATGTATGAATATATGCAATACCCAGGTTAAATGAACCAATATAATATTGTTAAAAAAAAGAAACATTTTGAATGAGATATTAGAATGTGAAAATTTTAGTGGCTTAATCAAAAGAAGGGGTAAAAATATGGTACTGTGAATTTTTTCAAATTTTTCTGAGACCGAGAACTATTTTTAAAAAATTATTGAGAGTCTATTTTATGACATCACGGGCGGCACTGCGCTATCGTTTTTCTTAAGGAGTGCCGCCCGTGACGCCATCGAAATAGTTTTTTAAAAATAGTTCTCGGTCTCAGAAAAATCTGAAAAAATTCACATTACCATATTTTTACCCCTTCTTTCGATTAAGCCACTAAAATTATCAGATTCTAATATCTCATTTTAACAAATAATAATGCAACCTGCATTCATTAATCTGAATTGCAGATTTGTATTGAGTATCTTGAGTTATGTTTAATTTTTTATTTTTTTTTCACTTTTTTAACCTCTAACGCTCTTAAAAGTAAGGGAAAAGACGCTGTGACACCATAGTCATGCGCATTATTAAAGGTGTTAGAGTGATAAAAAAATCTCGAAAATATTGACAGTACATAACTTGAGGCGCTTTATCCTTTATAATGAAAAATCATGCACGTTATCCATTGTTTACTAGCTAGACCAGATTGGCTGTAGGAATAAGTTGTTGGGATAATTTACCATTGTAGAAGGTTTAACAGCTGGTTACTGAACCTTCTACAACAATTCTTTCTACGGATAATTGAGAAAGATTCATTGTAGAAAGTTCAGTAGCCAGTTCAATAGACTCCTGACGATGAGCTGGTTCCATATTGGACTGGCTACTGAACCTTCTATGGCAATTCCTTCCATGGATAACAAAGAAAGAGTCATCATAGACGGTTCAGTAGCCAGTTCAATGGACTCCTGACGACGAGCTGGTTCTATTGGATTGGCTGCTGAACCTTTTTATGATGACACTTAAGCTATGTCAAAAATTAAAAGTACCATCTCTGCTAAATTTATGTAAATTACATAACCTTACTATATGAAATTTTTCATGTCTTATATTATATCATTGGTGTATAATGCTATATCAATTGTTGTGCTGTTATTCTTGTCATATTCGCTTGTATGTAACAATTTAATGAACTAGGTGTACTTAAAACTTACTCTTAATAGCGAATCATATTTTTATACTAGTTATAATCATCACAAACAAATAAATATATAACGTGTTTCAATATTTTAAATGTTTTCTTTAACATTAATTTAACTCCTTTTTTAAATTTTATAATACATATATTAGAGTTTGTAATCCATATATTTTATTATTAATATAATTGGAATTGCAATTGAGGTCTGCTCATCAAATTATTAGAGGTATTTTTTCATAATTTTTAATAATGATTTCCTTTTTTCACAAATTTTTATCAAACCAATAAATTATTTTAATTAATATATTTGACATTTTTCATGCAAAATGTACATTGTGTTGATATATATATATTATATATATATATATATTATATTGATATTGTAAAAATTCTAATATATATATATATATATATATATATATATATATATATATATATATATATATTAGAATTTTTACAATATCAATATATAATAGAAAATTACATACAATATAAATATATATATAAATTTTATGTATTATATAAAATACTTATGTAAAATTAACTTTTAACATATAAATTATACAATATACGGGAATTTCATGTTTACATTTTGGGTAGCATGATGCCCAAACTGCCCGAAGCCGCCGGAAGATCTTCAGGACGCAGGTAGAAAACCCTAAAATCCTATGCTGTGCGTGTTAATGTAACTCACAACATATCGTTTTTAATGGGAGTTTTGGTCACCAAATATTTTTCTTCATAGCATTTTGGTTCTTATTGTCACCATTAATGAAAGAAAATTCTAAGAAAAATGATGCGAATTGTCAGTAGAAATTATTTTCTAGACCAAATTTAGCACGTATCTGCTATATATATGCCGCTGACGGCGCTGACAATGTTTTGCCTATACAATCGTGGCTGTCCATATTATTTACATTTAATCGTAAAATGTTTCACGCCTGTAGTTTATGCAACTTCTTAGCTTTATATGTAATGCATGTTGCATAAATTTTCTTAATTTTAATATTTACGAAGGTCGTGTTCCTTATATGCCGTACTTCCGCATCATATAGATAGAATTGAACACAGTTCTTCTTTTAATTAAATTTCTAATATCTTCATGGTTACCACCAGATCAACATTAATTTTTAATTAAAATAATTTAGTAAAATTTAGAAAGTAATCTAAATTCAGGTTAAACATTATTTTGTTGGCGACTCTGTTTTCGTGACGTCAGAAAAGTGGCGGGCGAACAGCTGTGCGGTTCAGAAGAGAAATTTTTCTTCATTTCTCTCAAAATATTTATCGTGGGCTGACGTGGTAGTTAAAATTTTGTGTTTTTCAAATTGTGAACTTCTTCCCTTCATTTTGAAGCAGGTAAAGTGGATTTCAGTAGTGTATTAATTTTGTAATCGCTTACGTAAAAATGTAGGCCAGGATTCGTGTTGTGCCCTTTCGAGAGAATTTTTTTAGATTCTAATTTTTATTATTGTTAACATGAATTATCGTATTTTTTTTGCTAGCTCTTATATTTTGCTAGTTTTGTGTACGTGTTATATTACTTGAAATTCCTTGATCATACTGCATGCATGTGGCAGACAGGCAGACACGATTTTTGCATACAGTACCTGTACACTCAATCGGGGGGTATCGGACTCGTTAAGGATGTTCACTCAGTTCTAATCTCATATTTCTTATATTACAGTACTTACAATAACGTCATTACTTTTGTTAGTACCCTAAATGTTGCTCTACATGATGGTATACTTTTAATTTCTAGAAATAAACTCAAGACGGCATAAATTTGCGAGTGAAATAAGGTAAATTGAAGACGCCATCTTTCCTAAATCGGTACGGATCATATGATAATCGGAAAAACACTCGCGTGTGTTTCGGGCATTGCGCGGGAAACTGATTTGGCGGCAAATTTTTGAATTTCTACAGAAAGGATTTATTTTTCAAATGGACAAATTTTAGTTTCACTTAATGCTTACGTTATTAAAGCATACTTAGATTTTTTTTTACATTATTTAATTGAATTCTACTATTTATTGTTCTACAAATTAATTAAATATTACTTAATTAAATAATTAACCTTCCATAAGTTCAAGATTAATTGCTAAAGTAACAGCGACGGCACGTCAATTTTCCCATAAAAATTAATTTAGTTTTTTTCTAAAAATAGTTTTAGTATATTATATGGAACTGAAATCCAAAATTTCCACCTCATAATTTTTTCAAAGAAAAAATCTTATATAATTATGTTGGAGAGGACGTGTCGTCTTATAGCTAGCATGAGGACTTTATACCTGATAAAAACCCATATGATCCGATCTATTGAATGAAAATTTGTGGAATGGCCGTATGAAAAAGTATAGCCGTGTTTTCTGTGGCCCGAGCTTCCACCGAATAACGTTGAAAATAATTTCATAACCCAACCAAGTTTCTGTGAGAACATCATAAAAAACTCTTATGGGATTTTTTATTAAATTAACACTGAAAATTTTCCACCAAAAAATATATAATTATCATGCATTATATATTTTTCCCCGGCCCCTCAGCTAAGCAAATGTTTTTAGTTCCTGCAAGATACAACACAGACAGAGCATAAATATAATAAAAAGTGTATATTATTAAACTGGCGTAGTGCACTTGACCGGGTCTCGTCAGATCACCGAAGACAAGCAACGTTGAGCGTGGTTAATAGTTGGATGGGTGACCATTTTCAACAAAAAACATGCACGTTTCCCACCCAAGGGTAAATCGTTGCGCTTTTCCACTCTATGTGGTTCCCCTGGCTTTGAACCATTGCACTTCCGGTTCATTGACAAAAGCTGTAGCGTCCGTCCTGGCTGAGGTTTCCACGTTTCCCTCAGTCGCAGCAAATGCCGGGATGGATTTGCAAGGCCGTGGCTGCTCCCGTTCCGGAAGAGCCCGCGAAACGCTCAAGTTAGGGTTTCGGAAGGTTTGGGGTTTCAAAGTAGTATGTAATTAGTAAATAGAAGTACCCAATAGTGTTTTATTAAAAAAAAAAATAAACTAGAATTAATTATAACAAAAAGAACAATTTTTGTTAATTTCGTGCAAAATTTATATTATTATTAATTTATCATAATATTTTTTATTACACATATTATGTATTTATAGTTTCAGACAGTATGGAATAAGTCTTAATTGGTGTCCTAGCCAAACATAATTACTGCACCATAACCCTTTTTGTTTTCTTAATATTTTGTATACCTCGGTGCGTCTTATATATATAATAAATTTTGAGATGTAAATGCAGCGGGTTCACAACTTAGCTGAGCAGAGGTAAAAGAGCTGGTGGCTCACTGCCTCTCAGCTAGTAGAGGTAGATACTTACTCCTTGTGCCTCACATGGACTGATTTTGATGCTTACTGGCTCCCCATTTCTCAGTTACGCTATGTTGGTTACCTGGAGGTGGTCGTGCCTATATTTAAAGTTACAGTATCTTCAGAGTTGCAGCTGCATGCATTATGATTCAATCATAATTTCGCTAATTTTTAAAATTTACTGCCTGCAATGCGTGGTGAGTTTTTGTGTTCTTTTTTTTTTTTTGGCCTCCCCCTCCCCTGAACCTCAACTTAAATTTACACTCTCATTACAGGTAAAATCCAATTATGGTGTGATAAAAAATAACATAATAATAATAATGAAAAAGAAAAATCAAAATAAGTTAGTGTTGCTTGAGAGATTTAAAAAGGTATAATATAATATAATATACACCTTCAATATTTTGTCACAATTTTTTATGCAGACTCTAAACACAAATAGTTGTCTTCAAGCAAATTAGGTCTCAAGCAAGGTCAAGCGTGGCGCAGTGCATTGACCGGTTCTTGTTAGATCACCGAAGTCAGGCTACGTCGAACATGGTTAGTACTTGGATGGGTGACCGTTTCAAGTAAAAAATACGCTGCTCCCTCCCTGGGGTAAATTCATCTCGCTTTCCACCCAGTGCAGTGATGCACTTGTGTGTGGTTCCCCAGGCTTTGGACATCGCTTTGGTCCATTGAGAAAAAGTAGAGGTGTCCGTCCTGACTGAGGTTTTCCACGGTTCCCTCAGTCTCACTTCAGCGAATGCTGGGACGCATAAGCATGCAGGCCGTGGCCATGCACTATCCGTTCCCTACCTTATCCCTACCCAGTACCCCGCCGCGAGCTGTAAGCTCTTAGGGGTGTATCCTTGTATATTAAAAAAAATTATAAGCGACAACGGTCACAGGCTGAGCCATTTTGCCGTTCACCTTGGCAGGGGTGACCCAGCATCTGGGTGCCTTCGTCCTTTGCCTACTAGGAGTTGGGGAGTTTGACGGTGGGAGCAACAAGGGTCACTGACCAAGAGAGAGCCGTTGAACTCTTTGGGGAGACCCAGCACCTTGGCGTCTTTGTCAGTTACCCATTGATGGAGTTAGTCGGTCTTGGCAACAAGGGTGTCTTAGCCATGGGTGATAAAAGTTATTGTTTTCCTTGGATAACCTGCAGCATTTTTTATTGCATATTTGGATAAAGAATTTATTCATATCTTAAAGATTTTTTTCAAGAATTTTGTATTGAATTCTCTAGCACCGTTAAAATCAAGCTGTAAAGCAAAGAAACGGTACGTCAGAGTCATGGATCTATTTAATGCGTAAGCACAGAAAAAGGCGTTAAACAAGTGTAACAACACAGCGTGTTGCAACACAATTTTAAAGGGTGCCAGAGGACTAAAACAATTAAAAAAAATACAGTTCATACATAAATGAAGGTTTTGTATCCATAATAATATGCAATAAAAAAAACATGCAGTTTGTCCATTATAATAATGCCATATGCTTAAACAATAATTGCTTGATCTGATTTTTTAAGGTAAGTAAATTTTGTTGACTGGAGACAATTAAAAAAACTGTCTTGTAATATGTATAGTGCAACGTGCAACATGATGATCACATCATGCAGCTACTTTAACAGAGTTAGTGAAGTGGGACGTTCGATCCATGTCTGAAGTCAACAAGCGACAAGAAGTGTCCCTTTTTGTAACTTTAAGATTTAAACTTCTTCTATCAATATTTTATACCTATCTTACTGAATTTAGGCCTAATAATCCTCATTTAGCATTGTTATAAGGTTTCTGTCACAAAAAACAAGTTTTCATTTCAAAGTAAAATCACAAGCCCACTTCACACGAGATTTGTAGCAAGGATACCAGAAGTGGACTCACAATTTAATACCACGCAATCATATTTACCACTGAAAAGAATAACTAATAACTCATAGGAAGTTATTAACAATATTATTCTCAATATATTTATGCCAAAAAATACGACTTCTACGTGTTTCGCGCGTCTTGAAAGCTTAAATGTGAAAAATTTGAAAATCAGCTGTTTAACTAGAAATCGTCATTTTCGTAAATTATGGCATTTCGGTAACAAAAATATCGTGTTTTCAATGGAAATTTAACTTCAATTAGTAAAAAAATTATAAAATAGTGTAAAAAAGGAACAAGTAATTCAATTTTTGTGAGTAAATATAAAGTTAATTACAACAATAGCTATAAAAACGTGATAATGCCCGCCTTTGGGGTGATGCCCGATACCCCTCGATTGAGTGTAATTCAATTTTGAAATTTATGTGAATAATGTGAATTTACGAGGAAATTTTTTAGTAAATGTTACAGATTTTCAGACAATCTATTTTATATTGTATGTATAGCTTGCACTATGAATCCACGACCTGTGGTAATAAGGCCTGTTACGCGTCCCATGCAGCATTCGCTGAGATGAGACTGAGCTAGGGAACCGTGGAAAACCTCAGTCAGGACGGACACCTCTACTTATAAAGGATATATAGACCAGAGTGATGTCCAAAGCCTGGGGAACCACACACAAGTGCAGCACTGCGCTCGGTGGAAAACGAGACGAAGTAATCGGGAGCAACGTAATTTTTTTGTGAAACGGTCACCCATCCAAGTATCATACTAGCCACGCTCAACGTAGCTTGACTTCGGTGATCGAACGATCAGAACCGGTCAATGCGCCACGTTCAACCTTGTTAAACGTACATAATATACAGTATAATCCACATAATACTGTACAGTTTTATTATTCATTAGTTTCTAATTTTATAACATGAATGAAATGTGATGTTATTACCACGCGCGTGTTAACACTCGAAAACCTTCAGAAATTTGTAGGTCAATAAAAATTGGCCACATAAAAAATCAAACATTCTTTTTCTTTTTTTTTTTTAGACGTCTTGAAAAGATTGTGTTAGTGTTACGTAATATAATAATACTGTAGTCAAATTCTCATCATGAAACTATACAGTCATATAAATATTTTACATTAAAAGTTATTGAGACATAATCTGCACTGACTGTTCTTTTTTTTTTTGTGCCTTATTATAATATGTGTAAGTCTATACACCTCTGTGGACAACAAGAACATTACCTCTATTTTCTTTGTTTTTTTTTTAGCTTATGGAACTTGATTTTTTGAGGGAATGGCTATAAAAGAGTGCCCTATATAGACTCTTCAAAAAGAGGTTGAGCGTGGCGCAGTGCATTGTTCGTTACATCACTAAAGTCAAGCATGTTTATTACTTGGATGGGTGACCGTTTCAAGTAAAAAATTATTCTCTAGCTGGGGTAAATGCATCTTGCTTTCCACCCAGTGCAGTGATGCACTTGTGTGTGGTTCCCCAGGTTTTGGATATCACTTCGGTCCATTGATAAAAAGTAGAGGTGTCCGTCCTGACTGAGGTTTTCCAGAGTTCCCTCAGTCTCACCTCAGCGAATGTTATTACGCGGTACAGGCCGTGGCCACCATCCTTTCCCTACTTTATCCCTACCCAGTACCCCGCCGCGAGCTTCAAGCTATTAAGGGTGTATCCTTGATTTTTTTAAAAAAACAAATAAATAAAAATGAGGCAGAGTTTGAGTTCATGCTGTCTCATCTCAAGATGTATAATATTACCCTTCAAATATGCTCTCATATATCACCATATATTGGTAAAATAATTAACATTATTAGATACAATACTATAAAGATTATTTTACTACGGTATGTGCAAATTATGCAACAGTTCAATTTGGTAGATTGTTATGTATAATATCATTAATTATAATTAATGTATACTTACGATTCACTTTACTAAGTGCGTGAAACAATGATGAATGTTAACAAAATTAAGTGTTTATTTGTACCAGGTGAAAGTCAATATAAAAAACTCGTGCTACCGTAAATAAACTGGAGCGTTTGATTCGATTCTGATTTCCTTTCACCCGGATCTCGGAAATAGAAGCGCTCTGTACCAGCCTGTATACACCGTCCTAAGCTTTGGAGGGTTTTTTTTTATACTGCTACCCAAGTCATGGAGTACTCAGTTATAGACGCTAATAATAGAGACTTCAAGTCAGCTGATTTTGTGGTGTTCCCATCGTCATATGTAAAAATTCGAAATGGTTTTTTGACAGTAAAGAAATTTTTTAGAGGAAAATAAAGTTCTTAATTGATTAATTATCAGAAGAGCCCTAAATAAGGGGGGGTAGGAGATGGTTTCAAATTAATTGCTTTGTTAATTACTGATAAAAAAAATCTAACATGGTAGCTTATGGAGAAAAATGTTCTGCCGGGGAACACTTGAAGAGGTAGAATGATTTTAAGGCACCAAAATTTCCCAATATTTTCTCATAAATAGTCATCATAGAAGGTTCAGTAGTCAGTCCAATGGAACCAGCTTGTCGTCAGGAGTCTATTGAACTGGCTACTGAACCTTCTATGATGACACCTTAAATTCCTTGTAAAATAATAATAAGTGAATGTCCTAGCTAAAACCATCACACAAACCACCTCTATACATACACCTGTAATTATCTGAATGTGTACCTGACATTGACAAGCCTCTGGGGCAAATATTTAACATATGTAATTTACTTTGCTATTATCTTCAATTTCATGAGAAACAATTACAATAATTGTACATTATTTGGAATTTTTTAATTTAGAGAATATTAAAATTATTATTGTTTTTGCAACTTGAAGCAATTTCAATTATTTTCTTATTATAATTTAGCATATAATGTTACCAGCTATGTCCAGAAATTAATGTATATGTACACTCGTCACCTCGAAAAATTTCCCACTTGCAGCTTTGTTAATCACCATACCCCGTAAGAATAACACAGCTAGGGTATAGTGATTAACAAAGCTGCAAGTGGGAAATTTTTCGAGGCGACGAGTGTACACCCTCAGGGTATCTCTAATACTCTAATACATTTCCTGTACACTTACGTTACATAAAATATATAAATGGTGTATTTTAACAAGATATAAAAATAAATGTTTGACATCAGAACATAGTCGTCAGACGTTTTATGGCTGACTTTAATTCGAGATAAGAAATTGAAACCTTGCTTAAAATTAGATCCAATGAGAAATTATGTTGCATTAAATACGAGTCAAATATAATTACAAAACTTGACGCAGGATTTAGCATATCTTTATGTAAGAAATTTAAATTTTAAGTTGCTCTACATTATGTAGTATTTATCTAAATTTCAGTATTTTTTTTGCATGTGAATATACTTCAGAACAACGAATCATTAAAATTATGTAGAGCAACTAACAGTAAATTTTGGTTAAGCATATGCATCATTATCACTTATCAGCATCGTAAAATGGCAGTATATACTTATATACAGAAAATATTTTTCTTAATATATAATCATGGAAAAAACATTGGTTAAAATATATTTTCCATTGTATAATTATGTAGTAATTCCAATAAACTAATATTTCGTGATGTGTTATTTTCCGCTTATACAGTAACTAAATTTAAAAAGAACCTCTTTGGCTAAATTTCCAATGCAATATTCATTCAGTAATTGACACGTAAGACAATGCAGAGATAAGGCTGTTCTATAGCTGATACTTTCTTTCCTGCTCGCAGCAAAATCCTTGGCATTTGTTTGCTAGCAAGAACTCAGAGTAGACGCAGATCGTTAATAGCTCTAGTGAAAACTTTTAGCGAAATTATTTTTATTTGAAAATCTACGATATTTTCAGGTTCGTATAAAATATTGGTTGTAATATTACTTACAATTGCATTTTTTTTTTTTTCATGTTTATAAATAGTGTTGATGAAATAAACCTTAAAATTAATTATTTTATTTAAAAAACTAATTGGTTGATTTTTTAAAACGTTAAATTAGCAATGACAATTTGATATATTTAATATTATTTTAAGTATTATAACATCAGACTTCTGCGTTATTATTTTGCTGTATAAGAAATTTGTTTTGAAATCAAATTCAAAATTCTTTTATTAATTACATTTTTTCCTACAATTATATTTTCATATACATGATATATGTTGAGGTTTATAGGACAAGTCAGTTTGTTGAAGATATATACTTAGAAAAATATGAATGAATTTTAATTTTATTTCAATGAAATAATTAATTTCACTGTCAGTTGTCTGTTGTCTTCCAGTAAATTTTGCAATTTGATGATTTATCATTTTAAGAATTAAATCTCTTTAATATAAATTATTTTTAAACATGATATTCATATAACTTCCTTATATGGCTTATTGAAAACTTAATTAGTTCCTTATTGCAGCTTACAATTAGTACTATAATGAGACGACGATTCAAAACAATTAACATTTTAAATTTTTTAACTTTATTTATTTATTTATGTATTTATTTATTTATTTATTTATTTATTTATTCGACAAGGGTTGTTTTTCAACGAATAAAAATTTAGATTTCTTTTTCTGTATCATTTCTTTTTTAATGTTCCCAATTTTTGTCCTCGTTTGATTTAAAGTGAAAAAAATAAATTATCGAAAATAATTAATCGTCCTAAAATCGTTATTGAAAATTAAAATTTAGAATTTGCATTAAAAAGTGATATAAAATAATATTATTACTAACATTTTTTAAAAATAAATTTAAGCTTCTTTTTGTTGTCTTGAATTTTCAGTTTTAAAAGCCTCAATTATTAAAATACAGCTTCTACATTTACTGCATTATTTAATCTTCCAAACATCTTTAAAAATCGGGAGGTTTCTATTTTAGTTATTTTATTAGCATCATTAACTACTTATAAAATTGACTCTATTTTTTTAGTACCTAATTTGTACTTGGATTAAGTGTTTTATAGGTCAAAAGTGCTGGATGTAAGACGAAATTGGAACAATTTTGTACCGACATAAAGTACTGAAACCAATTCAGCATCTTAAAGTTTAGTGTGAATATGTCATTAAAAACGCGTGCTTAATTGCTTCTAAAGAGCTTTTTGAATACTTTTACACGTTTCTTTCTGAGCTATCAGCTTTAGATCGTTTATTATTAAACTTACGGGAATTTCTGAACGGGGGGCGTTTTTCAGCTCTGCACATTCCGTTTGTGACGCGCGTGATGAAATTCCCTCAGTCTCACGTCAATGAAATTACACAAAGTATTATTATTATTATTATCTACTGCAATTATTATAACTTAAATTTTGTTGAAGTTAATGCATCGAAAGTACAATAATAATTTATTATATAACCATTGTTATTGTTATAGAAAATTTAAAGAAAATAATTTTCATATCCTCACTTGTGAAAACAATGACATTGTTTTGTTTTATTTATCAGAGTATGAAAATGATAAGCAAATTTAATTATAAGATAAAGCTGCGTGCATGCAGAATTAATTAAATGTGTATCAAATTTCATTTTCTTTCTATTGAAAGTTTTGTATTTTTTTCATATTTATTAATTTACAGAGGCGATTTAATGCTCTATTTTTAAACTTTTGAAATAAATTAACTGTTGCTATTTTTCAATACAATTAACTGTAATAAATAACAACGCAACAAAAATATCAACTACCATCATTGCTCCTATTAAACGTGATACAATTTTACTAATCAATTTTAACATGCATTTAACGCTCGTCACCTTTTTCAAGCAAAAGATTTTTTAGAACTTTTTTTAAAAAAATGTAAGCAAATGTGTAGTTAATTACAAAAGCTAAAATGTAGAACTTTCTAAGTTAAATTTATATTATAAGGACAAATAATATAGCGTTTGCTTGGCTTTGTTGTTGTTTACATTCAGCAGTAGGTACTGAGAGGGAACTGGAATCACTTGATTTATTCCTCCTAATTTAACATATTTTAATTTTTTTTTAACAATAATATATACGTAAGAAATAAATGTACATTATAACTTGAACATATACATTTTTTTTATTTTACCTAGTTTCTTTATCATTACTTTTTGTTGTTCCGTTTCCCCCTCGTATTCAAAAGTCCGCGGGGAAAGCAATGGCCGGTGATTGGCTGAATTTTTTTAAGAATCTTAGGGTCAATATCAGTGCATAAGTGTCGTAAAATGGTCATTATTGACGTGAAATTTGGAGTCGATTTACATTTTATTTAATGATTTATTGTATTTTTCACAGATATCATTGGCAAATATTGTATTTTTTTCCATTCACTTGACATCTCAATCTATCAAATAACATAATTGTCAAATGTACCACGATTGTCATATCGCAGAAAATAAATAGTTTTTGGTATGCTACTACCATGTTAAATAGGTGCTTTTTGCCTACATTCACGTGACGTCATATTTTTGTGACGTATGGTGAAAGACCCGTATAAGCAACATATTTTCAACTAATTATTGAACCATATAATATATAACTTTTGATTATAACACTATATAGATACTATAACTTATAACATTTAGAAAGGCGTCAATTTAAGTAATTAAAGTTATACAAAGGTGACATCATTAAAGCAATTTACAAGATAAAAAGTTGTAAACTTTGAGGAAAATTGTAAAGAAATAAAGCAAAAGTGCCACGCCGAGGCCTCTTTATATCTCTTCGCGCTCCAAATACCGCTAATGTCGCGCTGGCAAACGCGCGTGGAAATAATCTACTCGTAAACATCAACATTGGATAACTCCATTATAGTAAAGAATTTTAATTATATTATGTTAAAATGACTATTGAACAATCACTACGTTTACATGATGGTGTTTAAGACGTAGTCGTTGACAACGCCTCTCATAAGAATAACATTATCCGTCGTCAACGAAATGTATATTAAACACCGTCATGTGAACGTACTATTTATTTATTGAAAACTCTATGAAATTTTGTTGTGAAAACTCCTGGACGATAACTTTTCGTTTAATTACGCAATATAAATTAGACCATACTTTATTAAAAAAGTAAATAATAAATAAATAATTAATATTTGCTAAAGGACAAGCTGTATAAATATTTTTTATTGTAGAAATAAATAGAAGGCATCAATTTATGTTACCTTTAATTTTTTCAATTTTTTTTTAGAGCCCGGAAAATGTTGCTAAAAAGTTTTGCCGAGGTCAGGTTTGAACCCACGCCCCTTTTAGATCCCATTGTTTTATTAAGAAGTGACTCCTCTCTCTAACTTTCAATAATTTTTTAAAAATAGTTCCCGGGCTCTAAAAACTCAGAGTACAGTAGCATAATTTTGCACCCTCTATACTATAGTATTTAATTATAATATTAATAGTAGAGTAGCCACTTTAATTTCTTTGGTACTGTCCCACTATATCATATTTATTTTCATGTCGAAATAAAATAATAATAATATCATTTCAATAATTAATATGATTTATTTAAATGTAATTCATAATATTGACCACATTACTAACATAATAAATGTTGCATGAACACATTCATATCACGTGTTTTATCAGAGGTCAAACTCATCTGCATTGAAACAAACACATGATTATAAAACATGACGAGGGTGGAGAAGGTTGTTATACGACAATCAAGGTTTTGTGCGTCGCAGATTCGACAGGACGTCAAAAGTTAGCTACTTAAATGGAAGCTTTAAGTCAGCTGATTTTGCGGTGTTCCTATCGAAACCTATGTAAAAAAAAAAATGAAATTGCTTTTTTGGTATTACAGAATTTTTTTTAGGGAAAAATAAGTTCTTGATTAATTATCAGAAGACCTTTAAATGCGGGGTAGGAGATGTTTTCAAATTAATAGCTTTAATAGTTACTGAGAAAAAAAAAATATAACATGGAGGCTTATGGAGAAAATTTTCCCGCCGGGGAACACTTAATTGAAGCCTCTATTATGTCAAGCAGGGCAGTAGCAGACTGCCCTGTGTCAAGTAATTATTATTTTCTGTCAACGATTAATTATATAGGGGGCCAACAACTTCCGCATTTGAGCTATAGTTTACAGTATATTATACGTATAGAAAAGTTTAGTAACACGTTTGGTAATCGATTTATAGTATTGCATGGAATTTGATATCATATATTAGCAGTAGATATTTCTATATGGGTCAATTAATGGCAATGACTATAACTGGCATTGAATTAATGGTATACATTTAAAACATCATATCTATATTTATCAAGCGATTTTTTGTAAAATTTCTGAAAATTTTATTGATCTTGCATTACTATCAATCAAATTTGCTAATTAAAAAATTAAAATTGTATTTTTAAATTGATTTTAGAATTAAATAAAATGTTATTTAAAGCTCATGTGCACATCAGTATTTTGGCACACATAAAATGGTATGAGACGATCTCCTGAAATCAATTAATTAATATTAATTAATACGTATTTTCTTTTAATTTAACTCATTTAAGTATTGGAACTCCTTTTATTGTTGTAACTATTACATACAACCAATAATATTAAAGCAAATAATAGGATTCATTGATTTTATCTTTAATAATGGAGTATTGACCTCAAATTTTTTTATTGCAGAAATGGATAGAGAGTGCAAAGTTATGCTACCCTGATTTTTTTCAGATTTTTTAGAGCCCGGGAACTATTTTTAAAAAATTATTGAAAGTTCTTTTTGTGACGTCACAAATAGGACTTTCAATAATTTTTTAAAAATACTTTCCGGGCTCTAAAAAATCGGAAAAAAATCAGGGTAGCATAACTTTGCACGCTCTATACATTAATGCAATAAAAAAAAATTGAGGACAATACTCCATTGTTATTACAGTTACAAATTAAATTTAAAATTTAATTAAAAATTCAAGTATTAAATTTTTAGTCTAAAATCTACGTAATTTCTTTAACAAATTCTCAGTAGTTTCTTATAAACATAATACTATATAATCTTAATTCCTTTTTACATACATTAAAACAATTTAACACTTTTAAAATCATACTTAAATTTGAAGTATCTCTTGTTTTATTATTTCATCACATTAACGATTTCACTTTGTCTCACCATTATTAAGTTAATCACCTCATGATAACAATAAAAACTCGTGCTAATATCCTTCAGGTATGCAATGATCTACAATTAATAATAATCTTACAAGACAAAGTTTTTGCACACGTTAAATATTTTGCACACGGAGTTATAGTATTGATTTTATAACTAAGTGTCTCTATTTCATGTGTGGTTTGTTGTGTATAATGATGAATGTGATAGTAGGTTTGCACACGATGGTTTATTAATGGAGTCAATTGTCTGGGACAAAGGTTTCAGGTTCAGATTAATAATCTTGGTTTTGTTCTTTATTATCTTGGCAGCTTTATTATGCTGTCTTATATTGATTGAATAGTTTATAATTGTAACTTATATCAATTTACTGTAATTAGATTTGCGGGGGGGAAATTAAGAATTTAAATTACATTATATAGTTAAAGAAAGTATTATTAATGAATATTTAAAACATAAATTTTTTCCAAAAGAAAATTAGATAAAATAATTGTTGTAAAATAATGAACCCATTTTAATTAAAATTATTTCATACAGAGTTGTTGATTGATAATTTTATGATATTGTTGCTAGAAATAATTAATTTAATTAACGATTAAACTCATTTGCTGTCTGAGCCATTGAATATTTCTGGAAAAAGGAATTGACCGAAGTAACGACGAGAATGTTCTAAAAATAAATAACTTGTTTTTCGAGAAGAGTAGTTTTAGAATAACTCCATTTCTTCCGGTTTCCGTCGATAAGACTATTAAATTCTATACTTCATTTGTTAGAAAAATTAAAGATCAACAATACAAATTATATATATCACCTATTGTTGACAAATTTTAAGTCTCCTGCAAATCTAATAAAATCTAAGAGTGGATCTCAATCGATTGAAAAATTTGTATACAGTACTGTAATATATATAGTGCAGGACAACCTTTATGACAATTTTTATTGCATATTACTGCAGTTTTGTATTGTCAATTTTTCTCAAATTTTTTTGAACCCTCTTCTAACACCCTTTAAATCATACTCCAAAATGCTGTGACGTCATAGTCATGCAATTATTTAACACTCAAACATAGGGAAAGACGTTGCATGACTATGACGTCACAACATCTTTCCTCTCGATTTTGAGGATGTTAGAGGGTTCAAAAAAATCTGAAAAAAATTGACAATACATAACTCGAGGTACTCTATCCAAATATATATAAAAAAAAAAATGCAGGGAGGTTGTCCAAAATCCTAATATTATATTTCACCAAAGCTGGCATTTTAAGAAAAGAAAAAGTTCGTGTCGTCAAACCAAAGATAAATAGGAACGATTTTAATATTGTATTTCTCCAAAGCTAGTATTTTTCTAGTATCGCAAAAACGTGTTTTCATGACGAACTAGGACCAGCTGAGTATTTTCCAAGTGACCACAATCTGCACCTGATTCATTGAACACTTGCCGGAAACGTCAAACCAAATCTTCCCGGCAGCTGTGTGGTCTAGAAAAGTCCTCATAATCAACACTTGGATATTAATTATAGAAATTACGATATGTATAGAACCTCCAGATGTATGGAAAAGATAGAGCCGCGGTATTACATGATACAATTTTTCTAATTATTCCACATACTTTTCTTTTATATACAAGAAAAAAAAATATCTAAACCAAACAAGTTAAAGTTTTCTTGTAAGGAAATTGACAACCATAATTTACATACCTTTTTTTTTTTTACTGCAGAAATTATACTAGTCAAATTTAAACTATTTTTTTTTTTTTTCAAAATAATGTAAAATAATAGGACGATAATGCCTTCAAGGGGCGTGGTTGCATGCATTTTCAATAAAATTAAAAACAGTAAAAAAAAAAAAATGGAAAAAATTGAGCAGTATAATTTAGTACCCTTCATTTCTGCAATAAAAACACATTCGTGGCATGTACACTTCTGGATTGCATTGTTAATTTGTACAATTTATTTATTTTTATTTATTTACCGTACGATTCAAAATAGCTTTAAATAATCAGTGTTTAAACTTATATTGTTGTCTGCCGATATTAAAAACAGCACAAATAAAAGATTGTCCTGAAAATCTTGGTTGAATCATATAATATATGGTTGAACGTTGAAATAAGTCCACTGTATCTCAAATCCATCTCGACCTACGAACGCTGGACGTAAATATTCTTCTTATCTCAGCTCGTGGTTATAAAAGTCGATGTGAGGACATCTTGTCATATCTTTTCGTCGTGGGTTTTCCAGTGGTAAGCTTGTATTGTTTCTTTCTGGGAGAATTGGAGGATAATTAAAGGTGTCGTTTGTCGTTAATTTTTATAATTATATTTTATATTCAAACTTCATGGTATTTTTTATTGCATATTTGGATACAGAACCTTGATTTATGTATTGTCAATTTTTTTAAGATTTTTTTTTTCTTCTCAACCTTGCATTGTGACGTAACAGACATGTCAATCATATGGAAAGACGTTGCATGACTATGACGTCACAGCGTCTTTTCCCTCGATTTTGAGGGAGTTTGAGGGTTTAAAAAAATATAATAAAAAATTGATAATACATAACTCGAGATCCTCTATCCAAATATGCAATAAAAAATTGCATGCAGCGTGTCTATTTTGAAAGAAATTTAAATGAAAAAACTCAAAATTTATAAAAACTCAAATTTTCCACAGGAGGAATGGAGTATCGACCTCGAAATTTTTTTATTGCAGAAATGGATAGAGCGTGCAAAGCCATGCTACTCTGATTTTTTTTTCAGATTTTTTAGAGCCCGGCAAATATTTTTTAAAAATTATTGAAAGTACAGAAAAAGTACCGCCTCCTGCCGCCTCTCTTAATAAATGATAGGACCCAAAAGAGACGTGGATTCGAACCCGAACTCGCCAAAACTTTTTAGCAATACTTCCCGGTCCCTAAAAAATCGGAAAAAAAATCAGAGTAGCATAACTTTGCACCCTCTATCCATTTCTGCAATAAAATTTTTTGAGGTTGGTACTCCATTATCTTTTTCTTTCCAATACTGGGGGGTCTTCAAATAACACAAATTACAACAATCCTAAAATTAAGACAGTCTTAGCGTATTCCTTATTGTTGCGCAAAGACAGTCTTAGGCTAAGTTTAGGTTAAGTCGTGTTATTTGAAGACCCCCCTGATGTTTAATTATAGTAAAGATAATTTTAGCAACCGATCAAATTTATATGAATGAAAATATGTTAATATGAATTTCTGCTAACTTTTTATACATCATTATAATTAAATTATTTTAATCAGTAATAATGTCATCAGGTCAAGCCTTGACCAAATTTTGTTTAAATTGTCTACCCTTTTTTGTTGACTGACCTACAATAAACTACGAAATGTAACACAAGACATTTTAAATAATATTCTATCTTTGATTTATTCTGAAGATATTAAATAAACAATTGAAATGCTATTATTGAAGTTATTTACAAATTTTAGGTTTCTTAAAAAAAAAAAAAAAAAATACACATTGTAAACCGTAAAAGGCCTTTCATAATAAAATAAATGAAATATTTATTTCATTTTTTAACTAAATATGGCTGATTTAATTAATTTAATCCAAGTTTTTCCAAAGTTATGCTGCTATTTCTTGACGTCTGAAGGTTCAATGTCCTCCCTATCAAAACTCAGCACAATCTTAACTGTCAACACCTGTAATGCATTTTGTCTTGTCTAATCTATTATAAATTCACATTATTTTATTAGAAAATTAACATTAATTTCATTATTTCATCTTAATTCATCTCGCCCAATGGACAACTTGTATGCATTTTTTTAAAGTACATCTAAATAGAATACTTTGAGGTATATTATATTGCCCTTGTTGTTGTTTTTTTGTTTTTTTTTTTTTACACCCACCAAAATAGTGCTGTAAAACGCTGTAACATCATAATACATGTTCTTTACTAACTATGGTAATGTCCTCAGCATGGACCACGGTAGCCACGGTCACCACCACCACCACGTAGAGTCAACGACCTCCAGCCCGGCAGCAGTGATGGGACACGAGGGACACACCACCGGCATGCCGCCAATGGACGACCCTTGCGCACACATGGACATGGGACACAGCATGATGTCGGTGAGTGGGTCTTCATGTCAATGTTTTGTTATTTGTAAGATAACGGGGATGAAAGAGTTATACAGAAAGTTATCCACGCTTCTCACTAACCACGGCTAGCACCAGTCAAATTCAATGATACTAATCGTTGTTAGTGAGAAATCTGGATAACTTTCTTCGTGAATCGCGCCTAAGTTGTTTATTTTAAGCAAAAGCTTCTACTCACAATAGTTGTAACAAACCATTGTTTATAAAGTCTGTCGCATGAAAACTTTTTCATTGTTAACATTGGGATGACGTAGTGTCTGATTTTGCCACCAGAGCAGAGAACGTAATGACATTGTTGGCGCTAGTAGACACTCAATAATTTTATCAATAATCGTCCTTCCTTCACCAGAAAGACATGACCAACAATACTTTGTTATAAACAATGAGCAGACAACATTGATATAAGTTATTAAGTAAATTACCTCAATTCACCAGAAAGACATGACCAACAATACTTTGTTATAAACAATGAGCAGACAACATTGATATAAGTTATTAAGTAAATTACCTCAATAAAGTGATAAATAGATAGGATTATTTAACTACGTAGCTGGCAAGGCTGTACTAATAATTAATTACAGTAAATTTATTGCAGTTATTCCAAGATTATTTATTGCTATTTAAGTGACATATCATGCAATTGTCAGCTGTACCCAACAATTAAAATACAGATCTACAATAAATTAACAGCGCTCTGAATCTAGCCAGTCAAGTTTGAAGAATCATTGCAGATACTTCACCAGTAATTTGCCTGCGACTGAGGGAAAAGTGGAAACCTCAGCCAGGATGGACGCTACAGCTTTTGTCAATAAACCGGAAATGCAATGGTCCAAAGCCAGGGGAACCACATAGTGGAAAAGCGAAATGATTTCCCCCTGGGTGGGAAACATAATTTCCCATTAAAATTCATTAAGTAGAAGATTATATTTTTTACATTAAAGGATATCTGTGTATTTTTTATTGTAGCATCATCTGATGGACTAAAAAATGGTATTTAAAAGTCTACAGTATGTAAAGTTAGGACTCCATATTTACATATCAACACTTACAGATGGCGTTCCACTTCGGCTACTGCGAGAACGTTTTGTTTGATGGCTGGAAGGTGCGAAGTGTTGGCACGCTGGTCGGCTCCATGATCGGAATCTTCATCCTGGCCGCCCTTTACGAAGGACTCAAGTATTACCGGTAAGTGTTACGTACAGTCAAATGATTTCGTAAAAGTCGTCATAGAAGGTTCAGTAACCAGTCCAATGGAACCAGCTCGTCGTCAGGAGTCTATTGAACTGGCTACTGAACCTTCTATGATGACTCTTTCTTTGGTATCCACAGAAGGAATTGTCATAGAAAGTTCAGTAGCCAGTCCAATGGAACCAGCTCGTCGTCAGGAGTCTATTGAACTGGCTACTGAACCTTCTATGATGACTCTTTCTTTGTTATCCATGTAAGGAATTGTCATAGAAGGTTCAGTAACCAGTCCAATAGAACCAGCTCGTCGTCAGGAGTCTATTGAACTGGCTACTGAACATGATGACTTTTTTTTACACCTCTTAACAGTCATGCCACTGTATGACCGTGTTAGAAAGGTTAGACATTACAGAGCTACATAAGTGTTTAAAGTGTTGGAAATGTATAATACATTTTATAAATGATAATTTAGTCAAATATAATAAACAGAATATTAATGATATTTGTGTGCAGTGTTCACTCCAATAGCACATGTAGATAACTCAAAATTACCCTGGAGGGGTATGCAATGTTTTCTATTTATCCATGGAAAAAAATGAGCATTACTATAATTCTTGTAGGTTACATTTGATTTGACGTCACAATCCTTTTCCTTTGTCCCCAAATACAATTCTAATGAGAAGGTTACATCACGTCAAAATTAAGTTAAGCTATGAGAACTATGTATAGCTACTTCACTGCACATTAATTTGGTTAATTATTAGTCTGACTCTTATTTGTGTGATTCTAACTTGACATATGTTCCAGGGAATATCTGTTCTGGAGGTCAAACAACGCCATCCAGTATCGCTCCGTCACACCTCCCGAGAAAAATACTCCAAGCGAAGACAACCGTGTTGTGGCGTAAGTTGAGACTTTGTTTGCAACTTGGCTGTCAAGATTAAAGTTAGTTCAAATAGGTTGACTAATTTGTTAGTTATATTTCTGGCAGACATAACTTATTATATGCTGATTTTTGTACTAAAAAATTAATCAATCCATGAATCAAAGATTACATATATTGGAAGATAATTAACTTAATTTTAAATAAAATACACCTTTGCTATCAATTTTTTTTAAAGAAAATTATTTTTTTAAAGATGCGTTAATACAATATTCCAGCTACAAATTCTAATTCCATCCAATTGTAAGTACATACTCTAAAATTATACATTAATACAAGAAATACTGTACTTAGAAAGAAATAATTTTGAACTTGAAAATTCTTAATTTTATGAGCTTGAATGTATTAATGCTAAAAGCATGCAGACTTTGAGAAATTAACTAATAATGTTTATTTATGATCCTCAGTTATTATAAGTAAAATTGCAATTGAAATACTATTAATTATGTATAACAATAAGCTAATACAAAATCACTGAATTTCCTGACTTGGAATGTTATGTATTTGGTTAATGCTAATGAATGTTCTCTTTCTCTCGGCAGCAGAATGCCAGACATAATCCACCATCAGCCGTGAGTTAATTTAACAATTCAGCATGTCTCTCACTAACAATCTTTCCTCTAGCACTTCTTTACTAATTATTTATTTACTTACTTTCCATAGCACCTAGTAGGGTAAAATCTCTTTTAATATTTGCAAAATGATCATCAGTAATACATATCTTCGCTTCAGAATATAAGTGTCTCATAAACCACTCAATTTTTATGCAATTTTAGACCCTATGTACATGTAGCTTACGGTCTATAATGGAGTACCGATCTCAATTTTTTTTTTTATTGCAGAAATAAATAGAGGATGCAAAGTTATGCTACCCTGATTTTTTTTTTTTTTCAGATTTTTTACAGCCCGGGAACTATTTTTTAAAAATTATTGAAAGTGCAGAAAAAGTGCCGCCTCTTGCCGCCTCTCTTAATAAAAGATAGGACCCAAAAGGGACGTGGATTCGAACCCGACCTCGCCAAAACTTTTTAGCAATACTTCCCGGTCCCTAAAAAATTATGAAAAAAATCAGAGTAGCATAACTTTGCACCCTCTATCCATTTCTGCTATAAAAAATTTTGAGGTCGATACTCCATTACAACAAAACTTGGTGGTTTATGAGACACAATATTTAGGCGACAATATTTAATCAGGTTATATACTTGAAATGCACAATGGAGTATCAACCTCAATTTTTTTATTGCAGTGATGTCACAAAAAGGACTTCCAATCATTTTTTAAAAATACTTCCCGGGCTCTAAAAAATCTGAAAAAAAAAAAAAAAAATCAGGATAGTATAACCATGCACCCTCTATTCATTTCTGGAATAAAAAAATTGAGGTTTATAGTTTATACTCCATTCAAATATGCAGTCTTTGTAAATATTAAAGAAGTTTTTACAACATTGGCATTTAGTTTATTTTACTTTTGTTTTAGTATTGTTTGTTTTTATCATTAATTCAAAATAATATTCAACATTAAAGTTAACTGCATGTGTTTTTTTTTTTTTTTTCTTTGAAAATAATACTTTTTTCGTCCACACACACAATCCAATCTTTTATTATCAGTATGTCTTAACAATTAGAGCTTGATTTTTGTAAGTCAAAGAGCATTTAAATCCTGATAGTAACGAACTATCTCAGAAACTTGTCTATCTTTTGGCTATCAGAATAACTTTTACCAATATTTATTTATGTATCTATTCATTCATCTCATTTTTTTTATCCCAGTCATTGGTTTAGACCAAAGTCTTCTACTCGCAATGGTTGTAACAAACCATTGTTTATAATGTCTGTCGCATGAAGCCTTTTTCAATGTTAAACATGGGACGACGTAGTGCTTAATTTTGCCACCAGAGCAGAGAATGTAATGACATTGTTGGCGCTAGGTAACCGTTTCAACTTCATAATTAACGGTCATTTTCCATAAGTTAACATGCAAATCAACAACCGTCCCATGTTTTTCCTTTCACGCGACAGACATTACACAACAATACTTTGTTTACTAACAATGAGCAGAAGACTTTGGGTTAGACAACTATTTATTGTAAATATATGTAGAATTTATTTTGCTCAAAACCTTTTAATTCTAAACCTATGATGTTAATAAATTATATAATATGCTACCTCTATGCAGTTCTGTAACTAACATGCACAATCTTTGAATAGCTTTGGCTATAAACTTTTTCCTAGCATTTTTCTTTTATGATTTTAGCTCTTTATTATTTCTCTTCTTTTAGCTCCAATGCACACTTTTATATTTTGGTTTGCTATTTTTTTATGTATATTTTCTTTCTTCAAATGAATTTTGATGGTAATGGGAAAAGTTGTTCTACACTGTGTTACTGGTTTAGTATTTTTGTAAATATTTCATAGGCTGTTATTTGCTGTTATCTGCTTCCTATTATAAGCATTGTAAAAGGGGAAATTCACAAAGATTTGAGACAAAATTTTAGTCACTAATTTAGGTTACAATTTTCCAAGACTTAAAATATTATCTTAAAACTTTGTGAATTGTATTCATGAATAAAATTATGAAATAATTTGACCAGTTTGCATGTAAATTAGAAATAGTTTTAAAATAACAATCATAATTGATATTTTACTAAAATTGTGATGGTAGTTTTGACAAGTGGATTTGACAATTTGAAATTTTCACAATAATTGCTTGCCTTTCCAGCTTGTAAGATTGCTTTCAAATATTTTTTTATATAATTTGAGACAGTAAAAAATGAATAACCTACATGAAAATTTGTGTTGCATAAATGAATAGAGGGAGCCAAATTATAATATTACCCTCAATTTTTTTAGAGGCCGGAAAGTATTGTTAAAAAGTTTTGCTAAGGTCGGGTTTGAACCCACACCTCTTTTAGATCATATCCTTTTATTAAGAAGTGATGCCTATTTACTCCTCTCTCTGTACTTTCAATCATTTTTTAACAACAAATATTTCCCAGTCTTTAAAAAATCTATAAAAAAATATCGGAGTAGTATAACTTTGCATCCTCTATTCATGTCTGTAAAATGTAGATTGTCCATTCTTGTTGCTATCAAAATTTCCCATATCCACCAAAGTGTATGTATAATTGTATACAGTAAAAACTGTTTATTATAGACAAATTGTTGTTAGGTAAAACTCAAAAGAGGCTTCAAATGTTCCCCGGCGGGAAAATTTTCTCCGTAAGCCACCATGCTAGAAAATTTGATTTTCTTTTTTCAGTAACTATTAAAGCCAATTTAGACCCCCAAGGGACTTGTGATAATGAATCAAGAACTCATTTTTCCCTAAAAAAAATTCTTAAATGGCAAAAAAAAGCAATTTCAATTTTTTTTTTTTTTACATAGGTTTGGATAGGACGGTGGGAACACCGCAAAATCAGCTGACTTGAAGCCTCTGTTTTGAGTAAAGGAGATTGTGGTCTCATCAAAAATAATTAACTCAATATAAGGTAGTCCTCGGTAACCTAATTTCCTGTAGGTCCCTTGACTTTAACGTAATAACAAGTTTTTACTGTATACTTAACCTTTATGAGAAGTACACACATCCATTTTGAGCCATACTGACGCTACTTTTGTGTCCACAGACCCTCCATGTTGAGTGGTGCCCACGCCCTGCAGACGTTCCTCCACATCGTCCAGATCATCCTTAGCTACTTCCTAATGTTGATCTTCATGACGTACAACGTGTGGCTGTGCATCGCCGTGGTAGCGGGTGCCGCAGTTGGGTTTTTTCTGTTCGGGTGGAGAAAATCTGTAATCGTAGACGTTACCGAACATTGTCACTGAGTCACGTTAAAGTTCTGTGACGATCGTTAAATATCATGTCAAGTATCTATATGGTAGAACTGACATTAAAATCCTTTAACGATCGTTAAATATCATGTCAAATATCTATATGGTAGATGGAAAATCATCACATAGAAAATATTACATTCAAATTTTTTGAGTGGCAAGTTGCATGTAAAAAAAAAAAAAAGTAATTTGTCATATCCATATGTTATTTAAAGTGAACTTACTAAAAAATGTCAAAAGTTGATTCAAAACATTGATGACGAATCATGTTTACTGTAATTATTGCATGGACTTTGTGTATACCATTTAGGCACTTCATCATTATTAAATAGTAATTTTTTAAATTAATAATAATACAAAAAATTAAAATGATTTATTACTTCATTTTTACTTGTAATAGAAAATTTAATAATTACTCTCATCATTCAATATTGAGAATTTGTATACATTTAAAATATTTTCTAACGCAAGTACTATCCTTCTACCATATAGATATTTATTTCATACTCATTACATTGTATTTATGTTTTGTAGTGTTTTTTCATCCATCTTTACTTTACATAAATTTTATAAAAATATTTCTTGTAACAGTTTTTACTAAATTGATAATTTTGAATTTTATAAAAACTTCTAATGTATTTTAAAATAATTCAGATCTACCAATGCTGTTATAATAATTTAGTGGGTGCTACAAAAGTCAATTTTGTGTGCTACGTTAATTAATTAATCAGGAAAAAAAAACATTCAAATTTTATTCAAAAATATAATTTTTACACAGCAGGGTTTTGAAAACCATTTTTGTTCATCATTTTTAATATATTTTAACTTAATTTTTGTTTTAATTATTTTCTACTAATCATCATCAATCATTGAACTTAATTAAATGGACCATCAGGGTATACAAACAATTTTTAACTTAATAAAATATCATCCTTTTTTAGTCAAATTCAAAATGTGCTAATGCGCATTTGAATGTTTAACATTTAATACTAAATTTTATATTCTTACTGTCATATGCCATGTTGCCAGTATGCAAACTTCATTTATCATCTATTTTTTTTTTTTTTTTAAATAAATTTTGTATCCTGATATAAACAGGCTTATAAATAAACCATTGCAAAGGTTATGTTGGTTTCCTTCACATGGTTTTTAAGCCCATTTGTATCCTCAAATATCAAGCAGCAATTATTGAAATCATGATTAAAAAATAAACCATTTGAAAGATACAAAATTGATTTTATAATATTGATAAAAATTCTCCTTCTTCATATCTCTGTAACAGTGAACAACTTACATGAAATTTTTTTACAGCAAAAATGAATAGAGGGTACCAAATAATGCTACTCTGAATTTGTCAATTTTTTTTTAGTCCTGGAACTATTTTTAAAAAAATATTGAAAGTCGGCCACGTCCCCTGGAGGCGTCAATGTCAATAGGCGTTTTTGCCTTATCCTTTTTATTAAGGCTCCAGGGGTGCCAACTTAACTTACAGATCTTTTAATAATTATTTAAAAAAACTCAAAAAAAAAAAATCTGAAAAATTCAGAGTGGCATAATTTGATACCCTCTTTTAATTTTAGCAATAAAAAATTTTCATGTAGGTTGTCCATTTCAGTAACTATTTAACAAATGATAATAAAGACAAAGCGATTCAATGATACAAGATAACGGAAGCGACCTAAATTATGAAATATAACGGAGATATAATATTTTTAATGTTAAAAAATTATGCTGTATTTATGAGAGTATAATGTAACCGTGAATGTATTTGTGTGTGTCAGAATAATTGAAACAAGTGCTGTTGTAATTAAAAATATCATACAAACATTTTTTGTGTTGAGTAAAAAATTTAGTCCTCTCTCGGCCAATTTTATGTATAATGCTAAAAATTTTTCATCATAGATGAAGATTTTGTTTTAATAACAAAATAAATGTTCACCATTGTTGCGAAAGAATCTAAAAAAATTGATTGGCTGCATCTTTCAGCTTTTAGCGAATATATAGAGAGGCTTCAAGTGAGTGTGCCTCGTGATGCTCATTTGTGTCGCTAAGGTCCATTTTGTACTTGGAAGTGAAGCAAAGTGTTTTCTTAAACTTTTATCAGTAATAAATCATGTAAAAAATTTAAATGTTGCATCCACTGTATTTTATAGGTTGGGCTCTCGTTCCATATAGGAATTTTTCATAAAAAATCTCATTCTTTGTGAAAAAAAGAATTCAAGTTCTTTTTTATATAGGACGGTGGGAACACCGAAAAATCAGCTGACTTGAAGCCTCTATCAGAAAGTTTGAATATTTTTATTGGTCGAGAGAGCTTTTCCGTTTTTCCAAAGTCTGCATTACCTAAACCTTTTTCTTTCAAAGTATTTTATCTTGAAAAATATGTTCATGTTTTTTGTTTTATTTTGAGAATTTTGCTGTCATAAGGGGAGAGGAGATATTCACAAAGCACTTTAACCCCCACTTTAGCCTCAATTTTTATCCCTGGCCCTGGTGCTAAACTATGAGCTTAACATGGTTAGCCCCTGGTTTATAGCACCATGTTTAGCTCCAGGGATAAAAATTGAGTCTAAAGTGGGGGTTAAAGTGCTTTGTGAATGCCCCCCATTGTTTCCAAAACACAAACTGGACAACAATGAAAATTAAATATCTACAAAAATGTATATTTTGTTTGACCGGTGTTTGATATTTTTCATATGATTTCTGTACTGAGAAAGAGATAAAAAAAAAATGATAACTGAAGAGAAAAATACTAATTTTCTTGAATAAATATTATGTTTTGACTGTATGATAAAAATAATTGATTAATTTTAGATAAAATATTGGTTTTTGTGTTTCTTGCTTTCATTTGTTTAAATTTAAATATATCTTCCAGTTTTGTAATTATTAGTGTTTTTTGATAATTTTGTTGAATAATATGTTATTAATTATCTATTTTAGGTCCAATCATATAGTTTTTTACATTTATTTTTACTAGATGTAGTTCACAATAATTATTATTTGTATATTATACAGAAATGTTATAATGCTTTGTATCATATATAAGACTGTAAAAATGTTGAATATATTTTATGAGCGCAATTTTTTTTCATTCTTGATTGAAAAACCTAATTAATGAAGTTTTTGCAATTATATTTAGAGATTTTACAATATTATAAATAAATTAATTAATTAATACATAAAGAAATAAGAAGTATGGGTTTAGTAAAAAATAGCTAAATTAGCTAGTATGAGTAATATATAAATATATATAAAATACAATAATATTCTAAATATGTAACCATTCTACTAAAAAAAAATGTATATTAGAGATTTGTGCGAAATTATTCAAAAATAAATATAATATTGGCAAGGGGAAAAAAAAACAGTGTGTGATAGCATAATTTTATTTTTATTATTATTTTTACTACATCTATAAAACATCTACGTATAATGCGCAGATCGACTGCAAGCTGCAGTTAGGTCTAACAGCACTATTAAAAGTAACATTTTTTTTTTTTTTAAATGGAGCAGAAAACTTATGACTATATATTAAGATATCCCCTCCTGCCCAAATATATTTCAGTTTAGCTGCCTTGCTTCATCTGGGTCGTGTGGAGGAGGCATTGCCCCTTTCAGGCAGGCAACCCAACGTACGCAGCGTATGCTAAAACAAAGATGTTTTCTGGAGTAAAAAAATGAGCTCGTTTCAATGGTAGTGTCAAAATTAGGATACAATCATTTTTTAACGTAGTAAGGGTCAATATCTTGCTAGGATTTGTTTTTATCACATTTTAAATTACACCATTAGATTCAGCGTGTTTTGAACCCTCCAGAAAAAAAAATTGGTGCTGATCAGACAAAATTTTTCTATCAACTTAATTTAACATGGAAATCCCATAAGGAAGTAATGCAAATCGTGAATCCACCCCTAAAAAGTCATGAAATGGTGATTTAAAAAAAAAAAATCTAACACATATATATGTCAAAAAAACTTACAACTCTTAATTGGCTTTATGTATGCCAAATTTCAACTTTCTAGCTGAAAGTCCTCCCGCCGAAAATTTAGCGTACGATCGGAACACCATTTCTGGCCCAGAGTCTTTATAGCGCCAGCATATTAATAACAGCGCGGCGAGAACTTGCTTGCTGCATGAGCAGCGGCGGCCTAGCATCCAAGCCACACCATGTGGCCGAGCTTCGCTGGAGCAGGCGGCACAAAATCTTCCATGTTAATTCTCATAACAGATTTTCTTAAGTTTTTATCTGAAAAATGAGTACGAAATTTATTTTAAATATTTTTTAGTTAAAGCTTGAGTCATGCATGGAACAAAACGCTATAAGACGTACCACATACTGCATTTTTTTTCTTTTGTTTTAGAAATATTCGAGGGTATAAAAATATGTATGTTAGTAAATTGAATGATTATATATAAAACTTTGTCCAATAAATGCGCGACACTCAGCCGGCCTGCGCGACACTTTAAACGGCACCGCATATGTGCTCAGACCCAGCGAAGCTCTAAAAATTTTGGTCAAATTTCTGAAGGGGTTTAATTTGGTATCTGAAAATATAAATACACTGCATGAAACGTCAGTTTTCTTATAAATAATGTTTAAAAAAATTATAATCATTTATAATATAATTTTTTTTCCTTAAGTTTTTATTAATTTCCATTATATAAAAAATTCTTCAATATATACGATATATACTATGTACAGTACAATATAATATGCAGAGTTATAGTATAATTAGTGATTCCTAAACTTTATAAAATATGTTTCTTGTGGTTACTTGACTTTCAGGGTCTCTCTGATTGACTTTTTTTTGTTTTTCTAAAATCTTTGTCTATAAATTTTAAATAAAATGCGCTTCAATTCATCAAAGAATTTGATTGGACGCTTCAGAGAAATATAAACCAATCAGAGTAAAGAGGAGAAAGTAGGGGAGGTACAAATAAAAAACAAAATCAGCTGTAGAGAATAGAGAAGAAAAGCAAAAAAGCAAAACGACGCAGTGTTCTGTCAAAGTCTATTGAGAGTGATTGTGTTTTATAAGAGTAAATCTAATTACTGGACTTATTATTACTCGTTATGGCAGAGGCCAGAAGTGCAGTCAGTGAACTGAGGGTTCCTCCAAACCTTGAGGAAGGGAGGGATACCTGGAGGGATGTTCTGCAAGCTGCAGGGAAATCAGCCCTTAGAAGATATTACAGAACCAGGTAAGTTCATCTGCATTTTACTGATTTTATTGAAGTATTTATGAATAACTAGGGGTGGGGTGTAAACTCGCGCTTACGCTCGTTTGCTTTCAGGTCTTTTAAATAATTTTGTCAATCATACGTTGCCATCTATATAAGTATTCAGTACGTGATATCATAACGGTGTTTTAATGCAAAATGGACAACCTACATGAAAATTTTTTATTGCAGAAATGAATTGAAGGTACCAAATTATGCTACTCTGATTTTCTCCTTTTTCTTTTTTTTTTTTTTGAAACACACAACTATTTTTAAATAATTAAATAGTTATTAAATGTGCTGCCACGCCCCCTGGAGGCGTCAACAGGCGTCTCTGTCCTATCCTTTTTAATAACGATTCAGGGGTGCCAACTTAAATTACAGAACTTTCAATAATTATTTAAAAATAGTTGCAGGAATCATAAGAATAAAAAAAAATTCAAAGTAGAGGTGGAGCGCCGCGTAGCGTTGTGCATTGACCGGTTTTCGTTAGATCACCGAAGTCAGGCTACGTCAAGCGTGGTTAATAGTTGGATGAGTGACCATTTCAAGTATAAAAATACGCCGCTCCCTCCCTGGGAGAAATTCGTGTTGACGCAGTTGTTAGGCCCCTACTATTTTATTATTATTATAATATTAATTTTATTTTATTTAATAATTTTCTTAAGGAGTTTGGGCAGATTCGAGTTAATTATTTTCTTAGCGTCCGGTTGTGATCGAGCGAGCAAGGCAATGGGCTTACTCCGGACACTGCCCATCTTCAACACAAAGAGGTGGCCAGTTGTGATTAAACCTCGTAATGCTATGATGTACCGAACGCGAAATGCCCCTGAAAGTAGGCCACCCCAACCTACATGCCCCTGAAAGTATGCAACCTGCATTAATTACACCTTAATTTGATAACCCCCCTAGACCTAATTGGGAGATGATCCGAGCATTATTTACGAAAATATTCGTTTTTATATAAAGTTATTATAAGTTACCCCTAAAGGTAGACTTACATGCCCCTGAAAGTATGCAACCACAACCTACATGCCCCTGAAAGTATGCAACCCGCATTACTTGCACCTGAATTTTATAACCCCCCCTAGACCTAATTGGGAGTAAATCCGAGCATTATTTACGAAAATAATCAATTTTATATAAAGTTATATAATAATTAAGTCACACCTGAAAGTAGTTTGCTTGGAACGTGCTACCGTGGCATCACCATCTATGGGAAGAAAATCGAACTTCTGAATGCCTACAATATCTGTGCTCACGTGATTCCATTTGCGGGCGGCCACCATCTTGAAACGATCTTACGCACATATGCGCGCACTTGCGCGGATATTCGCATGCGCATTTCCGCGGACCAATCTTCGCGCGAATTTCACATCACTGCACTGATGAGCAGTCAGATCCCCTTTCGCAACGTTGCCTCTAAACAGAAGCAGCCAATGGGATGGCAGCAGTCACACGAAGAAAGTTAATGATTTCTGTGGTCACGTGGTTCCATTTGCGGGCAGCCACCGTCCAAAACGTCTCGTAACTTTTTGCCTTGCATCTTAACGTATCCAAAAACCCAGATGAGGAGACGCGAAAACACGAACTCGGAGATTGATCAGCTTTCCCGCGGAGGCACACCACCCGGGGAAAATCCGCCCCCGTCCCCCGCCCCCAAACGCGGACCTTAGTGCACGTCACCCTCCCCCGGCGGCCCCTACCGACGACCCCCCCAGAAGGTCTCGTCGAGTTCCGAAGGGGGGAAGGGGTCTGTCAAGCCGATCTGGCGTCCGCCATAAGAAAAGCATTGGAAATTTGGGGTTTTCAAAGTGCTTCTTAATATATAAGATTTACTAAAAGGAGGTTTTAAGTAGTTTATTATTTCATAAATTCACACATAAAAATATAGAAATTTGCAAACAAATGGAAGAATAGGACAGTGAGTGATGCAGATAAAAAAAATGCGAGTAAAAAAATGAAAATCATCTTTTTTTTTTTTTTTTTTTTTCCAATTTCGATCGTTAAACTTGGAGTTTCTTATAAAAAAGTATAATTGTGCATTAAATTTATTAAAATTAGTAATGAGAATGTCTCTGAATATGCTGCTATATTTTTAACCCATGTACGAATGTACTGCATGTTTTGTTGTTTTTTTTTTGTTTTTTTTTTAGCTCCAATTTAATATGGCTTCATGTGACATGCATCATCAATTAATGTCTATTGTGATAATCAAATTATGGTACTGTTTGCATGCACTCGAATTATTTTGACAGTATGAATATTGATCCCTTATGTAAATATTATATACATAAATTAAATTACCATATTCTACTATGGAATTTGGAATAAGGGATATAACTGATGTACTGTACATTAGGTAAACCTCTATGGGAATGAAGTTTTTGTGAAGTTTTTTCATAATAATAATAATAAAAAAATATAACAATGTTTCATAAATTTTAACAAGAGAGCTGTGTTCGTAAATACACAATCAGAAAGAATCGATTTTTATTGATGATTCTTTTACGTTTCATGTACTGTACACGAGGTTCATAAATAAAAATCGATTCTTCCTGATTGTGTATTTACAAACAGAACTGTAGCACAGCATCAATCGAATACTGCACATCTTTAAAAATTAAATAAGGTGGACAGTACTAATATTTATACTTTAATATTTTTTTTATACAGTGCACAGCCCAGTTTTGGATTTTAGGCCTGTTTTGGTTCCGACCTGCTTTTAGGCTCCTTATAGGCAAAAAAAGTAAAAAAAGAAAATTTTAACTGATTAACCAAACCCCCCCCCCCCTTCCATGAAAATAACAACTGCAATACCTTGATAATTTTTATACTCGTCCAAAAAAAAAAATAAAAAACGAATAAAAACGGGGGTTTTAACAAATAATTCGTTTTTATTTTTTCTGAACTAGTAAAAAAAATATCACGGTATTGCAATTGTTTTTTTTTTATGAAGAGGCTGATTTGGTTAATGGGTTAAATTTTTTTATTTTTTTACTTTTTTTGGCTATAAGGAGTCCAAAAGCAGGCCTGGACCAAAACCGGAACATTTTTTTATGTCCCTCCACACGTTTTTTTTTTCTTTTTTTTTTTTTTTTTTTTTTTCTCAAAGAGATGCTCTGATATGGAACTGAAATTATGATAAACTCAATTGCTATATTCTATTGAACATGTTAATAATTTTTTCAAAATTTTAAGAACCCTAAATATGGCAGATAAAAATTGTTAAAAGTGAAAAATGTCTTAAGGGGGTCCGTTACCGGGCTGTGTGGTGTAATCACATACATTTTGTTTATAAAACTAGTTCATGCAGGTTTAATATTTAGTTTGCAACAATATATTAAACAAATCCCTTGATACTTTAATTTTTTCAAATAATTTATGATAATTTTGTCATCACTCATGTCAATAAGAGTGACAGTTTTATCATCGTTTTTTTTTTTTATTACTGTTAACAACACTTCCGTTACTAACTGATAACAATCAGTGATGTTTTTTACATGACCTGGCTGCGAATGAGTGACTCCATGCAAGTAAAATTTTCAAAACTTTTCTCTCGTCAAATCGTACAGATAAAGGGTGCGATTCACGAAGCAGTTAGCCAGAGGTTTTTAGCCACGTTTATAGTTAAACCACGTTTAACTATAGGTGGTTTAACAGGTAAACCAGGTATAGTTAAACGTGGTTAAGTTAAACGTGGTTAAGTTAAACGTGGTTAAGTTAAACGTGGTTAAAAACCTGGCCAACTGCTTCATGAATCGCACCCTTTGAAAGTTTTTTTAATAATAATAATTTGTTTATTGAACACAAATTACACAAGCTATTAAGGTAGAGATAATACGGATCAGCTGGCCCAATGCTAAAAAAATCCCATTCATAAAAATTATGAAAAAAATTTAAAATGTTCTCCTCTACATCCCCTATCAGTAGGTAAAATATCAGGTATACAAAAACGAGCTAGTTTTCGAGTTATTAATTTTTAAAGTTGACTAATTTAACATGGAGAAATGGAACTTCCATGTTAAATTAGTCAACTTTAAAAATTCATAACTCGAAAACTAGCTCGTTTTTGTACACCTGATATTTTACCTACTGATAGGGGATGTAGAGGAGAACATTTTAAATTTTTTTCATAATTTTTATGAATGGGATTTTTTTAGCATTGGGCCAGTTGATCCGTATTATCTCTACCTTAATTTACGGAAAACTTTAAAATAGAGCAGAAAAAAATAAACGTATGCACTGTGCGCATGAGACCGCCCTGGTTTTTATTAAAGATTCAGGGGTACCAACTTAACTTACAGAACTTTCAATAATTATTTAAAAATAGTTACGAGTCTCAAAAAATCTGAAAACATTCAGAGCAGCATAATTTGGTACCCTCTAGTCATTTCTGCAATAAAAAAAAAAATCATGTAGGTTGTCCATTGTTATAACAAAATTAATAAACGCATAATGACCCTGTGGTAAAAATGACGCTCATAAGTTCTCATAACTCATAAGCAGCTAATCGAAAACAAAGAATTTGAAGAAACTTTTAGGAGCAACAACTGCATGGAATTCAAGGCCTCTTGCCCAACATACGATGTTATTTTGTTGCCTTATTAACTAATTATGTTGTGAAATAATTTATTATGCACCAATATTACATTAGAGTAATGAATTAATATCATGTCGCATTGAAGTGTATTAGTTGTAATGCAGTTTAATAATTCAAATATACTCATGACGGATGAGGCAATTAATGAAATTTATCAAATTTAAAAGTAGATGTATCACTATATATAAAAAAAAAATCATAAATGTATAAAATATATATCACTTCAAAAATATGCTTTGTCGTTTAAGAAATAATTTTAAACAGCAATTGCTCTTAAAGTATAGATAACACGGATCAGCTGTTCGACGTAGTTCCCTTTGATTAACATGTAAATCTTGGCAAATTCACAAAAATTCTGAAATTTTTTTGAGAGGTAGATTTTAGTGCCTATAAGCCATAGAAAAAAATTCAAAATAATAAAATGAAAGGAATCGATTTTTTTTTTTTTAATCAAGATTTTAGTTTGGCTCTCCATGGGAAAGCCTTATGCTGAAAATTAAAAAAAAATAATAATAATAATTAAAAAAAAATCGGCTCATTTAATTGTTTTGAAATTTTTTGTGGCTTTTAGGTAAATCTATTTACAAACAAAATTTTTTTTTTTTTTTTTTTTTTTTTTTTTTTGCTTCTTAGGTTTACATGTTAATCAAATAGGACTATATCGATCAGCTGAACCGTGCTATCTTCCCCTTAAAAGAATAGAGTGTATGTTATAATTTACTGCTTTAATTAACCAAAATTCATTTTTTTTACACTTTAACCAATGAAATCGGTCTAATTACTTTTACAACATGGCTATAAAACCTCGGTATATAAAAGTAATTCGACCTAACGTTGCTTTATATCAGCCATGATGAAGAGATCAAATTAAAATTAGCCACTCGAGGTCAAAGCTTTCTTTGTTTTGAAATTTATCATGCGTACTTGCATGCATGTGACTCACTCAGTAATAACATTAATGAGTTTTAACAATGTATGTACTTGTCTTGTATTTCTTCATGTGTAAAGTCTGTACGATACAATTTTTCCTCGTAAGAATAACAAAACTCTATATTGAGTTTAAATTTTCTTGTAAGGTATTGAAATACAGGCTTAATAGTACACGCGGAATATTTATGTTATCATTATTATCCTCGAATGGGCTTACGGGGTGTCATTTTTTTACTGGCTCAATCAAAAGAGGAGGTCGAAAAATATCCCTTAGATTTTTTTGCGATTTTTTTAAGCACTGCATCATACCTAGAATGGAGATTAAAAGTGTCTCTTGACCTGGAGGCTCCTTCCGCAACGTCTATGACGTCATTACATTCTTTGGGTCAACTATATAATGTTTCTAAATAAACACGTTGCTATGGAAACAAATGATTAATTTTAATAAACAAGCAAAAATGCAATAATTTTTTACAAGTGTTATATAGTTGAACCAAATTAAGAATGTAGTGACGTCATAGGCGTTGCGGATAGAGCCTCCAGGTCAAGAGACATTTTTAATCTCCATTCTAGGTATGGTGCAGTGCTTAAAAAAATCGCAAAAAAATCTAAGGGATATTTTTCGACCTCCTCTTTTAATTGAGCCAGTAAAAAAATTACACCCCGTAAGGCATTGTTGTATAGACAGCTGGATTTTGTAAGAAAATAAGCATTTCTCATCAAAACTTCAATGAATTATTTATTGCAGAAATGAATAGAGAGGGCCAAATTATGCCAGATTTTTCCAGAGCCCGGGAACTATTTTTAAAAAATTGTTGAAATTACAGTGAGAGGCATGATGCTCTGGTACCAGAGCGCTTTGTCAGAGGCGCTACTTCTCATGAAAGTGGCTTGGGTTCAAACCTGGACTTTGCCCAAATTTTTTGTAATATAGACTCAGAAAAATCTGAAAAAATAGCATAATTTGAAGCTAGACAAATGAAAGATTATGAAAGGAAGTATAAGATTTTAAACTCTTGTGTCATATTTGAAATATGACCATATTATATTTATAAAGTGTGTGGTAAAAATCCTGCATGTGCATGTTAGTGCGACCTTTACCCAGGCTGCGATCTCTTTGTAAAAAGGAATACCTAGTGGACATTTTGGGATGAATAAACCTTCTCTTCCGAAATCGCAAATCTCGAAGGTTCGTGCTATATCGATTTTTGCCTTCAAAATTGTTTTAGAATTTGGCTCTCAATATTTTCATCGAAAAAAACCTGGCGTTTTACTGTACATAAAAATTTATTATTTGGTTTACTCCAGTTCGATTAACTTTAATTTTTTTTTATTGATTTAATATTTCCTTAGAACATTGTACCGGTCAATGTTAGAAAATTACATGTCGTCCGCTACATAAGACGTACAGTACATATATTATATTCTTCAAGTTAATTATCTGCATGTTAAAAACAGTAGAGTATATAAAATTAAACTTTTTCAAATTTTTTCCAATGGCTGCATTTTAAATTATACTGTGGTGTATCCCTCTGTAAGAATTTATAATAGAGCGATTGTTTAACTTATGTTATCAAGTTGTTATTTTAAGTTCTCAGTCACGCACGTCTTTTTAAATACAAAATTAAAAATCAATATTTGAAATATTAAAGCTATACCGTTCAAATATAGATTATTTTAGTTATTTATCATTCTCTATATTTATATACTTTAAGAGGAAATTATAATACAGTACTGCAGTATATACGTAGTTATGTATGCCAATGCAATGTTTTTTTTCATTATTATTCACTACTATTATATATAAGTACATGTGTACGATATAATAATATATACTGTGTATATTAAATGTATAATACATTACAGTTGAAAAAAGGAGAAAAGTACATACAATTTTTAATACTGTAGTTATACACCATGGTTTAGAATATTTGATATACTGTACTGTAAGTTGTTTTTAAAGGGAATTTTCTGTGATGGAAATAAATTTAATATTATATAATGTATACGAATTTAGTGGTATTGTACAGAAGTTTGCTGCTGTGACAGTTGATAAATACGAGTATTAATTATGTTGTATATATGATTTAATGTAATTTAATTCAATGATATGAAAAATTTAGAATTTAGAGTACATGATCATAATACTAGGACTCTTTTAAATGAACCTGCTACAACTCCAAGAAGTAATAATAGATTTGGAGAAAGAACATGGAATTTTGTGCTACCAAAAATTTGGAACGAAATACCGATAAATATTAGATCAATTGACCAAAAAATGTTATTGAAAAAAGTGCTGAGAAAGCATATATTAAATAATTTGCATTACTGTGAGCTGTAATACCATTCTATTAATTGTATTTGTGCTTCTGTTTAAGTTGAAGGGTTTAAATTTGTTCGTGCATATTTTTGTTTGTTTTTATCTTTTCTTAATGTTATTAATGTATTGTTTTGTATTGTTATTTTTAATAAATATAGGTAATTTTGTTTAAGCTTACTATACGTGTTGAATAATTGTATGTAACTCAGTTCCAACCGATAGGGCTTCATTTAAGGCCAAAAATAATAAATCGATGCAGTAGTCATTCGAAATTCGTAAAGCAATAGTTCGTAATTAGACTTTTTAGAAGATTCAGTATAACTGCTAACATACTTTATAATATTGATATCAATAAATACTTATATATTTATTTTATAGGTTACAAGAACTTGTAAATAATATTTTGTTTTAATGCCTAGAAATAAAATAACATACAAGAAAAAAGTATTTTAAAATCGTCGTATCTTATTTTTTATTATTAAATATAAAGCCGTTGTGTTATTGATAAGTTGCTTATCATATAAAAAAATAATATTATTATTTGGTTCTTACTGGATTTAATACTTGGACTTCACACTTAATTAATTAACATGATCAAATGTCGATGAGATTGCAGAATAATTCTTATAACATTGGATTTATATAAGATACGCAATAATTCGCGATATCTTATCAATATTTAGCTTGTATTCTTTCTGTCTAGTATAAAAAAACGCACTTAAGTTCTATATATTTTCATATCATGATTATTTCATCTTAATAGAGTCTTCAAGTCAGCTGATTTTTCGGTGATCCCACGTACCCGCTATACCAAACCTATGTAAAAAAAACGTGAATTCGTTTTTTCACTAAGAATAAGATTTTTTCAGGGAAAAATTCCTTTACGGAACTTTGGTCCAAACTGAAAAATAAAGTAGATAATTCAAAATTTAGATTTTATACTTGATTTATAACCGAGAAAAGTTAAAAAAACACTTTGCTTCATTTTCAAGTGCAAGATGGACCTTAGCGACAAACAGTTGCGCAGCGAAAGCGCATCACTTGAAGCCTCTATTAAGGGTATAAGATAACACGGAACAGCTGATCGACGTACTCCCATTTGATTAACATGTAAACCTTATAGCAACGTCATAAAAATTCTGTATTTTTTTTAGAGACAGTCCTTAGCAACAAGAAGTTGCAGAAACAATTTCAAAACAATCGGACGAATTAAAATGTTATCCAATGAACAAAATTGCTTATAAAATAAATATATGGAATACAATTAAATTATTCTAAACAAGGGATTTTTAAAAATGTCAACAAAACATGCTAATTTTTTATGCACTCTATAATATATAAAAGATAGTACCTATGTAAAAAGGGGCGTGGCGTACTCAATAATAAAATGTACACACCCTGGACTATGAAATTTTTGAAAAATGATGTTAACTTTTAATCATTCTGCAACTAAAATTAATAATTCAGCTGATAATTTTTTTTTAGTACAGTAATTTATGTTTCAAACGACGATTTGGCGATTTCTGTTTATTTGCACGGTATACAAAATAAGAATTAAAAATACTTTTTCCTGTATTATTATAAAAAAATATTATCTATAATTTATTGTTCTTGATCCGTTTTTAAGAATAGGTCTTGTTTAGCTATGCCAGCGGTTTTCAAACTAAGGGACGCGTCCCAAATTTGGGGCAGTGAGATTTTTCGTCTGGGACTTAATGAAAATCGGGTAATGGCGACCAAGGCTATATGGTTAATAAGGTATTATATTAGGGAAATAGGAAAGCAGTGGGAAAGAAAAAATGAGAATTGAATATATACCTGAGACTCGAGGCAAAAAATTTGAAAACTGCTGAGCTATGCACCCAAATAAAATAATTATTTCGCACTAACAAGTGCTTAATGAACCAAATATAGTCTTATAGACTTAAAAGTCGAAGTAGCGAACGATAAGATTTGCACTCCCGTGTTATCTACTTTGGAATTCGAACCTCTAACAAGTAAGTGCAAAGTGTCTGAATGCAAGTGATGATTAATGTTCATAGTGCAAGGTTGCGTTGTATTATTACTTCTTATGGTTACACCATGCATGCACTCTAATGCATTTTGTTATCTTATTGGACTTTTATCATGCAGCTGTAATATTTACTCTCTTGACTCATATTATCCGGCAGCTAAAGTCAATATACTCCGTATCCCGGTGCAATGACCTTGGATTTATATAATCGCATTTAAAACTGGTTCATTTTATTTGGGGGGCTATAGTCAAATTTACATGATATTTCCTCCGGAAGTAGCCAGATATGTACAGACGCGGATACATGTACCGGTGGGGGGGGGGGGGGGGGCTCTTCATAAGGCCACTGTTAGGAATGAAAATTGTAGTGGGGGAAATGCCTATATTGCCCATGTTAAATCTGAACTTTCGTGCCCCTCGCCCCCCCTAGATCCGCGCCTGGATATGCGCCATGTAGTATTTCTCGCCTTTCTATTGGTAATTCAGCGTTGCAGTTTCACACAGATCAGTACTTTAGCTGTAAAACACTCTGTACAGTACAGTTTCAAAATTGAATTATACAAACAGAATTTAAAATTCTGGCTACTTCCGGAAGGAATATTAAATTGATTTGAGTGTATCGACCATCGTGACTGAAGTTTCCACGTTTCCTTAGTTAGAGTTGATACTTTTGTGTTCATTATCGACCATTCTGACTAAGATTTCCACGTTTCTTGAATCAAATTTGATATATTTTGTGATAATATCCGACCATCCTGACTTAGGTTTCCACGTTTCTTTATTGATACTTTTCTATTCTTTATATCGACTATTTTGACAGAGGTTTCCACGTTTTCCTGAGTTAAAATGAGATAATTGCTGATTGTAACGTCTTTCCTGCCCCCGACCCCCCCCCCCCCCAGTAATCCTAAATAGTTGTTTCCAAGATTAAGAGTGGATCTTTTAAGTTTAACCCTTGCAACCATAAAAAAACATTTGCGTATTAAAATTGTTATATCTTATACCCCCGATATCTATAAATAATGAAAACATTGCATATCTAATTATACCGTGATGTGATAACAATGTTATTAATTGTCAGTATTTATATATTATTGATATATTTTTGCAATCTCTGTACTTTTATCTTGGTACATTGCTTCATGTGTATTTGATAAGTAGGTTAATCAATATGAAAACTGCATGCCGTACTTTGTTATGTTATGACTTTGAACTTTGTATTGATAAAATTGTAAACACGGTAGTCATTTTTTTAATAAATCTGTTTCTATTTAAAACAAGAACAATTTTTAATTAAATCAAATTTAATGTAATAAATAACTTTTTTAATTAAAAATGAAATATTGTGATGAATAGAGATGTTGTTAAAATATTTTAGCTTGTAATTTAGGATCAGAACCTGGTATACTGAAAGAACCGTGGAAATCTTATACAATTAGTATATATGGTATAAAATTATATTTTGTACCCTTCAACTTATGAACCCTATTGTAAGGTACTGCAGAAACATTGAAGTCTTTGGGTATATACTGGTCACAAGTAAATTTAACTTGATCCTCATGTCCTATAACAATCCATCTCAGCATTCGCCTGGTTGTGACTGAGAGAACCATGGAAACCTCTGTTAAGATGATCGGTAATCAATGGAAGATGGCGTATGGATAATTTTAAACAAGCATACAGTCTATAGCCATCCTAAAAAAGTTAAAATGTTTCTGCTGTCTTACCCATGCATAATGCTTTATTTTTACTTGATATTAATATTATATGCATTATGTGTGGAATTGGAAGACTAAAAGAAATTGAATTAAATTGAAAAACATATTCAACGCATGCTGTGTTCATACTGACATAAATATTACCAAACTTATGTCAAAATATTTTTGTGTTATGGTGATTTCTATTTTGCATTTAGAAGGTCATATTTTGTTTAAATTTACTCTGAATAATACATATTTCTAAATTTACTAAAACACTGCTAGCGCAATACCAATATTGGGCCAATATTAGCTATATATAACAGTCACTTTTATTTGTAAATTCAACTATTTCAAAATCAGTTATTGTTGTTCTTTAAAAACAAAATCCATTGTTACTAAACAATGGACCAGACGTCATAAAAGTCGCTGACTCAAATATAATATATCAGTGTGACACGTGTCATGTTGTATTTACATCTATTCTATATATTATATTTTTAACCACAAGAAAATATAAATTTATATAAGGTAGAGATAACGTCAAACAGCTGTTCAACGTAGGTCCCTTTGATTAACATGTAAACCTTAGCAAATTCACAAAAATTCTGTTTTTTTTTTAGGCAGTGCCTAAAAGACATAGAAAAAATTTCTACACAATTTAACGAGCCGATTTTTTTTTTAATTAAGTTTTTAATTTGTCTCTCCAAGGAAAAAGTCCTAGCTATGCTGAAAATTAAAAAAAAAAAATTAAAAAAATCGGCTCGCTAAATTATTTTGAAAATTTTTCTATGGCTTTTGGGCACTAATATCTGTCTCTCGAATAAATTTCAGAATTTTTGTGAATTTGCTAAGGTTTACATATTATGTTAATCAAAGGGACCTACGTCGAACAGCTGATCGGCGTTATCTTTACCTTATATAAATGATGTAATGGAATCATGTAGCAATGTCATATAATTATTTTAAATATGATGCATTTATATAATTATGTAATATATACATATAACCTTGAATTAAATATATAAATTGTTAAATTAAATTATGCCTTGTCACTGTCAAAACATGTATTTAAAAATTTAGTAACCAAAATATAATATAATAGGGAAATATCAAAATTGCATATTAAGGTATAACCTGAGAATTTGTCTGTCAAGGTCAAGAGGCGTGTCTATAGTGGCAACACTGTTTTCATTGGAATGAGCTTAAATTTTTAGGAGGGGGTGGTGACAACAGTCCTTGAGAACGTTGCCACATTTCTCATCACATATAGGAAACGATCATCGCCACGGTTCAAAATGTATGAAAACAATTCAGAAAAATAGTCTAAAAAATTAGGTTTTAGTAAAAAAAAAAAGTAAAAGAATCTGTTGTATAGTTTTTTTGCAATGCTAATTAACAAATTTAACATTGGAAGGATACAAAATTCTCATTTAAATAAATTAATTATAATTAAACCAACGGTTAAAAAATTCCGAAAAAATTCAGAGCTAATTTGACGATTGTTGTGAGTTCACCAAATTAATTTGAAGAAAATCTGTTGTAGCGAATTTTTCGTCCAAATTTCTCAGGTTAAGCCTTAATTAATTTTAAAACAATTTAATGGCGAGTGAATTTTGTAACAAAAATAATAATTAAATAATGAAAAAATTCAATGTAATTTTTATTTCTTTTAAATGTCAAAAATGCATGTAATTAATTAATTTTTTAATTGAAGTCCAACTTAAACTTGAAACTTATTGTAAAATCATTAATTTTTTTAATTTTAATAATTAATAATAATTGAATATATATTATAATATAATATATCGAATTCATTAAAAAAGTATGTATGATTATGGCACTTAAAATTATATGGAGAAATACAGAAATGCTCTCAGTTCTTACAACTCGAAGGCTTTCAAAGCAATCAATGTATAATAAATAATAATAATAACACCAAAATTCAAGGTTCAAAGGCCATATATTTCTATATTTTTTTTTACAATGCTCCATTGATTTTTTTATGTTAATTTAATTAACTGCGTGGCTTTTGAGTCATCAGTTGGAGCATATTCGTACGGAGAGAATAACATTTTTATACTACAACGATAAAGTCATTAATTTAAATAGTTATCATTAATATTTATTATATATTATATTATATATTATTCTAAAATACATGCAGTGCGTTAATGGAGTATCGGCCTCAATTTTTTTTATTGCAGAAATGGATAGAGGGTGCAAAGTTATGCTACTTTGATTTTATTCAGATTTTTTAGAGCACGGGAAGTAGTTTTAAAAAAATATTGAAAGTTCTTTTTGTGACGTCACGAGACGCCGCTCCTTAAAGAAAAAGAGAGGACTTGCCGCCGCGTGACGTCACAAAAAGAACTTTCAATCTTTTTTTTAAAAAATACTTCCCGGGCTCTAAAAAATCAGGTTAGCATAACTTTTTGCACGCTCTATCTATTTCTGCAATAAAAAAAATTTGAGGTCGATACTCCATTATTACCATTTAAAAGGAAATGAATGTTTTTTCATAATTATAGTAATGATAATTTTTAAGTAAATTTGTAATTTTAATTTGTAAATAATAGAATTTATCTTTGTACTACGTATTTGATACCGCACAGTATATAATAACTATAACGCCAGAGCCGTTGATGAGCATATATTAACTTCGAATTTGCCATGGATATAAAGTTTTATATTATTTGCTAAATTTAATTTAAAATTAATTATTAAGGCAAATTTACCTTCTGAAATAAAATGAAATAATAAAATGAAATAATCTTTATTTATATAATAGCTTTCGCTATTCAGTACAAATATAGTTTATATATTTTGTTTTCATTAAACAATATAAAACAGTTGGTTCATTTCTTAATTAAAACTCCCACCTATATTAGTCATATTTAAAAAAAAAAAAAAAAAAAAAAGCTAGCCTTCTTTGTTTTAATTTAATTATGCGAACCAATCATTCCAACTTCATTTTAAAAGAGAAAAAATGCCATTATACTGGAAATATTTTCTCGAATATTTATAATTATAAATATATTTATTTATAATTATAGTGATAAATTTAGTGATATTTTAGTGATATTTTTTTTCCTAATGTCATAGAAAATTAATTAAAATTTTTTAACGTTTCTGCTCAAGTAAAACAGTCCAAAACAAAAAAATCCCAGACATATTTTATCACCGACAAACGTATAATTACGATTCAATCTCACTTCCTCACGTCAGGTATAATATAACCTGGTGGGCCGCGACCTTTTTGTTTGTTACAACACTCTGAGAAGACCCTGGTGAACAATTCCAGGTTGCCAAATATTCTCCAGTAACCGGGTCAATGTCACGCTAGGTAGCAGTATTATAAGGTCGATTTGGGAGGTGTGGCGCAGTGCGCTTGACCGGGTCTCGTCAGATCACCGAAGTCAAGCAACGCCGCGCGTGGTTAGTAGTTGGATGGGTGACCATTTTCAACAAAAACCACGTTTCCCACCCAGGGGTAAAACGTTGCGCTTTTCCATTATGTGGTTCCCCTGGCTTTGGACCATTGCACTTCCGGTTCATTGACAAAAGCTGTAGCGTCCATCCTGGCTGAGGTTTCCACGTTTCCCTCAGCCGCAGGCAAATGCCGGGATGGATTTGCAAGGCCGTGGCCGCCCTCGTTCCAGAAGAGCCCGCGAAACGCTCAAGTTAGGGTTTCGGAAGGTTCGGGGTTTCAAAGTAGTATGTAATTAGTAAATAGAAGTACCCAATAGGGTTTGATTAAAAACTAAAAAAAAAAAATAAGGTCGATTTTTAAGTTCACCTTATTGTAATATGATCCATGTGTTCATGTGATTCCTGATTTGATATTATATATTTTGTTAGATTCATGGTATTGCGTGCATAGAAAATATAAAATATGCATTTTAATGTATTCATAAATTATTTATTTATTTTATTTTCAAACAACTATGGTTGTGCAGTACAAGACAAAATGGATCACGTCAAAAATGTAATATTTAAGACATTACTTTCAAATTCTTACGGAACGTAATATGTATTGTTTCTTACTGTTAGATGCAAAAGAGGATAATTAATATATTTGCAACAAAGTTCATTTTCAACGTACAGACATAGGAAAATGGTTCTTATTTGAAAGTATATTGTTTTGAATCTGACGTTCTTATAATAAAATATATAATTAATTATTAGTAAAACTTTGTCTTGTAAAGAATATTCAATATAATTAATTATAATAAAATATGTTTATGTATATTTTTATTCTATATTGTCAGTAATTTAACTGGATCGTCGTTATAGAAAAATGCATGGCACTGATATTATAATTTAAGTTATTTAATGGAAGTTTTTAATTGCACTTTTCTAACATCAAAACGTTTGTATGTATGTCTCATCCCATGTCTATATAATCATGCATGCATCTAAATAAATTAATTAATACTGTTAAAAAAATCACAATGGAGTTTTGCATGTTCATATACAATTTTTATGTTGTTATGAGTAGAGTACCTAATGTTCTTCAAGTTTATTATTCGATTTAGCGATATTGTACGTTTCAATAACTTGTTTTAAAGCAAGTTTTTAAAACTTGTTCGTTTTAAAAGGACGTGCGAAAGTGAATAACGGTCAGCAGGCATTTAAATACCTTCACTTTCGTGATGACCTTGTGTGGAGGTGGGAATATTTACTGACTAAAGTTACGAGTTTAGAGAACCACATAATTATAGTTAATTATAATTAGTTTTTACAGATGATAGTATGAATCATTGAAACTTACTTGTAATTATTATATACCGTACGTATTATAAGAAGTGTGCGTGGCACAATAGGAAGGAAAATCAATAGTATGTTTAATTAATTGTTGGAGTCCTATAATCCATTATTTATTTATTTATTTATTTATTTATTTATTTATTTATTTATTTATTTATTTATTTATTCATTTATTTATTTATTACTTGACATTTTTAATTATGCATAGCATTGTTTTAATGTTTGAAGTTTGAACTCGTATACAATTTTCAGTTAATTTTCCTAAAAAAAACAAACAATAAAACTAACTTTAAGAGGATTCGATTCCTATAATAAAATTATAAGAGTGTCATCACTTTATTCATGAATCACACTGTAATTATGGAACCTGTACATATGATATCTTACCTTGCACGCAATATAATTATTATAATGGTCTCTTTCGATCCATAACGATAAAATTATATTTAATTAAATAATTTTAAAATAGAAATAATTCTATACTTTCTTTTGGTTGTATAATGAAATGTTTTTCTGTCCATAAAATATATTTTAAATCAACCTTTCCTACATACATAATACTCAATTCAGTCCTTCTATGATTATAATGGAGTATTGACCTCAAAAATTGTTATTGCAGAAATGGATAAAGCGTGCAAAGTTATGATACCCTGATTTTTTTCAGATTTTTTAGAACCCGGTAACTATTTAAAAAAAAAAATTAAAAATAGTTCCCGGGCTCTAAAAAATCTGAAAAAAATCAGGGTAGCATAACTTTGCACGCTCTATCCATTTCTGCAATAAAAATTTTTGAGATCAATACTCTATTATGACGGTTGCTATAAAAAAGAACACGCACATTAGTGCATCCGAGAGGTGAATTAATTGCTGACCATCCTGACTAAGGTTTCCATGTTTTCTCAGTCTCAACCAGGCAAACACTGGGATGGATGGCCGTCCCTGTTTGGAAGGGATCCAACAAAAACTGCAGTATAGGAAGTCATATATATGCTTAAGAGGTCGGGTTCATAAAGAGCCAGGAAGTTAAATTAAAAATTCAGTCACTTGCATGTCAGTACCTTATATATAACCAGGCGAGGATCCAGAAATAAAAATTTTAAAAGTTTTGAAGGGAGGGGGGGGGGGGAATAAGGCCAATGTTAAAAAAAAAGTGGAGTGGAGGAAATGCCTATATTGCCCATGTTAAATCCAATTAACATTTCGAAAGTCCCCCCCAGCCCTCCCCCCCCTTCCTGGATCCGCGCTTGTATATAACAGCTAGGGTTCAGTTGAAGCAATAAAAATAAATTATTATTATTATATAGGTCATCTTCTGCCTTGCTTGAATGTGATATGTTTTTTACGTCGAAGTTTCTTATCTGTTGTTGTTTGAGTCACTGCGCGGGGGTCGGTGGAAGTTGATATAAAAATCATGCGCCTCCATTTGCGTCTCAGCTGCTTCAATCACGTGCTGCAGTATATTATATATATACAGAATATACACTGAGAAAAACGTGACATTTTTTGTACATAAATTGTATATCATCGCCTTGGAATGAAGCAACAAATAAAAATACGATGGAACTTTTGAGTTCTTTAAGTCACAATAATAATAATTGACCTCAGTTATTACTCGAGTCAAAATAAATTTCTGTCAGACGGAATCGAATGAAATAAATTTTAAAAATTCGAGATAATGCTCTAAAAAACTTAATCGCTTCCTCACAATAGCTCCATTTCCGGTTTCCGTTATTCATAAGGCCAATGTTAAACTTCTACCTCAGTTTTCTCAAAACTGATAAGACCGATCAACTTCAAAATTTATATACCACCTATTGATGGTGAGTTCTATTAAGTTCTCTGCAAATCTTGTATAGCATTTAAGGGGGCCGATTCAGAGATTTCCATCAACTGAGGTCCTTTGCGCCAATCCTCATCAAAAATATAGTTATATAATAAATAATTAAATATTCTGCGTAATTAAAAAATAGTAAATTAAACGAGGAAGCAAAATTGCATTCTTTTTATTAATACGTTACGAGTTCTCCACAAAAACTGGGAAGTATTTCACAGTACGGTTTTCCAGTCCTCACGAAATGTTCAACTTCCTCATGTCGGTGTTGTGGCTATGAGTCATTAGACTTGTTTACGTCTGGGAGTTTTGTGATGTCGTTATATCACAATGGTGCTCAATTAGCGCTCTGTGGCATACCTTGCTTGTCCTTGACTAATTTGATTATTACAGTATAATTGACTTGTGTGGGAATGCATTGTCAGATTAGCATACTAATTAATGATAATTAATAGATACACACGGGTAATCAAATTTATTCTATATTATGTGTTGGCATCCGCTTGAAGCGAATATGATTATTTTTATTCGCCATTTTTAACGTCAAAGTATAAACATCTGCTACAAAAGCAGATTTTGTTTTACAAGGATACACCCCTAAGAGCTTAGAGCTCGCGGCGGGGTAATGGGTAGGGATAAGGTAGGGAACGGATGGTGGCCACGGCCTGTTACACGTCCAAGCATTTGCTGCGGTGAGACTGAGGGAACCGTGAAAACCTCAGTCAGGACGGATACCTCTACTTTTTCTCAATGGACTAAAGTGATGTCCAAAGCCTGGGGAACCACACACAAGTGCATCACTGCACTGGGTGGAAAGTGAGATGAATTTACTCCAGGGAGGGAGCAATGTAATTTTTACTTGAAACGGTCATCCATCCAAGTACTAACCACGCTCGACGTAGCTTGACTTCGGTGATCAAACGACAACCGGTCAATGCACTGCGCCACGCTCACAGTTCCGAGGTGCAATGTACTTAGGTCATCAATTAAAACTACTGTTCTGTGTTCCAGGAACTCAATACGGAACGGCACCTGGCCCACCTCCACCAACAACCTGGCCGCGGCCTTCTTGTTGCTGCTGCTGTGGCTGCTAGCGGACCCTCCCCCGCCAAGACTGCTCGTCAGAATGCTGCCCTTACCTAGTGGTGAGTACCCTGGGAGGTTGAAATGTGAGCTAGAGAGGTACATTTCCCCGCCATGATTGCCCCTACCTAGTGGTGAGTACCTTGGGAGGTTGTAATATGAGCTAGAAAGGTATTTCCCAACCCCAGACTGCCCCTATATACCTAGTGGTTAGTTCCCTGGGAGGTTGTAATGTGAGCTAGAGAGGTATTTCCCAACCCCAGACTGCTCCTACCTAGTGGTGAGTACCCTGGGAGGTTGTAATGTGAGCTAGAGAAGTACATCTCTACCTAGTGGTGAATACCCCAGCACTTGCAGGGTATCGTTGAACAGTTAGGGTACCGTCTTGCTAATACCACCAAGATCTGCACCGACGGCGGCTCCAGGCAGGCTCACGCCCAGACCCTTCAGCGCTCACCATCGCGACCCTCCTAATCATTGTGAAACTTGGGCCGGCCCCCCGAAATCGGGCCTAATTTTCGAATTTTCAATGAGGGTGTGTTTTTCTTTTTTTCTTTTTTTTTTGCTCCTAGAGAAAGGAAATTGTAAGTTAGTAACAATTTAATGAATTTAAAACGACTTTGTTGTCAGTTTTGTATATCGTAGCACCAAAATAATAGAAAATCTATCGAACGAACTTTATTGTACCACGAACCGGTCTAGCGTGCTTTACATGGAGGTTGTAATGTGTGGTATAGGGGCACATTCCATAACCCCCGATACGGTACCGGATACCATGAAAAATATAGATACAGTATACAGCACTTGGAAAGTTGCATACACGTCCCCCCCCCTTACTGCTTGCAAAATATTACCTATTCCTATTGAATAGAATTCAATAGAGTAACAGAGCACTTGATGGATATACTGTATGTATGTAGTAAAGAAGTGGGGAGGTATAATTTTGTATAATATAATTATAAATGATTAAATTGATAATAAATTTGTTATATAATAATGCCTGCTGAACAGTTTTATAGCCTCTTTATGATTAGATATTCTCAAATGCGTTATCGAGTATTGATAAATAATTGCAAAAATGTAACCTTTGCATTATCAACTTGGTATTTTGCGCACTTTAAAATTACGTATTATGAATATTACATATATAACATTGAATAACAGTTAAAAAAAACACACACACAATTTGAAAAACTTTTTCTTTTCGATGACCGTCAAATTTTAATGAATAAAGAACATAATTTATCTTTTTTTTATTATTGTTAATTTGATTTTTTTTTTCCCCCTATAATAGATCTTCATTTTAAAAAATTATTGTTTAAATTTCGGTCACTTAATGCTTTTTATAAATTATTTTTTGAAGGTCGATGCGATTATTTTATTTTTTCCTGACTTTGCTTTAATTTGGAGTACGTGGAACTCTCACCAAAATCAGCGTATAATTGCCATACTTAAAAATAATGAGAAAAAGAAAATCGAAGCAAATTGAAGCATGAAATATAAGTAATTATGCAGAAAGATTCTCTAAATGTAAAACTAAAGACACTTTCTTGAAAAACAAATGATAAAAATGACCTCTGTCTTGAAATTTTCTGTTTTTGCAAGTCATGTTTATAAAGCAATAAACAACATTTTGAATGTTCTTGAGTTAAAGGTCCTTTCTGATAAAAAATAAAAATTACATCGATATATTATTTTCAGGTAATATAACCGGTATTGAACTCTGGAACACCTTGAATATCATTTAACCTAGAGGTGACTCCTTTTTCTTGTTTCTGGTCATTTCTGGTTATTATTAAGTGCATGGGAGAATGACAAATAATAAAAAAAGACACTCTTGACAGTATAAATTTTACCTGTGCTCACTCTTTCTGTTTTACCATTACAGGCTATAGCCTCTTACCAGTTCCAAAATTGTAAATCTGAGCTGCGCGCACTTTTTTTTTTTTTTTGTTTTTTCTAAAAAAATTTAAAATTCTAGTATAATTTTTGTACCTCATATTGACTCTGTTTAATCATTAGAGAATTTGTACTTAAAAGTACAAAAAAGTACTGGAAATTAGATTTAATTAGCCTATTTAATGTACTGAATCCTAAAAATCCTACTATAAGGTAACTATAAAAGAACTAAAAAGCGATTCAGTCTCTGATATTTATAAGTTCATGCAGAATTAACTTTTCCACTATCTTAAAGGGATACAGGCCTCAAATTAAAAACTTGACAGTCACAGAGAGTTGCTTTAGTTGACAATCAATATTTGGATTATTTTTTCCATGCGCGATGCATCTGCATGAGCGGGGGCAGCAAAGTAAGGATGCAGGTCCTTGATGACGTCACAATGACGTCAAAAAACATGGCGGCGTATATATAGTTGTGCGTTGTGACGTCATTTTGACGTCATCAAGGACCTGCATCCTTACTTTGCAGCCCCCGTTCATGCAGCTGCATCGCGCACGTAAAAAATTATCCGAATGTTGATTGTCAACTCAAGCAACTCCCTGTGACTGTCAAATTTTTAATTTGAGGCCTGTATGCCTTTAAAGTGCACACCTCTGGACGCCCCTGCTCTGTGGACGTTGTCACGCAGTCTATGGAGGTGTGGGGAACCGAAATTGTTTTGATCTTGCTCTTCTTACCTCCCCAAAATTGCAAATCTGCATTTTTGTCTATTGGAGCTCAAATTAGACAGGAGTAACGTGCTGTCCAGACGTACATTATATTTAACACGTTATTCAAGGACCTGTGTTGTTTTAGGTTACTGGGTAAAATATTCGACGACATTGCATGCATGCATGGTGATGCGTGTGTGGTAGAGAAAGTAAAGTTATTTTTATGACAACAATTTATGACTTTTTACGTCGACGAGTAATTGTTATTACGTAATTGTTGGTTTCTTTATTATTCGTAAATACATTGTATATTTTAAGTAATTTTCATTATTGCATCATCTAAATTTGTTTGTTCCTAAATTATTTTAGTCACTTAATTTGGGGAATTTATTATTTTTGTAATTTAATTTCGTTATATTTCATAAAAGTGTTAGCAGCACTTGGAATTATTGATAAGGGTTAAAGTCAGTATATTGCATCATTGCTCTTAATGCTCTTGTGTCTTTCCGACGTTAAATTTAAAATATTTTAAAACAAAATAAGGACAAACATTTCTTATAAATTCTAATATTTTTTCAATTTCTTGAGATTTTTGAGCAATTAATTTTTTTCGTTGAAAAATGTGTTGATTTGATTACGTATATTATAGCTGCTATTTTTCGTAACTGATTTTTCAATTAATATATTTTTTTCTTCATATAAACATTTTTGTGTCAGAAAAAGTTTCCTCAACTTCTTACGGTGATTCACCGTCTACTCATATATTTTGTTAAATTTACTGACATTTACCAAATTTCTTGTAATATTTCTGATATGATAAGAACAAGATGTTTGATCACCGTTATCTTGTGATACAAACTTTAGACTTCATCGTCAAAACCAACAAAAAATTCGTCTAGACAAGTTTAATGACTTTTATTATCTATATACTGTATATCGTTATGTAACAGAAAAACCAAGAAAATTATATATATCATAAATTTGTTTTCTGTACTTAACTGTAAAAATTATATCATGAATTTGTTTTCTATACTTAATTGTAACAATTAATGCTAGAATAATTTTAATTGAATAGAGGTTTCAAGTGAGTGTGCTTCCGCTGCGCAATTCACGTTTTTTTTTTTCTTTTTTTTTTTTTTTACATAGGTTTGGTATTGCGGGTGGGAACACCGAAAAATCAGCTGACTTTTGAAGCCTCTATAACTTAAAAATTTCACTGCTTTTTTTTTTTTCATGAAGTCAGGAAGGTTTACTACAATTTTCAGAGTGGTTTATCATCTACCAAGTCTATTTTTCATTCCACTGACGTTAACCCTTAAAAAAACAGACTTAATAGTTGGGTAGAGCGATTGGTATAATATAATTTAAATATATTTGTGACTACAATAATAAGTGGTTTAATTTTCAATTAGTTTACACGCCCTGATGTTGCAATTTGAATTACAAAATAACAGTTATTCATAGGAATCAAGTCAGTCGGTGGCGCAGTGGATGGATGCTTGTCTGTCGCTCGGGAGGCTCGGGTTCGCTCTCAGGTGCAGGTGGCTTTTTTACATTGTAAAAATGCCTCTGCGCTTCGAGTGTGTGCTCGTGCCTCTTTGTATGTCCTTTACTGTGCTGCTGATATGGCTAGGATCGGTGTGTGTAGGCTTGACAGGTCTTATGCATTGCTCCGGCTAGTCCAGGCTGTGGTTGTAGTGCAAAAAATCATACATTTCTTATATTAAATCACATGTTTAAAGAATTATAAATGAAAAATATAAATCTTACAACATAGAAAATGTAAGATGCACGATCCGAATTGAAGGAAGTTTAAAGTCCATACCGACATGTGATTATTCTTCAAGCGAGCTCGTAGAGTCGCGAGCACGTTGCACATTATGTTGTTAGAGTTAGTCACAAAAGTCACGAAGCGAACGTAAACATGGCAGTCAAATGCTTATCAGGAGAAAATGCTTTATTTTCTTCCGATAACTAATATAGACATAAGACTGACATCTTTTATTATTTTCCTTACCCTCGTCATATAAGTTGAACAAATCAAACAAACAAATTATTAAAAATAATCAATTATAATGTACACTCGTCACCTTGGAAAATTTCTCTCTTACAGCCTTGTTAATCACCATGCCCTGTGCTATTCTTACGGTGTATGGTGATTAAGGGCATTGGGTGTAGCACCGGTAGTTGGCAACACTGACGTATCTTCACCATGTTAATTTTTTATCATTGCTCCTCGGAGTAATTTTTATGCTAGAGCTAAGCTGATTGCTGTAGTATCAAGATAATTAGTAGCCCAAGTGCACAATTTGGCTAAATAAAGCCTGATTTAAAGAAAAGTTACTTTTAGTAATTTTTTAAATTTACATGCATTTTTCTAAAATATAAAAAATATATTTTTCTTTAAATCAGGCTTTATTTAGCCAAATTGTGCACTTGGGCTACTAATTATCTTGATACTACAGCAATCAGCTTAGCTCTAGCATAAAAATTACTCCGAGGAGCAATGATAAAAAATTAACATGGTGAAGATACGTCAGTGTTGCCAACTACCGGTGCTACACCCAATGCCCTTAACAACAAGGCTGCAAAGGGAAATTTTCCGAGGCGACAAGTGTACAATATATTTGAAAAAAGTTAATATACGCACTGTACATATAAAAGACTGCAATTTCCCCTTACACATTATGTACAAATAAATAAATAAATAAATAAATAAATAAATAAATAAATAAATAAATAAATAAATAAATATAAATATATAAATAAATAAATAAATAAATAAATAAATAAATAAATAAATAAATAAATAAATAAATAAATAAATAAATAAATAAATAAATAAATAAATAAATAAATAAATAAATAAATATGATATAAATTATGAAAATGTCTCTGTATAATGGCTCCCAGCACGACACTATAATAATAAGCAGAAGATAATGTTACGTAACTTTTTCTATAAGTGGTTTTGCGGACTGATAATCAATACTTTCACTTTAATAACGAAGAGTACTTTGATGTGACGACACATGACATTTCTACTTGCACGATGTACTTGAGAATTTAAATTGCCTTAAATATAAGCTGAGTTTTAATGATCGCTTGCAATGTACATACATTTGCCAGATTTTTACAATGGACAACATACATGAAATTTTTTTTATTAGAGAAATGAATAGAGGGCACGTATCCTGATTTTTTCAGATTTTTTTGAGACCCGGAACTATTTTTAAATAATTATTGAAAGTTCTGTAAGTTAAGTTGGCAATTAATCCTTAATAAAAAGGATAGGACCGAGATGCCTATTGACGCCTCCAGGAGGCGTGGCCGCATTTTCAATAATTATTTAAAAATAGTTCGGTTTTCAAACAAATCTGAAAAAAATTAGAGTAGCATAATTTGGTACCATCTATTCATTTCTGCAGTAAAATTTTTTATGTATGTTGTCCATTTTCTGCAATGCGTAAAATTGTGAAATTCTGCTTCAAATATTTTTTAAATAATTAAATATTTCGTAACCATCTATTTATTCCCGAGTGTGTTTTCTAACTAATTATTTTACACGATTGTATGATCAATTATATTCATAATTACTTAATTATGAATATTTTATTATTTAGTTACAAATAAATTCTGTCATTGTTTACTTACCGATGATTGTTAAATTTTAATAAAAATATTTTATTAATATCATATTAATTTGAGTACTGTACTGTATTTTATTTTCAAAATATTTATATTTATTTTTCCTATGATTATTATTTAACCTTTTACAACTAATGCTTTTTTTACATCGCTATATTACACCATATAATATATAATACCGTTATACATACGCTTCCCAGCATTTGCTGAGGTAAGACTGAGGGAACCGTGGAAAACCTCAGTCAGGACGGACACCTCTATTTTTTATCAATGGACTAAAGTTATGTGCAAAGCCTAGGGAACCAATTTGAATGAGAATTTCATAATTGCAATGGGTACTGATGCTTGATTTGCTAATGTTCCAGGATGTCCGGTGTTGATCCAAGCCATTTGTTTGGCCAGCGTTCTGTCCGTGGCGTTCTTCTTCGTTCTGATGACTCTCCGACAGCTGATGTTGAGAGCCCTCCTCAACTACCACGGCTGGATGTGTGAGTAACTGATTGTGTCACATTTATTAAGGTAGAGATAACACGGATCAGCTGGCCCAATGCTAAAAAAATCCCATTATGAAAAAAATTTAAAATGTTCTCCTCTACACCCCCTATCAGTAGGTAAAATATCAGGTATACAAAAACGAGCTAGTTTTCGAGTTATTAATTTTTAAAGTTGACTAATTTAACATGGAGAAATTGAACTTCCATGTTAAATTGGTCAACTTTAAAAATTAATAACTCGAAAACTAGCTCGTTTTTGTATACCTGATATTTTACCTACTGATAGGGGATGTAGAGGAGAACATATTAAATTTTTTTCGTAATGGGATTTTTTTAGCATTGGGCCAGCTGATCTGTATTATCTTTACCTTAAACATAGCCAGGGGGAATGAGAGTTCTTTATCATTTGAGGACATTTTGGCATAAGAAATGGGTAAAAAAAGAATAAAACTGCCTTTGTATTTTTAGGTACTTTTGAGTTTATTGAAACAGAGTTTATCCTATCCCATATTTTAAGTATAATTTATAAAATTTTGACTGAAATGTAAAAATTGATAGGAGAATCGTACTCCTTGAGTTTTATGCTACTTAATTAATACAATTTAAGGTTTATAAAAATGTTTTTGGAATTTTCTTTTGCTTTATTGTCTATTATTTTAACAACTTCTCTTATGTAGCAGTCATTTAAAGCAAATCAAAATTAAATACTTCTCAATTCCTTATATTTTCCTATAATAGAGTATCAACCTCAAAATTTTTATTGCATAAATGGATAGAGGGTGCAAAGTTATGTCACTCTAATTTTTTTCAGATTTTTTAGAGGCCAGAAAGTAATGCTAATGCGGATTTGAACCTACGGCCTTTTTAAAAGAGAGACGTACGTCACTCTCTGTGTACTGTCAATAATTTTTTAAAAATAATTTCGGGACTCTATATAGAAAATCTGAAAGAATCAAATTAGCATAACTTTGCATCGTCTGCAATAAAGAATTGTGAGGTCGATACTCCATTTTTGCCATGTCTATATTCTGTCTGACTCATTTCCTCAGACGCCCAGCCTCGTAAGATGCCGCTGAGGGTGAGAGTGTGGGGCACGCTCGTCAAGTTGGTGTCCGGCTACCAACCCTCTCTGTTCAGTTGTCAGCGCTCCCTGCCCAGAATGTCTGTCCCTTCACTGAAGCAAACATTAGGTAAGAACAAAAACAACCTGAATGAAATTTTTACTAATGAAATAAGGACTTCAAAATACCCTGAATTTTTTTAATATTTTTTAGAGGCATGCAGGAAGTATTGATAAAAAAGTTTTACTGAGGTCAGGTTTGAACTCTTGCCTCTTTTAGACCTATACAACAAGTCAAGTTCCGCTTGTCCATATATTATAGAACTGAAAGGAGGGTAACGCTTCAGCTTTTATATTTTTATTGTTTTATAAATAATGTCAAACTTATTTGTGCACCAAAAAAATAGTCACCACTCTCCGCCTTCCACCAGTTCAGCAGTTGACATTAAAAAAGCACGCCAAAGAAAATTGGGATGATGTCAAGCGCCATGATAGGTCAAGCGCAATCAATCGTTGATCTTGACGTCATAAGCCCCAATTTACTTTGGTGCGCTTTTTGAATGCCAACTGCTGAACTCGCTGATCTGGTAGAAGGCGGAAGGAGGTGACTATTTTTTTGGTGCACAAAAGTGAGTTTGACATTATGTATTTATAAAACATTACAACTTTAAAAGCTGAATCGGTTCTCCTCCTTTAATATTACTACAACCCCTCCCTCAAAGGCAATTCTTGGGTACTCAACCCGAATTTGGTCCACAGAAAAGCTGCTGGTGAGTTTGACTCCGATCTGCTCGCCTGACAAACTTCGGGAGCTGCGGGAGCAGGCGAGAGAGTTCGAGAGCAAGCTGGGACCGAAACTGCAGAGGATGTTGGTGCTCAAGAGTTGGTGGTCGCAGAACTACGTCTCAGACTGGTGGTGAGTGGAGAAGAAATGTTTACCTTGTGCATGATTTTGTGTTTGACCAATCAGAAGGATCATTACAAAATGTTTACCAATCAGTCCAACCACTGAAGACTTTAAAAATATGGCAATAAACTATATTAATTATATGTGATGGTGTTTAAAAGGAAAAAAGAGATAATTTTATTTCTATTATACATTGAATGACAATATTAAGGAGTAAAATTTGTAGTAAATAATGTAATTTGTTTAATATTTTCAAAATCCAAACAAAGATAAGAGTTGCCTAGTTTCAAAACCGGAAATTAGAAGTTTCAAGTAACTGTAAAATCATAATCTCATCTTCTTACCAGATAAATGACCCTTACTGAAAATGCGAATTACCGGTTTTAAAACTAGTGCTACTCATAACTCAAAATTTAACTCTTTTATTACATGAAATAATATTATATTTTACTGTAAAATTAAAAGCATATACAGTAAAATAAAACGTATCAAATTTAGTTTATTTAAATTATTCACAGAAAGCACAGCTCTTTCTAATACAACTCCTTTAAAACACACCTCTCAAGTCAATAAAACTTTGACTACGTTAAAAATCTCCATCACTACAAATTCCCGGTTAAAATATCTTATCACTCTCCAGGGAGAAGTATGTGTACCTGAGTGGTCGCCGCCCCCTCGCCATCAACTCCAACTTCTACGGTCTCGACCAATCCCACTGGACCCCCACCCACCGTCCTGCGTCCCGCGCCGCCATGTTGCTCCACCAGTGCATGGTCTTCAAGAGGATGTTGGACCGAGAGGAGCTGCAGCCTCTGGCACTGAGAGGAACCATCCCTCTGTGCATGGCCCAGTACGAGAAACTGTTCAGTACCGTCAGGTGAGAGGGGTTATTTATTTTAACAAGCACCCTTATGAGCTTGGGAGGCAGGGTAATGGGTAGGGATAAGGGAGGGACAGGATGGTGGTCACAAACTGTTATGAGTCCCAGCATTCGCTGAGGTGAAACTGAGGGAACTGTGGAAAACCTCAGTCAGGTCCTCATTTCTTGAAGATAAAAAAATAAAAAAGGTATATTATTTATATTTTGTGGTTGGTTGGTTGGTTACCAATGGCGGAACTTGTTTTTCAACATTGTTCACAGTGCTCTCTGGGGCTCCTAATACCCAGTCTGCACGCCAGACAGTTAAGTACCGTTTCTTAGCGGGGCACGTATGTCGTTTGCACAACATTCCGCGGTCTTAATCACCCCAGCGGAGTATAGACAGCAGTAAGCTGCCTTCCTCCTACCAACTCTTTCATCTAGTAGCCAGTCACACCCATTCCAAGTCGCGAAAAGTCTGCCGTATTCGGGATTTGAACCGGGGACCTCTCGGACGAGAGCCAAGTGTACTAACCACTACACCAAAGAGCAGTTTGTATATTATATTTTGTATTGTATACAGTTTCTAATTAAGTTTTGAAAATTAAATTTTGAAGTTTTTAATTGTGAAATTGTAGATTTTGATTTTATTTGGGAAAGAATTAAGTTTATATGTGAGAGTCCGCGGATTAAACGGAGACCATTTTCACTACAGATCGTTATCAGTGAAACCAGATAGAAAACTAACATTTACGGGCATTGGTCTTTAATCCGATTCTATCTGCAAGCTCTCATGTATAAGTGTAGTAAATTTTAATTACTGTATTTATTGTTTCTGTTATAATTCTTTCATGAGATATGTCAAATATACAGTTGCAGAGAAAGTATTTTTATGATATTTGACAGTAATTAATAATGTTTTTAAAGAAAAATAACATAAATTAAACTAAAAACTATTGCACTTAAGTTGATAATATTATCATAAAGTTGAACAAATTACTAAAACTATTTTCCACCCCCAGGAGACCAGGGGAAGAGATAGACTCTCTGGTCCACTTTGACCCCTCCGAGTCACGGCACATCGTGGTCCAGTGCCGCGGTCTCTTCTACTCCCTGGAGATGTTTGACGTGCAGAATCAGCCACTGGGTCCCGTTGCGCTGGAGGAGCAGATGGAGTGGATCATGGAGCACGCCAAGGACAATCAAGGTCAGAGGTTTAAAAAAACTGCCATAGCACAAAATTTTTTTATTGCAGAAATGAATAGAGGGTACATAATCATGCTACTCTGAATTTTTTTCAGATTTTTTTTCTGAGACCCAGAACTATTTTTAAATAATTTTGAAAGTACTGTAAGTTAAGTTGGCACCCTGAATCCTTAATAAAAAGGATAGAGACTGGACGCCTGCTGATGCCTCCAGGGGGCGTGGCCGCACTTTCAATAATTATTTAAAAATAGTTCTGGATTTCAAAATAATCTGAAAAATTTCAGAGTATCATAATTTGGTATGTACGTTCTATTCATTTCTGCAATAAAAAAAATCATGCAGGTTGTCCATTGACAATTTAAACTTCACACCTTTATACCCTTCCTGGCTGACTTCCTTAATATTTTTATTTATTTCATCGAAATACATTTTATATATATATATATATATATATATATATATAATATGTATTTCGATAATATCGATAATATACGGCCTTGTCGCGTTAGAATGCACCGGTTCTCGTTAGATCACCGAAGTTAAGCAACGTCGAGCGTGGTTAGTACTTGGAGGGGTGACGCTGTAAAAAGTGACACTGCTGCCATCTACTGGCACACGTGCTGTATGTACGGCGGCACAATTGATCACAGTGCTGCCATCTCTCGGAATATTTCCGAAGGAAGTGATCACCCCTGTAAGTTCAAATACTGCAGGCCTCACAGATCTGGTAGTCGAGCCCAGAAGAGTGCAGGAAAAGGTTCTCGGAGCCTGGTAAGTCCCAGCTCGGTCGCAAGATAACTCTTACACACAAGGTTAAATACCTGGCCACACCCGAAAGGGTAAAATGGCATCAAGGATATTAACTTTTTATTAACTTTTAACATATTATATGTAAAACAATTTGGGTGGGGATCAGTAATAAAACATCTAGCAGCACTACTGTCAGAACCAAAAAGTGTGCCCCTCTTTTTATAGGACTTGTATGCTATTCAACAGTACACTTTTTTTAGTCAGATTTTGTATATTACAAATAAATGCGGTAGTTAACCTTCATATACCCCTCCTTAAATACTAAACATACTAAATCACAAACCAGCAAACCTAATCTCTGCGTTTCCCCACAGACTCGGTGACTGATGCAGCTCGTAGCGTGCCAGCTCTGACTGCCCTGCCGAGAAACGAGTGGTGGGCGGTGATGAAGAAGCACTTTGCGACGGGAGTCAACAGCGAGACCTTGTCAGCCATCGAGAAGGCCATCTGTTTGGTAGGTACACATCCATCCAGTTCAATATGTATCTGTGTAGTCTGTGAGGTATGTCGTCAATGAAAAACCCTTCCCATGTGTTTTATAACTATCCTGTTTGGACAATGTGGGTGGATATTTACTATCTTAATAACCCCATCCTCCTAACTTATATTCTTCTCCTCTCATATTTTTCTAAAGACACTTTAAATTATTAATACCAGATTTTTTTATTGTGATTTGATTTAAAATTTATTTTAAATTTCAAGGCGATGTATCTTCTTTATGTAACGAAATACTTACAAAACGTGTGAAAAAGCTTTCTGAAATAGCCACCAGTAGCGCGTCGATCGTTATTCTGTGCCGTGACGGGTGCTGCATTGCCGGTTCTTACCACGCTAGACCGCGCCGTGCCGATTAACAATGGTCACATGAGTTTTTTCACCAAAGCTCATAAAATATTACGCACAGTTTTATGATAACTTCCTGAAACTACCGCTTGGGGGCCAAAAATACAAATATTTGGGCCGCCGGCAAAGCTACATCCCCATGATTGATAATATACAGTGTACGTTTTTGGTGGGAAGAAGAATTTTAAATCACAAAACTACTTTCCTACTCCACTCTGACCCTTAGTTTAGTTGTTTTCATGATATTTTTGTCTTAAGGATCACACTTCAATTTGTAATAAAATTATTTAATTTCAAATTTTGGCTCCAAAATATTCTTATTTCTATATTAAAATTAATGCCAAACTTTTTCTTTTTAAATAAATGTCCTTTAATTGTAATGATTTTTTCATGTGTGTACTGATAAATATGTACAACCTGCATAAAAATTTTTTTACTGCAGAAATGGATAGAGGGTGCAAAGTTATGTAACTCTGATTTTTTTTTTCTCATTTGTTAAAGAAATACCAGAAACAAGTAAAAAAATGTTTAAAAAATATGTTGAAATTACAGAAAGAGGAAATATACTCCTTATACTGCAGGACCTAAAAGAGTCAGGGTTCAAACCCGACCTCAACAAAACTTTTTAGCAATACTTCCTGGCCTTTAAAAAAAGTTGAACAGAGTAATTTAATTTAATGCCATCTTCATTTCTGTAATAAAAAGTCATGCAGGTAGCTCAAGCTCCTCAAGAAATACAAACTAATTAAATTAATCCTCAGGTTGTCTTCTCCGAGGCCACTCCCGACGGTCTCTCCTCACAGGGTCAATGGTTGCTGCACGGCGACGGAAAGTCCCTCTGGTTCGACAAGAGCTTTTCTCTGGTGGTCTTCGCCAACGGTCGCTCAGGAATCAACGCTGAACACACAATGGCAGACGCTCCCGTGGCGGGACACTGCATGGAGTTCTTCTACACCAAAGAGTGAGTCAGTTTTTGTAACTTAAGAGCAGCGGTTTTCAAACTTTTTGACTTGATCGAGTCCCAGATAATATTCAATTCAAAGATGATGTCCCATTTTTTTTCTTTCCCACTGCTTTCCTATTTCCCTACCTTATAAACCGTGTAGCCTTGGTCGCCATTACCCAATTTTCATGAAGTCCCAGGCGAAAAATCTCAGTGTCCCAAATTTGGGATGCATCCCATAGTTTGAAAACTACTGCCTTAAGAGAATTATTATTACAGTATTAATGTTTATTTTTAGTTCTCGTAATGTAAAAATGAACCTCAAGACAGAGGGCATCTGTTTAGATGCTCTGCATTAACTACAGAACTTAACTTGCTGCCTGGCAACGTGAAGAGAGAAGAGAAAGAGTCTTTTCTCTATTGGCTTGCTAGAAGTAAAATGGTTTAGTGACCAATACGTGGGCATAAGAAAAGAAGAAGAAGAAGAGTTCTCATAATTATGCTTCTTTATTTATTTATTCATTTAGATTGTACAAGACTAACATAAAGTTTAATTTAATATGAAGCCCCATGAGATGTTATAACTCTTCAATCTGACTTGCAGGGTCACTGAGAGATTGTACACAGACGACGGTCACTGCATGCCCCTGCCGCGACCTTTCCGTCAAGCCAAGGTCAAACCTCCCACGTGGCTGCTGTGGGACGTCCAGGACGAACTCAGAGATCAGGTCAACTACGCCGTGACCTTCGCACAGAAGGTGGGCGTTTTGTTTGTTTTAATTTTTTTATATTTATTTTATGTCTATTTTTTATTATTAATTTTATTTATTTATTTATTTATTTATTTATTTATTTATTTATTTATTTATTTATTTATTTATTTATTTATTTATTTATTTATTTATTCATTTATTTATTCATTTATTTATTATTTATTTATTCATTTATTTATTCATTTTTTATTTATTTATTATTTATTTGTATCCTCAGAACAACGCTGACCTAGACCTAGTAATTGAGGACCACGCTGCGTGGGGCAAGGGGGTCATCAAGCGATGTGGGGTCAGTCCGGATGCGTTCATGCAGCTCGCCCTGCTGCTGGCGTACTCGAAGGATTCTGGCGGTCGTCTACCCCTCACGTATGAGGCCTCGATGACCAGACTTTACCACTGCGGACGTACCGAGACCGTGAGGTCCTGCACCCCCGAGGCTGCTCTATTTGTGCAGTAAGTGTCCTCAAAATTTAAAGTTTCGAGGATGTAGTGTATTCTTCAACAATCACCAAGTGTTTTTTTTTTTTTTAAAAACTACATGTAAAAAAAGGTTTAGTCTGTTATTTATTAGCACAATCTTATCCTGAAATTTTTCCAAAATTTAACTCAATTATATTAATATGATTCTAACCAGTGAAAAGTAACTGCTAATTGCATTTGTGCTAACTCATATTTAATATCAATTTAGTCTAGATTCTTTCAAATTATTTAAGGAGGAAATTTACTCTAAATTTAATCATCGTAAATATGGTAGCGTCACGAGATTGTTGGGTTGCCTGCTTAATGTCCTGATATTGACCTCACCTCCTTTCTCCTACTGTTGTCATACCGTACGCTTAAAACTATTGAAAAAGAAAAATGAGAAAAATAGACTTTGTTGCCAGGTATAATTATTTAAGGACACAAAAATGTAGCTGGTGTATTCTTTATAAACTAGCAGATGATATGAAAATAATATAAATGTAATAAATTTTGCCATTTATAACTTATAATTATTTTTTTTTTCCCCACAATTTTTTTTTGTTGTTTTGTTTTTGTTTTTCTGAAAATTTAAATCCTCAACCACATAATATACCCAGGTCAATTTTCTGCATCATTTTGACCTTTCCTTAACCTTCACAGGGCAATAAGCACCGGTGAGCCACGTGAGGAGAAGATCAAGAGACTGCGCAAGGCTGCCGAAAGACACCAAGACTTGTACCGGGAGGCCATGTCGGGCCAGGGTATTGACCGGCACCTGTTTGCCTTGTACGTGGCCTGCCGCGGTCTGGGACACAAGAGTGCCTTCTTGGAGGAGGTCCTCTCCTTCCCGTGGACCTTGAGCACCAGCCAACAGCCCCAGCAGCAGCTGTCAGAGGTTCCTGACGTCAACCTGGAGCCCTTCAAGGACAAGGTGAGGTCAAGTGTTCTCCGGCGGGAAAATTTTCTCCCATTAGAAAATTTGAATTTTTTCTCAGTAACTTTTAATCTTTTGTAAAGTAAGCAAAGTAAAGTACGAACAAAATCAGCTGAATTGAAGCTTAGTTCTATTGGATGAGCGAGAAATAGTGTTGATTGCATTTCGTTCTTCATCCAGAATAATGAGCCATCTGCTTACCACGATTTCATTGCAGCAATGTTCAGGTGAGTAAAATTATGAATCAGTATAAAATAAAGCTCATAACTGTGCTCACCTGAAACAGTAGATAGCTCATTATTCCGGACGAGGGATGAAATTTAATTTTCATTTCTTTATTCAACCACTGGTTATACAAGTACAACATGGATTATATTAATATAAAAAAATAATAGAAAACTAAAACACCAAACAAACAATAGCATCTCAGTAATATTGAAAATATGAAGACATGGAAAAGTAAAAAGAATATAAAAATATAGCACTATACTGTACAATGGACAACTTACATGAAAATTTATTGCAAAAATGAAAAAAAGTATCAAATTATGCCACTGATATTTTTTCAGATTTTTTGGAGTCCTGGAACTATTTTTAAATAATTATTGAAAGTCCTGTTATTTAAGTTCACACCCCTGAATGCTTAATAAAAGAAATAGGGCAAAAACGCCTATTGACGCCTCCAGGGGGTGTGGCCGCACTATCAATAATTTTTTAAAAATAGTTCCAGGTCTCAAAAATATTTGAAAAAAAATCAGAGTAGCATAATTTGGTACCCTCTACTCATTCACGCAGTAAACAATTTTTATGTATGTTGTCTATACTCACTAACTGATGATACTTTTTTGCGTTCTAATACACAACCTTCTACTGTTTCCTGTTATAAAATCTGCAACAATCACCCTCTCTGTTGTCAGGTAAGCCCAGGTGGAGGGTTTGGTCCAGTTTCTGACGAGGGCTACGGCGTGAGCTACATGCTTCCCTCGGACCATCGTCTCTTCTTCCACGTCTCCAGCAAGAAGTCTTGTCCCCTCACAGACTCTGCACGCTTCGTACGTCACATCAACGAGAGCATGGAGGAGATGAGAGACCTTCTGGAGGTCAGGAGTAGCTAGCCATGAGGTCGTGGAGCCTTCTGACCAGGGTCAATACTATATGTTGAATTCAGTGTGAAAAGTTATTTTATGTTTAAAAAAAATCTAAACTTAAGTTGAACTTTCTTGCTTGGCAAATTGTAATTAAAAAAGAAAAAAAGTTACTGAAATTTGACTCTGAAAAAACAGAAGTCTGTTTACTTTTAGGTAAACCTAAAATATAAAACTATCAAAATATATTATACAAATATAAAAATTTTGAATTGCATGATTCACAATGAAAATTCACTTAAGGTGAAAATTTTGCTAGCATTTTAATGCTATCAAAACTAATTTCTGGTTGCTCATAAATAATATATCAAAGACAATTATAAATGTTTTGATACATTGCAGTATCAAAAAGGTGTAATTTAATCAGAAAAACGGCTCCTAGAATATAATTTGTGCTAATGACAATTTTGCATTGTTTAGAGAACAAAAAATTGCAAACATTAAATATTCATTTTCTTAAATAATGTTTTGATTTTCACTATATATTTCATCTATTTCACATTGCTCTAAATTATATTTAATGCATGTTCTTAGAATATGTTCTAATAATTGTACTTTAAATTTCTATAAAATTAGTGATGGCAATACAGGGAATCTCAATAAGTTGAGTTTTTATTAAAAAATACAACAAAAATAAACTTAAAAATATCTCTTGTCTTGCCAAAATAGTGATTAAAATTTTAGAAATTTTGAATAAATAATTAACTAGCTAATTAATGGTAAAATAGAATTATACAAATCAGAAAGTATGTTGTTAATATTGGCTTTTAGAATCATTCAGTTGAATCAATCAAAATGTAATTAAATTAATAATTAAATACTGTCGCGAGAAAACTAGAATTAAATCATTTTTTTTATAATTGTTAATGTGAAATTTTTCCTCATTTGTATATATTAGTTTTATAAATCTATTGTTTGAATTTTTTTTATTAATTATATGGATTATGTTGTAAAGGATGAATTATTATTTTTTTTAATGAAAATCATTATTTGAAATATGTTTATATTATATGATATAACTTTATTACAAATATTATTTGCCTTGTTTTGCAAACTAAATGTCGCAAATATTATCAAATGACTTACATAATGTTATCCAAAAAAAAAATTATAAATTGAAAATCCCAATATGGAATTCTATTAGTTTTTGATAAAAAGAAAATGTCATAGAAGTGTAACCCACAGTTTTGTATAATTAAAAATGGAAAAGTACTGAGCCTGAGTCAGCATGTGCTCAGGATGTTGAAGAGCGGTGTGTTCGTAGCTGCGATGCACTCAGCGGTATTTGCTGACGCGAGTGCAAGGTAAAGTTCAATATAGCAGCTCGAGCATTACCGGCACAGCTAGCCCTCAGGCAGGAGTGACACGGGACAGGCCCGGTGCGTGTCACGTATAGAGAAATCGTGTAACGTAATTTTGAATAAATGTATATATTTGTAACATAGCAAATATATTCTTATTTGAGCCTGACCCCCATAAATAGTTGTCTACAATTGGTGTCAAGAAGTGGCGAAATCTAGTTTTTTGAGATTTCGGATTTTTTTGGAAACGGGCAGGCTCTTGTTTGCATATACAATTAAAAGTGCGCAACCTGTGCAACGCGTGTTCCTGGACAATATTTTTGGTGCTGGACTTTGTCGCGGTTTCGTCGTGAAGTGCGTTTCGTCCTGCGTGGGTGCCGGAGGATCGAGGACCAGTTTGCCCAGCAGCAGCTCAGCCCAGCAGCAGCCTAGCAGTACCGTGGAGCGACGCACATCGGTATTGGATACGCTGGCCCGTAAGTGTTACTGTTTATTTTTTCCTAGCATATTTTGTGGACAATCGAGTGTGTTATTTGGATCTGTAGCTATGGCGCGTGTATTATTTTGGTCCTATTTCGGCTCATGTTTTTTTGTGCATGTTTTGGCCTAGTATTCTAGTGTTCATTTGATCGGATTGCATTCAGCGCCAAGATGAGTGTTTTGATCGGGGATAGGAAGTTGACAATGCAGGAGGCCGTGGACGCTTTAACTGCGTCATTAACAGCTGTCCAGACCCGAAATGGGGATTTGCAGGCCGAAATGAAGGCGATGAAAGAGCAGCATGACCGTGAAGTAAAGCAGCTGAAGGAGCAACTAGGGGAGCGTAGTGCATCTGGCGCGGGAAATCCAAGTGAGTCGGGAGCGGCTGCAGTGCCGTTGTCGGTGAATTTTGATGTTAGCCGCACTATACCAACGTTCGCTGGGAAGGCGAAAGAAAATGTCTTGTTTTATTTCAAGAAGATTGACCAGGCAGCAGGCTTGGTAGGTTGGAAAGATGCAGCAAAGCTAGCCGTGGCCAGGCAGTACTTGGATGCTGAGGCTCTGGAGTGGGCTGAAAGTGACGAGAAGGCGAAGAATGCCGAATCGTACTGTATTTTCAGGGGGTTAGCAGAGGCTAGATTTAAGTCCAAGAAGTCATCTCGTTATTTCAGAGAGAAGCTTGCCAATTTGGAGATCAAGCCGGACGAAGATATCGAGCAGTTTGCGGACAGAATTAAATCGACAAACTCAAATACTTATATGCTAACCGAGAGTGCGGAGGCTAATAAGGCTATTCGTTTCGAGGCCGACCAGAGAGCCTTAGATTCCTTCCTGAACGGTCTCAAAGGAGAGATTGGGGAGAAGACGAGAAACAGCTGTCCCGACACGTTCGAGAACGCAGTAGCAGCAGCAGTTCGCTACCAGGAGGCGGCTAGACGTTATGTGGATGAAGCCAAGAGCAAGTCAGTTTTTGTGGCAGCGTCCAAGTGTGGCGAGTGTCATAAAACGGGCTTCCATCGTCGTGGTTGCAGCGCAGCAGTAAAGCAGGAGGTGCGAGCCCAAAACCATGGAGGAAAGCGTGGTTACCGCTGGGGTTCGCGTGGGTCCCAGGGGTACCAAGGGTCCCAGTGGGGCAGAGGAGACCGAAGTGATCGCCCCAATAGTTCCCAGTGGGGGCAGAACAACGCGCGTGAGCGTGGGAACTACGGAGGTTACGGCCGTGATCGTGGATACTACCGTCAGGGCAGCGGCCGGGGCTTCCGTGGATACAGGCCTCGTGACCAGGACGTCAAGCGTGGAAGAGATGACGTCATTCAAGAGGTCAGGAATAGTGCGCGGGTCACCGAGGTGGGCCCAAACGCGCAGAGAGCTCCACCACCCACGGGCAGGGGCTCGGACGCGCCTTCGTCCCAATAAGCAGCGCTGAGGGACAAAGTAACTGCGACGAGGGGCCAAATCAGCTGATACTTAGTGCAAAATGGAACGGAGAAGATCTTAAATTTTTGGTAGACACAGCAGCACAAGTATCAGTGATTTGGCACCATAGTGGGACAAGAGATCTACGACCGAGCAAGTATAATATAGTCGGCCTGGGCAATAATGTAGTCAGATCTTATGGCTACATTAACAAGAAATTACGTATTAACGGTAGAAAGTATAGGATGGAAATGCATGTGGTCGAACACCACAATAGCCAATACGAGGGCTTGTTAGGACTTGATTTTTTGCGGAAGTATCAGGGCGTTATAGACGTAGCAAATCAGGAGATGATGCTCTGCGGCGGCAGGGTGTCGCTAGCCTCCTGTACAGCAGATTCACATAAACATGTTGATGCCTTGGGAATCGCAACCCCAGACGGGCTCTTGCCAACATATAGTGAGCTGGTGCTGCCTGACCCTGTTACTATTCCTCCAGAGGCTGCAAAAATGATTTTTCTACAGGTACCTAGAAAGCAATTAAGTGCAAAAAGAGATGCTGTATATGTTGTTGATCCGCTAGAAATAAATCAAGAGCTCGATGAGAAGAAAATATATGTCGCGCGCAGCGTTAGCAAGGCCATAAGAAATGAGTGTGGTTCTGAGCGCTGTAAATCTGACTGCAATAGGTGTAAATATTTGTTGCCGGTAAAATTAATTAATCTTAGCAGAGCTGAGGTGAAGTTGAGGAAAGGCAGCAAAGCTGGAGTTACACAAGAAGTGTCAAGTTGCAGTATAGTAAACACGGAAGTAAATAGCGCGGCGTCAGCGGATTCCAGTTACACTGAAGAAAAGAGTGTGCATATAGCGTCATGCATGCAGCCAAATGATAATGAAATGAAAATAGATGCAGCTATCCTAGAAGAAAAATTGAAGCACTTATCAGAAGAAGATAAGAAGAAATACCGTGATTTGATAATGAATGAATTTGAGATTGTGTTTTTGGCAGGAAAGAAACACAAGGCCACGACCCTTATAGAACACAAGATCAACACAGGGAATGCAGCCCCTGTGAGACGCCGTGGTTATAAAATTGCCCATGCTTTACAGCCGTACGCCGATGAGTTGGTTGGTGCCCAAATAGATGCTGGTATCATCACCCAGAGTTTTAGTCCTTGGAGTGCTGGTTTGGTCCTTGTTCCTAAAAAAACAGCTGATGGTTCCCTTAGGTATCGAATTACGCTGGATTTCAGACCCTTGAACTCAGTTACTGTCCCTGAAACCTACCCCATCCCTAATATTTCAGATAATATCAATAACCTATCAAATTGCAATGTTTTTACTGTACTAGATTTGAAAGATTCGTATTACCACATACCTATTGCAAAGGACGACCAACCGAAGACAGGATTTTCGGTCCCGTCAGGAAAGCATGCAGGGCATTATGAATATAAATACATGGCCATGGGTCTGAGGAATGCAGCAACGACTTTTCAGCGTTTTATTGATGGTGTGCTGCATGGTATACAGCCTATGATAGTTTTGTCCTACATAGATGACCTCATTATTTTTGGCCGGGATTTAGACGAAAATATTTCGAGACTTCGAGAAGTTCTGCAGCGCCTGAAGAATGCAAATCTGACGTGTCAGTTGTCAAAGTGTCAGTTCGCTGTGTCTGAAGTACACTACTGTGGTGTGTACATATCCAACAATAAGGTGAAACCGGATCCTAAGCTTATAGAGAAGATCAAGGATTTTCCCATCCCCAAAGACGTTCGTGACGTCATGAGTTTCCTGGGGGTGTCAGGTTACTATCGCAGGTGGATTAAGGGGTACGCAGACATCGCTAGACCTCTTACTGATCTGTTGAGGGACAACCAGAGAAATACACGGAAGAAAATTGAGTTTACGCCAGAATGTGTGGAAGCATTTAATACCCTAAAGGAAAAGTTGACGTCATATCCTGTTCTCATTATACCTGACATGAACAAAGAGTTTAGGTTGTCAGTGGATTGCTCAGGGTATGCAGCAGGGTGTGTTCTGGAGCAGTTAGGGGATGACAAGAAGTATCATCCGTGTGCATATGCTTCCAGAAAGCTGAACAAAGCTGAACAAGGATATAGTGCTACAGATCGTGAGATGTGTGCTCTTGTGTGGGCTGTTAAATACTTTCGTTATTATCTGGTTGGGCAAAAATGTTTCACTATTGTTACAGATCATGCGGCATTGCAGTATTTACTCTCTGTGAAAAACCCGGAGAGCAGGCTCTTACGGTGGAGTTTAGAGCTAGAAAATTACAGGTATAAGGTGGTTCATCGTCCCGGAAAATTATTACAAAATGCTGATGGTATGAGCAGGTTTGTGAGCCTTGTTGAAACTTTCAATATTCAAGAATTACAGCAACATCAAGAGAGGGATCAGGAATGCTTGAAATTTGCATCAAAAAATAATTTTTATAAAGAACATGGCATATTATGGAGACAGACCAAGAGTGGACCTCGTGCAGTGGTGCCAAAGTCACTTCGTAAAGTGATACTGCAGCAGCACCATGACTCAATACTTTCAGGGCACCCTGGTAAAAGTGTCACGAATAGGAAAATTGCAGTGCAGTACTGGTGGCCTTACAGACAGAGGGATGTAAACGAGTATGTGGCTTCGTGTGACCAGTGTCAGAAAAGAAAATCTCACGACCGTGTGGAGATGGAGCTGGAAGAACTGCCAAGAGCTACAGAGCCATTTCAGATAGTTGGAATGGACATCACACAGCTTCCACGAGCAGAGGGAAATTGTAAGTACATCTTAACAATTTTAGACCATTTTAGTAGGTACCTTGTTATGGTCCCGTTGGTTGATCAGAAAGCGAGCACAATTGCAAAATGTCTGGTCGAGAAATTTTTCTTAGTGTACTCAGTGCCTCGTGCTATTATCACAGACCAGGGTCAAAACTTTATGTCTGAGATCATGAAAGAGTTATGTAAGCTTTTTGACGTGAAAAAACTGCGTACAACGAGTTTTCATCCCGCCGGAAATGGAAGGACAGAAATCGTTCATGCCAAAATCAAGAAAATACTGTCCCATTATTCGAATCTTAGGCAGAACAATTGGCCTAATATTCTCCCGTATGTAGTGTCTTGTTACAATACCAAGCCACACTCGAGCACTGGCAGATCTCCTCATGAAATTGTTTTTGGTGTTCCTATGAGATCCCCTTTCAGTACAGTAGATCAAGAAATTGAGAGGATAGAGGATGTTGATGTAACCAGTTTAAGCGAAAAATTACGAGCTACGTGGGAAGAAGTATATGAAGGAAATTTAGCAGCTTTTGCGAGGCAAAAGAAAAGTCATGACAAGAGGGCAAAAGAAGTGGTTTTCAAAGTCGGAGACAAGGTCCTGTTATCGGACATTGTGGTGAAACCTGGGCATACTAGAAAACTGCAGGCACAATTCAAGGGTCCGTATACTGTGATCAAGGTAATGTCACGTGTTTTGGTGCAATTGCAGTTGCCAAATAGGCTCTTGATTGTCCATAATAATAGGCTAAAGAAATATAGGCAGAGAACATATGGTGCCTCGCGTGTCTTGTTTCAGGAGGGAGCTGACGAGGAGTCAGTGGCCAGCAGCAGCAGTGACAGCGAATCAGAGAGCAGCAATGGCGTCGCAGAGCCAGCAGTGTCACTGAGCCCCCCTCCCTCTCCGCCCACTTCGCGTGCGTTGACACCAACAGCTGATCAAGCGCAGTCAGCTGTGTCAACAAACACTGTCACGCCCCCACGTAGAGCTGGTTTGAGAGCAACGAAGGGTAGGACTGATAAACATTTTTATCGCAATTTAGCAGGGGTGGAAGATTAATAAACATTTTTCAAGATGCGTTTGTGTGTAGTTTTTGTTGTATTGCTTTTTACAGTGTGTGTTTTGTGTGTTTCGTTTGAAGTGAAAAATGTGACGAACAGCGTGATTTTTATAAGGACTGACACTGTGGGGATATCGGCAAGTAAGTTCAAACTGGTGCTTGAGATTGATTGTGAAAATGTTAAGAAGCAGCATGATGCGTTGGAGCTTCAGTTCAGGTCACTTACTGAAATGTGGCGAGAGAAACCTTCTGATAGCACGTCAGCTGATATCCTTACTAGTGCGTTTCAGTATATGGTTAACATGTTTCACGAGTATTCGACTGAAGTAGTTGAGTTTTACAATTTGTTACCGCAGAGCAAAGTTCAGAGAAGGGATTCATGGTTCCCTGGCATAGGTAAAATGCTTAGAGAGGGTTTTGGTACACTGGATGAAGCAGATGAGAAAGATATACGAGATGAGTTAGATGCAATGCATGCTGAGATAGAAAACTCAACCTCAGTGTTGGGTAGAACTATGTTGTATTTCAGGGGCATTGATGAGAAAATGGCTAACAACAGTAAATTCATGCAGAGTTTAGCGCAAAGCATGGTGCAGAAAGTGCAAGAGTTTAATGTGAATTTTCTGCGTGAGTCGCAAGCTATGAAATACAAAGTTGATTCAGTTAATTCGGATTTGGCGTTTTCAAACATGATGCACCAACTTGGGCATATGCTTAACTCAAATAGGCTTGAATTAAATGTGTTCAGGTCTGCGGTTCAAGCGACATCGCGTCATCAATTAACTTCTGACATCTTGCACTCTACACTATTCCTCGCCTTGCTAGAGAATATTCAGAAAAACTTGTCCCCTGGCTTGTCTATGATTGCACCTGTTTCTAGAGAGTATATTAATATATTCTATAATGCAGCCAGGGTGGTTCCGTTTATGCATGGTGGGAGTTAATGTTGGTTGTTACAATACCCTTAATTGCCCAAGATAACGTATATCACAAGTATCAAATTTTGTCTATACCAGTGTACAACAAGGCTCTAGGATATGCTCTGCAGGTTGTAGTTCCAAAGTTTGTTTACGTAAGCCGTGATGTGTCAAAATATTTTGTGTCTGATGATGATAGTTTAGTGTGCATAGAAAGCGTTATGCATATCTGTGAGGTAACAAGGGAAGTGTATTCAGTGTCTCATAAGACGTGTGTAATTAATCTGTTCTTAGGTCAATCGCATGATCTGTGTGCCACGCAAATAAATAAGTTAACAATTCCGTATGTGCGCAGGGTACAATCTGATGTGATTGTTGCAGTACCAACAGCCATGGCAGTAATTGTTAAGTGTCCAGCTGTTGATGTTCCCCCCACCGTCCAGTCATTAAACATAGAGGGTGTAAAGTTAATGGAGAATGTTGCAAGCTGTGATATTTCAGGGGATGGTTTCCGTTTGTTGCCCCGGTATTCAGTTAGTAAGCAGCTAAATATTACCCTGGGTAAAAATCCGGTGAAATTTACAGGGGACCTGGCACTGACACATAAGGAGTTGCACAATGTTTCAAGTCAATTTGGCACACTTGATATTAAGTCTATGTTGGATTCATATAATTGGCATGAAAATGAACCGAGAAAATTTGCTGAGATTGTTAAAGAGGTTCAGGCTCTTGCTGAGCATAAACGAAGAGTAATTACACATGCGGCGGTAAGCTCAAGTGGGTCATTTTTTACTGTTTTGGTGGTTGCTGGTATAATTTTTGCTGGGGTATATTTCAAGAAGTTGTGTTGTTTTAAAGCAATTATAATAAGAGGAATGCGAGAACCACAACCAGACCCCGAGCAAGCAAATAATGAACCAATACCTTCCTATTGATACACTTCATTTATGGTTTATCTTGTTAATGGGTTACTTATTTTGTTGACGTTGTTCAATTTAAATGATCATAATTGACAATAATTGGGTTTTATCATCATATTGTTTTGCAATAAATTGCTCTTGTTAAGTTTTTTTTCTCAATACAGCTGTTATAATGTTTTGTTTCAATGTATAATTATATGCCATCTAGTGAGGGTTTTTAGAACTAGATGAATGTTGTTTACAGCGGAGAAAATTTTGAATGTTTTTATCTCGATGTATTAATTGCATGTTTCGAGGGCGAAACAAATTCTGTGGGAAGGGCTCTGTAACCCACAGTTTTGTATAATTAAAAATGGAAAAGTACTGAGCCTGAGTCAGCATGTGCTCAGGATGTTGAAGAGCGGTGTGTTCGTAGCTGCGATGCACTCAGCGGTATTTGCTGACGCGAGTGCAAGGTAAAGTTCAATATAGCAGCTCGAGCATTACCGGCACAGCTAGCCCTCAGGCAGGAGTGACACGGGACAGGCCCGGTGCGTGTCACGTATAGAGAAATCGTGTAACGTAATTTTGAATAAATGTATATATTTGTAACATAGCAAATATATTCTTATTTGAGCCTGACCCCCATAAATAGTTGTCTACAGAAGGTTCAGTAGCCAGTCCAATGGAACCAGCTCGTCGTCAAGAGTCTATTGAACTGGCTACTGAACTTTCTATGCTGAGTACTTTCATTCAAAAAGTATTGTATTATATCAAAATCAGTGCACTATGGTGAAAATTTTTACCAAAATGAAATAATTTTTCTTCTCTAATTTTTTTAAAGCATTATATATTATATTATAAAAAAGAAATTGATTTTGCAATATAAACAAATTATTACTGTTGTTAAAAATTAATGTATTATCTGTTAAGACTAGCTGGCATGGTATATTTGTTAGATCATATGAGTTCATGAGTGTTTGTTTTATGTTTAGAAAACAATTTTCAAATATATTAAATGTTAATAATTATAGAATTTTATATCAAAATACTTGTATATAGAATAGTTAAAAATATTATACTTTTTAAGAAAAAATAATATTATCAAATTATGTTATTAAATTTAATGGGTGTGTGGAATTTCAACTTTTTTTTATATGTCCAAATTTGTAGTTATAAAACTTGGATTTAAAAATGCAACTAAAAAGAACGTCATAACAGCCATAATAATTGTAATTGTTGTTATTACAAACTGTATTTTTAAAAATACTTTAGTAGCAAGATATTTGTTTAGTAATTAAAATTTCAAAATTAATAATTTTGTAAAGGATCTAATTATTATCTAATTATGGAATTCAACAGCACGGGTTAATTTTAAATTTATTGGTTGACATTTTGAAATAATTTAATTTTATTATTATTCTAACAATACATGTATGTGAATAAAAGTGACAGTACTTGAATTAATTAATTGACACAATTACGCTATCAATTTATTTAAAAAAATATATATCGTGCAGAAAATGCCATTTTGTCAAAATACCAGCTTTAAGGGTAAGAAGACACGAAACATTGATTGTTGCAGTCCCATTTGATTAACATTTAAACCTTAGCAACCTCATAATAATTCTGAATTTTTTTTGAGAGACAGTAGTTCTTAGCACCAAAAAAATGTAGAAAAAATTTCAAAACAATCAGACGATCCATTTTTTTTTTTTTTTTTTTTTTTTTAATTAATATTTTTTTTTAATTTTCAGTATATAGGGCTTTCCCATGGAGATCTAACCTAAGAAATTAATTTTAAAAAATTGGATCGTCCGATTGTTTTGAAATTTTTTCCACATGTTTTTGGTGCTAAGAACTGTCTAAAAAAAATCAGAAATTATTATGAGGTTGCTAAGGTTTACATGTTAATCAAATGGGACTACAACAATCAATGTTTCGTGTTATCTTATCCTTAAACAATATATTGAATTATTGTCAGATAGGAAGTAAAATGTTACTACATTCCATGAAAGACTAAAAAAACAGACTATATTAAAATATAACACTTTGTGTACATACCCAATTAATTATTTTAATTTTTTTTTAAATAACTTATTATGTTGAACTGATTTGTAAATATATATCAATGAAAATTTAAAATGTGAACAATCTGTACATAACAAGTCAATAGAATAAAATATTTCTACCATATAATTGAAACATGAGTTTTATTTATTAAAAATTTACCATAAAAAATTGTCAAGAGAAAAAAAAAATACTAGCATGTGACATTTTCAGTTTTTAATTCTGCATGTAGAATAAGCTTAACTCCATCATCTGCAAATTAATTTAACTTTTATAAAAATAAATGGTTTTATAGCAAAGTTGAAATAAGGAATACGATTTTTCTTAATTGTCTGTTTCTGCTTAATAATTAAAATATATATTATTATTATTTGTATTCTTTTTAATTTTTTGATCATTATAAATATTTTACATTTATGTGACACAGTAAAACGTGCAATGACATTTCAATGACATACATTTATAAATAATTTTATAATCAAACAATGAGTAATTGCTATAATGAAGATATAATTTAATAATTTTCAGTTTCAATTTTTTTCAATAAAAAAAGTATATATTTAGTTAGTCTATCATTGTAAATCAGCAACAACAACAACAAAAATCATTAAAAGTAATTTAGGTTGTGGTTAATGTTCCCCTTCCCTCCTCCCCCCCCCCCCCATACACACACACATCTCCTTGTTAATGCATCCGAGCATCGAATTGAAAAAATTGGTAATGCTATAGGGCTATACCATTACATTTTTAATGTTACAAATAAATTAAAAGCAGCAATTTTATTTTTTCAACGAGACATATTATATTGTGTTCAAAGTTCAAACATAACAATTATTACATAAATTATATATTTTTTTTAAACCACAATTAGGTACTTCTACTTGCTAATTACCCACTACCCACTATTAAGTTTAAAACCCCGAACTTTAATTCTAAAACTCGAATACAAATTGGAAGTTTCGCGGGCTCTTCCGGAACGGGGGCAGCCATGCACGTCCTTGCAATCCATCTCGGCGTTTGCCTGCGACTGAGGGAAACGTGGAAACCTCAGTCAGGATGAACGCTACAGTTTTTGTCAATGAACCGGAAGTGCAATGGTCCAAAGCCAACGGAACCACATAATGGAAAGGCTCCATCATCAACAATTTCCCTGGGTTTTGTTGAAAATGGTCACCCGCTCAGCGTTGCTTGACTTCGGTGATCTGACGATACCCGTTCAAACGCACTGCGCCACACACCTCCCACATAAATATACAGAACAACGAGATAAATATGATGATGACATGCAGTGTAAAATATTTGTTTTAAAAAATAATAATCCTATAAAAATGATTTTTCCTTGAATGCCATGATTTAATTGAACCATAACTTATTTAATACGTTTTGATTCAATGTTTTGCATGAATTTTTGAAAAGCATTTGTACGTCTTAATTTTTTTTAATGTTAATTTTAAAAATATATTAAATATAATATAATTTTTGTAACATTCAGATGAAATAAATATAACAGTGTATTATATTATTATAACAAAATTAATGGCAGTTGTGATTTGTGATTATCACGTGCCAATACTAAAACGCTATTTCTAATTGTTAACAATTAATGCACAAATCTATTTTATAGTTTGGTTCTTTGAATTTTTAATATTTTCAACTTTATGTATAATAAGAAATTATAATAAGGACCTAGGGAATTTATTTTGCATATATTTCTTTTCCTTTCAATTTAAATGTTATAATCATTTTCTTAATTAGTTAAAAAATTTAAGTTGAAAACTTTCTTGTTTCGTTGATAATGAAATGAATTTCTGGTATTGAAAAATTGTTAATTATGTGATTATTAAAAAAAATTGACGAAATGTAATTGGTAGAATTTAAATTTAATGCATTTTTTGTAAAATGTAAAGAACCGTAAGGGTCCCATATGCGCTAAGTTAGCCCCTGTCAAGACGCAAATGCAACCCTTGTTACTTCGTGGTATTACAAGTTGCCTACCTACCAGGATACTCACTAAAACGACCAATAAACTGCGTGGTGGATACAAAAAACAAGCGATGATCCTTTTTTAATATGGTGAATTAATGTTACTAAGAATATTTTTATGTCCGTTTCTGGAAGAATTTTTCAAGAAATACGAATATAATAATTAAGTCCTTTAATGTTAGTTTGAAAACGGCTATAAGTCACCCTTTTGGTGCAAAGTGCAAATCTTGGAGGCGTTGGAAAAAAATGTAACCGGACCTGAGCTAAAATGAAACGTCGTATATATTTCTTGTGGCGTGGCAAGAAATAAACCTCAGTTCAAAATCTGCTTACTATACCTAGTTATATTTTTTCCATATAGAGGCAGCAAATATAGGCTAGCTCTTTAGTAAAATGAAGTTGTATATAATTTAGTAAATCATTATTCTTAAGCCGGTATTACAAGATACAATTGAGTCTACTGGTTGCAAAAACCTCTAAATCCAGTTTTTCACTTTTTAGGTAACGGGCAAAAAACTGTAGCAAGCTTATTTCTTAACATATCAACTTGAAATTTTTATTGGGGGTTGATTGGGTCAAAAAAATAAGATCCAAAACAAAAATTTGCCCATTCCACTAAAAATCAAATTTAGGGAAATTTTCAAAAATGGAAGTAGAGGTTTTTGCAACTAACTTTTTGAAAATCTTCCCATATCTGCGTCAAAAAAATTTTGAGAATTTTTTTAAAAAAATATTTGGGTTAAGGGAGGTCATTAATATATAGTCAGATACTTAACTTTTCCATTTTGGAAAAACTTAAAAATTTTGCCCATGAACCCATAAAAATATGAATTTCGAGTTTTGGGCAAACTAGGCATCTAACCATACTAATGTGGCCCCCAGGAAGCTGAATTCATCATTCAAAAAGTTCTCAAAAAATAATTGGGGGTTGTAGAATTTTTTAAAATTTAAAAAAGTGATTTTTAAACGTTCCCGCCGTGGAAGTAGAGGTTTTTGCAACCAACTTTCTGCTTTATAGCCCATTTAGCATGGGAAGAAGAGATATTTCCAACCCAATATTTTTATACCAAATAAAATGTGTTTTAAAGAATAGGTATCAATAATAAAACCATTTTTGAAAATTTGGTCTTTAGAGGATTTTGCAACCAGTAGACTCAATTTTTCTAACTATTGCATACAATTTTTCCTTTCAAGAAAACTTGAACTCCATTTGTTTGTATGGAGATGAAATTTTCTTGCAATTTCAGGCTTTTTACGTTTCATAATTATTTCACTTACAATAATTTCTCCTTCCGCTAACCAGTTTTTTGAAGAAAAGTTTTTATTTCAATTTTTACCAGCATATTGTGACGTAACAAATATAATCTCTGCTTGACAAAATTTATAAATTAAAAAAAAATAAAATAAAAATATAAAAAGAAGTTGTTATACCTTTGAACTGAGTATCGACCTCAGTTTTTTTATTGTAGAAATGGATGGTGCAAAGTCATGCTACCCTGATTTTTTTCAGATATATTAGAGCCCGGGAACTATTTTTAAAAAAATTATTGAAAGTTCTTTTTGTGACGTCACGAGACGCCGCTCCTTAAGAAAAAGATAGGACTTGCCGCCGCGTGACGTCACAAAAAGGACTTTCAATAATTTTTTAAAAATACTTTAAAAAAAAACTAAAAAAAAAGTCAGGGTAGCATAACTTTTCACCCTCTATCTATTCCTGCAATAAAAAAAATTGAGGTCGATACTCCACTGTAATACTATATTATTAAATATTAAAAATCTTTTATATTGAATTTCAAATGAAGAGACTGCAATATAAAATATTTCAATTATTCTATCAAGTACCTCTTTCACCATTTAATGCTCTTGTTCCAACTTTAAATTTCAGCAAATAGAAAAAGTAAGAGAATGTTGCACTTATAGGATCTGAAACAAAAATTACATAATTTTATGTCAATACAAGTTGATAAACTTCTTGAAATTATAAAATTACGTATTAGAGTAAAAAGTTTTGTACGTTTTGCATTTTTTTTTATGTTTTTTGAACCCTATAAATCAATATGATGTTATATAGGTCATAGTTGTGCAATGCCTTTCCTTATACTTGCGTATAGACAACAAATGTAAGGAAGTAGCCGGAAGCGAAAGGTTTCTGGGGGGTCTTCAAATAACACCACTTAATTAACCTAAACTTAGCCTAAGACAGTCTTAGCGCAACAATAAAGAATACGCTAAGACTGTCTTAATTTTAGGATTGTTGTAATTTGTGTTATCTGAAGACCCCCCTGGACTTTTAGTACTTTGAACAGAGGTTTAATATTATAGATTTTGAACTATCTGCAATGTCTTAGAGTTTTCATGTCCATAGGTTTTTAGTTCAAATTCTTAATAATATACTTCTGGTGCTTTACATTTATGTTGAACTGTATGCAGGCGCGGATCCAGGGGAGGGGGGGGCGATGGGGACGATCGCCCCCCCCCCAAAAGGTCCCAAAATACATTGGAAGTATTACCACCCACCACCCCCCTCCCGCCCCAAAAATTAACATTGTGGGATAGGGCCCCCCCCCCCCCCCCAGAGCCGCGGGCTGGATCCGCCCCTGACTGTAAGTATAATTTACCGAGGTAAAAAACTCCATTGAGACGGTGAAAAATCCCATTGCGGTCACGTGTTCTGGCTCGGCACCTCCTGAGAGTCTCGTGACGAGGATTTGCAGTGCAGAACGTGCGGGTCCTGCCTTCAACCCCCCACGTGACACCTGGGACGCAGTGACCACGCTTCTGCTTAGTAAGATGCTCTGGAAAGTTTTTCATTTTCAAAATTTTTACATGTACCCTAAAATTTAGTTCTTATTTTCATTAAAAAAAAAAATAGTTGTTGATTCATATACTAATGAAATTTATTAATTCACATCCATATAATGTTAAATATTATAATCTTACCATATCAATTATATTTTGTCCTGCTTTGGATAGCATAAATATTTTAGCTACAGTTCCGATCATTCCTATCACAATCACGATTCGCATATATGTGTTTTGTAACTGAAAAAGAAATATAAGAAACATGTTTAAATATTAAAACACCAACAAAATTCATTATAAGTTGATAACTGCAGAAATAAATTTTAGATAATGGTACCAAATCAAAAGTTTTCGAATTTTTTTCTGAGTCTACAAACCATGATAAATATCATAATTAAGGATTCTGAAAATGATGAATTTGAGGAATATAATACAATACAAAGTTAATAACCATAATGGAGTATCGACCTCAAAATTTTTTATTCCAGAAATGGATAGAGCGTGCAAAGTTATGCTACCCTTATTTTTTTCAGATTTTTTTGAACCCGGAAACTATTTTTAAAAAATTATTGAAAGTCCTTTCTGTGACGTCACGCGGCGGCAAGTCCTATCTTTTTCTTAAGGAGCGGCGTCTCGTGACGTCACAAAAAGAACTTTCAATAATTTTTATAAAAATAGTTCCCGGGCTCTAAAAAATCTGAAAAAAATCAGGGTGGCATAACTTGGCACGTTTTTACTATTTCTGCAATAAAAAAAACTGTGGTCGATACTCCATTATATTTATATCACACTTTGATTCTTGTGAATGTTTTCTCAAAGGACGTTTTTATTTTCCATACAAACATTTCTGCAATTGTATATATTATTATTATATAAAAAAATACTCCTAATTAAGGTATAACCTGAGAATTTGTCTGTCAAGGTCAAGAGGCGTGGCTATAGTGGCAACACTGTTTGCATTGGAATGTGAATAATTTTTTAGGAGGGGGTGGTGACATATATCAGTCCTTGAGAACGTTGTCACATTTCTCATCACATATAGGAAACGATCATCGCTACGGTTCAAAATATATGAAAACAATTCAGAAAAATAGTCTAAAAAATTAGGTTTTAGTAAAAAAAAAAAAGTAAAAGAATCTGTTGTATAGTTTTTTTGCAATGCTAATCAACAAATTTAACATTGGAAGGATACAAAATTCTCATTTAAATAAATTAATTATAATTAAACCAACGGTTAAAAAATTCCGAAAAAATTCCGAGCTAATTTGACGATTGTTGTAAGTCCACCAAATTAATTTGAAGAAAATCTGTTGTAGCGAATTTTTCGTCCAAATTTCTCAGGTTAAGCCTTAACTGTGCTGTGAAAATATAAGTTCACTTCAAATTAACATGTTTTTTAATATATTTTTAATTCACTTTTCAAATACTCTTTGCACGAAAAAGCTATATTTACTAATAAAAATTTAAATATTTCATGACATTTTTATTTTGCCAACATAATTATTTAACACTTATTTTAACTTACCTTCACTAAAAAAAAGCACCCTGCTATTAGAACTTGCAGTTCAAAAAAATAGGTACTTAAAATTAGTGGTCCCAACAAATCATCCAGAACTCCAATTAGCCTGAAAAAAGTTACCAAATGGAAAAGAGGAAGTTAAAAAAATAACTTTGATAGTGGAGTATCGACCTCATTTATTTTTATTGCAGAAATGGATAGAGCGTGCAAAGTTATTTTTTTTCAGATTTTTTAGTCAGTGGGAAGTATTTTTAAAAAATTATTGAAAGTTCTTTTTGTGACGTCACGAGGCGCAGCTCCTTAAGAAAAAGATAGGACTTGCCGCCTCGTAACGTCACAAAAAGAACTTTTAATAATTTTTTTTTAAAAATAGTTCCCAAGTTCTAAAAAATCTGAAAAAAATCAGGGTAGCTTAACTTTGCACGCTCTATCCATTTCTGCAGTAAAAAAATTGAGGTCGATACTTCATTATTTAAAGATCGTTTAAAAAAAAAAGGGGGATTTACAAGCGTCACTTTTTTCCGACACTTGACAGCCGTGACAAAAGCTTCTGAAGAAGACTGTCGCGCATCAAATTTCAACCAATCAGAGGCTTTTGAAGCGCGTCTAGGTAAAAGTGACGCTCTATTGTGAATTCGGCTTAGTGTTAAAAAATGTAAAACTCACCCTAGATAATGTTGGTGGTATTTGATCCAGGTACGAAAACGACGTGTTATTTTTCCTCGCGGTCCCGGTAACATGTAAGTAGGGGCGGTGCGAGCCAACAGAGAGGCGCGCTCTGCATGCAGCGGCCAACGTCAGAGAGCAAGAAATCGCGTTCGTAGCGCTTGCTACGTTGATGATAATGAATAATGCCATACCTGTAATTGTATGATGAAATAGTCATTTGCTAGGGTGAACGTGATACAGGCAGTGTGACCGTGCGAAGTTGCGCTCCAAAGAAGGTCCTTGCTGACGTCACAACTCACAGCCAGCCCCGATTAACATTGATTTGTGACGTCATCAAGGACTAAATTTCTTACTTTTCATTTCAACTTCGCACGTCTGTACCGCGCGTGGAGGAAATTGATGTGATTGTTGGTTATATAAATATATATACTCTAACAATACTTGGTGTCTGACTAATTTGTTATTTATTTGAGGCCTGTATCCTTAATTTAAATAACGAATTAAGATGATCCTAGAGATTAAAGTAAACATAAGTTTGGACAGCAATTATGCTTTTTTTTATTAAATTTTTTTATTTTTTTTTTTTTTTTTAGTGCGTGTGAAAATTATTTAATGTTTTTTTTATATACAAGTGTTTTTCACGTTTTTTTTTAGAAATATATTATTTTTTTTAAGGGAGATTCCTTCATAATGTTGGACATTTTCAAAATATTTGCCGGTTTTTATTGACAAATAACTTACACTGCCAGGTGATGATGACGTAATAGAGGGGCGTGTCGTTTATGTCGGACCCGAAGCACCAAATTCTAAACAAGTGATGACGATATGGAACTTGAGTTGAATTTTTGGACACTAGCGCAGCCCAGATCCTATATATATTTAAAAGGAAAAGACACAAATATAAAATTTATAACATTTTGGAGTATTTGTCTCTAGAGCAATTTTAGTTGTGTTATTGCAAAATTTTAGCTGGTATTGCTTCTTTATTTGTACCTTATTCGACTTAAGGTGAATGGATTCACATGGCGATTTTTATCATGCGACGCGACGAGTAATGCGCGCGGCATGCGCACTTGCTGTGTTATATATATAGTTCAGTGACTTGCTGTAACATCCATTGGTGGCCATATTGGGCGATTAAAAGAAAAAGAACATCATAATTAACGCGATTACCGGCGAATTCGCCGCCGCATAAGATTTCACAGCTTTTACGTCAAAATCGCGTCGCATCGCCATTGTCGCCATCTGAATCCTCCTTTATACGTAGTTATAGCATATTTTTTGAACTCGACGAAAGAAATAAATATTAAACATCCTGCATATAATTAAATCATTGGTTAAATTTAATTTTAATTCTTAATCGTGGTGCATACATGGAATTGAACATTCAAAGAAATTACTTTTTTTTTTATAATAAACAAAAACAGCTTTTTTTCTAGAAGTATAATATTGCAATATGCTAGCTGTATTTTCGCTACAAGTAAACTTGTTTATAATGGTCATTGCTTGCGGAAAATATGGAAAATTGGAAAATATCTGAGAAAATAAAATAGCAAAGTTTTATGCAAAGGCCACATGGTGTAAAAGCGCAATAATGTAATTACTTTTTTTTTTTTTTTGGAAACGTGCTATTTGTCCAAATGGATCACCTGTTCAATTATAAACCACGCTCGGCGTTGACTTTGGTGATCTGACGAGACCCGGTCAAGCCCATGCAGTGCACTGCGCCACACCTCCAACAGTTTTATGATAAATTTAATACCTGACAGTTAATTAAATTACCTGGAGAGACAGACCAAAAGTAATGGTAGAAGTGTGGCAATGGTGTACATAAGGATACGGATGCTATAACTTTTAACAATTTTTCTTGATCTTGCTTTCATTTCCATTTCATGTCTTTTGAAATTTCGGGGTGTGTGTTGTGGAACAGCTGAAATATTGACATCTTATTATAGCAAAATACATAAGATATTTTTTTACTAAATTATATGAAATGATATAATAAATATAAAACTAAAAATTTATAGTATATGCAAAACATTTAAAAAATACGGTGCATTAATTTTTAGTTTTTAAATTTGCAAATTTTTGTTCACCTCAGAATTTTGCCAACTATATCATCCTTCTTTCGCAATAATGCAACAATGTTTGAAGTAAGCGCAACAATGTACGTAATTAATTTATTTTATGACAATTTACAACTATAATTTTGCTCACCTGAAATAGCAGACAGCTAGCTACTTCAGCTATATTGCAATGAAATCATGTAAGCATGCAGATAGCTCATAATTCTGAACGAGGGATGAAAATAATTATTTTAGCACTATGGATATATATGGGCATGGATGTTATAGAAGGTAGATAATATTTTTTATATCTGAAAATGTCAGAGAGTGGATCCCGTGGTCTTTTTAATTAATGAGATCCGGATCGGGATCTTAGATCCGGTGGTTAAAAAAGGGGATCTAGATCCCCCTGTTAAAAGAGCGGATCTGGTAGATCCCTTTCAGATCCCATTTTAAAAAAAGAGGATCCTAAATTTCAGATCCCGATCCCATGGTATTTTTATGGGATCTGAGGGGATCTGGGATCCGAAATTTAAATGGGATTTAGAAAAAAATAAGAAATTTTTCAAAATATTTATTTTTTCGATTTTACTCACCAATTTAATTTTTTAAAAAATCGGTTTCGGATCTCCTCTTTTAAAAAAAAAAAAAAAAAAAAAAAAAAAAAAACGATCTGAAAATTGGGATCTAGATCCCCTTGTTAAAAGAGCGGATCTGGTAGATCCCTTTCAGATCCCATTTTAAAAAAAGAGGATCCTAAATTTCAGATCCCGATCCCATGGTATTTTTATGGGATAATATGATCTAAAGGGATCTGGGATCCGAAAACGGATCCGGATCCACTCCCTGGATATATAACACTAAAAGACAAATTTCACTAATTTTTTACTTACTGTTGAAAGCGTCGAATAAGGCTGAAAACTCCTCACTTTTGTTCATAATATAAATAATTCTTAACAAAGTAATGAAAAAACTTAGAAAAAAAGCAATGCCGTTTGAAGTTTCGTAGGAATTAAAATTTTTTGTTACCTGACGAATCCCAAGAAAAACAAAAAGCATTATAAATGACACCATTGTTAAATTAAAATAAGAGACACGATTATATGTTAATTTTACATTAAATGGTATGAAGAACACTAAATATCTAAGAACGCCGAGTACGAATTCAAATTCCATTTTTTCTCTTATAATGTTGCTGTCTCTTCTTTCACTTTTCGTACTGAAAACTTTTGATAATATAAAATAAAACCATGGAATTTTTATTTATTTTATTTATTATATTTCCCGATTGTTATACATAGTATATAACAGTTGGCAGGCGATACTTATAACACAGTCCTATATACAGAACAAAACGCAACGGGTGAGTTACGCATACTATATAGGGATTTGTAATGAACTGAAATTTGCCTGTGATGTGAAATGTTTGAAGATATTGTATTATGCAAACTTCCATTCCATTTTGAAGTATGGGGTTATTATGTGGGGTAATTCTACTGACTCAAGAAAGATTTTTATTTTGCAAAAAAGGGTAATTCGAACAATGTTAAACTTACCCTACCGTGAATCATGTAAAAAACATTTTCAATCTCAATCACATTACCATGCATTTTTATTTTAGAGTGTGTTTGTTTTGTTAAGAGTAATTTTGATATTTTTCATAAGGAGAAAGTCCATGACCATAATACTAGGAATATAAATAGTACTATATTACCTCCAAAAAGCAGACTTAAACTTTTAGACAAAGGTCCTATGTGCTCATGTATTAAAATCTACAATAAACTTCCTGTTTCATTAAAAGATATCTACACATATATAGAATTTAAAAACGCTGTAAAATTGTTTCTTAATAAGTATTGTTTTTATAGTGTAGATGAATATTTGAATGCTAAATTTTGACAGATTTGGATGTGTAAAAATTTTTTTTTCTTGTTGTTTTGTGTGTGTGTTAATATATTCTTTGTTCTAAAATGACGCGTCTTACCCATGCATGATACCATGTATTTTATGTGTGTACCTTGTATTTGGAATGAGATAAAATAAATATATTGAATTTGAATTTGAATTTGTAAATAAATTTTTAATAATATTATTCCTTTCAAAAATGAATATAATATTCTGAATTGAAATTCTAGAAAGGAGAATATATGGATTACATATATTATCACTTTAAAAGTGTAATAAAAGAAATAATAACATGAAGGGGTATTAATTTGAAACAATTTTGACGGTAAAAGTAATGTATATTCTAAATAAATAATAATTGACGAAGAATAGAAATAATATTAAATAATTGTATTTTTATATTATACGATCGTAAAAATTAATTTAATATTCAGAATTTAAATTTGTACACGGTATAATACCACATCATAAAATATAGTTTATGTGATGTATAATTTAATACATTTCTTTCAAATTCTTTCAGACACAAGTAATAGATTATTGAATATAAAATACCTGCTTTAAATATAAATGTGTGACCAAAAACATGCTCAATTTTAAAAATAAATGCTAAATAACATGCAACGCGAAGACAAATTAAAAGAATGAAAATAAGGGGGATATATTTTATTTGGTCGATATTATTATAGTTTTGTTTTTATTTATTTTATTATAATGTTAGCTTACTACAGCATATTCTGCTATTGGTGTAAGCACTCAAACTTAACAAGAGTATTAAATTTCATATTAAATAATCAGTCTCATACAAATTTAATAATACTAAAAATCGTATATTTCACGCAACACAAATTGTATTGAAATTTGTTTTTTTGTTAATTAAATGTTTTGAAATTGTTATGAATCTATAATATACTAACTCATAATTAAAAATAAGTAAAATCACACAATTGAGGTACTACTTCATTATTAATAGATCCTAAAATTTTGACTACTTAGTCAAAATATCATGTAAAATTATGTCGAGGGAAAAACCCTCTAAAAAAAATACCAGAGAAAAAAAGTTAGTATATTTAAAACAAGTCTTCCAATATCAACATTTCAAGCAATAGTGGATTCAAGTCAGCTGATTTTTCTGTGTTCCCACCGTCCTATCCAAATCTATGTAAAAAAAAAAAAAAAAAAAAAAAAACGGGAATTCACATTTTTCCACCAATAAGAAAAAGATTTAAAAAAAAAAACTTTTAAGGAACGTCGGTCCAAACTGAAAAATACAGTTAATAATTGAAGAATCAGATTTTTTACTTTATTTATTACCGAAAAAAGTTAAAAAAAAAACACAATTTTCTTTATTTAGGGAGCACAAATTAGTCCACTCTATACGAGTCGGGGATCGTTAGAAGTTTTTTTTTTAATCAAACCCTTTCTTCTAATGTAAGTATTTCTACTTACTAATTACATACTACTTTGAAACTCCGAGCTTTCTGAAACCCTAACTTGAGCGTTTCGCGGGCTCTTCTGGAACGGGGGCGGCCACGGCCTTGCAATCCATCCCGGCATTTGCCTGCGACTGAGGGATACGTGGAAACCTCAGCCAGGATGGACGCTACGCTATATATACACATGGAGCTTTTTTTCAATGAACCGGAAGTACAATGGTTCAAAACCAGGGGAACTATATATAGTGGAAACTCCAACGATTTACCCCTGAGTGGGAAACGTGGTTTTTGTTGAAAATGGTCACCCATCCAACTACTAACCACGCTCGGCATTGCTTGAATTCAGTGATTTGACGAGACCTGGTCAAGGGCACTGCGCCACACCTCTGATCTGTTTTAAGCCAATGATGATATAAAGGGTAAACAGAACTCTTTCCATCGAAATTAGAAATATTTTACAATATTCTACAATATTGTAGAATATACAAGAATTCTACAATATTTTTAAACAGTTAAAAGAGCCATTAAAATTTAATTAGCATAAACTAGAAAAAAAAAATAGTAAATTAATTGTGTTGCTTAAATGCAATTTAGTACTAAAGGTTTTCTATAGTCCAAATGTGTGATATGCCAATTTTTTTTGTATAGTAATTTTTTTTCTATTAAATTAACAGCTTTTTAAATAATAAATAAGTTTATATAAAATTGTATGAGATAATAACGTCGCTAGAAAAGATCGCGAGTGCCTCTGAATTGCATCTATATACCAGCATAACTCTCGTGTATCACAAGTTGCATAGCTACAGTATAATATATAATTTGAGAACAAAAATAGCTATCTATATTCAGGGAGAGGGGAGGGGACCATGGGTTCGATCACACTCCCCCCCTAAAAAATACATTGAAATGCATATTAATTTTTTGCAAATATAATATTATATTATAATATATATTGTATGGCAGAAATGTGAAAACTGTTTTTTTAATTTTTTTCAATTCATAAAAACAGCCTTATGACATATTGACATAAAAAATACTGTAAACCCTACCATAAACTAAAGACCTTATGAACCTTTTCACAGTATTAAGTACACGGTTAGCTTTGCTTCAGTGTGATTCAGGTTTATAATTTTTTTTGTTTCAGTAGCACAAATATCAGAGATAATAGCCGATGAAAAGGAACCTGTGACGTCACTCACGCTCATTCAGCGGCGACAATATAGGGAAATCCCTGCAAAAGATAGGTTCACTCCCGCTGCAACCACGGCCACAATTTTACTTCTGGAATTTTGAAACTTTACCAGGGTAGTATTGATAGTATTTGTCAAATAGACTGAAAGAATTTTTTTGGTGGCGTGTGTACAGATTGAGTTATTGCGGTTGCAAGATAAGCTAAAAATTTAACATTGTTTTCCAATGCAACATTTTTGCTCCTCTTTCTACCGCAATGTTAATGACTCAGTTTGTATGAATGTCATAAAAAAAAAACTTTCAGGCTATTTGAAAAATACTATCAAGACTACCCTGGTAAAGTTTCAAAATTACAGAAGTCAAATTGTGGCCGTGGTTGCAGCGGGAAAAAACCTATCTATTGCAGGGATTTCCCTATATTGTCGCCGCTGAATGAGCGTGAGTGACGTCACAGGTTCCTTTTCATCGGCTATTATCTCTGATATTACTGTCGTCGCCAAAAGTCGGGACACCTGGACTTTGCAATTTTACTGTGCACTACAGAAAAATCGCAGAAATTAGAAAAAAATATTGCATTAAACCGACAAGCCTCCTCTATAACTTAAAAAATATAACGGGCCGATTAATTGCAAAGCTAATTTGTTATAATTAAGAGAGTGACGCAACCTACCCAAAAAAATGACTTTTTCACGAGATGCCCGTCTTTGCGCTCTTGTATAAAATAGAGTTATGCAGGTAGCGCTTTCATTTATTTTTTTCCTAATAGCCAAATACTTCAAGATGTGAAATCAATTTTTAATTTAAAAAAATTAATTATCCTCTAATTACAAATAAACCAAACGCAAAATTAAACTCTAGTTTTGCAATTTTGAAGCTACACGCTCGAAAAAAATATCATTATACACAGAAAAAAAATTAAAAATTTTTGGTGGTTGCCGATTTTTTATAATTTGTATATTAATCAATGTTTACGTTTTAATTAAGAGCAGCGTTGCCAGGTTTCAGCTGCTGAATACGGAAATATAATGCCCGGCCGTGACAGTAGCTTTGCTGTGTACAAAAAGCTTTTTATATGAGGGTCTCTTTGCCCGAGGCTGATCACTATTGTTTCAGCTAAGCCAGTTATATATCATTAAGATGGAGAAACACGCAACTAAAGTTGACATGATTGTGTTTAAAATGAATTCAGCATCTATTTGAGTGTTTTAATCACATTTCTAGCTTAATTATTAGTGATTATAATGAACTTTTAATTACTTACAAAAATCTCTTAATAAGCTCAAAAATGCAGCTAGAATTTTGATTAAAAAATATATATTATTCATATTTAATTTTAAATTCAACCACTTCATCATCATGCACATGCATTAAAGAGAGTTTCAATAAACAATCGAGATCATCGAACCATGATGCAATTTCAATTCTACCTGGAATGTTAAAATAACAACCCTTCCTTCCTGCTGCTTGCTGCAAGACACAATACAGTAGAACACCGCCTTTGAAGAGAGAGCGACCCTCATTGTTATTATCTTTTATGGCCTGTCAATCAACTTTGCTATTTTTTTACTGAATAAGGCCACTCCAAGCAAAAGTTAGGATATGGCAACCCAGCAGATTCCTGAAAGATGGTAATTTCATCATTAATTTATGTAAAAAAAAATTAAAAATTTATAAAAAATCGACGACCACCAAAAATTTTTAATTTTTTTTTCTGTGTATAATGATATTTTTTTCGAGCGTGTAGCTTCAAAATTGCAAAACTAGAGTTTAATTTTGCGTTTGGTTTAATTGTAATTAGGGAATAATTAATTTTTTTAAATTAAAAATTGATTTCACATCTTGAAGTATTTGGCTATTAGGAAAAAAATAAATGAAAGCGCTACCTGCATAACTCTATTTTATACAAGAGCGCAAAGACGGGCATCTCGTGAAAAAGTCATTTTTTTGGGTAGGTTGCGTCACTTCCTTAATTATAACAAATTAGCTTTGCAATTAATCGGCCCGTTATATTTTTTAAGTTATAGAGGAGGCTTGCCGGTTTAATGCAATATTTTTTTCTAATTTTTGCGATTTTTCTGTAGTGCACAGTAAAATTGCAAAGTCCAGGTGTCCCGATTTTGGCGACGACAGTAGTGCTGCTGAAACAAAAAAATTTATGCAGCCGAATCATACTGAAGCAAAGCTTACCGTGTACTTAATATTGTGCAAATTAAGGTTCATAAGGCCTTTAAATTCAGTATAATAGAATGTCTTAAATTTACTGCGGTGAGGTTTAGACAAGCCTATTTTTTTGTACCTAACCGTACGTAACTTGATTTGATTTTTATAAAAATTTCCAAGAGATATTTTAATTTTTATAAAATTTTAAAAACTTTTCCTGAAAATTGTCCCGTAAAGGCGGATTCAGATGGCGACAACGGCGATGCGACGCGATTTTGACGTAAAAGCTGTGAAATCCTATGCGGCGGCGAATTCGCTGGTAATCACGTTAATTACGATGCTCTTTTTCTTTTAATCGCCCAATATGGCCGCCAATGGATGTTACAACAAGTGCGCATTATTCGCGTCGCATCGCATGGTAAAAATCGCCATGTGAATACACCTTTTAGGTGGATTTTCATGGGCGATTTCCAACCTTCGACCCGACTAAAGCGCTTTTGCTGTAACATCCATTGGCAGCCATATTTGCCATGGCGATTAAAAGAAAAAGAGCATCGTAATTAACGCGATTACCGGCGAATTCGCCGCCGCATAGGATTTCACAGCTTTTACGTCAAATCGCGCCGCATCTCTTTTGTCGCTCATGAAAATCAACCTTAACTTGGAAAATTAAAAAAATATAGTAAAAACTTTCAGATAAAACGTGTTACCTATTAAACGGAAGTAAAGAATAATTTTACAGTTTGAAGATATTCTAATTAGAACTGCAGATATTTTTTTTTTTTAACTTCTCAACTGAACCCTATTTTAGGGTACTGGCCACAATTAAGTGACTGAATTTAACCTCCCGGCTCTTCGTAGACCCTACTTTTGTGGGCCCCTTCCAAACCGGGGCGGCCATGGCCTAAGCAATCCATCCCAGCATTTGCCTGGTTGGTTGTAACTGAGGAAACCATGGAAACCTCAGTCAGGATGGTCGGCAATTGATGGAGGATGCCATCAATCACCTCCCGGATGCACGAGTGGGTGTTCTTTAGCAACCGCCACTTGTGAAAAGTTTGGCGGTGCATGGCTGGGATCGAACTCACGACCATCCGATTACGAATCAGAGGCGTATACCACTGCGTCAAGTTAATAACTAGATATTTAGATTGTTAATAAAGTTGCGTCGCCAACAAAATTTCGAACGCGTGCAGTTATTATACAGTACAACGACGTCTTATATATTATTATTATACTTATAAATAAGTTTTATTTTTGTCTATGTCTACTGAGGTTTTAACGCTCCTGGCTTACCCCGCAAAAGGGATATATGTCATCATGTTATTCATAAATAAATAAATAAATAAATAAATAAATAAATAAATAAATAAATAAATAAATAAATAAATAAATAAATAAATAAATAAATAAATAAATAAATAAATAAATAAATAAATAAATAAATAAATAAATAAATAAATAAATAAATAAATAAATAAATAAATTTCTAGGATTTTTTTTTTAATTTCATTCATTTTATTACATATCAGTGATATCACGACTATATTGAATACAAATTAAATTTATAGACAGATCAGTTCCTGTTCCTCGCATATGTACTTGAAAGACGAAGATCCAGGTTGATCGAACCACGTTCCAGCAGACGAGACGGTCACTCCAACTTCACCACTCCCCGTGTAGTCAGGTTCGTTCACCGACCAGTTCAGGAAGTTGAAGAGTTTACCGTTTCCAGTCCACAGCCATTTACTGACCACCTTGAGTCCGCTGGTCCAGTACTCGTCCGTTAGACCTGTCGAACAGGAATTTTATTAATATAATAAAAATGCAGAATTTAACAATTAAGTTGCTTTTCCAAAAGAGAGAAAATTTCGTGCCGCAGCCAATCAGAGGCTTGGGATTTTCTCTCGCTGCTGGGTGAACAATTTTTTCACCAACGTGGCTACCATACGAGATTGAAGCAAGCGCGCCTTTCCTGCCCCGCCAAGTCCCGCTCGATTGAAATGCATCTTAATCAATTTTTTTTTTTTTTTTTTTTTTTTTTTACAAGGGTATACCCAATGAGCATGGAGTGAGCTCGAAGCGGAGTAAAAAATGGGTAAGGCAGGGAACGGATGGTGGCCATGGCCTGTTACTCGTCCCAGCATTCACTGAGGTGCAGACTGAGGGAACCGTGGAAAACCTCGATCAGTCAAGACAGACTCCTCTACTTTTTATCAATGGACCAAAGTGATGTCCAAAGCCTGGGGAACCACACACAAGTGCATCACTGCACTGGGTGGAAAGCAAGATTAATTTACCCCAGGGAGGGAGCGCCGTAATATTTAATATAAACGGTCACCCATCCAAGTAGTAACCACCCTGGACGTGGCCTGACGTAAATTCTGGACTTAAGAATTTTTTTGGCTAAAAAATTTTGCACAGAGTGAAATCCATTGACTATTTTATTAATAACAATTTGTTCAAATCTTGATAAAAAAAAAAATAGAGTTACCCGCGCAATGTTAAAATTTAAAGTGCGAAGGGGGGCGATGGGTGGGGGGTGGTAACAATTTCAATATATATTAGGAAATTTTGTGGGGGGGGGGGGGCGATCACCCCCATTGCCCACCCACCCTCCTTAGATCCGCGCCTGTCAGTAGTACACGTAAGTTTTTATATATAAAAATATTTATATAATGTGTGTGCGTGTGTGTGTTAACAATTAATTATTGAGTACTTAAAAATTGTATGAATTTCCTTACTTACAAGTTCTAAATAATATATCATTTTGGTAAAACAAGATAAGACAGTTTAAGGTATAACCTGAGAATTTGTCTGTCAAGGTCAAGAGGCGTGGCTATAGTGGCAACACTGTTTGCATTAGAATGCGCATAAATTTTTAGGAAGGGGTGGTGACAACAGTCCTTGAGAACGTTGCCACATTTCTCATCACATATATAGGAAACGATCATCGCCACGGTTCAAAATATATGGAAACAATTCAGAAAAATAGTCTAAAAAATTAGGTTTTAGTAAAAAAAAAAGTAAAAGAATCTGTTGTATAGTTTTTTTGCAATGCTAATTAACAAATTTAACATTGGAAGGATACAAAATTCTCATTTAAATAAATTAATTATAATTAAACCAACGGTTAAAAAATTCCGAAAAAATTCAGAGCTAATTTGACGATTGTTGTGAGTCCACCAAATTAATTTGAAGAAAATCTGTTGTAGCGAATTTTTCGTCCAAATTTCTCAGGTTAAACCTTAATAAATGAAGAAAAATATTTCTAACCTTCAAATGTGAGGTAATCGGCAATCAATTTATTCTTCACGTCATCGTCCAGGCTTAACAGCTTCCGTTCTAATGCATTGCAGTAGTTGTATGCGTCCTCAAATGTCTCCTGTCGGTACAAATAGTTACAAATTTTTTTTTAAATAGACAATAATGGTTGCATTTTTTAATTTCATGATTAGAAAATACACCTAAAATTCTGATTTTCTGCATTTTTTCAGATTTTTTGGAATGCGGGAACTACTTTTAAAAAAATATTTAAAATATATAAATTAGGGTCGTACACCTGATGGGACAATCGTGACGTCATTTTGTCGTGCTGTGGTTGGCTATAATTGATAACGTCATAGTTGATGTGATGTGATTGACGTCACGGTTGTCCAATCATGCAGGTTGTACTGTACTATATACCCTATAATTCGGATGTTTTAAGTATTTTTTTTTAAATTTGTTCTTGCAATCCAAAAAATCTGAAAAAAAAATTATAAAACCATAATATTATGTATATTTTCTATTAAAAAAAATGGAACCATTATTGTCTATTTTGTTATTGAAATGATTGATTTTAAAAAATAAAGTATATTGATCTTAAAATTAATGTTACTTTTTGACAACTTTATTAGATTGAGAAAATATATTGCTTGCTGAAAGTACAGGCATCGAAACACTTGACAAACATTGAATAATATATTAGACAATAATGGTTGCATTTTTTTATTTCATAATTAGAAAATATACCCAAAATTATGCTTTTCTGAATTTTTTCGGATTTTTTGGAGTGCGGGAACTAATTTTAAAAAAATATTTAAAATACCTGAATTTGGGTGGTACACCTGGTGGGACAACCGTGACGTCATTTGTCATGCTGTGATTGGCTGTTGATGATGTCACGGCTGCTGTGATTGGCTGTCAATGACGTCACGGTTGTCCTATCAGGTGTACCACCCAAATTCAGATATTTTAAATATTTTTTTAAAATTAGTTCCCGCACTCCAAAAAATCTGAAAAAAATCAGAAAAGCTTAATTTAATGTATATTTTCTAATTATGAAATAAAAAAATGCATCCATTATTGTCTATTATGTCAATGCTGAAAGTTAGTAGTAGAACAATTAAATTAGAAATTGTGTTTACGATTGCAAAACAGAACAAAATTGCCACATTAACGATATGCAGATCAAGTGGAATTTTTACCTGCCTTTAATAAAGAAAATGCGCCCAATGTTAAAAAAATCCCACACATGAAAATTATGAAAAAAATTTAAAATATTCTCCTCTGCATCCCCTATCAGTGGCTAAAATAACAGGTTTACAGATTCGAGCTAGTTTTTAGTTATAATTTTTTGTGTTTACGGTTGCAAAACAGAACAAAATTGCCACATTAACGATATGCAGATCAAGTGGAATTTTCACCTGCCTTTAATAAAGAAAATGCGCCCAATGTTAAAAAAATCCCACACATGAAAATTATGAAAAAAATTTAAAATATTCTCCTCTGCATCCCCTATCAGTGGCTAAAATAACAGGTTTACAGATTCGAGCTAGTTTTTAGTTATAATTTTTTAAAGTTTACTAATTTAACACACATAGAAGTTTAATTTCTCCATGTTAAATTATATAGTTAACTTATAAATAATTCATTACTCAAAAACTAGCTCAAATTTGTATACCTGATATTTTAGCTACTGAGGGGATGTAGAGGAGAACATTTTAAATTTTTTTCATAATTTTCATGTGTGGGATGTTTTTTTAAAACATTGGGCGTGTTAACCTTACCCTTAAGGAATTAAGATTTCATTACAAATTTTTACTAGAATGGACAACCTGCATGAAAATTTGTTACTGTAGAAATGAATTGAGGGTACCAAATTATGCTACTCTGAATTTTTTCAGAAGTTTCAGAATATTTGAAACCCAGAACTATTTTTAAATAATTATTGAAAGTGCGACCAAGCCCCCTGGAGGCGTCAATGGGCGTCTAGGACCTATCCTTTTTTATTAAGGATTCAGGGGTGCCAACTTAAATTACAGAACTTTCAATAATTATTTAAAAATAGTTCCGGGTATCAAAAAAATCTGAAAAAATTCAGAGTAGCATATTTGGTGCCCTCTATTCATTTCTGCAATAAAAAATCATGTAGGTTGTCCATTGTTAAAAAAAATATAAATTGTGTTTAAAAAAAATACTTACGTCTACAGGACTAAAGAAATAATTTTTGCCATCAATTTCTACAAAGGCAGAAGGTGAAATATCTGAAGAAAAAGAAAGAAAAACATAATTATATATATAATAATTTCAAAGCAAAATCATTCTCATAAATAACATATAAATTAAAGATTAAGATCATTTTTGTCACAAATATTGAAACTTAAATCTATAGTTAATGAAACAACTTTAAGAAATATATATTTTGCTCTTGCCCATCCCTTTATTTTATATGGTATAACAGCGTGGGGGTTCACTGAGTCTGGGGCTATGACTAAATTAGTAAAAATGCAAAAAAAAAAAATGTTAAAACATGAAATTTGGTGATAAATTTAATGATACTGTGATAATATTTACAAATACTGGAAAATACTGCCAGTGAACCTCCAAGCTAAGCATGCATTAATTAATGAAAAATATTATGATGATACTTATAGAGATCCAACAGTTCATTCCGAGGTGACATAATTTGTAGGTAATTTTCTCCGCTGAAAAAATCCCTACAAAATTTTAATTGATTTATTACACACTTCACACTTACCATTGTAATGGTCAGGCAAAGGCAGCAAATTTTGTGCTTCATCAGCGTACACCTGCAGATAAATTTAATACAAAATTAATTATTAATTAAATTACTTTAACACAAAATTTTTTAAACAACATTTAAAAATATTGATTTAACGAGACCTGAAAATTTTGATGTTTAAACCCTATAGCATTACCACGTGATTTTTTTTTGTCCCACGCTATACGAGAAAGAGGGGGAGGAAGGTAAATACGACCCGCTAATTAAGGCCAAAGAGCGTACAAATATAAAATCTCTGTTAAGGCTTAACCTGAGAAATTTGGACGAAAAAAGTCGTTACAACAGATGTTCTTCAAATTAATTTGGTAGACTTAAACAATCGTCTTCCAATTAATTAATCAATTAATTTTTAGCCCTGAGTTTTTTTCAGAATTCTTTAACCGTTGGTTATTTTATAATTAATTTAATCACATGCGAATTTTGTATGCTTCCAATGTTAAATTTTTTAATTGGCATTGCAAAAAAAACTGAACAACAGATTTTTTTTTTTTTTACTTATAATTTTTAGACTATTTTTCTGGTTTTATTCATATTTTTCATTATTATTAAAAGTTATTAATATTAAGCGATTTAAATCACATGTCAAAGAAAAATTTTAAGTTTTTCCGCACTATTTAATTTATTTATTTATTTTTGTGGAAATACATTGCTGGGTGGCTAACCATAAGGTTTACAAATTTTTATTTTTTCACAATTTTTAGAGAAGCTGTTGTTCACACTTTTTTTCCGCTTTAAAAGATACATGTCGTCTCGAACACACGTATACATCCTCCCGGGTATATATTAGAGGTTTACTATAAGTCTGTTGCCAAACCCTGCTCGTCGGTGCTGCAAGTTTACGAACAAAAATCGTGACGTCATCTGCACTGCACTCCCTACCCCACCCTGTGAGCTGGTGTAAGAAAATGGGGGCAAAGATAGATGGCCTCGAGTTGTGTTTGTTATTTTTTTTTTTTAGATTTTTATGTGCACTAACAACACCGTTAATATCGAGAGAAAAAAAAACAGTATGACGTCATAGTCAAGCAAATTTTAACCCGCAGGCATAGAAGTAAGCCTCTGTATTTAAAATAACATCTTACTAAAAAGCAGAGAAAACTGGTTTTATATTATAATAATAAAAATTTAATATCAATACTTCATTCGATAAATTGAGAACTGTGCCGCCAATGTTTTATTATATTAAAGCGTTTAATTAAGGCTAAGGTAACGTAAATCTTCAGATTTTTTAGTCCCATTTGATTGCTATGTAAACCTTAGCAAATTCACAACAACTCTAAAAAAATTTGTATTTAAAAGCCAGAGAAAAAATTTCAAGACAATGGAGTATTGACCTTGTGATGTTGAATCCTTAATGTCATATTTACCTTACAATATGCTCACATATTGACGTCATAAAGACAGGTATGGACATCTGGTGGATTTTACCTGAGTGATTCTAAAAAGTGTCATTGTTTTGATATCTCAGCTTTGCTACTGGCTAAAGTACACATGTAGTTGAGTCATACTGATTCTATAGAGGCTGTTTTCAATGCCATCTCTTGGTACTTTATGAGGTCAATTATAGCGCGCTTACTATATTTGTCTGCGCGCTCTCTTCCCAGCTCGTATGTTGCACACGAGCCTCTCAGGCGCCGCAGCCGCCACATGAGCATGCTCGCCTATCACGAGCATGTTTCCTGACCTTTCTCTTGTGGGCCGCGCTAACAGCAAGACGTGTGCTAGGACTCTTATTACTTTAAACTTTCTTTTATCTTTGTGTATTGCTTTAGTGTAATAAATAATTACACATTATTTCATTGTCTAATTTGACAAACATCCTATCTATAATATAACTATAATATTATGGTAGGCGACATACATAACAGACCTCAATTTTTTTTATTACTGCAGAAATGGATAGAGGGTGCAAATAAGTTATGCTACCCTGATTTTTTTCAGATTTTTTACAGCCCTGAAAGTATTTTTAAAAAATTATTGAAAGTCCAATTTGTGACGTCACGCGGCGTCATGTCCTATCCTTTTGTTAAGGAGAGACGCCGCGTGACGTCACAAAAAGAACTTTCAATAATTTTTTAAAAATACTTCCAGGGCTGTAAAAAATCTGAAAAAAATCAGGGTAGCATAACTATGCACCCTCTATCCATTTCTGCAATAAAAAAAATTGAGGTCAATACTCCATTAATTATTCGAGCCGATTTTTTTTTCAAAAATGTTTTTAGTTTGGCCCTATGCTGAAAATTAAAAAAATTATATATATATAAAAAAAAAATCGGCTCGAATAATTGTCTTGAAATTTTTTCTATGGCTTTTATTGGTCTGTCTCTCAAATTTTTTTCAGATTTTTTTTTTAATTTGCTTAAGTTTACATGTTAATCAAATATATAATGGAACTAAAAAATCAGCTGATTCGTGTTACCTTACCCTTAATATACTTATACTTACAAAAGCGGCGGTGCAAACCACTGCTACCAGAAGAAGGCTTCGGATCATCTTTGATCAGATTTATTACAACGATATGACATCAACGAGGCCGCTCCCGTCTTATATAGTCGAGATTTCGAGTACTTGCACAATTGACGGTAATTAGAGATAATGTAAGTACTTGAATTTTAGCACAAGCCAAAGCTATTAGGTTATTAAATGATAACATCTTTTCCTTATGAAAAACCGTAATCAAGAAGCACTTTAAATATTAATTACAATTGCACGTAAGCATGCAAATTTTTATCATCTGAAATGACGAATGAAAAATGATTACGTCTTTTTTTCCTATAATATCTTAATTATAATAAGAAAAAAATCTTTAAAAAAAAATCGAGTTCCCTCTTTACAAATTGTCTACTTTGCATAAATATAAAAAAAAGAAGAGGCATATAATTTATATTATGCAACAAATTAGGTACAGGAAGAAACAAAAAATATTGTATAATAATTCTTTAACGTGTCACGATTTTCAGTCATTTATAATTTCAATAATTTTCAATTGTGTGTGGTTCCCCAGGTTTTGGACATAACTTTATTCCATTAATAAAAATAGAGGTGTCCGTCCTGACTGAGGATTTCCACAGTTTCTTCAGTCTCGCCTCAGCGAATACTGGGACGCGTAACAGACCGTGGACACAATATTTTCCTATACCTTATCCCTACCCATGCATTACCCCACAGTGATTGAGCTGTAAGCTCTTAATTAGGGGTGTATCCCTGTATAAAAAAATATACAGGGTGATCATAAAGTTCTTGAAAATTGTAGCCGCAAATAAAGCTAATAACATCAATCTGAATATACACTTTCTTTACATTAAATTGAAGCCTTGGATTCAACATTTTCAAAACTGGATTCAATTTTTTTTTTTTGCTAAAATGGTTTTCTACAAGTTGAAACATGTTAAAAATTACGTTTTTTCACCTATTTTTCTTCATGTTTTGGACTGCAGCACCTGAAATTTAATGCATCAAAACTCCTGCATGTTATTTTTTTTTTTATCCACATTACCTTAATTAAGGTTTCTCCACATTGACCCCACTCGTTCCTCAAAACACATGTAACATAACCGCACGTCAAGCTCTCGCCAAAGATTACGTGGCGTCGCAAGATTCGCAAGCGCAGTGGACTGAAAAGCGCGCTCGCTCTTGAGTTGCATGGTGTTCTTCTCCATGCAATATCTTGAACACGTTGTTCTCCAAAGACGAATTTGAGTGTAGTGAGGTCAGGGGACCTCGAGGCCCACATTGTGGGACCGTCGCATTTGAGGAAGTTACCGACGGGGAAGACCTCGTACAGACAATGGTGCGCTCTGTCACGAAACGACGTGCGCTCTTGTCTGTACGGGGTCTTACTCGGACACTTGAACAGACGTTATGACGGTCCCACAACTTGGGCCCTAAGGTCCCCTGTCCTCATTACACTCAAATTTTTCTTTTGAGTTACATACGAACACAGTATTCAAGACAATGCAACTCAAGCAGCCCAAAAGAAGCGTCTTTCAATCCACCACACTTGTCATGCGAATCTTGCGATTTCACGCAACCTTTGGCGGGAGCTAGAGGTGCGGTTACATTTGTTTAGTTGTTTTGTGTTACGAATAGGTAATGGGGCAAATGTGGAGAAACCTCAAGGTAAACAAATTCAACAAACAAGAGTTTTGATGCATTAAATTTTAGGTGCGGCAGTTCAAAACATCAAGAAAAATAGGTGAAAAAATGCAATTTTCATCTTGTTTCAACTTGTGAGAAAAACCACTTTGTAAAAAAAAAAGTGTTGAATCAAGTTTTGAAAATGTTGAATTCAGGGCTTCAATTGAATGTATAGAAAGTGTACATTCAGATTGATGTTATTAGTTTTATTTGTGGCTACATTTTTCAAGAACTTAAATTATGATCACCCTGTATATTAACAAAGAATAATAATTAATAATAATTTATTAGAGACACCAACAATTATTATTGCTTTGTTAAAGTTTATGTTATTTGTACTTTTTTATGTCGTTTTATTTAAGAATTTACTGATCTAATTGTGAGGATGACATCATTTATAATTCTTATTTTGATTCAATCTTTATCATATTTCAATTAAATAGATCGCAATAAATGATTTCATACTTCAGACCCAATTAAGTCCTTGATTTTAATTTTATATCTACTTATTTTTGCACTTGATAAAAATGATGACATCAATAATTGAAAGAATGATTGCTAAAACGCAATTAAGTTAATTTAAGGCACATGATTACATTGTACTGTATATCTCTAGTGATATCAAAGTCTTTTCATACTGTATAATATACAGTAAAATGTTCAAAGGAATCTTAATACAAAATAATGGTAACGACCCGTAACTCTTTTAACGATTGACCTCATACCGGAATCGAATGAAATAAATTTTAAAAACTCAATAATGTTCTAAAACTCAATCGCTTATATAATGATTTGAGCAGATTTAAGGGGGCGGTTTCCTCACAGTAACTCCATTTTCGGTTTCCTTCCATTTGGCCAATTTTAAATTTCTACCTCAGTTTTCTCAAGACTGATAAGACCGATCCACTTCAAAATTTAATTGCCATGCACCTATTGATGGTGAGTTTTAAGTTTTTTGCAAATCTTGTAGCATTTAAGGGAGCCGATTCCGCGATCTCAATCAACTGAGGTCAATCCTTAAAGCGAAATATGTTATGTAATCTCAATAAAAAAAAGAAAGAAATTAAAAAAAAATGTAAGCCTTATATAGCGACTCAGCAATGAATTTCCGCAAAAAAAAAGGTGAGAAAAAAAAATCTTTTTTGATAAACATGCCATGTTATTTAAATAGAGAATCGCCACTCCTCGGTAAAGCGCGAAAAAAAAAAAAAAAAGAAAAGAAAAAGAAAAAAAAAAAAAAAAAAAAAAAAAAAAAAAAACTTAATAAGGGTTAATCCATATCCCTGCATTTTATATTAAAAAATATATAATTTATACAATAAAAATTAAAGAAGAACCAATGGAGTATCGAACTAATTTCCCCAAGACCTTGATATATAAATGTTATATTTATACTACTTTTTGCTGACGAATGTAAACTATTTAAGCAGATGAACACCATAAGTGATGCTATTGTTCTACAACGTGCTATAGATTATAGATTCATGGAATGGTGTGACATTTGGAGGTTAAAACCAAATGTCAGAAAGTGTGGTGTATGTCTATATCATTAAAGACGTCTCATTTAATTGAGTTTAATTATAAAATGTCAGATTCTTATCTCTCTCGATTACAAACTGTAGATGACTTTGGTATAACGTTCGATACTAAACTCCTGTTTGTTATACATCACATTAACAAGGTTCGTTTATTTATTCATTGTACATTCAGCCACAAGGGCTGAGGCTATTCAGGGAATTCAACCCCTCTTTAGCCGTAGTATTATACATCAATTTTTGTTGAGATTTTTAGAAGAATAGAACATGAGATATATATATAATTACATAGAAAAAAAATACATGAAAAAAATAGTTTACCCTAAGATTCTAATACAATATGGTATACAATATATATATATATATATATATATATATATATATATATATATATATATACATATATATATAATGCTGTAGAACAAAAACAGGTGGCACAAAAAATGTAGTGGCATGTGATGAACGTTATCTGAAACAGAGGAACTTTAGAATTTTTGTTGACGTGCATGATCACAGATAATGCGAGATGATATTTGAACTTTATTTTGACTAGAAAAGTAAGGTTCGTTCAAAAGCAATGCAAATGTTAATTGGGCATTCTTTACAGAGGTTCACGCATATAAAAGATGAGCGAGTCTTGTGTTTGTATTTTGTTACGGTTGTACTACCTATTGTATGAGTACTGTTCACCCATCTGGTCTACGGCTGATAAATCAAACCTTAGCTTACTGAATAGAGTCACTTCATTTTTCTGCCATATTGTTAGACGGAGAGTGTATCGCCTGCGTAATATGCGCAGTGTGGAAATCATGTCCGCTCTTGGTTTGAGTGACCTTGTTGTAAGAAGGCAGAGAAATGACATAATCTTTCTTCATAATATTTTTCATGGGCGAGTGCAAACCTATGCACTTACATCACAACTCAACCTCCGCATTCCGGGGAGGGTTACCCGGCAAAGTAACTTGTTTCAAGTCGCGTGCTGCCGCACAGACGTCGCCGAGCAGAGGTCTTTGCTCGCCGCGTGACGTCACGAAAAGAACTTTCAATAATTTTTTAAAAATGGTTCCAATATGCTGTAAAAAATCTGAAAAAAAATCAGGGTAGCATAACTTTGCACCTTATATCCATTTCTGCAATAAAAAAAATTGAGGTTGATTGCATGTACGTCCTTTTCTGAATATATATATATATATATATATATATATATATATATATATATATATATATATATATACATTTTTAAAAATAGATTTGTTGCTCATCGATGATTCGTATATAAAGTTGAAATAAAAAGTCCAATTAATTAATAATAATTATGATTATATATAGGACAAAGGACGTGTACCCATATCATATTTTCTTCATTTGTCATATTAGTTGATCAAAGTTTAATATAATTATGCTTACGTGCTTGCAATATCGTCATATTTGCTTCTTGATTATTTTTTCATAAGGAAAAGATGTTATCATTTAATAACCTAATAGCTTTGGCTTGTGCTAAAATTCAAGTACTTACATTATCTCTAATTACCGTCAATTGTGCAAGTACTCGAAATCTCGACTATATAAGACGGGAGCGGCCTCGTTGATATCATATCGTTGTAATAAATCTGATCAAAGATGATCCGAAGCCTTCTTCTGGTAGCAGTGATTTGCACCGCAGGTTTTGTAAGTAAATTACTTTACAAACACACAATATATATTATATTTTATTAAAATTAAAAAGATAGCACAGTTTTGTTGATGATATTTTCATTTGTTTGAAATCTTTTTCTCCTGAAACACGAAGTTAAAATATATATAATAGAAGTTTAATTTTTATATATATATAAATCGCACCCAATATATATATATATATATATATATATATATATATTGGGTGCGATTCACGAAACAGTTAGTCAGGTTTCTAACCATGTTTAGCTTAACCACGTTTAACTATACCCGTTTTACGTGTTAAACCACCTTATAGTTAAACGTGGTTAGAAACCTGGTTAACTGCTTCGTGAATGGCGCCCGTAATGCCCGTTATATATATATATATATATATGTGTGTATTTTCTATATACTCGCAATGGTTGTAAGTTGTAACAAACCATTGTTTATAATGTCTGCATCACATGAAGTCTTTTTCATTGTTAATCATGGGACGACGTAGTGCCTAATTTTGCCACCAGAGCAGAGAAGGTAATGGCATTGTTAGCGCTAGGCAACCGTTTCAACTTCATAATTAACGGTCATTTTCCATAAGTTAACATGTAAATCAATAATTGTCCCATGTTTTTCTTTTCACGCGACAGACATTACACAACAATACTTTGTTTACTAACAACGAGGAGAAGACTTTGATATATATATCGCATATCACTATGAATCTAATATATTTGAGGTAATCTAAAATGGTGTTTATTTGCAGGCGCGGTACGGTGAAGCCACAAGTAAGTATAAATAAAATGAAATTGAGTTTTAGTAGACATGCATTAAAATCATATCTTTCAAATTAATTGTTGAAGGTTCGGTATAATATAGCTAGCTAGGTTAATGGAATCAGCTCGTCGTCAGGAGTTTTTTGGACTGACTTACCGAAACTTCTATGATGACACTTTCTTTAATTGATGTTTTCTATATCTTTACTTTCATAGAATTTTCAGTCAGTAGTCAGTTAAATGAAATGTTTAGTTATTTCAGTCTTAGTAAAAAATTATTACGTTCAATTTTTTTCTCAATCAAGCCAAGAAAATTACCTACCTATCAAAATCATCTTACCCTTATATAAGGGTAGGCAACTCGTTCCACCTGAAAAAGTACCACTAGCTAAATTATGATCCCCATTCTAGATTCAATTGGACAACCTGCATGATTTTTTTTTCTTGCATGAATGAATATAGGGGGTATTAATTAACATATAGGCGCGGACTCAGAAAAAAATTCGAAGGCTTCCTCAATAAGGCCACTGTTAAAAAAATTTGGAGTGGGGGAAATGCCTATATTGCCCATGTTAAATCCAAAATTTCAGAGGGGGGGGGGCTGCAGCCCCCCCAGCCCCCTTCTGGATCCACGCCTGCCAATTAAATTATGCTACTCTGAATTTATCATTTTTTTTTTTTTTTTTGTAATCCCGGTCCATCCCGGAACTTATTTTTAATAGTTTTGGAAAGTTCTCCAAAATCCCTGATTATGTCCACCTCCCTGAATCCCTGAATCATTAATAAATAGGATTATAGGGACTAGATACCTATTTAAGTCTCCAGGGGGCGTGGCCGCTTTTTCGATAATTATTTAAAAATAGTTCTGGGTCTAAAAAAAAAAAAAAAAAAATGGAAAACTGAAAAAAAATCAGAGTAGCATAGATTGGTACCCTATATTTATTTCTGCCATAAAAAAATTTAATGCAGGTGCTATATACTATTCGTTGACTGGGTCTTCTATATCCAGTGTAGGTCTCTAGCCTGGTTCTAGTCAGTTAGTTCTATTGGACCTATAATTAGCTCCTATCTAGATCTAACTGATGCTGGCGTAATATTTCATAAAAATTTCAAAGTAAAGTAAGTTTATGTAACTCAGTTCCAACCGATAGGGCTTCATTTAGGGCCTTGGTTCGACTGTATTTGTACACAATTTAATAATAAAAAACTTAAAAAAAAAAAATCAAAATGAATGCCATACATTAATTAATATATGAAAACGAACAAATGTCACTGAAGTGCATCCTTAATTTATCTTATAGTTTTCCCTGATTCAAATAAAGTTAATGGAGGTGATTCACGAAAGTCGAGTTATCCAGAAAATTACCCAGGTTTTTTCTTTAATCCAGCTCACAATATGCTTTGTAAGAACTTAAGATTCTTCTTTGTGGATTTGAACAATATCGCCAATATTTTTTATGCAAATAATAATGTTTTTTTTTTTTTAATTTCAGATATTGAACCTTCTGCAATTGAAATAATTGATGGAAAGGAATATTTCTTCGGTCCTGTAGCCGTAAGTATCATATATATTCTATTTTTTTTTAAATAGATTTTAATTTATAAAACAAAAATTGCATATATTTATGTACATATAATAATAATATTATGTATAATTTATTATATTATATATTATTATGTTATTCTTAACAACTATAACAACCAAATGTTAAAATTTTAATTAACATCTTTGGAAATAGAGTATTAACCTCATTTTTTTTTATTGCAGAAATGGATAGAGGGTTCAAAGTTATGCTACCCTGATTTTTTTCAGAATTTTTACAGCTCGGGAACTATTTTTAAACAATTATTGAAAGTTCTTTTTGTGACGTCACGAGACGCCGCTCCTTAAGAAAAAGATAGAACTTACCGCCGCGTGACGTCACAAAAGGGACTTTTAATAATTTTTTAAAAATACTTCCCAAGCTCAAAAAAATCTGAAAAAAATCAGGGTAGCAAAACTTTGCACCCTCCATCCATTTCTGCATTAAAAAAAAATGAGGTCAATACTCCATTAAATTAGCAAATTTTAAAAGTTTTAAAACGTAAGTAATAAAATCTTGAATCAAACCGGCTCCCCGCCCTACTTCTCCTTTCCTTTTTTCTTGATTTTTGGAAAGTACATCTCTGCTACATGTTAAATATAAATAAACATTTATTATAATAATTATAATTATTCTTTAATACATGAAAATTAAACAATAACGTAATGGACAAGGCAAATTGTGTTACTATGAATTTTATCGATTTTTTTGTACTTTCAATATATTTTTTTAAATATATATATATAATTCTCTGGATTCTTAAAAATTGTGAAAAATAAAGTAGTATAAAATTCAATAGCCTCTTTTCATTTTTGCAAAATATAATTACCATGATGATTATCAATTTTAACATTTATTTCTACTTTTCTGCCCGACAGGAGAATCTAGTGGATGCGCACAGCTACTGCAATGCATTAAACAAGAAACTTGTAAGCCTGGACACACAGAAAAAGATTGATGCTTTTACCGCGTTCTTCCTCAGCGAAGGTAAGATAACAAAATGTATATTCGCATGCCCACATTACAGAGAAGATAGTAGCTGAACAGTATGCTTGCCGTACGGGGGCGCTGAAGTCAATTTTGGAGCGTTTGTGAAAATTTTGTCATATTGTGTTTAGCGAGCTTATTATTTTTTTATTCTAAAAAATACTATATATTTTTGCCAATATTTTGGTATACTTTTCTCCTAGCTAGATACAGTATTTTCCGAGGTATAGCAGATTTAGATGATTCTCTTATACCTGTAACATGGCTTACATGGCAGGATGCCTCATTTGGTCCCTGTGCTTTTAACACGGTAGCGGACAAAAGTGCTGTTGACGCGACCAGATTTCGACTTCGATTCTATAATATATGATCATATGATTCGACTTTCTCTACTATCTTCTCTATTCGTGCACTTAGCAATATTTATGATTCGACGCGAAGTGAATAATGCGCACTTGCTGTGACATCCATTGGCCGGCCATATTTGGCAACTAAAAAAAAAGAAGTTAGTAATACTAGTAAAAAGTACTGTGAATTATATGAAGAACAAGCCCTATATTTAGAGTATTCTACCACAATTTGCTGATTTTATATGAATTTTTTAAGCTTTTTTTTAATGACGTCACAACATGGGAAAATGTATCAGTTAACATTGCTAAAATGAAAAGTTATTATAGGAATTTGAAATCTTCATTATCGTGATTCTAGCACCTACAAACCTTGCAAATGAAGTTTTGGATACATTTTACAATACAAAGTATGGGATTTGGTAATGTTAACTGATATATTTTCCCATTTAAGATTCAATGTTGTGACGTCATTTTAGAGAAGTTTTAAAAATTCACATAAAATCAGGAAATTGTCGTAGAATGCTGTAATAGCTATTAGCTAGGGCTCGTTCTTCATGAAATTCTCGTGCCTTTTGAAATTTTGACAAAAACTTGAAACTTTTTTCTTATCAATACCCCATTGCGTCACATCGCCGTTGTCGCCATTCGTGGATCAAGGATTACATTTTTTTTTCTAATATTTCAAATTGTAATATTTCACACTTTTTTCCCTTGATGATTGACAGGTATTGCGGACGAGCACTGGACCAGTGGCTTCAAAATCGTCAACACGTACGTGTGGGCCGGTAAAGGGACCCTCATCACCGACTCAAACTGGGAGGTAAATGAGCCTAACTACACGGGCAGCGGTGAAGCTGGAGTGACCATTTCCTCCAATGGAAAATGGTACGACCAGGCTAGTTCCCAGAGCTACAAATACATATGTGAAGAGCTCGATCCAGTAGTTTGTAATTAATTTGTACCTAATTAAATGACAATGTATTATATATAGTCATGGTATATGTAATAAAATTATTGAAATTAAAAAAATGTCCTGCCTTTTATTATTTTTTTCATTTTTTATTATTTTTGACAATATAAGGGGCATTCACAAAGCCTTAAGGCCACATTTAAGGCTGGATAATTTAAGACCATAAATTTTGGGTCTAAAAAACACGTCTAAAATCAAGCTTTAAATTATGGAGCCTTAAATGTGGCCTTAAGGCTTTGTGAATGCCCCTTTATATATATTTTAAGAAATTAATTATCTGATGATTATATTGATAGTATATTTTTTAATAATTTTATTTGACTTTAAAAATAATACTGCCTGCTGAAAATAGTTAAATATAAACAAAATGCCTGATCATTTAAATACTGACAATATTATAAGATATAAGATTTGTTTTTATTATATTATAGAACAATCAAGTTTATAACAAAAATAAACTTATTGTTTGATACAATTGGCTTACGGGGTGTCATTTTTTTACTGGCTCAATCAAAAGAGGAGGTCGAAAAATATCCCTTAGATTTTTTTGCGATTTTTTTTAAGCACTGCATCATACCTAGAATGGAGATTAAAAATGTATCTTGACCTGGAGGCTCCATCCGCAACGCCTATGACGTCATTACATTCTTTGGTACAACTATATAACACTAGTAAAAAATTATTGCATTGTTGCTTGTTTATTAAAAATAATCATTTGTTTCCATAGCAACGTGTTTGTTTAGAAACATTATATAGTTGACTCAAAGAATGTAATGACGTCATAGGCGTTGCGGATGGAGCCTCTAGGTCAAGAGACATTTTTAATCTACATTTTAGGTATGATGCAGTGCTTAAAAAAATCGCAAAAAAATAAAAGGGATTCTTTTTCGACCTCCTCTTTTGATTGAGCCAGTAAAAAAATTGCATCCCGTAAGCCCAGCATTATTAGATAAGAGATTTTTCTTCTAGATCTAAATTTATCATGAAATGAATATATTGAAAAACAGAGATTTTTTTTTTTAATTAGCAAGAAATTAAAAGTGATTGATAATATTTTCCAATCTGCCATGATACTCAAATTTAATAAAATATATACAGCATCAGTATATCTATTATCAATATAATAAACAATTTAATATACGCGTATATATATATATATATATATATATATATATTATACACATAATATATAATAGCAAAACAAATTTTACTGTATATTAAATTTATATTTTAAGTGAATCTGAAGAGCTGATTTTTGATCGAGTTGCAATTAATTTTTAGTATTTTTTTTTTCTAGTATTAATTTTTCTGGGCCTAAAATCAGTTTTAATAGTTAAAATAAGATAACTAATTCATGTGATAATAAATGGAATTTTAATAGGAGTTAGTTGAAACTCCCTAACAGTAGACACAAAATAAATTAAGTATTTTTTTTTAATTGTCTATAATAATGGTAAAAAAAATAAATAAACAATTTGCACTAAATTTCAGTAAAAAAGAGCCATAAAATTGCATTTTTTTATCTTGTTTAAACTTGTAAGAAACCCACTTTGCCCTGTTATTAAAGTTTGAAAATAATGTTTGCAAATATTGAATTCAGTGTTTCAATTCGACTTATAATATATTGTAAAGTATCATGAGCATATTGTAAATGATTTTTCACGGACTTTGTGATCAGTAATCATATATTATTTTCTGTACAATTTCTGATACAGAGGCTCTTTATTATTGAAATTTCTTTCTTTCCGGAATCGCAAAACACAAAAAGAATTTAAAATGTATTAATTAATGCACCAAAAAATGCGTAAATTAAGAAATTTTCCTTTATATATATCTGGAAATTACATTTTAATAAAATGTTTTAATATTTTCATGTGCAACAATTTTAAAATTAACATTGATTATATAACTTTCTTGCTGTCCCGAGGTGTAGTAAATATTTGTACATATGCACATCAGGGGGGCCTTCAAATAACACAAATTACAACAATCCTAAAATTAAGACAGTCTTAGCGTATTCTTTATTGTTGCGCTAATTAAGACAGTCTTAGGCTAAAAGTTTACGTTAAGTGGTGTTATTTGAAGACCCCCCAGCTGTATTACATAATTGTACATAATTTTATACGAGGAAAAAATCAGATAAAAAACCACTGCATGTGTATTTTTCAAAGTATAGATTAACAAGTAATTCCATATGTAAAATTATACTGATAATATAAGTATCATAAAAGTATATCCTGTATATCATAACACACATTTCTTTAAATTCCTTGAATTCAGTCTGTAAAACTTATAGCCTATATGAACAAAGTATAATACATACTATAATATAATTATTACATTATATTTTTTTATCATCATGTGTATAATATAAAGAATTGAAATAAAGACTCATATTAATAATAATATAAGTTATACGGTTAGAAATTTTCAGAGTTATGTATAAAAAGAAAGGTAGATTTTAATTTTTTTAAATAAATAAATGAATGAATGAATGAATGAATGAATGAATGAATGAATGAATGAATGAATGAATGAATGAATGAATGAATGAATGAATGAATGAATGAATGAATGAATGAATGAATGAATGAATGAATGAATGAATGAATGAATGAATGAATGAATGAATGAATGAATGAATGAATGAATGAATGAATGAATGAATGAATAAATAAATAAATAAATAAATAAATAAATAAGTAAGTAAATAAATAAATAAATAAATAAATAAATAAATAAATAAATAAATAAATAAATAAATAAATAAATAAATAAATAAATAAATAAATAAATAAATAAATAAATAAAATTTTATTACATATTTAACATTTATTTACACGCCACCTCCTGCTCCTCACATATGTACTTGAAGGACGAGTACTCAGGGTAGTCGAGCCACTTTCCGCTGGACGAGATCACCACTCCCACTGGACTGGTGCCCACATAGTTGGGCTCGTTCGCCGCCCAGTTTGTGTACGAGAAGACGGTACCCTTGGCGGACCACACGAAGGAGTTGACCATCCTGAAGCCGCTGGTCCAGTGCTCCTCGGATATACCTGTCAAACATCAGGTGGATTATTATTCGATGAGGCACGGAGGGGGTGGAGGGGGGCTGCAGTTCTCCCCCCCCCCTCCTGAAATTTTGGATGTAACATGGGCAATATATGCATCCCCCCCCTCCAATTTTTTTTTTAACATTGGCCTATATAAGGAGGTATGCAGCCCCCTCCGAATTTTGTTTTCTGGATCCGCGCCTGCATGGGATCGATGATATAAATTTTAATAAATTAAATTGGTCTGCCGAGACTCCTCGGAATGTAATGGGAAGGATAATTGTGAAGGTGACAAACGACTTTCACCGTAATGGCTACCAAAGAATTAATATTTAATTCTTTTTGGCTACTTTCCAGTCCGTCACCACGAGAGAGGTCGAGTGAAAAATGGGAGGATTAATTAATATGAGATTGTACTGCAAGAGGGATACTAGTATTTCCTTTTTATTTTCATGGGTTGTGGTTAAATTCCCCAGGATTTGGACTATCAACACTTTGGTCCATTGATAAAAAGTAGAGGTGTCCGTCCTGACTGAGGTTTTCCACGGTTCCCTCAGTCTCACCTCAGCGAATGCTGGGACGCGTTAATAGGCCGTGGACACCATCCTTTCCCTACATTATCTCTAATATATACTCATTACCCTGCCCTGAGCTCCAAGCTCATTAAAATAAAAAAAAAAAAAAAAAAAACGTAGAATTTCAAAACAAGTTGCGACAAGAAGAATTTTACCTGCAGTCGCGAAGTAGTCGGTAAACAAGTCACTCTTCTCCTCAGTGTCCAGGCTCACAAGTTTCAGATCGAGTCCATTGCAGTAAGTGTAAGCGTCCTCGAGTTGTTCCTGATGGTACAGGAAATTTAATTATTACTATAATATGAATTATTCACAAGACGGTGTTTTTAATAAGCATTCGTTGACAACGGATAATGTTATTCTTATGAGCCTTAATTAAAACGGATCCGTATTTAAACACCTTCATGTAAACGTAATAAATGTCAATTAACCTCATAAAGCACCAAGAGATGGCATTGATAACCTCCTCGATAGAATCAGCATGACTCAACTACACGTGTACTTTAGCAATTCAAAAGCTCTGTTATCACAACAATGTCACTTTTAGAATCACTCAGGTTTTTTATGACATCAAAATTGTTGTGCAACTTTAAAATGCGTATTTGTAAGAAATTTTTAATATAAAAATGCTTCCGAGAAAAAAAGGAAATGGTGAGAGAAAGGTGCAAATTCAGAAATAAATTAGAGAAACAACCCAGAACTAAAAATTTCGTTGTATTATTATTAATATTAATTATTTTATTTATTTTGCAATACAAAATACTTACAGCTTTAGGACTGAAGAAGTAAGTTTTGCCTCCAATTACCACAATTGCAGAAGGTTCAATGTCTGAAATAAAAAGAAGGAAAATTATTATAATTTTATTCGAAAATAAATTTACGATCCTGAATCAAGATCGGAATCTTGAATATAATATATTATATAATGTATACATAGCTAATCATTTTTTTTTTAATATTGTTTTTAATCCTCTAACTCCCTCAAAATCATGTTGCAAAACACTGTGACGTCATAGTAATGCAAATATTTAACACGCAAGCATAAGGAAAGACGTTGCATGACTATGACGTCACAGTGTCTTTACTCTCGATTTTGAGGGTGTTAGAGGGTTAAAAAAAAACTTAAAAAAATTGACAATTCATAACTTGAAATGCTCTATATCTAATATGCAATATAAAGTTGCACGAAGAATATCCATAAGACATAAGTGCTTGGTATTTGGTATGAGGTGCATGGCCAAAATGAATTAACAGTACGTGATATATAATATAACGGTCAATAATAAAATAAAAGAAATAAAATTAATTATGACTTACTAGTGAAGGGGGATGGCAAACGATTCGCTTCAGCGAACACCTGCAAATAAAATAACAAATTTAAAAATTGTAGAACTCTTATATATACAATTTAACCATAAAATATATATTACTTGTTATAATATAAAAAAAATCATTATCATAATCATTCAAAAAAATATATTTTTACTTAACAATTTAAACATTATAATATAATTTGCATTTTTTTATTTTATAATTTTAAATTTTTAATTTAAATTTAATTTTTAATGAAGTATTTTTCTTAGTAGGTTTGCTTTTTTTATTATAGTTTTGAATATTATACACGTTATTTGAACTTTTTTTTAATATATTTAGTTAAAAAATGTTTATGCAATTATAATGCTATATATTTTACTAAACTTCTTAATTATTAAATAATTGTGTTTCTTAAATTTCTTGTCAAAAACGATTGCGCTATTCTCTGCGTAATGGTGTGAATTTAATTTATAGTAACATATATAATAAGAAAATAAAAAATTAAAATAAAAATTTATATGTTTTTTGTTCTATCCTAAAAGTATGAAAACTCACGTGCAATGAAAAAATAAAAATTTAGTAACACTAACGCCGGTATTACACGATACAATTTTTCTATCTATTGAATACAATTTTTCCTTACAAGAAAATTTGATGAATCGTGTAATATAGGCTTAATAGGATGAGTTCAAGGAATTTTTAGCACGTTTTATAAGAAAATATTTTTCCTTTATTGCAACATATTTGTTGCATTTTCTTAATAAATAAAAGGGGTTCATTAACTTTTAATTGAAAACCCAAATGATTTTTTTTTTTTTTTTTTTTACCTCGAGCGAAATATAATTTTTTTGTAACAGTTTTAACATACTTCAAATTTTATTTATTAAAAATGATTTCGTTAAAATGCAAGAATATATAATATAAATATTTTGCATTGACTGATTTTTTTTTTAGAACGATTTGATGTTACTGTACTAATTTATTTTAAAGTGACAATAACTCGAGATCTTCTGTCCAAATATATCAAAAATTTAATGCAGCTTATATACATGTTAAGTTGTCCATTAAAAATTGCCATACTTACAAAACCCGCGGTGAATATCACTGCTACGAGAAGAAAGCTTCGGATCATCTTTGATCAGATTTATTGGAACGATATGAAAAACAACGATATTGCTCCCGTCTTATATATTATAGTCGAGTCAAAAACAAACACATGACGTTAATTAATTCAAGGTAATTATGCGACTTGATCTTCAACACCGTACGTGAGCTTCTAGGAACAGATTAAATGATTAAAAGATATATCAGATAATCACTTTCAAGATTAAAAACAACATGATCTATTTTCTTTATTGAATCAACGTAGAAACAGCTTATGTACATTATAATGATGAAATAGAGGAATTTTAACTTGACAATGTTTCTATGTTATCGCGGCGTGTGCTCTTATGACGTAAATTCTTATTAAAATAATCTCTTTTGGTACACATGTTGCTGAATTAGTTATTGGAAATCATGTAGTGCGATGTTTTCCATTGTACAAATAAACAAATTAATATAATGCTACTCTGATTTTTTTTCTGAATAAAAATTATCCTCTATAGAATATAAAAATTTGGCTAAAAGAATAATAAAAAAAAAAATTCTTGCAATATAATTAATAAAGGGTTACTGTCAGTGGTATATAGATAAATAATATTATAGTGAACAATTTTAAAAATTGCAGCAAACCTTTCGATCTGATCGACGTACATCATATTAATTACTAAATCTCTTTAAAAAAATACAAAAAAACAAACAAACAATGAATTAATTTTATAATAAAAAAGAGATATTCAGCATTGAAGAATATAATGTATATACTCTACAGCTAGCTGTTTTATGGTTGGTTATTGCTCTGGCTTTTAGTCAAATCAGCACAATTCTCACCTGATAATTTTAATTCTCACAATAATAGACGAAATTATATAGTTTATTATTTGCATGCTTGTTTTTCTTTGTCATATATATTTAGCAGATTCGAATGACATTTAATTTGATTTCTATTTATTTTTCGTCCAAAACTAACGTAATGCGTATTGATAATATTCTGAAATATTTTGATCTATATATATATATATATATATATGTAGGATCTCTGGATTTGAATGCTCATGTTTTAAAAAGTTTTAAAACTATATCCGCTCTTTTTGCTAAATACAAATAGTTCGCAACTAATTTCATAGATGGCAGGAGTTTACAGATTTTGTAAAAAGTGTGTGCGTGATATCAGCTGGCTGTCAATGCAAACTGTGAGAGGAAAATTTGGAATGACACTGTGATTTAGTTTTAATGTGTGTGACATTTACTTAATTACGATCTGGTAAGATAATTTGAAATATGAAAACATCAATTAGTGTTTTCCGTGATTGTTCAACTCATTAAATTTTATCTTAGTATCTTACAAGAGTTTGAAAAACCTACTTTTTAATATTGCCATGCCTCGTATTTTTACATTATTTTGTAACTGAATATTAAATGTTAATGAAACTTTTAATTTATTCTATTAATTTTTAACAAAACTAGATATAATTTTGTTGAATTTCACTTTGAAAACTTTTTATTTTCATCGTCAAAAATTAATTTCTGATGATTTTGAAAACCAAACAACTTTCCCCGACTTCATTTTCATCGTTTTGATTTTGTTATTCCATTTAAAAATAATTTAAATTAAGAATTATTTATGAAACCTTTCAGTCCTAAAAATTCAATTTTATACGTGTTTTTGGCAGAACGTAACAATGATATAAAAAGTCCTTGAGTTATTTTGTATTTAGTAGGTCAATGCTCGGCAGTAGATAGGTGAAAGTCGTTCACTTTTTACCGCGGCCGCTCTCTTTCACGTGTAAAACGTTCCAATTTTATAATACTGGGGAAATTGTTGTACCAGGCTCCGATTTTTTCAAACTTTATTTATTACAGTAGTGTACAATAGTTGCATATTTTTGTATGTTGTATACTGTACCCATTGTTTTGACTCAAAAAAAGGTGTACAGTATGCCGGATAGTACTGTACGTGTTATAACTTGTATATTATGCATATTATAGACACCTGTATTTTTCATTATAGATTTTCCCTTAATCTTAGGATTTTCTTTTTACACTGCACACTGCTAGGAGTAGAAAAGGCCAAACATACAGGTCAAAAATGAGTTTTAAATATGGAAGCAATTTTTAAAGTAAAAAATATAATGAATTTAAATTAATTGATATATAATATTGACTTCGGGTCTGCGGACCTAGCATGCAGTCACTGCCTGTAAATATACATACATGTAAAATATATACATCTTAGAAACTTATGAATTTAAATAATATTTAATGTATAATGTTTGATTAACACATAATGTGTTGATAAAAGAAATTGCTTGTCTGCTTAAACCTCAGTTGACCGGTATTAAAGCCTTGGCCTTTTCTACCCTCAGCAATGATGTACAGTATAGAAAGTTACATAGAAGCACATTATACACAACAAATGAGATCATTAAAATAGAAACATAATAGCTGACATCTGCATGTGATAGTGACACAATTTCCATGATAAGAAAAACATACAACGTAGTGTGTAATATAGTGTTTGTGAAACATGTGCAATATTCTAGTTATGAATTGTTTGATTACAACTCCAAACGTTTAATTTAATTTGCAAATATTTTGAAACATTAAAATTCAAGGTAGGTTGGAAATATAATTTGAAATTTTCAGAGGTTTTTTGAATGAAATGATCAATAAATTGTGGGATATGGTAGAATCCAGAATAATAAATAAGCTATCTGCTTATAACGACAAATGGCAACCTGCATGAATTTTTTTATTGCAGAAATGAATTGGGGGTACAAAATTATGCTATATACTCTGAATTTTCTCATTTTTTTTTTTTTTTTTGAGACCCAGAACTATTTTTAAATAATTATTGAAAGTGCCGCCATGCCTCTTGGAGGCGTCAATAGGCGTGTAGTCCCTATCCTTTTTATTAAGAATTCAGAGGTGCCAACTGAAATCACAGGACTTTCAATAGTTATTTAAAAATAGTTCCGGGTCTCAAAAAAATCTGAAAAAATTCAGAGTAGCATAATTTGTTACCCTCTATTCATTTCTGCAATTTAAAATTTTCATGCAGGTTGTCCATTATGTATAGCAGATACAAATTAAATAAAATCTCAACATTTACTCCCTCCCTACCCTTAATAGACTTTGTCACAACACAAACAAACATAGCAAACATTCATGTTGTTGTACTTTATTCTTTATAATTAAAAGTTAATTAACAAACAAATTACATTGTACACACTGACTCACTCACTTTATCTTCTGTTCCAGTATGTACTGACTCACTCACGATGGAGCTACAGCCTCAAGGACCTCATCACGAGATCTCAGTCTCCGGAATGACATGCCAGTCGTGCGTCAAGACGATAGAGACGGGAGTGTCGACATTGTCGGGCGTGCAACGTGTGAGTGTCTCTCTCGAACAGCAGCTGGCAAGAGTCTGGATGGAGGGAGACGTCAAGACGGTCGTCGACAAAATTGAAGACATGGGCTTCGAGGCGACGCTCAGAGAAATGCCGACGATGATTTTCTACCTGACTGGTGAGTGTTAACTAATTGTGGTTGGTTACCAATGGCAGAACTTATTTTTCAACATAGTTCACAGTGCTCTCTGGGGCTCCTAATACCCAGTCTGCACGCCAGACAATTAAGTACCGTTTCTAAGTGGGGCTGGGGCACGCATGTTGTTTGTACAACATTCCGCGGTCTTAATCTCCCCAGTGTAGTATAGACGGCCGTAAGCTGCCTTCCTCCTACTAACTCCTTCATCTAGTAGCCAGTCACACCCATCCCAAGTCGCGAAAAGTCTGCCGTGTTCGGAATTTAAACCGGGGACCTCTCGGACAAGAGCCAAGTGTACTAACCATTGCACCAAAAAGTTATTGTCATTTGTCTGTACGTAAACAAATTAATATAATATTATTAATTTTAATGAGCTGGGAGCTCAAAGCGGGGTAATGGGTAGGGAAAGAGAAAGAATGTTGGCCACGGCCTGTTAAGCATCTCAGCACTCGCTGAGGTGAGACTGAGGGAACCGTGGAAAACCTCAGTCATTACGGATACCTCTACTTATTATCAATTGACAAAAGCCTGGGGAACCACACACAAGTGCATCAAAGCAGTGGAAAGCAAAACGAATTTACAGGGAGGAATTTCGGTCAAGGTATTTTTGTACAGTATCTCAGCTTTGGCTGAGGTGTGATTAAGGGAACCGTGGAAACCATCTACAGTATAATTCTTGAAATTGTCACCCATCCTAAAGGAGCTTCACTTTGATAATCTAAGGAGAGAAGGTCAAATTACTTTGTCACAATTTGAAACAATCTTCTAGCAATTGATTGTTCTTAATTTTAGAATTGGTAATAAATCTGCTTGACCAAACTATTTATTTATTTGGAAGTAATTGAACGAAAGATTTTTGATTTTCTTTTTATGGCATATTCTACTGATTTCAATAACATATGAAATATTAAAATACAGTAATTACATAGTTTTTTAGTATTTTTTATTTCGTCTAAGACAAATTATTTAATGTCTTCTTATTTCTTATGCCCACGTTTTGGCTTTTAAACCATTTCTTTTCTAGTAAGCCAATCGAGAGATAGGATTATTTTTTTTTCTCTCTTCATACAACTGTACTCTTTACTAATAATAATAGAACACTAAATAATATGGCTTAAATTTTTCTGTATAAAAAAAAAAAAAAAAGAAAAACATTACATATTTTTTTATGCAAAGTGTAAAAGCAAATATTTTGTGGTAAACACTAAACATAAATATAGGGAAGGTAAGGCTTTTATGAATTACAGTAATTATGATTTTTTTTTCTATTGAAAATATTATAGTCAGGCTCTATATACTGCAATCATTAAATTCAAAATATATATTCCTAATTCCGCCGCTATAATAAGAAAGTTGTTTTATAATTATTGCCTATTTGACAAAACGCTAAAAGCCAAACCAGGGCAGTCTGCTACCCTGGTTTAGGAGACTGCCTAGGAGACTGCCCTGGCCAAACCCATTTGTCTTTGATTTGATGTCACGTGATCCTCTCATTAAAATTGTATTGGAGGATGAAGGAAAAGGTTAGTGACGTCAGACCAAAGATAAATGAAGACGACTTTAAACATGCTTACACACAAATATTGTTATTTTGATAATATTAGTTTGTCAAATGTTAAACATATTAAACTTTTAACATTTAATTGTAATAGGTCCAAGTTTTAATAACATATAATTATGTTATAATATCTCATTATAATTTTATCATTATATTTTTCAATGAAGTACATTTATATAATCTTTATTTTATCATTGACTTAATTTTAAGATTAATTTAACTTTCGAGACCAATAGAGCTAGGATCAACGAACGATTTAAATACACACGTGCGAGATAGCAGTCAAGTGTCATGTGGTTTCAGATGTCTGCCATAGTCGGTGTGATAACACATTGTCACAGGAAGTTGTGATGAAATTTGTAATAAAGTTTAACTTAGACGAACCTATGCAAAAAAGTCAAAAGTTTTGCATGCTTTCTATATAGGCCGGGCCCACTTGATGTCACTGCACCAAATATTGCATACTTTACAGGAGCCTGCCGCGCCATAGTGTTGTGCAGCGTGTAAGGGAGAAAATGTAGAAACAAATTAACTATATATATTATATACGGCAATGGTACTAAAAAGTTTGAGCTGAATCAGTGCTAGCGTATCTTTTTAACATTGCTTGGCATCGATTTAGCTCACATTTTTTAAGTAACATGTTTAGCCCCTGGTTTAGCATCATGTTTAATAAGTGATTTAGATCTGGATAAAAATCGAAACTAATTAAGTGGAGCTAAAGTGCTTTGGGAATGCCTCCTTATTTGTACTGAAACATAAAAAAAATTGTAACCATGTTTTTATTAAACTATTAATTTATAATTATTTCTCGTTTGAAATGAACTATTATTTTCAGTTCATGTTCATAAATATTAAGGGTTAATATCTGTGGTAAGAAAAATAGATCTATTATAGATGGTGAACCACTCTGATTTTTTTTTAACAAACTTCCTGAATGACATTATATGAAATGAATTTTCGTAATAAAAAAAGTAGACCAAAATCAGTGAAGTTTTCGAGATATGGATTTATGAATTACTCAACTTGTAACTAAATATGTCATGGTGTTTTCAATACATTAAAACATGTCATTAATACTGTACAATAATATGTATAATATAATATAGTAGAGTTATATATGATGACCATGATTTTAAGGATACAGACTATATTTTGGCGATATTTATAATATTTGATAACGATTATATCCTGCCGTAACAGCTGCATCCTATACTTGTTAAATAACATGTGCTATAAAATTATATAGTCGTATCAATTTATTCTTCTAATCGCAAGTGCCAAGTTTTTGGACTATTTTGATTTAAAGACATAATTATTTACAAAACGTTTATTCAAATTAACGCTGTACCGTCTGGTTAGAGACGAGCCTCTGCCGGGAGAAGGTCCGTGCTCTGACACCGATCATCCTGAATTAAGGTTTCCACGGTTCTCCCTCGTCTAATTGGCTAATTTCGAGATGGATAATTGAAGTCGGCAGCAAACTACAGCACCTGTCGATAAGACTGTTTTGACGAGACAAAAAATACGGAGGTGGAGAAAAAAAAAAAAAAAGAAGTAATTTTGAGATTTTGCCAAGTTTTTAAAGTTTTTGATTATCTACCACGACGATATATTAGTCAGAGTGTTGTTAAAATGCAGACATCTGCATGATCATCTGTTGGTGGCTATCTGTGAAGGATTTCCGTGCATGATAATTTTGCAAGGTTATATATTAAGAGAGTTGTTGTTGATCGAACGGTCCGAAGTTCATCTCAGATATTTATTTTGTAGGCGTTTTATCATTTTACTATCATTGACTACTGCTGCCCTCTGTGGTGTTTATTGATACTATTTGCTGCTTATTAATCTGTCTAGGCTTCCAATTGTATTTTAAAGATACAAAATTAATCAGAAATATTATAGTACCATATTATAGTACCTAATACTACCCTAATTATATAATTAAGAATAAAAGAAAATAGAAGATGAATTTTCTTCTTTTGTACTCTATATCTATATATGCATTACAATTACATGAATACAGATAATTAATTTGATTTTTGAATTATGCAGTGCGTATAGTCGTATTGCTGATTGAATGATATACCGTGCGGATAAAACATTATAAAATGTTTTAAAGTAGTTGCATTTGATTTAGTATCATATATTATAGCTTAATTATTACATTCATAAAGGGTTATTTACATCAAAGAACTCAGCATAATATTTATAATATTTTTTAGTATTTTAATATAACACAACCGCCTGTATACAATTTTTTCTTAGTTTAATTAATGTATAAGAAATTAAACTTCTTAATCCAATACAAGCAAATTCAACGAATATTCTTATGTAATTGTTTGCAATTTAGGTTCACAGAGTATATTTTTTTCAACTTAAGAAATTTTCTTATTAAATTTTGAATTAAATTATATTTCTCAAGTTTAATATAAAATATATGGAATGAAATTATTATATTGACACACGATCCATGTACGTAATTAAATGTTCCATATCAGAGCATGTTTATTCACATATGACTGCCCTAACATGTACGAACTTGTGTAATATTTGACCTTAATAAAATATCACCTTTCAGTGTTTTTCTGCTCTGTGTACTGTATGTCATTATGCAATTTTCTACCGTATTAATGCTCGAACCGTGAAAATATTTGTCAAGGTTGTCTTTATCATGCACGCGTGTGATTAAAATTAGTTTTAGTTACACTGGAATATTTCCACTCAGAAAATTAGAATATTGTAGTACTGTTTTAATAAATTTAAAATGCACAAGTTATTATAATGTTGTGTATTATTTTCTTTTCTATATTATATATGATAAGCGCGACAAATAATATCGTTTAATGTTTGCATTTTAAAATGAATTTAAATGCTTCTATCATTAATTATTTTTTAATGCTTAAAATAAATGTGTGCTTTAATAATTATATTATATAATATCTTCTATTATTTGTAATAGAACTATTGTACGTATAATAATCAGTAGTGGACTATATTCTGTACTATAAATATAAAGAAGTAAACATATAATTACGATCATGTTTTTGAAGCCGAGTTGTTTTTCGCATTACGTTGTGTGGTAGTAAAATGAGATGTAAATGTCATTAATAATTTCTAGCGCGTGTGCAGTTGTTATCTCGGCATGCAAATATTTGCGACAACTTCTGGAAATGGAGCAGCGACGTTTTATTTTTAACTATAGTATTTCTGTAACTTGCTTTTTTAAAAATTTGAAATGCAAGTAATGAATTATAACAATAAAATTTAAATTTAACAATTTTAATGAATTTCTTTATTGCAGATTTCTATAGAGAAGACCTCGAATTGTATATTGACATTTTTTTCTGGATTTTTTTTTTTTGATAATTATTCTTTATTATTATACCTTAAAAACGCTCATGCAAATATTTTACACGCAAACATGTTCTCTATGCAAAAATTTTAAATTATTATTTTTTTTACTCCATCCATTTTTCATACAATCAAAATATCACAATAGATTTTTGTTGAGGTTATTATAGGACACATTATGGGGGAATTATAATTGAGTTAAAAAATTTCATGCATGCATCAACATTTCAGTATTTCTATAACTTAATTTTAATATAATATATTATAAATACTTATACAATATATCAATTAATTAGCGAAATTATTTTATAACAATGGAATCATACCTTGCAGAATTAAATTATAAAACTTATACACTTAAATTGAAAGCTATTTAATTGGAACCTATAATTATTTTTTAATTCAATTCGTGATCTGCAAGCAAGAAAGTAAAATATTAAATTTATGGATTATTCGAGCTCGATAGAAATGAACAGAAAAAAAAAGTGAACAAACTATACATGGATTTAGAGACATGTATTGCCATTTTTTTATATATATTTTCTGGTTTCTTTAAACTTAAGGTAGAGATAACACGGATCAGCTGACCCAATGCTAAAAAAATCCCATTCATGAAAATTATGAAAAAAATTTAAAATGTTCTCTTCTACATCCCCTATCAGTAGCTAAAATATCAGGTTACATACAAATTCGAGCTAGTTTTTGAGTTATAAATCTTTAAAGTTGACTAATTTAACATGGAAGTTTGAGTTTTCCATGTTAAAGTAGTCAGCTTTAAAAATTCATAACTAAAAAACTAGCTCGAATTTGTATACCTGATATTTTAGCGACTGATAGGGGATGTAGAAGAGAACATTTTAATTTTTTTTTTTATAATTCAAATAATTTTCATGTGTAGAAACAATTTTAACATTGGGTCAGCTGATCCTTGTTACCTTACCCTTAAAGTTAGGCCTTAAATATATTCATTGGACCTATAATGATATTATTTTTAATGAAATATAATTCCTCGTCGTGTTGAACATTATGCTATCATGAACGGCTATAATATGCAATAATAAAGAACTGTCTGGTGAGTGCAATTATGAGCTGCATGTAAATCAGCGAAGCATGAAGCTCATAATTGCAGACAGTACATTGTTGCACACAATCATGCATGGTAGGTACTATTTCAAATGAGGGACGATACATGCATTAAAAATATATCATAGACCTAAATAAATATAGTTAAGATCTAACTTTAAACCAGGCTTAAAATTGTTGATTTTGATAATTACAACAATCAAAATAAACAAAGTTCAAGCCTAAAGACCTCTTTCATTAAATTGGGTTGATGTTTACAATCTTAGTGGACAGTAGTAAAATTTTTGTTTACAATTGTTATTATCTGACCCCCCTCCCCCTCCTTCTCCTATCGCTCGGTCGCTCCAGTTAGTTTGTGCTCGGCGCGCGGTGAGGACAGTCACGTCGACTTATTCGCTCCACCGACACGCGATTCTGTGTATGCACCTTTGTAGCGAGGTGTTTTTGAGGTGCTGAAAAGTGAAAATTATTGTGAACTTCGAGGAAAAGTTAATGTTAAATTTACGTGGCTGCGATTGAATTTTCGTGTTGGTGAGGATTTTGATTGGAGAATTTAAACAATGATTTTATATTGTAGCTGTCAATAAGGTGAGATCAAGTGAGACCTATATATTTTGGATTGATTTATATGCTGCAAGAGTGACATGTTTTATAGTCAAAATTCAAAGATTCCCAGATTTTATTAGATTTTGAGTGAATTTTATATGTTGCACAATATATAATATAATAAGAATATTAACGTGGCAATAAATATAAATCTATGAAACTCTTGGGTCATGACAAAGTTTCTCAGTTTATAATTTCGTAAGTAACAACGTTTTGAAAGAAAAATTTAATTACATCTTCAGGGGCATTCACAAAGGCTTAAGGCCCGATTTAGGGCTCCCTAAATTCTGACATAAAAAATTGAGCCTAAAATCGGGTCTTAAATACAGTCTTCAAAAAATATAGCCTTAAATCGGGTCTTATGTTTTCAATGTTTCCCACTAAAGAATTATTTTCAGAATTTCATTGAAATTGGAAATTCTGCAGTCGCATCAATCAAATTTTGTGCATTGCATGAAGATTGAACAGCGCGCGTGTATACGCGCTGCACCAATAAGACTATCCCACTCTTTAGGCAAAATGTTATGTTTAATTTTAAAAAATCAAATACTGTATTAAATTTTGTTCTGAAGTATTAATTCCCAAGCTAAAATCAGCAAATCTACGCCAAATCTAAAGAATAAAATGAACCGTTGATAAGGAAATTCTGACGTGTTTCCTATTTGATTCTGTATTTAGAAACACATTTATTATCTTTCGATGTTTATGGTGCAAATTTCACTCGGCACTGAACCTGAGCGTGTGCATGCAATGTCCTTCGCTCCATTGCACACGTAACGTATATGCCGAGTGCATGACTTAGTGCACGCATTTTTATTACGAACTCTATGTTGTATTATTTCATACACTATTACACTGTGCATGCAGTACATACCTTTCAGAAGTTTGTATTCTATATTTTTTAACGTGCAATACGTGTTAGTTCATGACTACTGATTTATTTAGGGCGTGGTTTGTTTTAAAGTTAGGCTAAATGCCGCGTAACCACAGAAGCTACTTTGCAGTGTATGCGTATTCTATTATATATATTGGTTATCTAAAGTTATATTACAGAATTTTAACGATCTTATGGCACTGATCTAGTTTTATATTTTTTGAAGTGTAAAAATTCTGAGATTTGATTTGAAAATTGGACGATTTTATTATCAGTAAGTATAATAATATGAAGTTTATTAAATTAAATAATTAAGATCATGGCGTGAAAATACTGAAGAAATTATTTATATTGCTTATTCTGCATGACACTAAAATATATTAATATAATTATTGTACGTTCTAGTCTAAATAAGTTAATTTTTTAGTATAATATAAATAATTAAATACATAAATCTCCCACTTCAATTAAAATTCATTAACAAATTATGTAACCACGCGCGGTATTTGTTTTATAATGATAGGACTTGCCGCTTCGTGACGTCACAAAAAGGAATTTCAATATTTTTTTTAAAAAATACTTCCAGGGCTGTACAAAAAAAAAAAAAAATTAACGCGGCAAATGTGGCTACGCCACGGTGGCTCGCGAAGGTTTTGCTTGTCTCAAAACCCTCTTAAACAACTCATAACTCTCCGCTTTTGCTCTCCCTGAACAAAATCAGGGTAGCATAACTTTACACCCTCTATCCATTTCTGCAATAAAAAAATGAGGTTTTGGTACTCTATTTGATGTAAAAGTAATGACTTCGTAAATTTTCAGTATTAATTAAAAAGCGTTATAAGTATAAAAGTGTATTTTTTTTTAAAATTAATACATCTTTTGGAGGTGCAGCAAATTAACGTTCGTGTTGCCCCGAGGTGTACTTGCATGATGTCTTCAACATATTACCAAAAATTATAAATTGTCAGTTAAAGAATAAAACGATGACCGTTTTCAAGAAGTCTGTATAAATGTTTTTGAAAGAAAATACCATCCCAATAATTATTCACATTATTGTTTAATTAACGTAATTTCTTACAAACCACACCCTGTAATTTGACGGTATGTCAGTTGCGTGATGCAATGTTAAGACTAAAAGAATGTAGCGTAATTTCAAGTGGAAAATAACACACGTTAAGTCATCATAATATTCAAGTTTTAAGAATTCATTTTGCAGTTCATTTTTTTTTTTTACAATATTACAATAATGATGATTATCGATGTTAGTCAAAAAGTGTTTTAAAAATAAACTAGAAATAACGAGATTTCTTTGATCATCTGCAGGGGGGTCTTCAAATAACACGAATTTCAACAATCCTAAAATTAAGACAGTCTTAGCGTATTCTTTATTGTTGCGCTAAGACAGTCTTAGGCTAAGTTTACGTTAAGTGGTGTTATTTGAAGCTGTTTTCTAAGGCAATATGCAATATAATAATATAAATTTAATTATATTGATGTAACTTATTCTATTGTTTTATTTCCTTCTATAAAAAAAACGTAAGATATTTTCAAGCAGCGATATATAGTTTTATACTTTTCAGATAATTATAATAATAAATTATTTATTGAACACAAATTCAAATTCAGATATAATTATTTTTTTGTTACATACCATACCTTGTAGGAACTTCTATTATACAGTAGACAAACCAACAGTATAAGTAATATATATTTTCATACAATTTTTTTAACACTCCAAATCACGAGGAACATTGGTGTGACGTCATAGTCATGCAACGTCTTTCCTTCATTGCCAAAATGAAGGTGTCTTGTCTTCAAACTTGCCATAATAACACGTCTCTGAAATTACTATGCTGCTATATTTTTGTCTGCGACTGTACTTCTTGTTGAATATTGACTGGGGAAGAACGGGGGCGTCGAAATTAAATTCCTGACGTGTTTACCCCGTGACCTTTGTCTATTTATAGCACCCACCCCCACGTGAATTATAACTTGAGGCGACCTTTAATGGAATAATCCTGTTTGTCAATATGCCTGCGGTACATCTCGGGTCATCGTGAATGTTACCCCTGATTTGTAGACGTATGACATCACTGGAGACGTGGAGAACTTATTTGGGGGGGGGGGGATGTATCTTGAAGCTGTCGCGAGTTGAAATAAATTTCATATTTTCTTCTCTATTAAGCTCTCCTCTCGTCTTTTTTTCTCTTATTTTGCACCATTTTAGAGGTAAAAAGACGAGATGACGGTTTTTCCCCCTTCCTGAGCATTGTCTTCCGATATTGTCTTCATTTCATCGTCACTTTGAGCAAGGAGGAAATTAGATGTGTTTTAGAGGTAAAAAGATTAGGTTTATACGTGTGTAAAAGATGAGTTGAAGACGTAATTTTTCAACTAGGGTGTGTTAACAAATCAAGCTGTCAGAGTGACATTCGTGCTGTTCGGAAGTGTATAGTTCAGAATCTATCAAACACCCACTTAATTGGTGCAGTTAAAAAAAAAAAAAAAAACTTAAAAGTTAAAAAATAATAATAATTGCAAAAATAAACGAGCCACAATTTAATAGATATTGCAGTTTAAGCAGATATGCTGATATCCAGTGCCTTTCATGTATATTTATATATTAAAAAAATATTTTAATTATTTTAATTGAAATACAATTTGAATTAATAAACTGCAGTTAACAAGTGTTACGTTTAAATTATGCTAAGAAAAGTTAGTATATATATATGATTATATTTTATTTTTGACAAAAATTATATTATACAATTATATTACAATTATAACTTAAGTAAGGTTTAACACATTTGATTGAATCAATTAATAACTGTGTCCATCTCAGTGTTTTCTTTGATGATAGAAATTATACGTCAATTCAAAGAATAAAAAATAGATCTTACGTGCATGTATTTCACGATAGATAATATTTTATCAACTAGTTTTGCGCACGATATAACTCTCCCATTCATAAATTACGTCACATACCAGCGAGGGTCGATATTATCTCTACGCAGCAGATGGTATAAAACGTCCAATTCTTCAGCAGGCGTCAACCTTTCTGTGTCATTACACCGAAGAACTATAACAAAATTTCGTGACACAACAATTAACAATATAAAATTTTATCAATTGGAAAATAGAGTATTGTCCTCAATTTTTTTTATTGCAGAAATGGATAGAGGGTGCAAAGTTATGCTACCCTGATTTTTTTCAGATTTTTTAGAGCCCGGGAACTATTTTTAAAAAATATTTGAAAGTCCTTTTTGTGACGTCCTGAGACGCCGCTCCTTAAGAAAAAGATAGAACTTGCCGTCGCGTGACGTCACAAAAAGGACTTTCAATATTTTTTTAAAAATAGTTCCCGTGCTCTAAAAAATCTGAAAAAAATCAGGGTAGCATAACTTTGCACCCTCTATCCATTTCTGCAGTAAAAAAAATTGAGGACAATACTCCATTGAGGTGGGCTCTTTTTATTGCTGATTTATAAAATCGAAGATAAACATGCTCTGACGTCATAGTCATGTGACGTCTTTCTCTATGCTTTGTGTGTTCAATTTTTACATGACTCTGACGTCACAACGTGTCTCACCTTAATAGAGACTTTAAGTGTTCTCCTGTGGGAAAATAAGCCTCCATGTTAAGATTTTTTTTTTTTTTTTTCTAATGCAGTAACTTATATTTTTAAGCTGTTGATTTGAACCCCCCCCCCTCCATTTAGGTATCTTCTGATAGTGAATCTTATAATTCTCCTCTAAAAAAATAAAAAATTATATGATGCTAAAAAAAGCATAACTATAGCTAGATTTAGATAAAACAGTAGGAACACTGCAAAATCAGCTGACTTGAAACCTTTATTAAAAGTCTTCAAAATCATAAAAAAAAATAGTATAATAATTTGAGTTTTTATTTTTCATTTACAATAAAAATATAGTTTGTGCTTAATTGGAAAAGAAAAAAAAATGTGAATATTGTCCCATCGAAACTGCAAGTTAGTCATTATCGACAGTGTGGTGCTACCGTCTGGAAATCCAGTGAACCTCTGGAGAAACATTGTCAACGTTCTGGTCATGCACAGTGCCATCTCTGATGATCTCTGGTCCGCTTGTCTCCGCCTCTACTTGACGCCTAAACGATTACAGAGAATGACACCATCATATAAGCCCATTAAAACGTATAGAAGAGTTGCATTGTCAAGAGATTAGATGAGTGCATTCTTCCGGCTGAATACAGACCGTCGAGGTTAACGTTTTGTACCGGAAATTTAACTTTTGTGACACCTGATTGTATTTTCACTTATTGGTGACAATATGGATTTTTTAATTATGTTGGTATTCATTGGGCCTTAACAGAAATTTTAAGAGAAAAGTAATTTTTGAAATCTAATGCATATAAATTCCATATGGAAAATAATTGCGATTCACTCTGATAGTGTTAATTTTCTAATTTCGTTAATTTTCTGGATAATTTCTTCATGAATTGCGTTTATTAAAATCAACATATTATAAAAAAAATAATAAATTTAATCCATTAATTATTCGGAATGTATGTATTCAAGAATTTGATCAACAATTAAGATAAAAACAAAATGATATGAAATAATTACATTTCAGTCATTTTTATTAATTTAAAGATTTTAAAGCTTCCAGCATTTAAATTTAAACGATATTAATTGTTAAATATAGTTTTAAATTAGAAAATTACACACAGTTTTAAGTTCATGGGTTAACAGTGTTAACACCCAATACAATGCAAAATATATAATAAGTATATATACGTCGTTATTTAAATGATTATAAATCGTATTAATTATAATACACCAGATATCCACATAAATTTTGACGCGTTACAATTTTATTACTTTATGACTTTTATTAAATTGGTTGTGGGAAATTTCAGCAAATTAAATGACGATTAATTGAAATGTCATTAATCGATCCATCAAATGCTTTATCTTTACATATTATCATTACTTATATTTAATCTCCTATTAATAATACATTTCTATAATTAGTAATTACCCACTAATTATATTTGCAAGCACCCGAAATAATATTTATTAAAATTCGTTGCGAATATTTTATTTAAATATTTTTCACTTTCACCTTAAAGTTTAATTAAATGCGTGATAAGGTAATTAATGTAAACACAAATATTTAGTACTTATTGCTTCTTAATTTGCAGTAATAAAGCAAGAAAAGAGCACAAATCGATTAGTGTTTTCATATAATTTATACCATTCCACTCTCTGTATTATTCGTTTATTAAAAAAAAAAAAAAAATGACCTATAAAAATACAAATTATCAAAAGACGATAAATTCTATATTCAGAGAGGTCAAGAAAAAGATAGTCAAAAATACAATGTTTGATGTGGCCGGTCCACAGCAAACTTTCTGTATTGTATTATAAAATATATATACTCTTATTCTATATATATTACTATATATTATACATTATATGTTAATTTTCATTAATTTGATTAATCAAGTAGTTTCAATGTATATTTTTATTTCTCCTTCCAAATTCATGCAGTTGTCATAATTTACTTGTGTTGAATATATAGTAAATAATGAATATATTTTTATTAATTAACAATAAAAATGGCTGTTACAAATTAATAATATCATGCTTGTTTTCTAATTCAGGATAAAAACACTATTACAAATATTTTTCAAATGAATCACTGATAATTTTATCAAACTATTTTACAAATAGTGTACAGATACAATTAGACATAAATAAAGTTAAAATTAAAACATAGACAATTTTATTAACGTTCACATTCCTCGGCACACAAATTTCGCTGCAAGTTACAGTTACGTGAAACTAGAGCATGCACTTTGGCGGACAAGGTTTTTTACAATAAGGTCCCCCGCGGCAGTGGCACATTTGATGTTTCGAACGGGTTTATTGGTAGTGAGAAATTATAGAAGTACAGTAAAATTATTTTAGAATTCTCTCTGGAATTAGCCGGAAGTGTAAGAGTTTTCGTCTTCCCATTCATATTTCAGCTTTACAATTTCACACATAATAGGTCAGTACTTCTACTTCAAACAGTTCAAACCATTCTGTTAAGTTTCAAATCTAAATTACAAACAGAAGAGCTGAAAACTTTATACTTCCGGAAGGAATATTACGTTAATTTGACTATAGGTAGTGAGAGTTACCAGACAAACCGGAACTACCAGTTGTATACCGAGTGGTAGTGGGTGTGGTGTGGGAGTAGCAATTAAAAATAAAAGATCGTCTACTGAGTAAACTGTCCTTGATGGAAAATACATGTCAAAGTGTTTTGTTAGCAAACTGCAAGAGAAAAAGAGATACAATTTGAAATTAATGCGGAGGGTATTATAATATATATTAAAAGAGAACACCCCTTAGTTGAAAAAGTATGCCTTCAACTTATCCTTTACACATCTAAACCTAATCTTTTTACCTCTAAAACACATCATATTTCCTCTTCGCTCAAAGTGAGGATGAAATGAAGACAATATTTCTAACATTTTATGCTCAAGAAGTGGAAAAAAGACGTAATCTCGTCTTTCCCCCTCTTTTTTCCTCTAAAATGGTGCAAAATATATAGGAAGACAAAAGACGAGAGGAGAGCTTAAGGTTGAAGAATAGATGAAATTTATTTCAACTCGGGCTTCTACAGATTTCTTTTTATTTGAAGGTAGATATCTTTTTATTTGAAGGTATAGACCCTGACTCAAAGGCACAGTTGGGCACAGTTAAATATTCATGTATTTTCCCAATGTTATTTGAACTTGGCAGCCTAGTTCATAATCCCCTTGTGGTTGGTCTCAAATAGGACGTACAGTTGAACCAAGTTAAATTAACATGTGAATTTTGAGAGTGAACTGTAACTAAATTAGTCCAACTGTGAAGGGTAATAACTGTGCCCAACTGCATGGACCCTATACTGCCTTTTAATCAGGGTAAGGTTTTTCTTCTAAAAGGTGGTCTCCATTTGCTTTTAAAATTATTGAAATAAGACTATTTTTACAATGCAATTAATTGAATATACATCATAGCGTAAACTGTATATAACACAGATAATCCAGGGCCAAGTATTAAAGTTCTTACAATTAAATATGATCAAAAGCCGAGGTGTAAATTAGCAACGACTCAGCAACTGAATGCCTGGGAATTTTTACGCAATGAATGAAGGTTGTGCATTGTTCTCAATAGTCTCAAATCAAACAAAGTTGAGCTTATTTTGTAGTACTGTTATGGCCTTCAAATTTATAAGGTGCAGGAAATTTAATAAAACAAATCCAGAGATACTCTATATAAATTATGTTTGTAAATATACAATGGACAACATACATGAAAATTTTTTATTGCTGAAATGAATAGAGGGTACCAAATTATGCTACTCTGAATTCTTTCAGATTTTTTTGAGACCCAGAACTATTTTTAAATAATTGTTGAAAGTACGGCCAGGCTCTCTGGAGGCGTCAATAGGCGTCCAGTCTCTATCCTTTTTATTAAGGCTGCAGGGGTGCCAACTGAAATCACAGGACTTTCAATAATTATTTAAAAATAGTTCCGGGTTTCAAAAAAATCTGAAAAAATTCAGAGTAGCATTATTTGGTACCCTCTATTCATTTCTGCAATATTTTTTTTTCATGTATGTTGTCCATTGTTTGAATCCATTCAAGTATTATTTTTAGAAAAATCCAATTCTTGATTATCATATCTGATTGTGTATGTATGGATTGCTTTGCAAATAGACCTACAGTATAATATATATCATTATAAATAAACATAACGTTTAATAGAATATAATTTTAATATACCGTATACATTTTCACACAGGTTTCTTATAGAAATTTTTAGGCAGATTTACTGCCTGGTTTTATTTTCTCCACATTAAAGTTAACATATTTGAACGGTTAATTATTTTCTTCAATAATTAACCTTTTAATGATATAAAATATAATAAAACCCTTTCTTATATTACAATATAAGAAATTAAAGACATGGTAGAATAATTTTGTGTTCTTTAATCTATTAATCAATCGATCTTCAATAAAAAAGTGGAATGAAATAAAAAAAAGGAACAGAATGTTGATTTTTTTTAAAATTACTTTTTTTTTTACATAATCATCTGAACTAAGAAGTTGGTCATTAATTAAATTAAATCATAAAAAAATATTAATCGTTGCCTGCCATGATAACAGATAAGCCTAATAATTGTCGGTTGAAGCCCGATGCCTTTGGTTTAATTTATATTCGGAAGGTAACTCATGCTGTCATTATGACCACGACCATCCTGACTGAGATTTCCACTTTTTTTTTTAATTAAATTAGTCAAATTCTGGGATGAAATTATCACTTGATATCACAAGTGCCGGTACTTGATCGGCACTTTAAAGTAATAAACAATAATTATTAATTGTAGTTGAGAAGTGTGAATGAGTATCGAACTAGCATGGTGATAACATTGCGGGCGGAATGTTGGATGTAGCGAACTAATCACCTGTCGTTAAGAGGCTATTGGAGATAACAGAAGTGATAACATAATATGATCTCTGAGTTTTTAATTCAGCTGATTTTTTGGTGTTGTCATCGTCCTATATCGATTATATGGAGGCGTGCTGGAACCTGTTGCATAATTTTTCCTGAATCTATATCGACCTGTTTATTATTTCACCTGATACATTATTACATTTATACATAAATTTATATTAGTAAAATGTAAGGTAGGGATACAAAGCATCATTATAATATGTTATTGCAGAAATGGATAGAGCGTGCAAAGTTTTGCTATACTCATGCAGTTATTTATTATTATTATTTTTTTTTTTTTCAGATTTTTTAAAGTCCAGGCATTATTTTTAAAGAATTATTAAAAGTACAGAGAGAGTGACGCCTCTCAAAAGATAAGTTACAAAAAGGAGGAGCGTGGGTTCAAACCCCGATCTCGGCAAAACTTTTTAGCAATACTATCTGAAAAAAAAAATCAGTGGCATAACTTTGAACCCTCTATCCATTTTTGCAGTAAAAAATGTACTTTTAAAAAATACACTAGTTAAAAATTGTTCTACTGTAATCCAGTTAAAAAAAAGTGATGTAATTAGGTTTCTGAGAATAAGCATCACATGTTTTAACCACAAGTTGCGATAATTTTCTGTAATTTCCTTCGAGTGATCTCACGTTTACCTCGCCCTGAAGTTGTAGTTACATGATGAGAAAAGTAGCGATTTGTGACGATGTAGTTTAGAAAAACGTGATTGTTTGTATTTTTGTTTATTTTGAATTCGACATGTTGCTATGACAATGAAATCCTGCCGGTCATTATAATCGCTTTTTTTGGTCATTGAATTATTTTTATGAAGCAAGTGCGTAATATTTGAAGCCCGGCCATCGCTTTAAAAAAAAATAGGCCTTGTATATTATTCGACGCCGTAAAGCATTATACGTATTGTGAAATTTCTTTGGTTTAACACAAATAATTTCACGACCTTCATAAAATTTGTTAAGGCACATTTAAAGAGGACCCTAAGTTATCATGTATATTGTCAAAATATTGATTTCAGTTTTTTTCTTTGAACACCTTCTAAAACCCCTAAAATCGTGCTTCAAAACTATAATTATAGCCATGTATATATTATTTTAACACACGCAAGCATGGCCCCCTTGATTTTGCGTACAAAAAAATCTGAAAATTTTGCAATGTATATATAAAATTAATTTGTGTCTCTTTATCTATATATATGCACTAAAAATATTCATACAGTTTGAAAATGACATCGCTCATTTAAGACCACACGTCATAACCTCTGGTGTTTATTTCAGCTCCCTTCTCTGGCGAGGAGGAGGCGGTGTTGACGCGACTCCGAGCAGAGGTCAGCCCCGAGGTCACAGAGGTCACCAGCCAAGGTCACCAGGGTCGAGATTGCGTTCGTGTGAGCCTCCAGTCGGCAGTGAACCCGGAGGATAAGGAGCTCAGACGGAGAATACGGTTAGTAACCATGTTAATATGTGATTCAGGAAGGAAGGTGCTCGCTAGCCTCATCTGCGTTTAACATTTTTTTTTTTAAAAAAAAGGCCGCCGCGGAAATATTTTTCCGCATTTCATGCGCCGTGTTAAAAGGTAAGAGATCGCAAATTTTACCGCGGCGGAATGAAATCACGAAAAGCCTTAGACCACGGCGCACTGAGCGCATGAAGTATGTAAGATATGTATGTACTTGGGCTTGGGTACATGTCTAAATACGACCTAATTCTGAAAAACTGATTAAGAAGAAGAAACGTACCGGTATACAACTGTACTGACATTTTGTTATCATAAGTACCTCCCATAACTTTCAGGATTTTTTTATTTTTATTAAGGAAAGTAAAAGGAATGGAAAAGCGATGGGTTGATTATAGTTTTGCGTGGTTACACCTTCCATGATCTTTAGACTTAATGTGGAGGTGGTTATTAAAATACATGTTTCTCATCATCTCACCTTTTTTAATAATTAGGACGACTTTCCCACAATACTGTACTTGTAGAACGTACGTTTTTTTTTTTAATCGTACTTTCAGTATTTAAAAAATTATGTAAGAAATGGAGTATTGACCTCATTTTTTTTTTTATTGCAGAAATGGAGTATTGTCCTCAATTTTTTTTATTGCAGAAATGGATAGAGCGTGCAAAGTTATGCTACCCTGATTTTTTTCAGATTTTTTAGAGTCCGGGAACTATTTTTAAAAAATTATTGAAACTTATTTTTGTGACGTCACGCGGCGGCAAGTCCTATCTTTTTCTTAAGGAGCGGCGTCTCGTGACGTCACAAAATAACTTTCAATAATTTTTTAAAAATAGTTTCCGGGCTCTAAAAAATCTGAAAAAAATCAGGGTAGCATAACATTGCACCCTCTATCCATTTCTGCAATAAAAAAAATTGATATCAATACTCCATTGTTTTCTGGTTTTCAAAACAAATATTTATTGATATTGAATATATAATCACGTTTTACCGAAATCCACTGTACAAATGATAAGAGTGCAGTGTCGGGTGCAGTAATTAAATATTTGAATTGACGTAAATTGTCTACACAAATTGACCGGACGAGATAGAAATTGTTGTGACATGAGTCTTCAAGGAGAGAACACTCCTCTCATTTTTAGAGGGATGTGGCGGGGTAGCAACTATCGAGCCTTCTACAATGCAAGCTCCGGGTATGTAAGGGTCTAGAAGTGAAGTTACCCATGATATTTTTACTGCATATTTGAAGAGAGGAGATCAAGTTGTGTGTTGTCGAATTTTTTCAGATTTTTGTAAACTCTTAAGGTAGAGATAACGCCGATCAGCTGTTCGACGTAGTGCTCTTTGATTAACATTTAAACCTTAGTAAATTCACAAAGATTCTGAATTTTTTTTAGAGGCAGATATTAGTGCCTAATAAAAGCCATAGAAAAAGTTTCAAAAACATTTAACGAGCCGATTTTTTTTAATTAAGTTTTTTTGTTTTTCTCTCCATGCATGGGAAAGCCATATGCTGAAAATTAAAACAAACAAAAAACAAATAATTATTGAAAAAAATCGTCCCGAATAATTATTTTGATTTTTTTTTTTTTTCTGTGGCTTTTCTTTTAGGCCTGTCAAAAAAATTTCAGAATTTTTGTATATCTGCTAAGGTTTACATATGTTAATCAAATATAACTAAAAAAAAAAAAAAGCTGATTGGTGTTCTCTTTCCCTTAAATACCTGCTTCAAAACACGCTGTAGTCGTAGTCGTGCAAATTTAACTTGCAAGAAATGTATTACATGACTATGACTATGACATCAGAGCGCAGCACGATTTTAAAGTTTAAAGGTATTAGACATAGCTCAAAAAATAAGAGAAAAAAAAAATGATAATACGTAAATCGAAGCCCTCTATCCAAATATGCAATAAATTTTGTTCCTTTAAAATATGAACCTAAAAAAAAAAAAAAAAAAGCTCGATTTTTGGTTTTGAATATTTTTTTTTGTGACTTCTAGGTACTATAAGGGATATCTCTAAAAAAATTAAAAATCAGAATTTGCGTGTGTTGCCTAAGATTTAAATGATAATAAACTTGGACTACATCGATCAGCTGATCCTTGTTATCTTACTCAATTAAGGGCATTGGGTGTAGCACCGGTAGTTGGCAACACTGACGTATCTTCACCATGTTAATTTTTGATCATTGCTCCTCGGAGTAATTTTTATGCTAGAGCTAAGCTGATTGCTGTAGTATCAAGATAATTAGTAGCCCAAGTGCAAAATTTGACTAAATGAAGCCTGATTTAAAGAAAATTATTTTTTAGCAATTTTTTAAATTTACATGCATTTTTCTAAAATATAAAAAAAAAATACTTTTCTTTAAACCAGGCTTTATTTAGCCAAATTGTGCACTTGGGCTACTAATTATCTTGATACTACAGCAATCAGCCTTCCGGTGCTGCACCCAATGCCCTTAAGAGTAAAAAAAAAATGTTACTGTATATTAATTTTATTTGTGCAGTAATTAAAAAACAAAGTTATGAACCATCATCTTGTGGTATTTTTTTTTTTATGCTGTATAATATAAAATACTCTGTTATCGTTTTAGTATAAGATAATATACTTTCTGAAGTCTGCTAGAAAAATGCAAAGTTTTTTTTTTTTTTTTTTTTTTTTTTTTTTTGCATAAAATTGAAAAGAAGTGAAGATAAAAAAATGCGAGTCTGCCAAATATTGTGCTGCCATATACTTGCGTCATTTATGTCACAACCTTCATTTAACCTTTAAACTCGTAAAGTTTCTTATAGCGTTTGGTGAACCCCCTTGTGATTTTTTCATTGTTTTTATTTCCTTAGGCCTGTTCGTAAAGCCTGCTCGGTGTACACTTTTTACACCCAATTGACCTTATATCACATGTAAATAAGGTCGATTGGGTGCAGAAAGTGTATACCGAGCAGGGTTTATGAACAGGCCTCTTGATTTTAACCTTGTTACTTAATTGTTATTGCAAATATGACTCATATGTTAAGGGCATTGGGTGTAGCACCGGAAGTTGGCAACACTGACGTATCTTCACCATGCTAATTTTTGATCATTGCTCCTCGGAGTAATTTTTATGCTAGAGCCAAGCTGATTGCTGTAGTATCAAGATAATTAGTAGCCCAAGTGCACAATTTGGCTAAATAAAGTCTGATTTAAAGAAAAGTATTTTTTAGTAATTTTTTAAATTTACATGCATTTTTCTAAAATATAAAAAAAAAATACTTTTCTTTAAATCAGGCTTTATTTAGCCAAATTGTGCACTTGGGCTACTAATTATCTTGGTACTACAGCAATCAGCTTAGCTCTAGCATAGAAATTACTCCGAGGAGCAAGGATAAAAAATTAACATGGTGAAGATACGTCAGTGTTGCCAACTACTGGTGCTACACCCAATGCCCTTAAGTGTGGTATCATAGGTCGTAGACCTGTTTAGCAATATTTATAGTGTAATTTCATGATTTTATATTTTAAAATAAGAAACCGTAAATTTATTCTTTTTAATTACATATAGATAATTAATATACATGGATTTAATTATTTAACGCGCCTAAGTTAATGCATTTTAAAATCAAATTCAACATCAATAAATACAATCATATATTTTGTTACTTATTTTGAATTTTATCATAAAAAAATCCTCACAATGACAAAACATATTCAATTTGCAATATGGGAAATAATAGCTTCACCTGAAAGCAGTTTAAAAAAATTATCCTATTTGAAATTGCTGCATTTTTACAATTTTGGTACAGGTAAGAAAAGCACTCGCACTCCATGAAATTTAAATTCACCACGCTTCCATAGACTGCGTGGGAAAACCCACAAACAGAACAGGGGTAACGTTGTTTGCAGTCTTTCAATCACTACGTTTACATGACGGTGTTTAATACGGATTCGTTGACAACGGATAATGTTATTCTTATGAGGCGTCGTCAATGGATACGTATTAAACACAGTCATGTAAACGTAGTAAATGTTTACACTAAAATACACTTAATTAACCCTCATACTTGCATAGTTGTAAGCATAGTTTATGGCAACATGCAATTTTTTTTGGTGGCTAGACTGATGCTCTTCTTACCTTCCCTAAAACAGAGTATCGACCTCAAAACTTTTTGTTGCAAAAATGGATAGAGGGGGCAAAGCTATATTACTCTGATTTTTTTTTTTTTTTTTTTTTTTTTTTTCAGAATTTTTAGAGCCCGGGAAGTATTGGTAAAAAGTTTTGCCAAGGTTGGGTTTGAACCCACGCCACTTTTAGGTCTTATTCTTTTTAATAAAAGAGGCGTCTCTTTCTCTTTACTTTAAATAATTTTTTAAAAATAGTTCCCGGATTTTAAAAATTTTGAAAAAAAAAAAAAAAAAAATCAGATTACCATAACCTTGTACCCTCTATCCATTTCTGCTTTTGAGGTCGATCCATTGAAAATTTGTATCTGTTTTATTGAGCAACAGCTTATCAAGGCTGTGATTCACACACTGTCAAAGTGTTTTGTCTAACGTGTGTGTTATGTTCCAGGTCCACGCTGGATAACTTGGGGTACCTTCTTGACCCTGAGGAGGGTGGGGGTTCGTCCCCTGCCACCTCGGGGGTGCAGCAATGTCTGGTGGGGGTGCAGGGGATGACCTGCATGTCCTGCGTCCGCAACATCCAGGACCTGGTGGGAGGAAAGCCCGGAGTAGAGAGCATATCTGTGAGTGTAGGAGGAGGATGTTAAAAACTGACATTAGGTACACAAATTCATTGCTGGCAACTTGATCAGCATTCTTGTTTATTCGTAAATACACAATCAGAAAATAATAAATTATTTAACAATTCTCATGTCTCATGTACACAAGGTTCATCCGTTATTGATTTATTAATCATTTCATCATTATAACGAATAGATCTGTTGTTTTATTCTTATTGTCTAGAAAAATAAGAAAGTTACGTGAATTCTTGTTTTCTCTCAAAAAATAAACACAGAAATGATTTTATATGTTATCTTTTGTATTGTAACTTCAGAGTTTTTACCACTGCTGAATTGTATTATTTTTTTTAGTAATTACACTGGGGGCCAAGCTATCCTTCTCATCAAACGATGCCGCGAGCCAATGGAAATTTCGCGATGTTGCCATTTTGGTGTAACACCTGCAGCCAAACAATAGTGGCGCCGCAACATTGCATGATTTTAAGCTACTTCATTGGCTGGCGGCACTCGTGTTTGATGTGAGGTATAGCTTGGCCCCCAGTGTACAACAATTCTCTACGTATTTCAAAATTTAAACAACTATGAAAATTACAAAAAAGTTGTTTTTTAGAACACCCTAGCTATTTTTCACAAGACATATTTATAATATGGACAGTGTTGATTTCAAATGTTTCACTTTTTTATGGCTGTATATCCAGCATACTGTATTAAGACAATTTTAATCATTAATTATGAATTAACATAATTCAGAGAGCTGTCTGAAAATAAACAATAAACTAGAGAAAAGTAGTCTAATATGCAGCTATAAAATGCAGTATATAAAGATCATGGACTTTTGAAATTTTAGGAGAAATAAGAAGTGCACACATTTAGCTATCCCAAACAACAGTCCAAAATCAAAACAGGGTTCACATTATCCTATGTTGTACTTGAAAATAATATAATTTCTTTTCTGACCTGTGTCTATATATTTTAACTATATTTATGGCTAATTGTATCTGTACACTATACATTTGTGTTTCATGAAGTAATTTCTTTTCTCTACAGGTGAGCCTAGAGAATCGTCTAGCGACCATCAGTTACGACCCATCGCTAGTAGACCCATCTCAGCTGCGAGAATACATTGAAGACATGGGATTTGACGGTTTTCTACCATCTGACGTTGTACTTAGAGTGACTGGAATGTCCTGTCAGTCATGTGTTAATAAAATTACGTCCAAGTTTGAATCTATTCCACAAGTGATAAATACCTTAGTTAATTTGGAACAAGGTTTAGTGACATTAACTATAAATCCTGCCGTTAGTTTAGAAGTATCTCCTTTAATTGAAAATATAGAGACTTTAGGATTTAAAGTTTATGAGACGGAGAGTTTTGTGTTGAATTGTGGTGAACAAGTTGAGTATTTTGTGTCTCAAATGACTGGAGTGTTGAGTGCTAAACAGAATGGAAGTGAAGTGAGTGTGAGAATTGATCCTCAAGAATGTACAAGACAAAGTTTAGAGCTGGTTTTGAGTGCCGCTGGATACAAGATTAACTCAAGTAAAACGGAACACAATGGAAGTGTGAAACAGACCGGTGAGTTTTTATGTGTAATTTGACTATATTATTAGATTGACCAAATGGTGCAATTTTCCTATTTATTGTTACAAAAAAATAAATAAATAAAAAAAAATGTTTTCTCGTAATTTTTAAAATCTGATGTACACTCACCACCTTGGAAAATTCCCAATTTGCAGTCTTGTTAATCACCATGGCCTGTGTTATTCCTATGGGGCATGTTGATTAAAAAAAGGCTGTAAGTGGAAATTTCCCAAGGCGACGAGTGTGCATAAAATTGTACCATATTTACATAAAACAAAAAAAAAAAAAACAAAAAAAATCAACGGAAATATTTTTTTCATGAACAATCAGAAACTATCAGATATGTCCATATTTTTTGAGGAGAGAGTTGACCAAAATTTTGGAAACAGTTACTTTTCTGGAGTTTAGAAGTATGTTAGAGCTGAAGTTGTGAAATGGTAAACTCTTACCCATTACCCAGTTCTCTTGTGTCATTATATATAGAGTTAGTAATAAAGAGTAGAACATAACTTTTAATGCAGTACATTAACTGCAATCCCCCTAAATTTGAATTTGCCTGTGTAGTAACGGAAGGGGAAAAACTCTTATACTTGCTGCTGAGACGTAATTTAACGCTAAGCTAAAGTCAACGTTGACCTAAGTCAGAGAGTTAAAAAATTTAAAGCTTTAAATTGGTGAACTGCAGTTTATATTAAATTTAAGGAAAATTAACCATTTCGGTTGTGATATATATTTTAAAGGAAAGGATAGGAAAGGACTTCTCTCTGAACTGATGAAGCACCTAGACGGTGTGAAACGTCTTCAAAATGTATATATTTAACTATTTTTCAAGTGAACCTTTAACCGCAAGATTTTCTCCTTCCGTGACTTCTCGATCGGTAAGGCCTGAACTGCAGTTTAGAGTTTGAAAAAATGCATCGTATTTTCAAAACTGCCCTCCAAAGTTATCTCTGTAATTAGGTGTTAGGTGTAACTTCAGATTTCTTGGACTCTTTCACAAATATTGTAACATTTAAATTCCCCCCAGGTGACGCCCCACCTCACAGCAAGAGTCCATCCCCCACCAAGTCCAGCGGCAAGACCGTCAAGGGCAAGGACTCCGTGGTGCTCACCCTGGCGTCTGAGAACCTCAAGCTCTCCAAGTGCTTCATGCACGTCCAGGGGATGACCTGTGCGTCCTGTGTGGCGGCCATCGAGAAGCATTGTCGCAAGATCTATGGTGAGTCTTCTGTGTTAACATAGTGTAAGAAGTTAAAAACTCGTTATTATGCAACTTGTTGTTAGGTAAAACTCAATTTTGAGTAAAGGAGATCGCGGTCCTATAAAAAATAATTGGCATTGCATGGTATAGGAAAAACTGGATTTAAACCTAATTTCCTGGGTCCCTTAAATTTGTGTAATAATAAATTTTAATGTACTGCCCACTGCAGGCTGCACAGATCTGCTAGTAGGAGCCCAGAAGAGTGCAGGAAAAGGTTCTGGGAGCCTGGTAAGCCCCAGCATGGTCGCAAGATAACTCTTACTGACAAGGCTAAATATCGGCCTGGCCACACCCGAAAGGGTAAAATAGCGTCAAGAGTATTAACTTTATTAACTTTTTATGTACTGTATTTGTTGAATAATATCTGTCTAGTGAAGGAAGCTTTTATTTTACATTTTACTTCAAAATGATAAATGAACGTTAACGGACAACCTGTAGTTTTTTTTTTATTGCATACATATTGTAGTTAGATAGAGGACCTGGAATTATGTATTTTTTTAATTTTTTTTTTTTACCCTTTAACACCTTTAAAATCGAGTAGCAAAATGCTTTTTATTTTATTTTCTAAAAAAAAGAAGGTTTATGGTAAAACTTAAGTAGCCATTGCAGTTTAATAGAATCCTGACAATGAGCTAGTTAAATTTTCTTTCCTACTAGGAAAAAATAAAGCTGAATGGTTCAAATAACACCACTAACCATCCTTCTCTTTAGTCTTTAGTTTGATTAGAAGGTCCGTTACAGTTAGTTAGCTCCAACTGAAAGTATGAAGACATCTGTGACAGTCTGTGATGGTTCCGCAGGTGTCCACGGAGTGCTGGTGGCGCTGCTAGCTGCCAAGGTGGAGGTCAAGTACGACGCGGCGGCCATCTTGCCCCAGGACATCGCCTCGTCAATCTCGGAGCTCGGCTTCCCAGCCACCTTGCTAGACGAGTCCGGCTCAGGAGAGGGCGAGGTGGAACTAAGGGTGAGTTGAAGACAACAAAAAGTTGAATTAAGTTTTACTAACTGGGTTTTAATAAGACAAATATTGTTTTTCAAAGGGCAGTGAATTTTTAATTCTAATTTAAAATTATGTATACTTTTAAATGATTAGGCTGAATTTTATATTTCTCTTGGAGCAAATTTAAATACAGTAGTTGTCATTAGTGGCACGTAGTAGGAAAAAAATAAATCACAATCAGAGCTTTTATTTGAGGGAGGAAAAGAGGGGAGGAAGCAAAAAACGTGATGGGAAGAAAGATAGACCCCTCTACTATCCTATATATTTTTCTTATAAGTACATTTACTTATTTTATTACTGTTCTTTTTCACCTTCATACTAGTTTAAACTTTTCTGGCTATGTCACTGGCTTAAGTTGACACTGTAAATGCATCAATAATCATAAAATACCATAACAATTACTATCTTTGTTACGGTCTATGCTGTTATAAAACTTTTTCTTTGTATGAATCCTAATTATTATAGATATCCAAAAGTGTTCAGAAATTAGCTTGTAATTTTATTCCTAATTGATTGATTGATTGCAGATCTCAGGCATGTCCTGTGCGTCCTGCGTCAACAAGATTGAGACGTCCGCTTTGCGTCTGCCCGGCGTGCGCAGTGCCGCGGTGGCCCTCACCACGCAGACGGGACGCTTTAAGTTTGACCCCGAGCTGACCGGGCCGCGCGACATCGCAGAGGCGATCTGCAAGATGGGCTTCACCGCGGAACCCGTCACTCATTCTTCAGGACGAGACCTCGCACATCTCGACCACAAGCAGGTACAGATGGAGGAGGAAGCATTTTTTATTCAGAATTAGAGTAATTTTTAACCAAAAAAGTGTGAAATACTGCTCCAAAAATTTTGTAAACTTTAGTAAGTAAAAAAAAAAAGAAGAAAAAATTGTGAGAGAAAAACTTTGTTTACTTATTTTTTAATGTGAACCAGTAGCAGGTTTTTGAACCCCCTTTCTCTCCTCCTTAGTGTAGCGTATTACAAAAAAGAGCTTGGTAATGCCAGGGTTAAGAAGAATGAGGGACGAGGGACATGGAAAAGTGCTTGAAAGTTAGATGCTTTGTTGCACCCACTCACTGTATCTGTGTATTTTTCCCTTTATGATGTTAAATTTGAGGATTTGAGGCAACAAACACATGCCAACCATTCTTGCAATTATTTTATTCAAAGTCTACAGTACATCATCATCCAGAATAATGATTTTTTTTAATCAAACATGGCTGGCGACGATGACGCAAAAGTTTGTAGTGTCTGCGAAGAATCGCTAAATAAGGCTGAAAATTTTGTGACTTGTGGTTATAATTGCGCAAAATTGTTTCACTTACATTGTGCTGAAATAACTGAGACAGACTACAAGACCATAAACAGAAATAAGCACTTAATTTACAAATGTGCGAGTTGCACCTACAATCAAGATACGACCGTCGACAGGTTGGTTGAAGAGCTTGTAAAACTAAAAACAGGCTTGGAAAATGTTACTCTTATATCTCAAAAGCATGATCAGCAACTGGAGGATTTACATTCGTTAAAAAATCACTTCCTGGAGAAGCAAAATACTGTAAAAGACCATTTTCCTGAGGTAAAACAGAAAACAGCTGATCGACGACCTGTAATACGCAACCCGCACAACACGACAACATCATACGCGGGAAAAATTAAAGCCTCTACAGCTGTGATGGACCAACAACATCAGTATGCATATGAATCCTCGATGCAAAAAAACGTCGATGAACATCTCACACGAGATAAAGATGATGACGAAAATCACCAAGACTTCACGGAGGTTCGCTACGACCGCCGCCGCCGCCGCCGTGAACATAAAATCGGCACAGCTAGCAGTGACTCAAGCTGCCCGCTAGTTGCAGCAGAAAAGAAGGCGTACATCCACGTCTGGCGCCTTCATCCCAAAACTACATCAGACGAGGTTAAGAAACACGTCGACAAAACATTAGGTTGTGATATTGAGATTGAGACTTTAAAAGCAAGAGGTCCGTATGCCTCATTTAAAATTACAGCGGACTTCAAATTATTAGAAAAAATTCAAGATACGTCACTTTGGCCTCAGAATGCACTTATTGATCAATTTAAATTTAGACCTCAGAAATCAGCTCCTGTAAAACAGCCCTTTTCATCAACATAAGGTATGTGTTACACCGGAAGCTATTTGCTCTCTTTTTCATGCCAACATTCAGGGCTTAAGTAATAAACTTCTTCCACTCGAAAACTTTCTTAAACCTTTTCCGCATCTCAAAATTGTTTGCCTAACTGAACATTTTCTAAAATATGGTGATTATTCTAGTCTAAAAATAAATAAATTTAAATTAGCAAGCATCTTTTGCAGGCAAAATAAAATACGAGGAGGTTCTTGTATTTTTGTACATGAATCTCTAGAGTTTAAAGAAAGGACTGACTTAAATAAGCTTGCTGAAGAATTTAATTTTGAATGTTGTTGTGCAAATATTTCTATTTTTGATACTTCTTTTACTTTTGTATGTTTGTATAGATCACCAAAAGGCAATGTTGATGTGTTTTTTAATAAACTAGAAAGAATTACTAAGATAATATATTCCGAAAAGAGAGTTCCTATCTTATGTGGGGACGTTAATATAAATTTATTAAATAATAATTCTACTAGCAAAGAATTTAATTCTATATTAAATATGTGTAATCTTAATCCTGTAATTTTCACGCCAACCAGGATATGCAAAACAACAGAAACTCTGATAGATGATATTTTTATCCCTAAAACTTTTTCATTTGATGTTTCTGAAATAAAAGTTTTACCTTTTTATCTCTCTGATCATGAGTCACAATTAATATCTTTCTTTAATAACAAGTCAAATGGGAATATTTCTGATAATAATATAAATCAACAAAAAAGATATTTTTCAAAGAAAAACATTAAAATATTTAAAAATTATTTGAAGCATGAATCATGGTCCACTGTTTATGAAAAAAATGATATTGATGAAATGTTTAATGAATTTCATAAATTATTTTTAAAATATTTTGAAAAAGCTTTTCCACTAATACAAATCCAGGAAGAAAAAAATGCAAAAAATAATAAAAGTAAAGCAAAAATTGATTTTATGACTACTGGTTTAAAAATATCAAGGGAAAAATTAAGAAATTTAAAAAAATTAAATAAATTATATCCTACTATATGGACTGATGAATATGTAAAAAATATAAGTATATTTATAATAAATTAATTAGACTAGCTAGTAAGAAAAAAAACACAAGGCTTATAAATAATTCTGAAAACAAATCAAAAACAATGTGGGATATTATAAGAAGGAAACATGGTAAAACCATAGGGAAGGGTAAAATTTCAAATATAACTGTAAATGAAGAAAGTATTAATGATCCTCAAAGTATGGCACAAATTTTTAGTGATTATTTTGAAAATTGCATATCAGAATGTAAAGACAAAATTGACTCTGCTACTCAAAATTCAAATATTTATGGTTTTATTAAAGTAAATCCAAAATCAATGTTTTTGTCACCTTTAACAAATAATCAATTGCAAAAAATTATCAGACATTTAAAAAATAAAAAGTCATATGGTTTTGATAATGTGTCAAACTTTGTTCTGAAGTCCTGTTCAGAAGAGATTAATATGGTTATCACAGACATAATTAATCAATCTTTTATTGATGGTAAATTTCCTTCTGCTCTCAAGCATGCAATCATAAAGCCTGTTTACAAAAAAGGATCAAAGACTGATGTAGCAAACTATAGACCTATAAGTCTACTCTCTGTGTTCTCTAAATTATTTGAACAAGCATTTCTGATAAAATTCCTGCCTTTTTTAGAACAAAATCAAGTCCTATCAGAATTTCAACACGGATTCCGTAAAAATAAATCTACGGAAACAACTATGTTTCAATTAATTGACAGTTTATTAGAGAGTATAGATAACAAAAAGCAAACTGCTGGAATTTTCTTGGATCTGTCTAAAGCATTCGATATGGTTGAACATGAAATTTTGTTAAATAAACTTTATAAATATGGAATCAGAGGACAAAGCCTCAACTGGATAAAATCTTTTCTTGAAAATAGGACACAGACAGTAGAAATACCTTCCATTATAACTAATAATATGGTTAAATGTTACTCTGAGGAGAAAACACTTGTATACGGCCTTCCGCAGGGCACTTGTCTGGCACCGATACTTTTCATATTATACATAAATGATTTGCCTTTAATTATAGATCACAGCAACTGTATGTCTGTGGAATATGCTGATGATTCTAATTTAAAAATAACTGGTGAAAATAATAATGTACTCATAAATAACATAATAAGTTCAATTGAAAAGGTTAAAGTTTATTTTAATAATCTTGGTTTAATACTTAATGTCAATAAAACAGAAATTTTGCAGTTTCAGAATATTAAAAATAAAAACTCAACAATCACATCAGTTTCTGCAGCTGATCAATATATCACACTTAAAAACAATACAAAATTCTTGGGTATAATTGTTGATGAAAATTTGAGATGGATAGATCATATAGACTATATTTGTAAAAAACTCTCCTCAGTAATTTTTGCTATTGGTGAACTGAGGCATGAATGTGAAGTTGAATGTTTAAAAACTTTATACTACTCAAATTTTTATTCACTTTTGAAATATGGCATCATTTGTTGGGGATATTCTCCTGATTTTAATAGACTGTTTAAACTACAGAAAAAAGTAATACGTCTCATGTATTTTGTAAAGAGGAGGTATTCTTGTATAAATCTATTTAAAGATAATGAAATTTTGACACTGTCAAGTATTCTTATCTTTGAAAGTGTAAGCTATGTTAAAAAGAATATGGATGTTTTTAAACAGCATGAAGTAAATCATGGTCATAATACAAGAAACTTAAAACATGTGATAGCACCCAAATGGTGCAGACTTAATATGTACAAGAACGGTCCGTTTCTTAGCTGCCTCCGATTATATAATAAGTTACCAAGTAAGATTAAATGTATTGGAAATGTGAAATTATTTCAAACAGCTGTGAAAAAAATGTTAATTGACAAGTGCTTTTATAGTGTGCAGAAATACTTGGACTATGACTTTAATGATATCATTGTTAATTGATTTTTTGTTTTTAATGTTATATAATAGTGTAATTGTCTTTTTACAGCTTAGCTAGTTACTATTGACTTGTCCTAAAAACCTAAACATATATCATGTATTGATATTATGATTGTAGGAGAAATGGAATTAATAAAAATATTTTGAATTTGAATTTGAATTTTGAGCTATCTTCCTACCATGAGCTGGTGTGTAATAATGATCATTAGGTTCAAGCTATCTGTTATTTCAGATAAGCGCAACAATGAGCTTTATTTTATACCTATTACAGCTCATAATTTCACTCACCTGATAGCTCACTATTGCAAACAGGATTTGTGGTAGGCAGGTAGCTCATTATTCTAGATGAGGCATGATATGCTTTGAAATTGTGTAATTTTATGTGACTGAATGCTTTTTGGAGACAATATTGAAGATATTATTTTGTTTATTAATCATGTTAGCAATAAGAATGAACATAATTGAGATACTATTCCTAATTTAACCTCTAGTAAACTAACAACCTCTCTCATTCTGTTTCCAGGACATAAGACGCTGGCGCAACACTTTCCTGATCTCGCTGGCGTTCGGAGGTCCTTGCATGGTGGTGATGACGTACTTTATGGTAGTCATGTCGTTGCACGGACACCACGGAATGTGCTGCATCGTCCCTGGACTGTCCCTGGAAAACCTGCTGCTCTTCCTGCTCTCCACACCTGTCCAGGTCAGTACCTTGCAAGTTGACGTGAGAGGTTCAGTAACCAGTTCAATGGACTCTTGACGATGAGCTGGTTCTATTGGACTGGCTACTAAACCTTCTATGACAATTCCTTCCATGGATAACAAAGAAAGAAATGATGAGCTGGTTTCATTGGACTGGCTACTGAACCTTCTATGACAATTCTTTCCATGGATAACAAAGAAAGAGTCATCATATAAGGTTCAGTAGCCAGTTCAATGGACTCCTGACGACAAGCTGGTTCCATTGGACTGGCTACTGAACCTTCTATGGCAATTCTTTCCATGGATAGCAGTGTAAGAGTCATTTTAGAAGGTTCATTCAATAGACTCATTGAATGTAATGTTAGCTGGTTCCATTGCACTGTATCTTGTATGTCAATTCCTTCTATCGATAACAATTGGAACAAAAAAATTTCAAGGGCTCATTCATGACTTACTTTTAGTGTTTTTTCCATGGTCTAGGAGTGAAAAATAGAAATTTAAATGTACAGTAGTCATGTTTTTAATCAGCATTTGCTTTGATAATGTACCCAATTCTTAACTCTTTATGTTTATTATTTACTTGAAAAATATGGTAACTAAAATCCTATATATTTTCTAACATTAAAAAAAAAAAAGTCTCATTCCAGAAACTTTAAATAACCCTTTAAGGCGGATTCAGATGGCGACAACGGCGATGCGACGCGATTTTCACGTAAAAGCTGTGAAATCCTATGCGGCAGCGAATTCGCCGGTAATCGCGTTAATTACGATGCTCTTTTTCTTTTAATCGCCAAATATGGCTGCCAATGGATGTTATAGCAATGCTCTTTTTCTTTTAATCGCCAAATATGGCTGCCAATGGATGTTATAGCAAGTGCTCATTATTCGCGTCGCGTCGCGTGATAAAAATCGCCATGTGAATCCACCTTTATACTATGTACTGTAAATAGATTCGTAAACAGTTTTATTTTGATGACAGTATTTAAAGCAAGCTGATTATTTACACAATTAGTTAAAAATTTCTATCTACTGTGTAAATTTTCTTTTATATATATAAAATTAAAGGAATAAAGATAATTCTATAGCCTTTTCTTTAAAGAGTTTAATCTTTAATTAAAATTTAAGGGACACAAATAATAAGTGTTATTGTTGAAATTATTTACCATTATTTTTACTTACAATTAAAATTTAATTCCGTCATCATTTCCTCACATTTATTATCAATTCACACACAATAAATAAAATTCACACAATTCAAACACATCAAAATCCACACAAATTTATCAAACAATACACAAAAAAGCTTAAGTCCAAGGATAATGATTTGAAAAGAGGATAGTTCCGATGACCATGTAGGACAGGAAGTAGTACTTGATCAGTTTTCCTCGGATGTGCGTGGGCTCTTCCGTCAGCAGGAAAACTTTCCATTTGCTGCGCAGGTTTGCTCTGTACTCCACCTGAAATTACCAAAATAATTTAAATTGAAGAAAATTTACATTTTATTTGCCTACTTAAACTAGGAGTACGTGAAAACCTTGATCAAAATACTACACTGGCCGTCATATTCATTTAGGTTTTTGTCATAACCACTCAAATTAAATTTGACCAGTCGTATTGGCTAGAGCTTGCTCTGCTGTATAGTTTGGGTTGTAATATGGTTTAATTATTTTGGAAGTACATGTATAATAAAACAAGTGTATAAACCATTGCAGGTAAAGGTTAGTTTCTCTCTTTTTTTCTTTTTTTTTCACTGAAAGGGATTATTGTTTTTAAACTCGTTTGATCTCCAGGTAGAAAAAATATCTATCTGTATTTAGTGATGTTCTATTCTGGCAAAATTATTGGGACATCAGCCTAATTTACATTATCAGCAAAGTAATAATTAAAAATGTTTGATTTTTGTGAAACTCCATACTATTTTACAAACTCTACAATGGCACAACACAATAACCATCCCACTTACATTCTGTGTTGTCTTTTCCTTGGTTGGTTTCTCGTCTGGTTTTGTGTACGGCTGAGACAAATAGGCAGCGAACCAGTAGAGTACAGGACTGGATGAGGCCAGCATTCGGGTGGTTACCTAGCAACAGTAAACAGTAGCATAATTTAGTACCCTCTATTTGTTTCTGCAATAATAAAAAAATAAACACGTAGGTTGTACATTGTAAATGCACATTCAGTAATTAATGTACATTTTCTTTTATCTAACATGGAAATATTAGCACATCTTTATAAGCACTTAAGCAATTAAGTTTTATTACTTTTTGATAAGAAAAATGTGCCATCTTGGAAAGCTTACGTACCTCTCTGCAATAAACAAACTCATAATTATAATTCCTTTACATTAAAAATTGCTGTTGTCACATTTTTCTGTAACCATTTACATTTATTTCAATACTGTAAAAAATATCAACTTTAAAATTAAAAAGTGAGTTAAATTTTATTTGCATATTTTTTTAAGGTTCCAATAACATCATATAACAGTGTTAAATGCAGATGATGATTTGAATGTTGATGACGAAAAATATTATTCCTATGATGTAATTAACAGATCCATTGTAAACACTCAATGTAGTGATAAAATCAATAAAATACAGAGTCATTCTCACCTGAACATGTATGCAGAGCACACAGAAAATGGTGAGACAGAATGCATGTGCGATGTAGATGAATGCTTCAGGCGGGATTGATTTGATGGCTCTGTTCTTTCCTTGGACCGGAGGTTTGGTGATTGGAAATCCAAGGAATTTACAGTGACGAGGGTAGAGGAAGAAGAACTTGACGCTACAATAGAGAATTATGAATACTGCAGGTAATGCTAGCAGGAAATTAGGGGTCTGTTTTAATTCATAGTAATTCAGAAATCCAACGTCCCAATAATTTTCTTGTACATAAGAATATGCTAACGGTATACTATAATTACACCAAGTAGGGAATTCTTTTGACGGTAGTTTAAAACCATTATCAAACGCATGATTAATTATAAATTCTGGTGTTGGTAATTCTGGAATATATTTATGATCTTCAGTTGTACAATATTTATTATAACTAAATAACTGAAATAATATAAAAGGTGTTAAACTTATTGCAATTGAAGTAATTATTTTTATAAACGTTATTAAGACTTGAAAAGGGATATAAAATACGGAATTTTTTGCAGAAACTTGACAATATAATTTACGTAGTTCTCTATGGATTGTGAAACCTATGTTTAGTATACCGTTAGATCTAGTTCCGCTTGATAATGCAAAGTAAAATGCACTTGACTTGGTTTGTTCTACGGCGCTGCATAAAAGTCCACTAAACGTACACAGTGCGAACATCGACTCTGAATATGGAGCAGTGAAAAATATACTAGCGGGATTTAAACAAAAAAATATGGCACTCCTATATGCCAATTCATCATCTTTTAGTACAACTAAACTTAAATAATATAAAAGTAATGCAGTTTTCGCAAAACAAAATACATTAATTATAGTAAAAGCTACTAATAATAAATTATGTTGTGTAAAAAATAAATTTAAAGGAGATAATAAAGTATTAGCAAGAAGTTGAGTGGTGATCGGAAGAAGTGGGAAAAATGCCAACGTGTTCTCGTAAGTGTAACCGTTTTTAGCGATGTGTTGAAAGTACTGCGCGTCCCAACAAGATAGACCTCCAAGTAAGATGATCGGGATGTAATCGTAAAGTTCGTTAGGGTCGTTGGGGTCAGGTGGGGTCGCAAATACTTTGGCCTCGTGGTCTGGGATCAGTAGATTGCTGACGTACTGTAATCAAATTGTCTTTTTGTCAGCAAGCGTCATAAAAAAATGTCTGCACACAGTACTGTAAAAATCATATAATTATGTTACTAATACTAAATTCATGTTATATAATTATGTCCTAAAAATATACTTATATGGTCAAAATATATACCAGTGTTTTTAAACCTCATGCAGGTGTAATATAGTATCGGTACGAGAAAATATGATTACTAGTTTGCTTACCAGAGACCTTACAGAGACCTCCGTGACATATGGCCAGGGATTTGATAAGAGCTTCACTGTAAATGAGAGTGGCGGCGCTGCTAAATTTTCGGCACGGCAACTTCAGCCAGCGAGAATCGGGCCGTGCTGCTGCGATTCACTGGCGCCGCCACTCTCAGTTACAGTGAAGCTCGGCCAAGCTGGTCAAATTCCGGGCCATAAGACACGGAGGTCAATGTTTTTTATTTTTTGAGGCCGAATTCAACATAAAAATAATACTGTACACAGAGACTGCATATTGTACATTATGCTCTACAGTACTATATATGTACTGGATATTACAATTTACAAAAGCATTTAACATTTTAAATGGGTATATAAACAGTATCGCATTGAATATAGTAAATTTTATAGCATTGTGACTTAACATTACTGAATCCCAAGTCACCTCCACTAGAATAGAATAGAATAGAATAATTTATTGATTCCTTTGACTGCATTATATCAGCAAAAAATCATTGCAGTACTATGTACATTTTATAAGGCGTCATGAATCGATGTGAGTGCATGCATATACATTTGATAGCGCTTCATCTGTGGCTTCATTTATGATAGATTGTATTTGCATACAGTATTACAACGCCAAAGTGCAGAAAGGCCGGCTTGTATCAGACGAAAATGACAGCTCTATTTTCAACTTTTTTATTTACCTGAAGGCCGATAACGAAAAGTCTAGAAGCAAAGGCGAATTTCCATACTTTATCCCTTAAGACAGACATGTTTATTTACATAAATGTTTAGTAAATAGCCGGTAAATTAGTAAATAACTGCACGAAAATGCTTCCTATTTTTGGATTTTTTTTTCCAGACATCAGCTGTTCTTTATTTATCGATTTTTGTGCGCATTACGATGCTCGTTTTAAATTTTTAGCGGAAAATTTAAAACATTTTAAAAAATGCATTGAAATTTTGAAAATAGTACAACATCAAGAATAGTATCTTTGGTATAGCATTTGGCATTAAAAATATATTCCTATCCTTTTAATTATATAGCACTAAGTTTAATTTTTTTTTTTTTATCCTGCGCCTGAAAACTTAAAAATTTGTTTAGGGCGTTTAGGTTTGCACTTGTGAGTGGTTCCCCAGGCTTTTGACATCATTTTGGTCCATTGATAAAGTAGAGGTGTCCGTTCTGACTGAGGTTTTCCTTAATTCGATCAGCCTCACCTCAGCGAATGCTGGGACGCGTAACAGGCCGTGGCCACCATCCTTTTCCTACCTTATCCCTATACCCATTAGAATAGAATGGAATAAAATAGAATTTTACTTTAATCATTAGATTACATATAGTAATATTGATCAAGTCAGAATTTGATGCAACAAAACATACATACATACATACATACATAACAAATCATACACATCCTATAACAAACACAGCCATCATTTATAATTTTAACAAATATTGCAAATAAATTATTTTATCACAAAAATACCTTGCTGCAAGCTGTAAGCTCATAGGTTGTATCCTTAAAAAAAAAAGTTTAACAACTAACAAGTCTCTTTTTGTTTTGTCTCCAGTTCTTCGGCGGCTGGCACTTCTACGTGCAAGCGTGGAAGGCCATCAAACACGGCACCTCGAACATGGACGTCCTCATCGCCATGGCAACCACCATCTCGTATGTTTACTCCGTGGCAGTCCTGATCGGAGCCATGGCCCTTCAGCAGCCCACCAGTCCTGTGACCTTCTTCGACACTCCGCCCATGTTGTTGGTGTTCGTGTCCCTGGGGAGGTGGCTGGAGCACGTCGCAAAGGTCAGTCGCGGTTCTGGGGGGGCGATGGGTCTGGGGTTGTAACACCTTCAGTGTATTTTGGGACCTTTTGGGATCGTCCAAATCCCCCTCCCCTTGGATCCGCGCCTGTACTACAGTAACCTGACCTCCTCTCTGATACAGGGCAAGACGTCGGAAGCTCTCTCGAAGCTTCTCTCTCTCAAACCGACGGAGGCGGTGCTCGTCACGGTTGGCCCGGACTTCGAGGTCCTCACGGAAAAACAGCTGAGCGTCGACCTGGTGCAGCGAGGTGACCTTCTCAAGGTCGTACCTGGGGCAAAGGTGCCGGTCGACGGAAAGGTCGTCTTCGGTCACTCGAGCTGTGACGAGTCTCTCATCACCGGGGAGTCCATGCCGGTACCCAAGAAGAAAGGTGAGACTTGAGGATATACTTGAATCTGAGAAATGTTTGTTTATTTAAAGAAGAAAGAAATACATACGTGACATACGATAGAAAAAGATTTGTTGGGAAGGGAGATAGTTCAAGCTTTTAGCCGACATTGACCCAGCAAATGTTTAGAAATGTTTGGTTAGTAAATAGTTTTTATTGTCTGGAACTCAAATCCAAAAACACTAAGGGAAGAAAAAAATCATATTTCCCAGTGGAATTTTGTGATTTTGTGATTTTTTTTTTTTTTTTTTTTTTTTTTTACACAGTATTTTGTTCCTCGTCCAGAATAATGAGCTATATGCTTATCGTTGCAATAACGAGCTACCTGCTATTTCAGATGAGAACAATTATAAGTTATAAGCTAAAATTCAGTATAAAATAAAGTTCATTGTTGTGTTCACCTGAAATAGCAGATAGCTCATTTTATTGTGGTCAAAAAGGATGATGTCATATAAAGTATGTAGTGTATTGTAAAATTCTATAACAATTTGTTGAAAATAATGCAGAAATAAAAACTAATACAGATGATATAAAATACAAAAATTTACTGTAGAATATTTTTTTTCTGAACTATAAAGTGTAACTGATACAGTACCCTGTACATGCCCTAGTTGAAAAATTACGTCTTCAACTCATCCTTTATACGTCTAAACCTGATCTTTTAACCTCTAAAACACATCTTATTTCCTCTTCGCTTAAAGTGAGGATGAAGTGAAGATAATATTTTCAACATTTTATGCTTAAAAAGAGGAAAAATACATAATATCGTCTTTTTTCCTCTAAAATGGTGCAAAATAAGAGGACAAATGACGAGAGGAGAGTTTAATAGCGAAGAAAAGATGACATTTATTTCAACTCGGGTGTCTAAAAATAATGCCGCTAGGAATGAAGAAATTCCTTCTTTCTCGCAGGTTCTGTGGTGATCGGAGGAAGCATCAACCAGCACGGCCTTCTTCTGGTGAGTGCCACCCACACTGGCGAGGCCACAACGCTAGCGCAGATCGTCAGACTGGTGGAGGAGGCACAGACCTCGAAGGCCCCCATCCAACAGCTGGCAGACAAGATTGCTGGCTACTTCGTGCCCTTCGTGGTGGCTGTGTCCTCCGTGACCTTGATAGGATGGACCATCAGCGGGTACCTGGACATCAACAACCTGCCAATATCGGTGAGTCATGTTTTACCTTGCCTAATTCGTTGGAGTTCCAAGTTTTATTTTTATAATATATTATTTCTTAAAAAAATGCTGATCCCAACTTTTTGGAGAGGTAATCTAGATATCTCAACATTCTCAACCAATAATTTGTTCTCCATGCTTTCATAGATGTTCATGCTGTCTATGTATGTGGTACACCTAGGTCATATAATTCATAGGATCTAAATAGCTGAATGGAGTGTAAAAATTATTATACTGCACTCTCATTTTTTTATTTACTTTTTTTTTTTTTTTTTTTTTTTTTTTTTTTTTTATATATATAGTTTTTAATCAAACCCTATTGGGTACTTCTATTTACTAATTACATACTACTTTGAAACCCCGAACCTTCCGAAACCCTAACTTGAGCGTTTCGCGGGCTCTTCTGGAACGAGGGCGGCCACGGCCTTGCAAATCCATCCCGGCATTTGCCTGCGGCTGAGGGAAACGTGGAAACCTCAGCCAGGATGGACGCTACAGCCTTTGTCAATGAACCGGAAGTGCAATGGTCCAAAGCCAGGGGAACCACATAGTGGAAAAGCGCAACGTTTTACCCCTGGGTGGGAAACGTGGTTTTTGTTGAAAATGGTCACCCATCCAACTACTAACCACGCGCGGCGTTGCTTGACTTCGGTGATCTGACGAGACAAGCGAATACCAGTTTTTGACAATCTCGCCTCTTTTTGTCATCAAAGCTCTTTAAACTTTTGTTTAAAAAAAAAAAAAAAAAAAAACATTTTAAAACATTATAAATATATTAAAAAAAGAGGGGTTGTCCTTACCTTCAATATCTTGTTATTAATTTATAAAATCAGAAAAAAAAGTCAGCCTAACATAATATTTTTTCCTCTAAAAAAAATGTTTTCCTTGGTATTCTTTGGCTATTATTAAAGTAGAAAATCTGTGCCATAACATATGGTTTACAAATTCTTGAAACACCTCAGATCTCGTGAAATCTCATCTGACCCCAATTCTGACAGGAGGAAGACAAGATCGGTCTCAACAGAGAGGAGATAATCTTCCAGTATGCTTTCCGCTGCGCTCTCTCGGTGCTAGCCATCGCATGTCCGTGCGCGCTTGGTCTGGCCACGCCCACCGCGGTCATGGTCGGTACCGGAGTCGGAGCTCAGAACGGAATTCTCATCAAGGGGGCAGAGCCGTTGGAAAACGCTCATAAGGTGAGAATCATAGTGATTGTTTGTGTAATTCTGCAGCCACATAGCACACTTTTGGCATATTTTTCTTACAGTACACTTTTAAACATTAAAAGTAGCATGCATATATCACAAAATAATGTTGAATATATGCATTTATTTTTTTAAGTAATTAAATCTCAATTATATGATTTAATATTAAGAATGCTGTACACATAATATACTGTATTTACATGATTCAAAACTGGATGTCTAAAAATATTCAAGGAATTGTATTAGAAAGTGTAGCTATTGTATCCAGTTTTGAAAGCAAATGGTCCTAACAAATGTTTTTTAATTGGATTAATGAAGATTAAATAAAAAGTGTATTAAAAATGTACTTAAATTCATGGTTACTATGTTATAACATTAATTCTTTAGAAAAGTTGTGCTACTTGTTTTTATCTTTTCATTGTTATCGTTATCTTTATATAGTAATAAATTAAAACACTGCTTTAATTATTTTTGTGAACACTTGTTGCTTCAATGTTTTCATCCCTCACAAATATAGAAGACTGACTGAGTTTGGTCGCAGGTGAAGGCGGTGGTGTTTGACAAGACCGGAACCATCACATACGGCACTCCGATGGCCGCCCGACTTAGTCTCTTCGTGGAGGACCGAGTCATGTCGCTGGCCCAAGTGTTGGCCATTGTTGGCACTGCAGAGGCCAGCAGTGAACACCCCATAGCTTCAGGTAAGTCTGCAAGATAGCTTATTAAATTTTCAGAGTTTTCAGAGTGGATTAAATAATATTTTGATGTGTTTTCTCCAACATCTACTGAACGAGTTGGAGGAAGGGAACCTTATACAAAGAAGTTTTGAAATTTTATTTAATTTTCTCATTTATTACAATTTTTTTTAAAAGTAGATAGAAACACATATATGATAGAAAAAGATTTGTTGGGAAGGGAGATAGTTCGAGCTTTTCTCCCTTCCCAACAAATATTTTTCTATCATATATGTGTTTCTATCTACTTTTAAAAAAAAATAAATATCGCTTAGTTCGATTTTTTTCAAATAATTAAATCATTTATTACAATATAGGCTATTGAAAGCATTTTTTAATATACAGTACAGTATTGAAGAATTCTCCCCTTTTTGTAAATTGAAGTTCTATATTGTCATTTAAACTTAACAAATTATAAAGATATACACATAAAAAAATAAAATTGCTTTCTGTGTGTCATAAAATCTGAAGAAAAAAAATCAGAACAGCATTTCTACTAATAACTTACACAACAGAACTTTTGCTTTTGCTCCATCTCTTGATGGCTTACCATGGGCATTCTTCTTCATATAAATAGTGCAGTAAAACAAAAAGTTAACTTAGCCTGCAAAGAACAAGCAAGTACTAAAGTGTAGGGGACAATATACTTAAATTCACCAAAACTCATAACTACAATAGATTCACAGACACTGATAAATTCAGATTAGATACAGGTCATGACCATCTTGGATGCTATCAAAAGAGCTTTAAAATCCAAGATAGTGACATTTGTAAATTATGTAAGAATGAACCTCAAGACGGAGGGCATCTGTTTAGATGTTCTGAATTAACTGCAGAACTTGACTTGTTGCTTGGCAACATGAAGAGAGAGTCTTTTCTCTATTGGCTTGCTAAAAGTAAAACGGCTTAAACGCCAACATAAGAAGAGAAAAAGACTCTAATCTCGGTGTTCTAACTGTCACAGCGATAGTGAAGTTCGTGCGGGAGGTGGTGGGTCTGGACGCTCCCCCCGGCCTCACTGAGAACTTCACGGCAGTGCCGGGCTGCGGACTGAGATGTCAGGTGACCAGGATCGACGCGCTGGTGACGAAAGCAAGCCAGGCCGAGGGCGTCGTCAACTTTGTCAACAACACAAGGTGGGTCTCATGTTGATGGACTTAAATATTAGGTAATTCTGAAAACGCTGAGCAGCTCTCCTGTCCCCAGTCCTGTGTTAATTGTATTATAATATACATATTTTGAAAAGGAAAACTAAAAATAAAATCAATAATATTTATGGAGAACATTTATTAAAATTATTATTTATTATTGCTGCATTCTCAAATAAAACTGCGTATTCTTAAATATTGTCCTCAGTAATAATGTAAAAATGTGTGATATAATTAGATAAAGAGTGTTCAAATTAGTCAATTATGTACTGATTCTTTCCTTTATCTTATTAAAAGAAAAGGATAGGAATAACCAGCAAGGCCTTACCGATCGAAAGAGTCACAGCAGGTGGAAATTCTTGCGGTCACAGAGGTTCACTCGAAAGTTTTTACATTTTTGAAACGTTTCGCATCGTGGAGATGCTTCTTCAGTCACAAGAAGAAGTAGAATGAAGTAGAATGATTTGACTGTTGGCTTGCTGGCTGGTATGTGAGGGGAGGGAGAGGAGACAGAAGAGGGGAGGTGTGGAATGAATTGGTATGATATTTACAAGTAACTTGTAAATATCATACAAGTTACTTGTAAATATCATACCAATTCATTCCACACCTCCCCTCTCCTGTCTCCTCTCCCTCCCCTCACATACCAGCCAGCAAGCCAACAGTCAAATCATTCTACTTCATTCTACTTCTTCTTGTGACTGAAGAAGCATCTCCACGATGCGAAACGTTTCAAAAATGTAAAAACTTTCGAGTGAACCTCTGTGACCGCAAGAATTTCCACCTGCTGTGACTCTTTCGATCGGTAAGGCCTTGCTGGTTATTCCTATCCTTTTCTTTTAATAAGATTATCACAACCTAAATGGTTTATTTTCCTTAATTTGAATGATTCTTTCCTTTATAAATTAATAAAAACATTGTTGATTTCATTTGCTTATTCATCCTATTTTAAATGAGAGTTAATGTATGAAAAAATGATATGGTGTTATTCATTGGTTAGCTAAGTACTGTGATTTATAAAAAAATATATATATATATAAATTTCTGATATAATATCCCGTAAAATGTTGAAAAAATATGAACTTTGAGTGAGTATACTTGAGTTTTTGCAAATAAGAAAAGTCCCACTCAAATAACTCCTTGATATACATGAATTATTGTATCAACTTGCTGTTAAAATCACCAAATAGTGTCGTTACATATTTTTTTCAAACCCCCCTCAGGTCTGGCAACAGTAACACATCCGTACAAGTGTCCGGTGTGACCGTGGAGAGAGTCAGCTCCGAGGTTGGTGCTGAGAAGACTGCCCGAGGTCTGCGACAGCTACTGAACATTGAAGACCCGGGGGAGGCCTCCAGCCCCAGGCAAGACCACAAGTTCGAGGTTTTGATCGGGAATCGGGAGTGGATGAAACGGAACGCCATCGATGTACCCACCGAGGCTGATCTCAGAATGATTGACGAGGAGGAGAAAGGGAACACCGCCGTGCTGTGTGCAGTTGACGGTGAGATGGATTCAGTAATTTACACTTACTGTAGGAGGGTGATTAAAGATTGTTATCTACGAGAGAAATTGGGCACTGATTGGTATTTGAGTTAGCAATACTAGTAAAAAGTAATGTGAATTCCATGAAGAACGAGCCTTATTATAGAGCATTCTATGACAATTTGCTGATTTTATTTGAGTTTTTAAAGCTTTTTTTTTTATGACATCACAACATTGCTTCTTAAATAAGCAAATGCATCAGTTAACATCAATTGCTAAAATGAAATGTTATTGAGTTGGGAATTTGAAACCTTCATTATCGTGATTCTGGCACCTAAAAATCTTTCAAATGAAGTTTTGGTTACATTTCAATATTAAGTATGAGATTTGGCAATGTTAACTGATCTATTTAGATTCAATGTTGTGACATCATTTTTGAGAGGTTTTAAAAATTCATATAAAATCAAGAAATTGTTGTACAATGCTGTGATAGGGCTCGTTCTTCATGAAATTCTTGTGCCTTTTGAAATGTTGACAAAAAAAAATTTTTTTTTTGGTCAGTACCCCATCAATCACTTCTTCCACATAAACTAATTTGTGCCCCTACAGGCCTGCTGGTTGCCATGCTAAGCGTTGCTGACCGTGTCAAGCCTGAGGCCCACCTGGCGGTGTTCACACTCAAGAAGATGGGGCTGGAGGTGGTCCTGCTGACCGGAGACAACCGCAAGACCGCAGCCACCGTGGCAAGACAGGCTGGCATCACCAGGGTCTTCGCAGAGGTGCTGCCCTCACACAAGGTGGGTGAAACCTCAACTACAGTCATCATTTTAAGAAAAACTTTAACTGCATTTTTTTTTCTTATGTATTTTTTGTATAAAAAATGTTCTAAATAGAAAAAAATTATATGCTGGCTGCATCTCAGAAATATTAATTAAAAATTAAATTTCAATTTGCACTCTCTTATTTAAGGAAGCTAAAAATAAATGGCCCTGGTACTAATTCACAATCAGTGTTTACTCCTTTTTGTTTTTTGTTTTAATTTAATTGAACAAGCACAAGAGCCTATTTCTTACAGCTCATTTCTTTACCTGAAAAGTTTTTTTTTCATACTGAACTCATAGTTTTTTTTAATTAATTTTTAAATGTGAACTTAATAGCCAAATTTAATCAAAGCATTGTTTAATAACAATTATTACAACAACCAACTCTTTGGTGTAGTGGTTAGTACACTTGGCTCTCGTCCGAGAGGTCTTTGGTTTGAATCTCGAACACGGCAGACTTTTCGCAACTTGGGATGGGTGTGGCTGGCTACTAGATGAAGGAGTTGGTAGAAGGAAGGCAGCTTACGGCTGTCTATACTGCGCTGGGGTGATTAAAACTGCGGAATGTTGTGCAAACAACATACGTGCCCCATTTAGAAACGGTACTTAATTGTCTGGCGTGCAGACTGGGTATTAGGAGCCCCAGAGAGCACTGTGAGCAATGTTGAAAAACAAAAGTTCCGCCATTGGTAAACAACCAACGAAAAACAGTGATTTAATGATTTAAGAGTTGTATATTTTCCTTTGTATTTGTCCTCACTCCTCGCTACGTCCTCAGGTTGCAAAGATCCAGCGTCTGCAGGAGCAAGGAATGAGAGTGGCGATGGTTGGTGACGGGGTCAATGACTCTCCGGCGCTTGCTCAGGCTGACGTCGGCATCGCGATATCATCCGGCACGGACGTGGCAGTTGAGGCAGCCGACGTCGTGCTCATGAGAGTGAGTAATATTGTCGTGAAATTAAAAAAAAAAAAAAAAATGGTGTGTTCCACTAATGACATGAACCAAAATAATATTTACTGTATCCCATAAATAAGGAGAAAGTAATGCTACTCTGGCTATTTTTAGATTATATTTGCCTAGTATGAGGACAAAAAATAATTGTTATAAATATATTTAAAGTTTAGTTTTTGATCACTTCACTCGAAACTCAATGCCCTAACCTATTTGACGTCAAAGCTTTGTTTTAATTTTAAGGAGTGACCCCCCCCCTCCTAAAAAAAAAAGAAGGGTATTGTCAACATGTTTTTATAAATGTATTAATAGTTTAAGTACTGTAGAAAAATTTGTAATAATTTAAATTAAGTTAACATTCAAAATTATTCATTTCAATACTTAGTATACTGTACTTTTTTTTTATTATTAAAAATGGAACTAATAAAAAAATTAATTTAAATTGTGATATTGATATTCATCATCTCACTGAACCTCCTCTCTCTGTGTCCCCAGAATGATCTGCTGGACGTGATCGGATGTTTGGATCTTTCTCGCAAGACGGTTTGTCGCATCAGGATGAACTTCCTGTTCGCCAGTATGTACAACCTGGTGGGGATTCCCGTGGCGGCCGGTGTCTTCAGTCCCTTCGGTTTCGTGCTGCAGCCCTGGATGGCCTCGGCAGCGATGGCTCTCAGTTCAGTGTCCGTGGTTTGCTCCTCGCTGCTGCTCAAGACGTGAGTGTTCCTACTTTAGTTTTTATTTGAAAGGTTTAATTGGCTTTAAGTTATTAAGTTATGTGCATATACAGTCTTACAAGTGAGTGTTTATGCCAATTAAAGCCAATTAGGAACATACAGTATCTCTGCTGCTCTCTGTTCCTACCTAGAGAATTTTTATTTTGTTTTGTTGGTCTCTTTATTAAAAAAAGAGGATAGGAACAATAGCAAAAGATTTGTTGGGAGATGTAGTTCGAGCTTTTAGCCGTCATTGACCAAGCAAAAAGAAAAAAAAAAAAAATTGAAACAATGCAATGTATTTTATGTTTGACTCTCTGCTCGTTTTGTTGTGTTGGGATCATCAAAATATACCTGAGAGAATGCTGGTGTACCCTCCAAAAGTTTGCTTGATAACTCAGCCAGATATGGCATAACAACTGGCTTTTTGCCGTTGTAGCTTCTAGTCCCCAAATCTCAACCGTATATCAATTTCTAGTAACATATAAAGATGACAATGTATGCAAATTCTACCAAATTGTGATCGGCAATATATAGACGCTGCCATGATGCTCATGTTGTAAAGTAGATAGCCCTCAGTGTTCACCTTTATTACACAGGTAAATAAAGAAAACTCTGCCTGATGATCACTCAATTAAGGCAGCATGAGATAAACTTTTCTTTATTCGCCGATAAAACTTAAAATCCAAATGACTATCGATACACATTAACCTCAGCCCCAAAAATGGTGCTAATACTATTAACTCGCCTAGAATCACAGGCCATTATGCAATCCATATCTCAATCATTAGAGCAAAAATCGGTGCATTGACAGCTTATAAATAAGTAAAATTTAAGTTAGTAATTGTTTGAGGAAGGTGATACAATTAATTTTAAGCATAAGAAATACTGTAGGGACCAAGATATAGAAATTGAAATTCAAGTTAATTCCCGTAAGAAATAACATAACAAGGTATCACTATAAATAGTTCCAAGATGTGCCACTAGGTGTCATATTATTTTCTTGGAACAGAGAATTGATAGTACATATGTGTAAAGTATTGTAGGCTCCCTATCCCTACTTAATCACTGATGGAGAATAGAACAGAAATTTGAGAAGTTTAAGCAAGCTCATTCCTACACCACCACAGAAAGTAAGTCTGGACATGTGCTCTGACTAGTAGCTGCTTACTGCAGTGTTGCCATTTTTTTTTTAAAAGAATTAAGAATTAAGGAATTTGTTGAACTACAATCAAGAAAAACGACCTATTGAGAGTTTTCATTTTTTTTTTTTTTTATTATTAAATTATTATGTATTAGTCTATTAGTTACATTTATTTGTCTCTTATTAAGTATAAACTTATAAGTATAACTTAACTTATTAAGTTATTAAAATTTCTTAGAGATATAGTTCAAGCTTTTAGCAGTCATTGACTGGGCAAAAAGAGAAAACAAAATTAAAACAATGCAATGAAAGTATTTTAGATTTGACTCGACACTCATTTGTTGTGTTGGGATCATCAAAAATACAATAAAAATTTGTTATTTAGTAAAACTTGATTTTGATTAAAGGGGATCTCAGTTCCTTCAAAAATAATAATTAGCATTGCGTGTATAGGAAAAACTAAATAAAGTAGTACTTATTATAAGTTAAACCTAATTTCCTGGGTCCCTTGACTTTAAGTAATAACATGATTTTACTGTAAACAGTACATAATTATATAATATGAAACCTTCTAAAATGTTAGCAAATTTCTAGCTATAAGACATTTCTGTGAGAGCTTCTGAAATTACTCATTGAGGGAATAAATTACATAACACAATAGATAGTATACAAAATAAGATAACATAAAATTAGTCTCCCCATGCCCACGTATCGCCACCAGACGTAGATGATTGAATTGTAGTCATAGTACTACGTATTGTTGTAACCTCGTCCCCTGCAATTCTGTTCCTCTGCAAGAAAGCCTGCAACTTGTTACTCATCATTGGTCGGTTAGAGTTCTCTTCAAAAGTGACTGGAGGCTTACATTCTCCGTTCCTGGCCCTCCCACACAACGTCGGCACTTGAACGATACTGAACGCCGGACTGAAACATCCCACTTTAGTCTGATCGCTCGGCATCACGCGGTACAGTTGGTCCGGATCCCGGCATGGTCCTTGAGTGTTGATATTGTAGCAATGGCTGCTGTTGAGGGAAAATTTGTTGCCTTCGGTCCACGGAGCCTTCCCGTCTTGGCGACAAGGATTGTTGATGCACTGTGCGATATTCTCCTCTGTACCGTTGTTGGTTAGTACCAAGTACTGGCCCTGAAAATGAAAATGATGTTAGTATATTGCTGGACTTGTGGCAAAATTTCCTAACAGTTTTTGTTTTTGTACCGGCGTGACCATATAAAATGTCTATACACAGGCCTTTTATGGGTGACATTATAATAGATGTTTGGCATCAAGGTATTAGTGATAAGAGAAGCAGCATCGTCTGACTTTCACTCTTTAAATTCAATACACATTGTTGCAGATATCATGTAAATATATAGGCATTTTAAAAGACCTCTTCGGGACAAGAAATTATTCATATTCCTAAAATATATTTTAAAATTCATTTTTTATGCATATAAAATATTTGTCGATTTATTTTTTGTGTAGTGATACATGGAATATAAGAAGAAAATTTGGGTGGAGGGGGTGGGGGAAAATTTAATCAGCGTCCACCCTTCTCTTTCACTAGGTCCTCAAAACAGGAAAAGTATTATAACCCATTGTTCTAAATTTTGAGAAACGTAGTATACTCCTTGAAGTTGTATAATTATATTTCATTAATGTGTTGTTATTTTTTAAATTTGGAAAGGATATTTAATAAAGAAATAGTAACAATATATAATATTATACAATTTTTACATTTTATGATCAATTTGCTGAAAAATAAATTTTGTTTCGAAACGTTTAAATGGAAGATTAAGTATAATAGATGCAGGTATCACGTTATATGTGTGTGTAATAGATACAATTATTGTGTTAATTGTGCAATTTCCATTGCCAAGGAAAATAAATTTCCCTTATTTATATAATTATGACATCAATATATTTCTCGGAACAATAAATTTACAATATTGTCGTGAATCAGAGAAAATTTTCAAGGTGAGGACAGTACTTTTTTTATATATATTTTTTTTATTATTATTATTATTACATTTAAATGCTACTTAAGGCTTGTCGCAGACAGAATCGCATGATTTCGCAGCGTATGATAAAATAATAAGAACCTATGCGATCAGATGTGCGCGCACACACAGCTTCGTATCGTATGCTGTACGTCGTATGATAAGAAACTTAGAACCGGTTCTAAATGAGAAACGTACGATCGTAGAAATAAAAGTCTGTCTGCGACCCCCCCAAGGGTAAGATAACGCCACCAATGTTAAAAAAAAAAAAAAAAAAAAAATCCCTCACACAAAAATTATGTAAAAAATTTTAAAATGTTCTCCTCTACATCCCCTATCAGTAGTAAAATATCAGGGTATACAAATACGATCTAGTTTTTGAGGTATGAATTTTTAAAGTTGACTATTTTAACATGCAGGAAGTTCCATTTCTCAATGTTAAAGTTGCCAACTTTAAAAATTCATAACTTAAAAACTAGCAATTTGGATACCTGATATTTTAGCTACTGATAGGGGGTGTAAATTTTTTTCATAATTTTCGTGTGAGAGATTTTTTTTTTTTAACATTGGTGGCGATATCTTACCCTTAATTTTAAGAAATGTCGCTGTGAATGATTTTAGTAAAATTAATTTATTTACTTTTTAATATATTTGACAACAAAATAATATACTTTTATAACTATTGTTGTATAAAAATTTTATGAAAATAACTACATTTTTTCAAATTCATATTATTTTCCATTGTGAACAGGATAACAATGCCATGCAACTGATACTTTTATTACATTTTATTGTCGTCATCTATCCAGCAATTCTTTTTCATTGTTATGACGTCACATTGTTACTCCATGTATTGTTAAGTACATAACATGCGACGTTACAGTTACATCATTTACATGACTTGCATTGTGTGCTACATGCAAGTACATACAAGCAGCCATGACAAAATATATTCACAATATCAATTACATGTCATAGTACATTGTGTTTTATTAGTCGCGCGTGTTTTTTATAATATTTCCTATATATCATAATTAATTAGAATATTATAATTTTTTAAACGTTTAAATTTTAGAAAAAGAAGAAGATATAATGGGATATTAAGGGCATTGGGTGTAGCACCGGTAGTTGGCAACACTGACGTATCTTCACCATGTTAATTTTTGATCATTGCTCCTCGGAGTAATTTTTATGCTAGAGCTAAGCTGATTGCTGTAGTATCAAGATAGTAGCCCAAATGCATAATTTGGCTAAATAAAGCCTGATTTAAAGAAAAGTATTTTTTAGTATTTTTTTTAATTTACATGCCTTTTTCTAAAATATAAAACAATACTTTTCTTTAAATCAGGCTTTATTTAGCCAAATTGTGCACTTGGGCTACTAATTGTCTTGATACTACAGCAATCAGCTTAGCTCTATATAGCATAAAAATTACTCCGAGGAGCAAGGATAAAAAATTAACATGGTGAAGATACGTCAGTGTTGCCAACTACCGGTGCTACACCCAATGCCCTTAATACATAGAAATAAATTGTGGCAGTTTTGTATCATGCATGATTAAATTCTCTTAAATTTTAGAAAGTGGAGAAATGTCGAGCGCGGTCGTTTAACCTCGATACATTTTTTTTTTTTTGTTTTATGATTAGCATAAGATGAGTACAGAGGCGGTAGTCATTGCCAAAATTTGTGTATTTATGTCAGATCTGGGAAAATTTCTAAATGATTTTATTTTTGTATTAGAAAATAATCATTATAGTAAAATGTAAATCGCTCGCCAAGTGTGTTTTGTTTTCAAATTTTTTGTTTTGTTGCAAAAGAGCGACAAGTATAGAAAAAATGACATTAACACGGAAAACAATTAGTGTTTTTTTGACAGGGAAGTTATAATTATACGTTATATTTCAAATTCTAGTTATAATTGAAAAGTTCTCAAAATCTTAGCCATAAAACCTTGTCTTTATTTCATTTTAAAATTTCTTGTGTTATACGTTTTTCCTGTTTTTCAGATTCCTGCATGGTTGTTTTATATTTTAATATATCTACATGGCATTGACTTCGCTTTAATAAGATATTGGAATGTAAAATTTTTAGTGGTTTAAACGAAAGAAGGGGTAAAAATATGGTACTGTGAATTTTTTCAGATTTTTCTGAGAAAAATGCCGCCCGTGACGTCATAAAATAGACTTTCAATAATTTTTTAAAAATAGTTCCCGGTCTCAGAAAAATCTGAAAAAAATCACAGCACCATATTTTTACCCCTTCTTTCGATTAAACCACTAAAAATTTTACATTCTAATATCTTATTACACTGTGATATTCTGAAAATAAACATAAAACACTTTCAAACTATATTCTAATTGATTATTATATGCTTGGCAAGACATTATTATTTTTCACGATTTCAGCTGCATGCAATTGAATGGTGTTGTTGAAACAACTCGTAATTAAACGTTCAGATCTGTTCGTAAATAAATTATCGATTTAAGAATTTATAAATGAACCATCTGTACACTCATATTTCAAATATTATCATAAAATCGAGTTATTCATTTTGAGATTTTCCAGTCATTAAACATCAACAAATTTTCGTCGTATTTTTTAGCAACTTGTTTTTTTAAAGGAACAACATCGATATTATTTTATTTTGATTAAACAGACCGTATGAATTTTTATATACATTACCTGCCGACAAATAGTGGAACGTTCAAACAGCGGGAAACATTCTTGAGTTGGAGCATTCAACATTTTACCAAACCCATCTTTGCACGCACAGTATCCTTGCCCGTCAAAATCATTAATCAATTTATTTCCCCTAGGACAAACATTATCACTCGTTCTATGACACTGTCCGTCTGTAGCCCAGAACACTTTTTTACTTGATTCCTTACAACATTTGCAATTTTTACACGTGGCTCTCAATCTTCCAGAATTATATTCCAAAACTAACCATTCCAAAGAAGAACATGGACCTTTTTCTAATAAATGATAACATTTTTGATTATTATTATAATAAACTGTAGCATTTGATAAACATTTTAAATCATTTTCATCAAATAAAGAACTAATATTGAATGTTCTTTGATCTGATGCGGAAATACACAATAAAATCACGAGATATTTAAACATTTTTTGATGCTGCGATGTTTTCGTCTCGATGGCTCTGAAGGAAATGACTCGCTTGCAAGGTTAAGGTTAAACCCAAGTCGAACTGATCTTTTGTCGCGTGAAAGTTGTTTTACAAGGCAACTAAATATTAAGAGGTTAGTCAACGTCGTATCGTTTCGAAACGACTAAAGGTGGATTCACATGGTGATTTTTATCATGCGACGCGATGCGAATAATGCGCACTTGCTGTAACATCCATTGGTGGCCATATTTGGCGATTAAAAGAAAAAGAGAAAGGCGGATTCAGATGGCGACAACGGCGATGCGACGCGATTTTGACATAAAAGCTGTGAAATTCTATGCGGCGGCGAATTCGCCGCAAATCGCGTTAATTACGATGCACTTTTTCTTTTAATCGTCAAATATGGCCACCAATGGATGTTACAACAAGTGCGCATTATTCGCGTCGCGTCGCATGATAAAAATCGCCATGTGAATCCATGCACCTTTAATCTAAAGGTCTGTTTGTAAACCCTGCTAGGAGTACTTTGAACAAGTTCTTCTTGAGTTTACGAACAAAAACTGTGACGTCATTTTCACTGCACTGCCTACCCAACCCTCTGAGCTGGTGTAGACAAGGTGTACTTCCGAGTAGGGTTTACGAACAGACCTCATTTCAGGCTTAAATTTTAGAAAAAAATCAATGAAATTATTTAGTTTTTTTTTTTTTTTTTAATATTTGTCGTCAATTTAAATTTCTGTGCTTAATTTATATATCAGGGCGTTTTGATGCAAATATTGGCTTAATGGCTTAATAATGTATATATCTCGGGACAGCATGTACTTTTTAACCCTACCTATATATATAGGTTATATATATAACCTATATATATATATATAGGTTATATATATATATATATATATATATATATATATCGCCAATAAATAAAAGACAAAAAGTACATGAAGTACTTTATGCAATATTCATTTATTAATCCACAATTTTATATCTTTCACTTATTTTTCATGTTTTATATTATCTCTTTTATTTTTTTATCCATTACGTTATACACGTGTTCGATTGCATAATATTTTTATTTATGAAAAAAATGACCTATAATTTATTTTTAATTACTGGCAAGAGTGACAGGGTTAATCGAGTTCAATTGATAATTTTTCTGAGCTGACGACAAGCTTGTTGACGCAATTTTTCACGTGTGTCTTGTTGCTATGTAGAATCCATATTATGTATGAAGAGATTCTATATTAATTTCGTCACATATAAGGCCTCTCTCTCTCTAGATTGCATGCATTAATTCGCAGCACATGATAAAAAAATTAATAACAAATGCGATTCAGGTGTACGAGCACACAGCTTCGTATCGCATCGCATGCTATCGTACGATTCTCATGCAGAACCGATTCTAAATTTTTATTATACAAATTTATACGATATCATATGAAGCAGTGTATGTTCCCCCTTAATAATATTAACAGTAAATGCAAGCAACCGTTACGTTTTATTACACATGCATGCAATGTGAAAAATTAGTCATAAGTCATAATATAATTATTATGTTGATTGCTAGGCAGCAGATCTCTTTCGGGAACTCCGTGGCAGGTTTGTTCTTCTCCGTTGGTCTTGCGACGTTTCGCCTCGCATGTTCGAGACTCTTTAAAGTGAATAAGCAATCAATATTCATCGCACCGTGAAAATCTTCATTAATATAATATAATTATGTCTTCAATGTACAAAAAGAAAACATAATTTCCTTATTTTTATTGTTTATTTAAAGAAATAATTAAGAGTCACAGATACTATTTGCTTTAATTTCTAATGGAGTATTGTCCTCAATTTTTTTTATTGCAGAAATGGATAGAGCGTGCAAAGTTATGCTATACTGATTTTTTTCAGATTTTTTAGAGCCCGGGAAGTATAATTTTTAAAAAATTATTGAAAGTCCTTTTTGTGACGTCACGCGGCGGCAAGTCCTATCTTTTTCTTCAGGAGTGGCGTCTCGTGACGTCACAAAAATAACTTTCAATAATTTTTAAAAAAAATAGTTTCCGGGCTCTAAAAAATCTGAAAAAAATCATGGTAGCATAATTTTGCACCCTCTATCCATTTCTGCAATAAAAAAAATTTAGGTCAGTACTCCATTAACGGTACGTGGCAAAAATATGCTCTTTTTTTCTCCCTAGGGGTTTAAAAAGACCAACCCCTATTGATATACTGACCCTTTTTACCAATTTTTTTATATAGATTTTGCCATAGTCCTTGAAACAATTAAGCTACTTATACTGTATCACAAAAATAATTGACCTTTAAATTTTTTGCTAACAAATCAAGTTATAGTGTATTTTTTTTTATTTTTTTTTTTATATTTATTTATTTATTTATTTATTTTTTTTTTTTTTATTACAAAAAATGTCGCCTTAATTTTTATTCGAGCATTTTTTTGGTTGTACATACAGTACATACTAAACATATATATATACAGTATATATGTTCATGTTATTTTAAACATTAACATTAAAATACTGTATATAAATATATAGAGATTCAATTACATTAATGATAAAGAGAAATTAACAGATAAAGTTATTGCTTATTCCTATAAATAAGTTTATATTACTGAATGCAGAGGTCGAGCGTGGCGCAGTGCATTGACCGGTTCTCGTTAGATCACCGAAGTCAGGCTACGTCGAGCGTGGTTAGTACTTGGATGGGTGACCGTTTCAAGTAAAAAATACGCTGCTCCCTCCCTGGGGTAAATTCGTCTCGCTTTCCACCCAGTGCAGTGATGCACTTATGTGTGGTTCCCCAGGCTTTGGACATCGTTTTGGTCCATTGAGAAAAAGTAGAGGTGTCCGTCCTGACTGAGGTTTTCCGCGGTTCCCTCAGTCTCACCTCAGCGAATGCTGAGACGCGTAAGCATGCAGGCCATGGCCACTATCCGTTCCCTACCTTATCCCTACCCAGTACCCCGCCGCGAGCTGTAAGCTCTTAGGGGTGTATCCTTGTAAAAAAAAAAAATAATAATAAATATAATTGATGTCTATGTCTCAGGTACCGCAAGCCCACCCGGGCCACCCTGCAGACCCCTGAGTACCTGAGTGCGATCGCTGCCAGGGCGGCGGCCCAGGGCGGCTCAGAGTACATGATCGACGCCATCTCGCTACACCGAGGACTGGACGACTCGGACAAACCTCCGATAGCGTTCTCACGATCCACTAGCTCTACCATCAGCAGGTATGTTGTGATTAGAGAGGTGATGTACCTCGGAACGTTATCTCTGTTTTGCATGTGGAGGAGGTGGAGGTATTTATGTTGTTGAAGTTAAAGGCAACGGGAGGGGGGAATTTTTCTACAAACTCTTTAAAGCACTTAAAGTGGCTATGAAAAATCAGTAATCCTTTATTTTTATAGCCATCAATTTACCAAATTTGTCATATCTCTGTAAAAAAAAAAATAAAAAATAAAATTATTTCCAAAGTATCAGCGTTAACTATACCTGTTGATACTATATATACTTCAAACACTGCTGGCTGCATGGGTTTCATAATAATATGACAACTGCTGATTCCTTTATAAGCAGGTCAAATATGATATAATTATGACAAGATGGCAAATTATATTTAAATATTAAAATAAATTTAATAATCATATTTTGACAATATTAAAAAAAATTATAATTTACTCATTCAATAAGAAGAGTTTTTTGACTTCGCAGCAATTTAAAAAAAAAAAAAATATGGAGGTTGATTTTAACTAAAATTTCAGATATAAAACACTGCAATCTGTTTCAGCTAGATTGTTTATTAGTCTGAAGAAAAAATGTTTGGATAGTGAGAGGACTACCGTGAGGTAAGACTGGTCTCGTAACCTGAAGTGCTACTGGGGATAACTCAAGCAAGCTTGGTGCAAATCTAGAATTTTAGACCTGACATCATTAACATGGATTCATCGGAGGAACAGTTTGATTTTGATTACAGTCTTCAAGCGAGAGTTGATGTCTGAAAATCTCATAAATTATTTATTTCTGCTTTTAATTACTATCAGATTCAAAAAAGTGTACACCTGAATAGCATACAAGTACCATAAGCAGAGGGGTACACCTTTTTGGTTCTGATAGTAGCTCTTTATCAGAAGTGAAAATCAGTAGAAAATGTGTAATTTCCACAAATTTTCAGACGTTAACTCTCACTTGTTATCAATTGATAAAATTCTTCAAACACTTCGCTATAACTTGGACGCTATAACAGCAAGCACAATGGACAACATACATGAAAAAATTTTATTGCAGAAATGAATAGAGGGTACCAAATTATGCTACTCTGAATTCTTTCAGATTTTTTTGAGACCCAGAACTATTTTTAAATAATTATTGAAAGTGCGGCCACGCCCCCTGGAGGCGTCAATAGGCGTCCAGTCTCTATCCTTTTTATTAAGGCTGCAGGGGTGCCAACTGAAATCACAGGACTTTCAATAATTATTTAAAATAGTTCCGGGTCTTAAAAAAATCTGAAAAAACTCAGAGTAGCATAATTTGGTACCCTCTATTCATTTCTGCAATAATTTTTTTTCATGTATGATGTCCATTCATCGTTGGAAGATATGACATTTTAATCCACCAAGTATAATTTTTGTCCCGCTGGTAATCACCGTATGGTATATTTTATATATATATATATATATATATAGATGGTATTAATCAGTGCCAGTGGGCAGGCTGAAACCCCCTGCTGATGAAACGTACTTACTAATGATATATATATAAAATTTGTGCCAATCGTAAATATGAAATGTACTTTGTAAGATGGTGTTTGACTCATCGCTTGAAAGAATTTATTACTATAGAAGAATAATTACTGTAAAAACTAACTGCAATAGAGGCTTCAAGTGAGTGCGCTCGCGATGCGCAACAACTGTTGTAGTTAAGGTCTATCTTGCACTTGAAAATGAAGCAAAGTGTTTTTTTAACTTTTCTCGGTTATAAATCAAGTAAAAAATATAAATCTTGAATTATCTAACTGTATTTTTCAGTTTGGACCAAAGTTCCGAAAAGTAATGTTCCCTAAAAAGTCTAATTCTGTTAGTGAAAAAACGAATTCACGTTTTTTTTTTTTTTTTTACATAAGTTTAAATAGGATGGTAGGAACACCGAAAAAGCAGCTGACTTGCCTCCATTGGCCTTCTCATTTAACTCAAAAAAGCTTAGGGTACATGATATACAAAATGCAGAATTTAAAATATAACGCTATAATAATATGGATTCTGTTACACTTTCTAGTTTTTATTGATTTCTATGACACATTTTTTTTTTATAATTTTAATATTTATTTATTTTTTTGCATGCTCTCTTTTCACTTTTACTTCTCAAAGTTTGGGTTTGTACAACACTTTTCTTTATAACATCTTGTCTTTTATTTACTGTTTATATGTATTTTTATTATTATTTACAATGCATGTTTTGTATTTTGTGAAGGCTATAGTTTATTAATCAATCATACCTTTGTGTTTTTGCATCCTGTACATATTTATCTGTAAATATTTTTTTTAAACTATCATATTTACTTTTTTCAACCTCTTGAAAACAACTAAGAAAATAATTTATTTCATTTTTTTCGCTCGTGTGTTTTACACTCAATTAATTCTTACAGGGAGCTTTTATACTTCAATAATGATTAACATAGAAACAATAGGTCTGTTCGTAAATACACAATCAGAAATAATCGATTATTTGTGATGAACCTTAAGTTCCATGCACATAAGGTTCATCACAAATAATCGATTCTTTCTGATTGTGTATTTACGAGCAGACCTAATATATTAACATTTTCACTATCTTACTTTTAGTTTGCAAATTTCAATTTTGCTTGATTTTAGTAATAGATTGATTGTACATACATACATACATAACATGACACCATATGCCTTTATGGGGTAAGCCAGCAGCATTATTACCTCGGCCGTCTACAAATTAATTGTATTATGTACAAAGTACTATTACAAAAAGTACAATGTGTTAAAAATAGTTTATATATTTAACATTTTTTTCCCTGAAAAACATGTTTTTTCATTCATCAGCAACTCGGTGATTCTTTTATTGCTTCACTAGTTGTGTTGGTCGCTCTATGTGTATTTTATTTTATGAATTTCAATGTAAGATTTTTCTACTTTTGTTTAAGACTGTAATATAATGACATTACTCTAATTTTAATGTTATTCAATTATTTTAACAAAATAATAAGGTTAAAAATTTATTTCAAGTACTGGTAAAGTCATAATAAATTAAATTTGTCAGAAATATTTGAACATTTGAGCATATTTTAAAAAGTATCACTTACATTTTGAAAAAATCAAGTAAGTGAGTTTTTTTCATTGCTTTATTTTTCCGATTTATGTGAAACTTAAACATCATTTTTCTTTTTAAAAAAACCAATATGAAAAATAAATGATAAAATACACTACAATTGTTATTAAAATGAAAAGTTCCAGTTTTGTGACTGATGTCGATTCTTGTTATTATCTCTGATATTTCTAAGACAATTTTCGTCTCCAGGTTATTTGGAAGTCGAGGTCGTGCGGAGGTCGAAGGTCGTCTGCTAGCGGATGATGACGGAGACGACGTTCATGGGGTCAACTACCTCCCCCACGACAAGCTGCTCAGCGTCAACAATGACCCTGCTGGAGACTCAGGGGTGTGAACTTGAGGGTGGGGGGTGGACATTTTATACCCTGAGATGGAACCAATGACCTTGAGGTGTTAAGTGTGACCTTCAGAAGAGTTATTAGCGGTAAACTATTCAGTGATTTATATACCCTGAGACAAAGTCTTCTACTCGCAATGGTTGTAACAAACCATTGTTTATAATGTCTTTCGCATGAAGCCTTTTTCATTGTTAAACATGGGACGACGTAATGCCTAATTTTGCCACCAGAGCAGAGAACGTAATGCGTTGGTGCTAGGTAACCGTTTCAACTTCAAAATTAATGGTCATTTTCCATAAGTTAACATGTAAATCAACAAGCGTCCCATGTTTTTCCTTTCACGCGACACACATTACACAACAATACTTTGTTTACTAACAACGAGCAGAAGACTTTGCCCTGAGAGCAAACTGCTCTTTAAACCTCAGGGTTATTAAAATGTGTCTCAAATATCAATCGTAACTTCCAGGGTAATGATGTATTTCGATTCTATATATGTAATGATATTGAAGTTGATTGGAGAAGAAATCCACCGTCTCGTATCAAATCTTACTACAGCCTGGATTTGTTGACAGGGTATATGTTATCATTCATTACAAAAAAAAAACATCACTTTTGTAGCAGACTGTATAATGTAGAAGTGTAACAAATTATTTATTTTCTAAGCTTTAACTTTTTTTTTGTGATGGCATGCAAAATTTTATTTTAAATTATAAATTTATGTAAATTTTTCAATTTGTATTTAAAATTTAAGTTTTGAAAATTTTATTTATTAACTTTTAATAAAAATGCAAGCAATTTTTTATTAAAATTTCAATATTAAAGTAATTTTTAAAAATAAATTATACTGTAACCTTTAGTTCATACGTAAAAAAAAAATGTTATTTCTGTTAAATTATGTTTTGTTAAATTTTTTAAAATTTTGTTTTTATATTTTCATTTCATTTGTAAATTAAATTTGTTTTCATTTTTTATTAGTGTATTATAAATACTATGTATTGAAAAGTAGCATATAAAAAATCTAACAAGACATGGAAACAATATATTTTATTCATTAATCTTGTAAGTTGTTTTTAATGCTTGCCACTATCAGTGAAATATTTTTTTTAATTACTAATTACGACCACAATATATTCTTGTTAAAAATAAAAATGAATTTAATTAAATATCATGTATATACAATGTGCTGAAACAGCCAATTGTTACTCCTAAACGGTGCTTTAATATATAGAAATGTAAAATATTAATTATAAGATGGCTTTTATTACTTCCATATATAATTAAATAAAATGTCAAACAAAGAAATTATTTGAAGTTTTTGATGAAGATCAGTTTTTGACAATTTCAAATTATTATATTTTTGTGGGCTACGGAAAAAATATTATAATGATCTATTGATAAGACGCTGGTGATGAAATAGGATTATAAGACATTGCATGTAAAGGTTAGTTTTATATCTCATTTCACTTTATTGACGATAACGTTGAGGTCTGTTTTATTGCCAGTGTTTTAAACTTGTCCGTGATGAGTTATGTTTTTTTGTTTTTATTTTTGGTTTTTATTCTGTAGTTATTTTGTAAAATACCATGATTCCATTTTAACATATTTTGACTTGAAAATCCCTTTTAAAACTTTTGTGTTCTATAGGATTATTTTTATTACATTTTTGTACTGAAATTATATGTATGAAAAATTATTTATTTTCAACATAAATAGTTTTCCTATACAGTATATAACTTACAATTAGGATAGGTGAAGGCAATGTAATCTATGAATCTAGAAACCTATTTATCTAGAATAATTATAAAATTTACTAGGATGTAAGCACTGCTTCATATTGAATTGCCTTTACAAAAAATTGGTCAATTCTTTTTAAAAACATTTTTTGCCCTTGTATTTTTTTTTTTTTTTTTTTTTTTTTTTTGCACCAATTAATTTAATCTGGAAATTTTTCAAAAGATAGGAGTGTATTCTGGACAGCATTCATCTGGTAAATTTACAGTATGTTAAAAAATTAATTAGTGTAATTTATTAATCGGGTGTCTAGTCTATCATCGTCATTCTCATACCTTCATTATTTAACAATTAACCTCACATTTTCATAACTAGTTTTAGTTTTTATTAATTTCACCTTAATAATATTAGTTATATCATCTTTTTATTATAAAAATATTATATTGTATTTTTGTCATTTAATTTGTAATCAAATTTTTAATTATGTCTAATTTTTGTGAGAAAATTAAATAAAAAACAAAAAAATGAAATTAAACAAATCGTTTTATTATTATAATTTTTTTACACTTAAAATTTAAAGCATTTGTTATTATATTTAGAAAATACATTTTTTTTTTCTTTATAAACAAATAATTTTATATGTATTTCTAATTAATATCACCATATATAGCATTTCAAGAAAAAAAATACAATAAATAAATTAATTGCAGATCTTGTATTAATTTCTAAAAAAATTCAATACCAGGCCTACTATAAATATATTTTTTTTAAATGAAGCAAAACAAAAAATCTATGCCCCTAAATACCTCTTTAATACCAGCATTTTATTTAAGGCATCATGATTGTATTTAACAACAATTTTTAAACTTAAAATGTTAATATAATTAATTAAAGACATACTGAATTTTAAATCCCAATTATAATATTTTAGGGAATGTAGGCTACAATTGTTTAACATCAGAAACCATCAGGTATTTTGGTCTAATAGATAAAACAGTAAGAATATTTTCTGACAATACATTATAATAGTTTGATTATGTGGTCAAATAATCGTATTAAATTGCAATAGAGTTTACTATCATTTAAATGCAAATTGATTCTCAATTGTATTACTGATTTTACAAAACTACATAAAATAAAACTAATTTGTATTAACTTTTAGCAATTTAAAATACCCAAAACAGTTAAGACATTAAGACAAAAATCTGTGATGGTTTTTAGTTAAACAAATTGTTAATTTATAACAAAAAATAAAACTTAAAAATGAAACAAGACAAAAAATAATTACTAATTTTAACATTTTTGAATATAAAATCTAAATTAAAGGTGGACATTTTTTGGGCTTATAAATTTAGATTAATATTATTTATACATACAGTATAACATGTATTATTCCATTTAGATATTCATTAATAGGAAAAAAATACATATTGGGTAAAATTAATAAACTTATTACTGAAATCTATTACAATTCAACTTAAATTTTACAACTGTAATAGATATTGTAAAGGTGCTTTCACATATTCGAAAATCTCTACGGAGTTTCGTAGCAATGCCGTAAGCCTTCCACATATTCTCGTTCGTCTGCGGCAGCTGCGGCGGAAAATCATGTGAATGCCGTAGAAAAATCAAACTCATCTTGATTTTGATACGGCGTGCCTTAGAACGCCGCAGCAGCAGATCGCGATCTCTACGGCGTAATCAAAACATTTGCTACGGTGTAGCTACGGCGTGTTTCCGTAGCGATTTTCGAATATGTGAAAGCACCTTAAAGGGATACAGGCCTCAAATTAAAAATTTGACAGTCACAGAGAGTTGCTTGAGTTGACAATCAACATTTGGATTATTTTTTCCGTGCGCGATGCAGCTGCTTGAGCGGGGGCTGCAAAGTAAGGATGCAGGTCCTTGATGACGTCAGAAAACATGGCGGCGTGTGTATGGTTGTGCGTTGTGACGTCATTTTGACGTCATCAAGGACCTGCATCCTTACTTTGCAGCCCCCGCTCATGCAGCTGCATCGCGCACGGATAAAATAATCCAAATGTTGATTGTAAACTCAAGCAACTCTCTGTGACTGCCTAATTTTTAATTTGAGGCCTGTATGCCTAGATAAATTAAAATCACTTTAATTGAAATACTAATTAAATTATTTAAATTTATGTTATTTAATTTTTACAGAGAATTATAATTATTTATAAATATATAAGAATAACACTGGCATATAAAATACTGTCACCCAATTGCAAAGAAGAGGTATAACTTTAAACCCGGCTTAACTTTTCAAAAATTGCAACAATCGAAACAAAAGTTAGACTTTTTGTTTATGCAATTGGGTGTTTATTTTTAATTTCAAACTCACAATAAAACGTGTTACGTGTGCATTCTTTTTTTCATACATATAGGAAGAAAGCTTTTTTAATTTGCTAAAAAAACCCAAACATGTGACTAATTGAAAAAATGAAAATTACCGTATAAACAGTTAGGAATTGTACAGATTTTTTTTTTATTATTTTTTTAAATAATGGTTAATACAATTTAATGTTATATTTAATGGATTACAAATTTGGGCTTATTTTATTTGCATTTTACCCTGAAGTGATTTTGGTACATCAATTTTGGTAATCTGGTGTAATGGATACTCTGCATTTTTTATATTTGCATCAGAGGTGCAAATTATGTAATCACTTGATTTTTTTTTTTTTTTTTTTTTTTTTTCCAATTTCTTGACCCCCTAACCCCCTAGTCTTTTTAAAACTGTGCTGCAAAGCTGCAAAACACAGTGATGTCATGTCATGCATTTCTCTTTCCCTATTCAGTGTTAAATATTTACACAATCATTAAGTCCCAGTATTTTACAGCACAATTTTAAGGGTTATAGTTGGTTCAAAAAAAAAACTTAAAAATAAAAATTATAAAACTGGAGGTCCTCTATCCAAATATGCAGGGTGTCTATTGCTTCCAAAAACCAAGAAATTGAAATTTATTTCAAAATAAATTAAATGATGATTGAGATAATGAAGAAAGTGTTTTTACTTTTTACGAATATACAGACTTGGTCTAAAAATATAATCTAATTCGTTTACAAAAGATTTCTTGCTACTTTTTTTTATAGGATGGCCATAATTATATAAGCCTCTTTTAAGATACAATTTTACCATAGTAGTATGAAAATAGCATATCAGTATATGCAATCTAATGTTATAAGAGTACATGTAAACATATTAAATAACAAACACTTTGAAATACGTATCTGCTAATTTTTGGATATTAGGTTATTTTTATACCACCATGATAATTTACTATATCTTAAAAATAAAGAAAAATATACAACATTTCATATAAATGTACATAAATTTAAGCAACCCTCAAAGCGCTAACTAAAATAATAATAAGTACTTACTAATGAATTTACTGCCAAATACTACATAACGTTGTATTTAGCAACAGTTCTTTTTCAAACTTACAAATAAATTATATTGTATAGGAGTCATCATAGAAGGTTCAGTAGCCAATTCAATAGCTTCCTTATGATGAGCTGGTTCCATTGGACTGGCTACTGAACCTTCTACGACAATTCCTTCCATGGATAATTTAATTATATGCTCAAAATTGCTTCTCTGGTTTTGAATTATAGAATATAGATAGGCTCATGTTAATTTATAGTTCTGTAAGCCATGTAGAAAAATTACAAGATACAGTCGAGCACACACATTGAGGATATTAGAACACGAGTGACAATCAATGCAGAAAATGGCTTAACATTGCGGAACCAATGTTTTACGTTTATAAAAAATAGCACACTTTTTTGCAAGTAAAGAACTGAAAGGACTTCATTTTTTTTTTTCCTAAGTACATTGAGTTTTGCAATGTATATTTTTTCACACATAATTTTTTGCACAGTAAATTTTTCACTGCAAACCAAGTTTTATAACCTGAAAAAACAACAGGTTTAAGTTATGTTTTATGCATATTACAAGTCAAAAATTGAATTTGCAAAAATGCAAATTTGCAAATTTTAAAATAAATTTTAAGAAAATAGTTGCAGATAAGATACTGTTTTTTAATTTTGTCCTGCCTGCATTATTAATTATTTAATTGCCTGCATTATTTAAGTTAAGGGCATGGCATCATAGCAATTGTTTAATACAGATACTATGAAATAGGAAAAAAAAAAAAAAAAAAGCCCAAGTTCTGTATAAATTTAATGAAATTTGCAAGAGCCATTGATGTATTTTATGACCATTTAACTTACAAATTGATATTACAAAATACTTCATTACTGGCTGTGATGCTAACATTGGTTCCTCTCAAAGTTTTGATCTACGAGGCTAGTCCCTTGGCCTTGCGCCTGATGCGGGCGTAGGGTCCGATGTCAGGGTCCATGATGAAGTCGTAGAGGACTGCGGACCACGAGTGATGCTGGGGGAGGTTGTCGTAGTACTCTGGCGCAATCTTCTTCACCTGAGGAAGATTTAACATTGGGTTAGAACAAAATGGAACTATTATTTTCACCTGAAGATTTAACATAAGGTTAGAACAAAATGGAACTATTTTTTTCACCTGAGGAAGATTTAACATTGGATTAGAACAAAATTGAACTATTTTTTTCACCTGAGGAAGATTTAACATTGGATTAGAACAAAATGGAACTATTTTTTCAACTGAGGAAGATTTAACATTGGATTAGAACAAAATTGAACTATTTTCTTCAACTGAGGAAGATTTAACATGAGATTACATTAAAAATGGGTCAAGCTGTAGGTTCTGTACACTAAATATTGTACATGACAATAAGTGATATTAGCGTAACAACAAATGAATAAAAATGAGAATATGAATGAATTTATATTATAAGGCTTCTCATAATGAATATGATGATAGTTGATATATTAGTACATCATTTTCAGCAAATTGGAAAATTTACTGATAAATTCTACCATAAAGTTTTAAAGTAAATGAATGGCGATTAAAATAATAACACAACTCATTCAGGTATTGTGTTTATTTGTTTGAGGAAGAGACAAAGTTGAACTTCTGTTACTAGTTACTAGGATAGGCAGTATTGCTGTTATTGTTGTCCAATGGCTAAACTTGTTTTTCCACATTGTTCACAGTGCTCTCTGGGGCTCCTAATAATCAGTCTGCATGCCAGACACTTAAGTACCGTTTCTAAGTGGGGTATGTATGTTATATACACAACTTTCCGCGGTCTTGATCACCCCAGCAGAATATAGACAGCCGTAAGCTGCCTTCCTTCTACTAACTCCATGATAAAAATTAAATAAGATGAGCTGATTCCATTTAACTGGCTGCTGAACCTTATATGACAATTTCTTCCACGTAAAATCAACACTCCACTTCTAATTAATAAACTGTGCTCAGGTAAATTCTCACCTCGGGTAACTTTGATCCTGGCACTGCGGGGAAGTCATGGTGCTCGTTGTGGTAGCCTACGTTGAAGGTGATGAAGTTGAGGGGACCGTAGTAAGAGTACGTCTCGTAGCCCTTGCGGAACATGTAGTGCTCAGAGATGAAGTGGCCGGCCACCGGGTGCAGTCCCATGGCCAACAGAGAGCCGACGCCGAGGTACACCAACACCTTGCCTCCTGGAGAACATAGTAAGATGGTTAGTAATGTCAATGAACTAGGAAAATACAAAGAAAGAAAAAGTAAAATGGAAAACCTAAACGATTTTTTTTTGTTGAATATTTGGATAGAAAACCTCGAGTTATGTGTTGTCAATTTTTTTTAGACTTTTTTAACCCTCTACCATCCTTAAGGGCATTGGGTGTAGCACCGGTAGTTGGCAACACTGACGTATCTTCACCATGTTATTTTTTTATCCTTGCTCCTCGGAGTAATTTTTATGCTAGAGCTAAGCTGATTGCTGTAGTATCAAGATAATTAGTAGCTTAAGTGCACAATTTGGCTAAATAAAGCCTGATTTAAAGAAAAGTATTTTTTTTATATTTTAGAAAAATGCATGTAAATTTATAAAAATACTAAAAAATACTTTTCTTTAAATCAGGCTTTATTTAGCCAAATTGTGCACTTGGGCTACTAATTATCTTGATACTACAGCAATCAGCTTGGCTCTAGCATAAAAATTACTCCGAGGAGCAAGGATCAAAAATAAAAATGGTGAAGATACATCAGTGTTGCCAACTACAAGGGGAAACATGCTGTCATGCAACACCTTTCCTTCTGTTTGCGAGTTAAATATTTGCATGACTATGACGTCACAGCGTTTTTTTAATGTAATTTTAAGAGGGTTGAAAAAAATAAAAACAAAATAAAACAAAATTGACAATAATAACTCGAGGTTTTCTATCCAATTATGCAATAAAACAATTTCATGAAGGTTGTCCATTAAAATTGTGCTACTGTAGTACAATACCGTAACTGTTTTTTTATTTATATTTTCTTGCCTAAATTAACTAAAAGAAACATAGAATTAGTCAGCAGATTTTATGATGATAATCTCAGAATACTAGTGTTGTTAAAATCACAATTTTTTGTTGTAATTATAGACTTTATGCTATATGTCCATAAGGACTATGCTTGATAGCCAATAGAGTAGCTTCACAAAAAAAAAATAAAAATGCAGTTAAAAAAAAAATGCAACACAACGTTGTGGTATGTTATTTACATATAAATATTTTAAGGTAACATAAAGAATATTAAAAAGAGTAATAATGGCAATTATGCCTCCCTATCAATTATCATAAGTACTATTTGAGTCTGTTGTGCATGTCTTAAAATTTTAAAATTATGATACTGTACAAGGTTTTGTGTAATATTTATACAAGATGACTGATCTCTCATAGAAGGTTCACTAGCCAGTCTAATAGAATCAGCTTATTACTAGGAGTTTATTGAACTGGCTACTGAACCTTCTATGATGACTCTTTCTTTGTTATTCATGGAAGGAATTGTCATAGAAGGTTCAGTAGCCAGTCCAATGGAATCAGCTTATTACTAGGAGTTTATTGAACTGGCTACTGAACCTTCTAAAATGACTCTTTCAATGCAAATTACATTAAAATTCCTACAACATCTTGACATAAAGTCGTCTCAACTCACCGAAGTACTGGTAGAGAAAGACGTTGAAGGACATCTGGATGACGGTGTTGATCAACTCTAGCGTGGTGGGAGTCTTGGGGTACGTGATGAGAGGTCGTAGGGCATAGAAGACAGGCTGCAGCATCACCCAGCACAGCTTGCCGAACGTCGTGCAGAAGAGCTTCGCTTCCAGGTACGTGGGGATGTCCGTGTCCTTCAACTCATCTCCTTGGTACTGTGGACCAATAGTCAGTTAGAATAACAGTTAGGATTGTCATAGAAGGTTCAGTAACCAGTCCAATGGAACCAGCTTGTCGTCAGGAGTCTATTGAACTGGCTACTGAACCTTCTATGATGACTCTTTCCATGTTATCCATGGAAGGAGTTGTCATAGAAGGTTCAGTAGCCAGTCCAATGGAACCAGCTTGTCGTCAGGAGTCTATTGAACTGGCTACTGAACCTTCTATGATGACTCTTTCTTTGTTATCCATGGAAGGAATTGTCATAGAAGGTTCAGTAGCCAGTCCAATGGAACCAGCTTGTCGTCAGGAGTCTATTGAACTGGCTACTGAACCTTCTATGATGACTCTTTCCATGTTATCCATGGAAGGAGTTGTCATAGAAGGTTCAGTAGCCAGTTCAATGGAACCAGCTTGTCGTCAGGAGCCTATTGAACTGGCTACTGAACCTTCTATGATGACTCTTTCCATGTTATCCATGGAAGGAGTTGTCATAGAAGGTTCAGTAGCCAGTTCAATGGAACCAGCTCGTCGTCAGGAGTCTATTGAACTGGCTACTGAACCTTCTACGACAACCCCTACCATGAAAAAGTCTTCTTTAACCCCCTACATACCCTGTGGTGCTCCAGATGGTAGATCTTGAAGCTGATGGAGAAAGGCAGGATGATGGGAAGGTTCACGAAGATCCCGAATATTCTGTTGAGCATCGGACGGCCGTGGCCAAACGCCATGTTGTGGGCCGTCTCGTGGATGGCTGCAATATCAGAGTTTGGTTAGTTTGGTTCCATGGTAGCAAAATACATAACAAGAGTTATAAAAGCGTATCATGAGTGGGTGGGATTTATTTTAAGGAAATACACATAATATATATATATATATATATATATATATATATATATATATATATATATATATATATATATATATATATATATATATATATATATATATATATATAATACACGAAAATTGTAATCAAAGAAAGTTCAATAGCAAGTTCATGGACTCCTGACAACGAGCTGGTTCCATTGGACTGGCTACTGAACTTTTTACGGCAATTCCTCTCATGGATAACAAAGAAAGAGTCATCATAGAAGGTTCGTAGCCAGTTCAATAGACTCCTGACAACAAGCTGGTTCCACTGAACTGGCTTTTGAACCTTCTATGACAAATATTTCTATGTCAGCTGATTTTTGGAATAAAAATCAAAAAGGGCACAGTTTTTACACTATCCTTTAACTATTTACTTGTGTTTGAAAACTCTAAAAATAACTTTATACACTTTTTTTGATATACTGTATTTTTATTTATAATGCAATTTGACGATGATAGCCCACCCCCCAATGGTAAACTCACCGAGCATGAGAGAGTGGTTGATGACGCCCCCTATGCAGTAGGCAGAGAGCATTACAATTGGCCACGACTGGTCCTTGATGATGAACACGAGGATGAGCTGAGCAAGCATCATTCCGAGCACCACGAACTTGAAGTTGGGGTCGTGACCGAACAGCTTCTTGATCTGAGGATACTTGGCTGAAACATAACAACATCATGTTAGAAAAAAATTACCTAATGAGTACATAGAAGACCAATAGAGGACATAAAGGACCAAGAGATGGCGCTGACGTCTGAAAATTTTGCTCTTTGCATCGAGGATACGGCAATACCTATAGCATGGGGAGTCACAAAAATTATCAAATTTCTAGGAAAGAAATGACTTACGAAGTTGAAACATTTTTTTTATATTTTGTCCGAAAGTATTTGACAACTAATTATGGTGTTGTCATTTCTGTAAAATTATGCTGTGGCTGCTGACAGAGCATTTACATGATTTTACAATGTTAATCATATATACAGCAATCCTCGCCAGACGCACGTAGTTCCAGCAGTTACCACTAGGTTCGCACTAACTTTATGACGCCAATAGATGGCACTGTGCGCAGAAATTTTGTCTGTTTTTCCCTGAGGAGGATACGGAAATACCTTATATAAAGGGGATTGCGCTGACGTCATGCCCCTGACAGCGCTGAGGTGGAATAGAATGCACATACTAGCATACAAAGTGTATAATTATTTTTTTACTTAACTTAACAAAATAAATCAGGTTTAAATACTGTAAGAATATAGAACAGTACACGATAGAACTTATAGAAAAAAATTCGAAACTAAAAAATGTTAAAAGCATTTTTTTTTTTTTTTTGCCATTGCTCGTATGTGTTCTATTCCAATCTTGCCCTCCGCTTTCCCTTTTACCTCGCTTGAGCAGGTAGAGAATAATGTTAAACCTCCCCTCACGTAAACATTACAGCAATCAACTAAATATGTAACATAATTCATAATATATTTACTGTTTTTCGATTTTTTATACACAATTTAAATAAACATTTAAATCAAGAAATAATGTTAGTCATTAAACATATAATACAAACAATTTGCTCAACCACGAAATTAGTTAAATTTTGTAAACAACAATCTGTTTTGAGTGCTAAAAATTAACACTTCAAGCATTCTCACAAAAAAAAATAAAAAAATAAAAAATAAAAAGGACATCACTTATGATTATATACACAATCAAGGTGGGTTCTACCCAAGGATTTTGTACAAAATCCTTGGTTCTACCTTTACCCACCTTGTACACAATTCGACAACCTGCAGAATTTTTTGTGACATATTTGGTTTGGGGCTCAGAGTTCGTTATTTTTTTATTCCTTTTTTTTTTTTTTTTTTTTTTTTTTTACCTAACTGGGTACTTCTACTTACTAATTACTACTTAATTAGTTTGAAACGTTGCAATATTTGCACAACGTCGCTTTAAAAAAAATTACTCTTGTAAATCCACCTTAGACGGAAATGTGTTTGCAATGACGTCACGTAATTTGCGTTAATTATGAACGTTCACACCGGCGTACTTGGGACCAGAGTGTGCTTTTAAACAGCTAGTACGTAGCTTTAATATAACATAAAAATGCTTTCATGGTAACATGTCCCTTTAAGATATTTTTATTCCAGTATACGCCAGCGGAGAAAGATGATATTATTCTTTTGATGTTTACATTTATACCAGAAAGCTGGACAAAAAAACTACTTTCTTTCAACTCATGGTTTTTGCTATATTACACTGTTAGAACTTATTGTAGTACACCTCGGGAATCCATAAATTATTATTACCCTGCCTTGAGGCGGATTTCCATGGAGCGTGGAAAGCGAGAAAATCGCATGCCATAGCCAATCAAAGGCTCGGAATTTCCTCGCCTTGCGGGGGGCGTTTTTTTGCCAACATGGCCGCCATACGAGATTGAAGCAAGTGCGCTTTTCTCGCCCCGCCAAGCCTCGCTTGACATCGCTCCATGGAAATGAGCCTTTATTTGCTAGCATTGAAGCTCCAAGAAACAATAGAGGCTTCAAGTCAGCTGATTTTACGATGTTCTCTCACTGTCCTATCAAAACCTATGTAAAAAAAGTCGTAGTTGCTTTTTTAGGCATTATTTTTTAAAAAAAAATAAGTCATTATCAGAATACTTTTAAACAAGGGTGAGGGGAAGGTGGTAGAAGATGGTTTAAAATTAATAAATTTATAATAGTTACTGAAAAAAATTACAAATTTTTAAAAAAAAAAAACAAAAAAAATCCCATTGGAGAACACTTGAAGGGTCGGTTTGCAGTAATGGACAACATACATGAAAAAATTTTATTGCAGAAATGTATAGAGGGTACCAAATTATGCTACTCTGAATTTTTTTCACATTTTTTTGAAACCCAGAACTATTTATAAATAATTATTGAAAGTGCGGCCACGCCCCCTGGAGGCGTCAATAGGCGTCCAGCATGAAGAAAATAAGAAGGAGATAAATCATAAGCAACGCCAATGCGTCGACGAATGTAATCGCTACAGCGCCATGCGGCAAATCTGGAACTATTTTAGGCTCTAGCGGCGTTGTCATCCGCTTCGCTGTGTCTTAACAAAAAAATTAACCACGCTTAAACTGTTGGTCCTAAAATTCTTAAAAAAAATCTTTCATGGCGTCCAGTCTCTATCCTTTTTATTAAGAATTCAGGGGTGCCAACTGAAATCACAGAACTTTCAATAATTATTTAAAAATAGTTCCGGGTCTCAAAAAAATCTTAAAAAACTCAGAGTATCATAATTTGGTACCCTCTATTCATTTCTGCAATAAAATTTTTTCATGTATGTTGTCCATTTTGGGGGACGTAAGAAGAGCAACCAGTCTGGCCATTTCCAAAAATTTTAAGTTCCCCACGCCTTCATAGACTGCCTACAAACAGAGCAGAGTAACGTTCGTGATTTCCAGAGGTGTAGTTGGATAACATAATAAACATGATATCAGGTGATTGTGTGATGACACGCCTGTTTATTGATAACAATAAAGGTTTATTTATTTATTGTTATTACTCCGTCAATTGTGAAATGTCAACGAGTATGTACAGGATACGTCGTTATGTCATGATATTTGCTGTAGAAAAACAAATCTAGTGCATATATTGACATGCAATTGCATCATTGCAGTGCATGCAAGAGCTTGCTTTACACCTGTTAGAAATGTTTTTTTGCAATACAGCTAAATGAACGTAAATAAAAATATCGTATTGCTGAAATTACAGAAATTAAAGAAATTGTTGTAAAAATGATATTTTTTTAAATTACATGTTAGGTGCATTTACAAGCCCTGAATATTATACAGTTATAGACTAATTTTTCTGTACTATGCATTTGGGGGTAAGGTAGCGCGCCTAATGTTAAAAAAAAAATCATACACATGATGAAAACTATGAAATAAATTTAAAATATTTGCCTCTACATCCCCCTATCAGTAGCTAGATTTTGAGTTATGAATTTGTATACCTGATATTTTAACTACTGATAGGGGATGTAGAGGAGAACATTTTTATTTATTTTTTTTTTTTTTCATAATTTTAATGAGGGATTTTTTTTTAACATTGGACGTGTTACCTTACCCTTAATTAATTGATTTAGGGTTTATATACATAATTATTTAATAAACTTTTCTCTTTCGCATAAGTATTATGTTTGGTTTGGAAGAGGTTCAACCCACCCTCTCTCTATGTATTTTGCCTTCGGTGCCTCAACTCCTCAAAAAGAAGGGGGGGGGGGGTCGGTCAACTCTCCCCCTTATCTTAAACTCTCTAAGAATTATTGCAAACAAACAAACCGTATTTAGTCATTATCTAATAAAATATTATAACAACACACTAACAAGTTAAGTAGTAGATAATGTTGTTTACAAGTCAGGCATTTAACATGTCGATTGTCAACTTTGTTTTTTGTTCTTCCAGAGCTATATTATGTAATAATGTCTTACTAAAGCCATTTACTGTAAATTTTAAACAGTATAATATATAATACTGCTGTATTATACTGCATTACAGTGCAGTAATATATTATAGCGAAATACGGTATATTTATTATTTTGTGTATTACTTTATAACTACACTAGTAACTATATAATAATACAGTATAATTTAATTATGGTTATATTCTAATTGAAATTATTAATTATTTAGCAACAATTACAAAAATGAGGCACTATAAATATAAATATAATAATAAAGTCGATAGTACAAAATCATAAAGTTTATACGATGTATGATGTTATGTTATTTTATATATGTATACTGTATTACTGTACTAAAACAAGACGCTGCATAGGTAATTAAATTCATTTTATTATAAAACAAAACAAACGTTATTCCAGCATGCATGGCTTGCTAAAGCTGTAGTTCTAATTGACAAAGAGATGCAGATTTGCAATTTTGGGAGATGTAAGAAGACTAAGAAGAGCACCCATTCTAGCCGTCTCAAAAGAGTTTTAGTTCACCACACCTCCATAGACTGCATGGTATCGTCTACAAATAAAGCAGAAGTAAAGTTCGTGGTGTCCAAAGGTGTACATTTATAATATTATACTGTACAGTACTTGGCAGATAAAGTAAAACAACAATGATCCATTGCATATTCATGGTACAAATTTCACGTTCCTTTTTCTAGCTTATCACAGCCTGCATTTTCACTCTATATCAACAACGATGCTCGCTCGATTTATGCATCGATGAGAGTATGAGCATTCTAAGAGAGCTTGATAAGCAAGAAGTATAGGGAATTTAAATTTTGTACCGACGGAGGTATAAGGAACTTTTAAATTCTAACAAGTATTGTCATCATAAAGTTCGTGCGAACCTAGTGGTAATTGCTGGAACTACGTGCGTCTGGCGAGGATTGCTGTATATGATTAACATTGTAAAATCATGTAAATGCTCCATCAGCAGCCACAGCATAATTTTACAGAAATGACAACACTATAATTAGTTGTCAAATACTTTTGGACAAATATAAAAAAAATATATTTCAACTTCGTAAGTGATTTCTTTCCTAAAAATTTGATAATTTTTGTGATTCTCATTCTCCCCATGCTATAGGTATTGTCGTATCCTCGATGCAAAGAGCAAAATTTTCAGACGTCAGCGCCATCTCTTGGTCCTTTATGTCCTCTATATTATGATATGTTTGGAAGAATAACACATCGGCAGCAGCGCGACCTTTTGTGTCTGAGAGAGATACGAGTCAGTCAGGTCGGCGAGGCGACTCACAGATATGTTGACTTATAGAAACGTTGCAATATTTCAGTAGCTAGGAGTTTCAAGCAGTATGCAATTTAGAAGTTCATGCCGCTGTCGATACCGTGACAAGAAAGGATTATTGTTTCAGTTTATCTGCTAAGCACTGTACAGTAGATCAAAATTAATTTGTCACAAAGCGATATAAAGATTATGTAGCGAGACTTGAACCCAAGGTTTCCTTTTGGAGCTTCACGGAAACACGGCGTGTTATGACGCAGAGATACGTGCCAATTATCAGCTAATCAAATCAGCTGATCTCGGTGGGAAAATTCCTCTCGTCATTATCTACAGACTGATAAGAAAAAAGGGGGCGTGACAGACAGTTGAAAATGATTCACGGTATAAATTTGAAGGTTTTTATTGCAAATCTTTTGGAATGAATCGATAAATTAAAACGACAAAAATGTGTTGACAAAATCGTGGAATAGACTTCTTATTTAGCTTTTCAACTGAACCCTGTTGTACGGTACTGGCCACAATTAAGTGACTGAATTTAATTTAACTTCCCGGCTCTTCGTAGACCCTACTTTTGTTGGTCCCTTCCAAACCAGGGCCTAAGCAATCCATCCCAGCATTTGCCAGGTTGTGACTGAGGAAATCATGGAAACCCCAGTCAGGATGGTCGCGGCAATTGATGGAGGATGCCTTTAATCACCTCTCGAATGCGATAGACTTCTTTTTAACGAGGCCAATTATCAATGACTATCTTTTTCTCTAATTAATGCAGGTTATTGCTACAGTCAAATCAAAGAATTGAAACGAACTTTTAATTATTTGATCAAATTAATTTGATATTCCCTCCGGAAGTGTGTAATTTGTGACTATTCTGTTTCTTATTATTCAGTTTTGAAATTTTGCAAATGGTTGTGCAATAAAATTACTGAGATATATATGTGTGAATAAATTACAACGCTGAAATACGAATAGGAAGACGAGAAACCTTACACTTCCGGCTATTCCGGAGGGAATATCATGCAATGTAAATATGACTGTATTCAGTTAGTAAGACGCTATAATATAACTATGATTAATATTAAATCTGGTTATCTTTATAATATATGAATCTGTCTGTTTGAGAATAGAGCTAGGAGATATGTGCTGTCAATTTTTTTCACGATTATTTTATTTTGGGTTGTTAAATCTTAAAACGTCACAACATGTTTCTTATCAATGTTTGCAATAAGGTTATATATGATGATAAAAGTCAATACATCGATTAACAATAATATGTCTTTATACGAAACTTGTATCACCTAATGCCATGCCATGGAAATAGTTTTTCTTAAATTTGAGGACTGTGTCTGAGAGCTTTAAAAAGCTGTATTTTTCATTACAATTTTTGTTAAATAAACAAGATTTCACACGTTTTTACTGTACGTAGTATGTGAAATATTGTTATTAACATTATACGGGAAAAAATGTAAAAAAAAATATATTGTAAAAAAAAACACCACAAAACCACATTGTGTATTCAACTGTCAGCTATCATAATGAGTGTATGATGTCATCGATATTTTTGCATTTCCCATTCTTTACTGTGAGGATGTGACTGCATTTATGTTAAGCTTTCTTTTTGAAATATATTTATAAATTTATATACAGTATCACTGAACTATTTACAGTATTATTAATATTATTATATATATATTATGTATTATCTTTTAATCACATCCTACTGGTTACTTCTACTCACTAATTACATACTACTTTGAAACTCCGAACCTTCCGAAACCCTAACTTGAGCGTTTCACGGGCTCTTCTGAAACGGGGGCTGCCACGGCCTTGCAATCCATCCCGGCATTTACTTGCGACTGAGGGAAACGTGAAAACCTCAGCCAGGATGGACGCTACAGCTTTTTTGTTAATGAACCGGAAGTGCAATGGTTCAAAGTTAGGGGAACCACATTTTTATCAACCACACTTGAAAATATAAAATATGAACAATAAGTCCCATGTATTTATTTTTAAAGAAACAAGAAATTTATTTTATATATTATAATACATTATTACTATAGAGTTAAAAACGTTAAAAACTACGGTATACAATTTGCATGCAGTATTCGAAATCTTATTTTTTTCGTTCGCCACAGTAATACTTTTCTAATTTGTCCCCCTCTCTCTTTTTTGCTGCTTATTATTTTACATTATTATCTCTAAGATTTTGAAACGCTAATTAAATGAAGATCAAAATTTCACTTGCTCATGCAGTTGGCTGCTAATTTTGCTACGCTCTCTAAACATTTTACTTTCGATTGTTTAACACTGAATATGATAACAAGAACTTTTTTAAAATTAACTAACTTACTCATGCTCATGCATAAACTTATTCCTTTAAGGTAGATTTAACGTCGGTCAGCTGTTTTTTTAGCTCCATTTGATTAACATGTAAACCTTCGCAAATTCACAAAAATTCTGATTTTTTTTCTGAGAGGCAGATGCCTAAATGCCATAGAAAAAGTTTCAAAACGATTTAACGAGCCAATTTTTTTTTAAATTAATTTTTTAGTTTGTCTCTCCATGGGAAAGCCCTATGCTGAAAATTAAATGAATTAATTATAAAAAATCGGCTCGTTAAATTGTTTTGAAATTTTTTCTATGGTTTTAAGGTACTAATATCTGCCTCTCAAAAAAATTTCAGAATTTTTGTGAATTTGCTAAGGTTTACATGTTAATCAAATGGAGCTAAAAAAACAGCTGACCGACGTTATCTCTACCTTAAGTTTATGTGCTCATGCCTATTAATCACTACTGCATGTCTGCTATATATCTAAATGTCGGCTGAGGAGTTTTAGATTGTAACTCACTGAAAAAGTCTGTAAACTTTAAAGTAGACTTGGAAAGATTGTACAGTTGTCTCCTCGGAAAATTTCCCTTTGCGGTCTTGTTAATCACAATGCCCCGTATGAACAACAAAAGGAATGAAGAAGGCTGCAAAGGGGGAAAATTTCCAAGACGACGAGTATACTTTGCATGGAAATTTTTAGTTATAGTATCAAATTTAGTATTTAAATGTAGATACAACAATTTTAAATAAATTAGGCCAAAGCTATCCGGGAATAAAATTATATATATATTATCATATTAACATTTTTGTACTGTACATACAAGGGGGCATGCATGATCAAAATGTGTCAATTGCCCCAAAATTAAAAATGCATGCTTAATTATTTAATATAAATATTATGTGTTATTAATTATTACATTATGTTAACAATTAAGATTTTAGTTTTATAATATATTTTTTTTAGCGTTTTAACTAAGAATTTATTTGTATACAGAACTATTGTATTTTATAATCAGATCCCCTGACCTGTAGTCTGTTTTTTTGAATAAATATAATAAATAGAGTAAATAAATATCAACCAATCAATCATGTACCGTATATAAGGTTACTGTAATCCAAAATTTCAGGTGGTATAACACTGTGGTGAAAAAATTACTTTTCTATGCATCCAAAATACAGAACTGGCAAAATCTTGAGCATGATTTTTTTTTTTTTTTAGCATTTTTAAACCTTAAAGTTTTAAAACCTTCCACAGTTTTTTTCCAATTTTCGTCTTATTTTATTTCTACGGTATATTTTTCTTCTCTATAATAGCCAAACGTTTTCCTACTGTAGGTCATGGTTCCTTACCCTAGCTCCGTTCTAGTAACATCTATTTGCCAAGATTTACGATGCCAGGTGTCTGGCGATGAGACACAATATTGGGAAATGCGAGATAAATGATCTGAGTCAAGCTGATAACGGTGTGATAACACCTTTACGACTTATTTACGTTGGGGCCGGATTAAACAGCAGATACCGAGGGGGACATTAGGAACTTCAAAACATGTTTAGATAACACACGAGTCCAAGTGAGCACGAAGTATTTTTCCCCCAGTTCAATTAACCCTGTGTAACCAAGAAAAGTGGTTCACTTAATTTCCTTGGAATGGACACTCAAAAAGTTTTGCTGAGGTCGGGTTTGAACCCACGCCCCTTTTACAAGTTCTATTTATTTTATTAAAGAACTGATGACACCTACTGACGCCTCTCACTTTACTTTTATTTTTTTTTAAATGGTAAAGTCTGTTCCAGCCTCGAAAAAAAAAAAAAACAAAAAAAATCAGAGTAGTATAACTATCTACCCTTTCTGCAATGGAAAATTTTAATGCAGGCATTGGACATTTACTGTAAAATAGCAGTGCATTCTGCACAGCACGTAGGATCATACAGACGGGCTTTTCTGTGTAGGTTTTTGTTTATTTTTTATACATAAAATATGACGTGCTTATATTATTTTGTACAATCGAAGAGCCATAGCCCTCTGGAGGGCTATGAAAGAGCAGTAAAAAATTATGGAACCTAAAACCTAACACTCTCGTGGGGGCTGAAAAATCACGTGGTCAATCATGCAGAACCTCGAATTTGCTTTTTATTTTTTATTTTTTTTTTTTTTCCTCTCACAGGGGAACATGGCCGCCATACGATATTAAAGCAAGTGCGCTTTTCTTGCACCTATCGATTTCGCTGCACGGAAGTCCATTTTGTTTCATGGTTGCAATTTTCATGTTTTTACGGTCAGTTCGACCCCGAGGTCTTGAGTTCTATTATCTTATCAGATAACGAGTTACGTGGGAAGATAAGGAGAGAAGTTGCTTCATTACAAATTTACAAAGAATCTCAACCATGCAATGGGTTTTACCTTCGTATCATCTTTATCAATTACTAATTGTGATTATGAATAATTTGATGCATGGATTTCTTCATGATTTAATATTTTATTAATTTAAAAAAAAATGCAAAGGTCCTTTAATGTGATTTAAATTACTTCAAATAATTTAGGCAGTATTGCATGCCATTCGAGAAATACACCACTAATTTATATTTTCAAGGAATGTGCATGTTCATTATATTATGTATACAGAATATTTTACAATTATCTGTAGAGCATAATATTGAATTTACAATATAGAAATTGTGATATGGTACTACATGTGCTGAGAGATCCGTGGTTCAAAGCCCAGTGTAGACCCAAGATTACTCTACATAAGGTTTGACGCTCCGCAATCTTGGCGCAGAAAGTCGCAAACAAAAATATCAGATTTCCGTCGGAAGTAGATTCAGTATTTAAAAACCGTATAAAAAATGAGAAGCTTTCTCAACATTTCTATGGCTTGCTAATTCACATCATACCATGCATGTATTTTCAAAATTAATGTTTTATTAGGTTACAATACATACAATACAATTAAATTACGCATACAATTAAAAAACAAAACAATATTAGTGAAAGAAATACTGTACAGTATTGATGGGAAAATATAACCTAACTTTACAACGATATGAAATTTAAAAAAAGGCTTATCCCCAGAACATTATTTAAAAATAAATTTATGAATGATTCAACACTGCTGCTTGACGAAAGGCTTCTCTTCGTACAAAACAAAGATGATGCCTAAGGAAGAGACTGATAGAAAGCTAGCAATGAAAGTTGATTCTTGGGGGAGAGATGCATGCGAATTTTCTGGATTTTGAAAAAGCTTTTGATAAGGTGCCTCATAGGGAGTTGGTAAATAAGGTTCGGCACTGCGTTGGAGATGAGGTGTTGTTGTCGCTGATTGAGGATTTTCTAAGGGATAGGGTGCAGAGTGTTAGGGTTGGAGCTGTGTTTTCAGACCATGTTAGAGTATCGTCAGGGGTTCCCCAGGGCAGTGTCTTGGGTCCTTTATTATTAAAAATAAGTATGACATTAATATATGCATAAATGTATTTGGAATTGGACGAATAAAAATAATTTGAATTTGAATTTGAATTTGATTTCTGATTTATATAGAGGATTTGCCAAGAGGAGTGAAGTCGAAGGTGAGACTGTTTGCAGATGACAGTGTTGTGTATAGGAAGGTGGAAAGTGAGGATGACGTTGTTGAACTTCAGCAGGATCTTGATATTTTGCAAGGGTGGGTTGATGATAATGGGATGAAGTTGAATGTGGCGAAGTGTTGTGTGGTTGTGTTTGGCAGGAAAAGGACAAGGAGGGTGTTGCAGTATATATTGGGGGGTGAAGTTTTGAAAGAAGTTGAGAAGTACAAGTATTTGGGTGTGGTGTTGCACAGAAAATTGATGTGGAATGAACATATTAAGTATGTTACTTCTAAGAGTAGAAAGTTCTTGGAGTTTGTTATGAGAAATCTGAAGGGAGCTAGTATGTTCGTGAGAGATAGCGCTTATAGAGCCATGGTGAGACCGATGCTTGAGTATGGATGCAATGTTTGGAATCCATACAGGAATGTTGGGGTGAAGGAGTTGGAGAAGGTGCAGAGAAGAGCAGCGAGAAGAGTTATGGGGCGTATGGGAAGATGGAAGTTGGTGGGAGATGGAAAGGAGGTCAGAAAAGAGTTTGAGAGTGTAACTGCGATGATTGATAAGTTGGGGTGGGAGTTGCTGGAGGAGAGAAGGGGAAATTGTAGACTTGGTGTTATGTATAAAATAACAAGAAATAGTGAGGGTTGGAGGGAGTTGAGCTTTCGTATTAAGAGAGGTGTTTACATTGGAAGGAGTGATCACAGTTGGAAGTTGGATTTTGTCGGCAGTAGAAGTGATGTGGGAAAATATTCCTTCATTAACAGGACTGTAAGAGAGTGGAATTTGCTGAAGGCAAAAGTTGTTGAAGCGGAGAGTTATGAGTTGTTTAAGAGGGTTTTGAGACAAGCAAACCCTTCGCGAGCCACCGTGGTGTAGCCACATTTGCCGCGTTAATTTTATTATTATTATTACAATACACAGTAAATAAACGGTAAGCTATAATTGATACCGGTATATTGAAACAGTATATTTATATTACAGTATATTTTTTTGCTTCAACTGAACCCTGTTGTAGGGAATTTTCACAAATGACTTATTTTCCGACTCTTCGTTGGCCTGAGACCTGAGGACCTGACCTAGCATACCAGTATACTGTATCTATATTGCTTAGGGTTTTGTGGGTCCCTTCCGAACCGGGTTCCAATTTTTCTATTATTTTTATGTTATATGAAAACATTTTCTTGTCTGTAAAATAGCAGTGCATGCAGCACAGCACGTAGGATATGATACAGTTACAGGCGGACTTTTCTATGAAACACAACATGTCAAAAAATTGCAAATAAAAAGTACTTGCTTTTCTATTGAGCACAATGAAACGTAACCATAATTTGCAATATTACACCTATAAACCAAATAAATCTGCCTATTTGTATGCCTAATAAGCACACTTAACGTCATTAATATGCAAGATTGCATGCATTAAAAAACAGTTATGCATACTGTATAATATAAATATGTATGCATATCCTTTTTTTAAGATATGGGCGGGGCCATAAAAAAATCAATAAAAGTCGAATTATAGTAGGTAAAGTAGGATTTTCGCATTACACACATGCATTTACAAGACAAAATATTGATATTTTGACATTGATTAATAAGAAAACAGAAATTGGACATGGACTTTACCTAGAATCTCTTTTCTTCTGGAAGCATGAGGTTCCTCGGTCGTAACCCACTCAAAATCAGTCCTTGTTACACGTTGGCCCATCTTGACACTTTTATATTATAATTAATTTTATATTCACTCAATTTTCATTGAAATTTGTAAAGAACACGCCTTTATTTTACACAAAAATGACAAATTATTACACTACAACCGGCTTTCCGTGTTTGACACCCATCTGTCGCGTGCCCAGCTGCTAAAGTTACGTAATCATACTAATCATATCAGAAATTTAAATCACATCACATTGATATTGCGCAGAAGTGTAAAGTACGTTTAAATACACTTTTGCGCAGCTTTATGATTTGTTTTTCGAACTTTTCTTTCCTGAGATACAAGTAGTTTGTTATTTTGACGATAGATGTCGCACAACTTCAGATTTGATTAAATTTTCCAATTTTTTATTAATTAAATATTATCCAATCAAATTACATCTCTGTTTTGTGACCTGTTGCGCAGCTGTTTTATAAGGTAAAAAAGATAAAAATCCGTCAAACGTGTGTTTTTGATTAGTTTTACAACGCCTATAAATTTTGTAAGTTATATTACACATAATATATTACTAGTAGATAAAAAGAACTGTTAAATTTTATGTCCTTGAGTTCTAATTATGTTTATCATTAATTTTTCTATGCTTATGAATTTGGTTGTTTTCAGATGTTGTCAGGAGTTTGTAGCCGGCACAGATCTGTATTACAAGCTGTTCTAAAACAAGTCAAGAAATCAAATCTCTCTAAATCAAGAAACATGGCTGGGACTGCTGCTAGTGATAAATTTGGTCTTCCGGACAGATATAAGGGATCTGAGAAGAGTGTTTGGTAAGTTCGAGTATCGACTGTCAATGTTCTATTTCAGTTTTTGACTCAATCGGCTAGACAGAATCAACTTGACACAGCTAAATTTACCCTGAACACTTTCTGTGTGTTGTCACACTGCATAGGAGGCGCAAGAAACATGGGGAATTATTTTGGGAAGCCGGAGAGGGTGCTTTTCTTATGTTCTTAACCTTCCGAATTTGCAAAGATACGGTACACAACCCCAGCAAATGAGGCGGGAGTACATGCTGTACAATGTTGTCTAATTTCAGGGTTGAGTACATCCAGCTGTCCCTGGACTACAAGCCTGAGATCAACTTGGGCCAGGGATTCCCTGACTTTGTAGCCCCAGACCATGTGACTAAGGCCCTGGCTGCTGCTGCCACAGACGAGAAGAACGTGCTACTCAACCAATACACCCGCGGATTTGTGAGTATCTGCTGATGATTTTAATACTGCTGGAATACAGTAGGGTTCTGATGGAAGCATTAAATTTGTTGAAACACAAACCTTATGATGTCATGAAAGACGTTTCGTATCACGAGGAGGTACGTAGCATTGACTGACCTTCACTCATCAAATATAATACACATCATTCCCGATATCATGTAAACAAATAGACAAGATTAACGCCCCCCATAAATTAGTACAATTATTAACTATTTTCTATAAATTCTGTAATTTTAAAATTGTCCTAGGGGTTATTTTTCAGCTTCACACTCGTCTCCACTTCTTTGTGAAAATTTTCAGAGAAGTTCAGTTTACCACCATCTTTCTACCTCAGTGAGGTATTTCTGGTTATGACAACATTGTCTTTGGCAGAAAACAGAACAAAATTAAGGAAAATTACTCTCTGTAACTGTATTTTTGGAATAATATCAACTCTTTTGTCATCTCTTAGTGAGGAACTTTTTAGGGGCACCATACAGACATGTACTGTAGGTTTTTTCCTGAATCCATCTCCCCACTCCTTTCGTAATAGACTCCTTCTATATTTCCCCAAAATGATAAGCACCCCGTCCTAAGATTTTCTCTACTCATTGACATTAGTTGTCTCATTCACAAAATAATTAACTTTTTTTCCATTCTTTTCAGCTAAATGTGTTAAAAAAAGTTAAAAAAAGTTTTACACCATTTTACCCATTCGGGTGTGGCCAGGTCAATATTTAGCCTTGTCAGTAACAGTTATCTTGCGACCATGCTGGGGCTTACCAGGCTCCCAGAACCCTTTCCTGCACTCTTCTGGGCTCCTACTACCAGATCTGTGCAGCCTGCAGTGGCAGTGCAATACTGCAGGGCAGCAGAGTATAGACAGTCGTAAACTGCCTTCCTCCTACTAAATCCATAATCTAGTAATCAGTCACACCCAACTCAACTCAAGTCACGAAAAGTCTGCCGTGTTCGGGAATCGAACCGGGGACCTCTCGGACCAGTGCCAGGGGTACTAACCACTACACTACAGAGCGGAATTTAAAAAAAGTTCAAAAGTAAAACAATTTAACATCCCCAGGGTCACCCCAGGTTGGTGCAGGTCCTCAGCAAACTGTACTCCGGCCACCTCGGACGAACAATCAACCCCATGACGGAGGTGCTGGTCACTTCTGGGGCCTACGAGGCCCTCTTTGCAGCCATCCAAGGTCACACGGGACCTGGCGACGAGGTCATCATCATCGAACCGTTCTTCGACTGTTACGAACCGATGGTCAGGGGAGCGGGGGGAATCCCCAAGTTCATCCCTCTCAGACCGGTGAGTAAGGCTCGTTTTGTGGGGGAATGGGGGAAGGATATGGAGTTTGACCCTTATGCTTTGCAAGGGCTTAAGGAGGATAGTTGGTTCAAGCATATGCATGAAAGGAGTAAAAATAGGAGGTTCTGGAGCCAGTTCAATAGACTCCTGACGACGAGCTGGTTCCATTGGACTGGCTACTGAACCTTTTATGACAATTCCTTCCATGGATAACAAAGAAAAAGTCATCATAGAAGGTTCAGTAGCCAGTTCAATAGACTCCTGACGACGAGCTAGTTCCATTGGACTTGCTACTGAACCTTTGAAGGGGCATTCACAAAGCCTTAAGGCCACATTTAAGGCTCAATAATTTAAGACCAAAAATTTTGGGTCTAAAAAACACGTCTAAAATCAAGCTTTAAATTATCGAGCCTTAAATGTGGCCTTAAGACTTTGTGAATGCCCCTTTTTATGACAATTCTTTCCATGGATAACAAAGAAAGAGTCATCATAGAAGGTTCAGTAGCCAGTTCAATAGACTCCTGACAATGAGCTGGTTCTATTGGACTGGCTACTGAACCTTGTACGACAATTCCTTCCATGAAAACTCAGTACTAGAACCTCTCCACCTCAATTTAAACTCAAGTTCTCGAACTCACCCCAACATGTTTGCAGCGAACTGGGGTGACCGGTACCATGAGTTCTGCGGACTGGGTGCTGGACCCCAAGGAGCTGGAGTCCATGTTCAACAACAAGACCAAGACACTGATCCTCAACACCCCTCACAATCCGGTGGGCAAAGTCTTCTCAAGACAAGAACTGGAGCAGATCGCCGCCCTCTGTGAAAAGTGGAACGTGCTGTGTATCTCAGACGAAGTCTACGAATGGATGGTCTACGCACCTAACAAGCATATCAGGATCGGTGAGTCCACAAACACTGAAATATTTGTGTCTTGTATGGTTAATAATATACAGTAGCAAGGGTAGTTTGAGGGCATTCACCTCATTTTTTTTCATGAAAGACGATGACATACAAGGTTCCATAGCCAGTCCAATGGAACCAGCTCGTCGTCAGGAGTCTATTGAACTGGCTACTGAACTTTTTAAATGAATACTTTGATGGAAAATATGTACCGGTAATAAAATTTATTGCTCCACCACCTATCACTGCTGTCTATAATGTGTCAGTCTGTCATCTGTATATATACTGCATTGTATGTAATAACTCTGTGACTTTTAAAACACCTTAAGATTTAGATACTTAACTCAACTTAATTAATTATTTTTACCCTGATTTCTTTCAGATTTTGTAGAACCCGGAAATTGTTGCTAAAAAGTTATTGCAATTCCAAGTTTGAAATTACTCCCCTTTTAGATCCTATCCTTTTTTTAAAAAAACTGACCCTTATTGACACCTTTCTCTGTACTTTTAAAAATAGTTCTCTAGCTTTAAAAAATCTGAAAAAAAAAAAAAAAATCAGAAAAGCTTAAATTACATTCCCTCCATTTATTTTTACAGTAAAAATATTTCATGCAGGTTGTTCATTTTGTAGAAATGTTTTCGTGTTAGAGAAATCTGACAGTACCAATTAATTGTCCGCAGCCTCTCTGCCTGGCATGTGGGAGCGGACCATCACCATCGGCTCTGCGGGCAAGACGTTCAGTGTGACCGGCTGGAAGTTGGGGTGGGCCTACGGACCAGCCAACCTGATGAGGAACCTGCAGACTGTGCACCAGAACTGTGTTTACACGTGCGCGACGCCAATACAGGTGGGGGAACAAGCTTATGTTTCATTTACTCTCACAAGTCAGAGTGGTAACTTATTATGGTTATTTGTCTAAGAATCAAATGAAATAAGTTTTGATGAATCGATTATGATTCAAGGGGGAGGTTTTTTCATAACAGTTTCACTTCCACCAGTTTCTGTCCATAAGAACCAATGTTAAACTTCTACCTCAATTTTCAAAAAAAAATCTCAAGTCTCATTAACAGGCCAAGTTCTGAGATCCTAATAAACAGAAATTCATCGTTAGCAATGTGAATGTTAAATTGTTGCCCAACAGTGTTTTTCTTTTAGGACATTTAAATCTTTTATTACTGTAGAGTACTCTCAAACACTTCTCTGCACACAATAATTGCTGTAATTTATTTCCAATAAAGGCCATTGTTAACTGAAAAATGATTATTTTGTGGTATTGTTGTGGACGTTAAAAAACTACATTTATTAATTTAATAATGAACAGTCATTTACTATAATGCAAAATATAAGTAAACAATGGTTCCCTGTTATTTCACTAAATAGAAATTTTTCAACAGTACTTTATTTCAAACAACGATCGGAAGATTTTGGTAAACACGTACTTTAGTAATTTTTTAATCCAACAATAAAATTATTTAATCAAAGACTGTATTTCTACAGAAACCCATTACAAGCCGCCCATGTGGGCCTAATTCTAAAAGGAAAGATAACCGGGGTGACCATGGTTAACATCAGTCTAACTCAATGACCCTAACTGTAGTTAGTGAAAAACCTGGCTAACTCCTTCATTCACACCTTATAATCTACAATTGTCACCACCAAAACTGTTACTGAACATTCCAGGAGGCGGTGGCTCGCGGACTTGAACTGGAGGTGTCTCGTCAAGGGCAGCCGGACTGTTACTTGACTTCGCTGGCCGAGGAACTCGTGGCCAAGAGGGACTTCATGGCCAAGTTTCTGTCCGACGTCGGCATGACTCCCACCATTCCAGAGGGGGGCTACTTCATGTTGGCAGACTGGTCCGCTCTCAGTAAGTTACCAGGGGTGGGGGTCGTTGTTCATGGAGTCGTTGTAGAAGGTTCAGTAGCCAGTCCAATGGAACCAGCTCGTCGTCAGGAGTCTATTGAACTGGCTACTAAACCTTTAACAGTGACTTAAAAAATAAATAAATAATCATAGAAAGCCTTGCTCCTTTATCTAGTGCAATAATCTTTATTTTATGTCTGTGAACTCGACTAAACATTCAACATTTCAAGTTTAACTTCTTTTAATAATAATTAAGCTCTTTCAACCCTTTTTTCACTATCTTTTTACTTGAAAAAAAAATGCATACTGTTATTTTATTTCATTTACATTGTATTTATTTATTTATTTATTTATTTATTTATTTATTTATTTATTTATTTATTTATTTATTTATTTATTATTGTTTTGTAATACTCTTACAGTATAAGGTTCTAAAGTACAGCCTGGTGTCTTTAGACAAAACAATAAATTAAGCCTTATAAATGTAATTGAAAGTGGATATCTTTCCTCCCCCCCCCCCTCTAAAAACTCAAATCTATGTGGAATAAAACAAGTAACATTGATTTTCCATTGCTGACATTAAGATCAGATATAAATTCCCCTTTATTCTGCCCACCCTCACAGGCAGCAAGGTGGGGCTGGACACGGAAACTGACCCTCAGCGCGACTATCGCTTCACCAAGTGGATGACGAAGAATGTGGGACTTCAGGGGATTCCCCCTTCTGCCTTCTACGGTGCGGAACACAAGAACCTGGCCGAGGACTACGTCAGATACTGCTTTATCAAGGTAGCGTAGCACTAGAAGGAGGTCTTATGAGGCCAGGCACGGATCCGGAGCCAAATTTTGAGGGAAGGGAGGGGGTGAGGCTGTCTCCGTAAGGCCAATGTTAAAAAAGAATTGGAGTAGGGTGCCGGTTAAAATATTAAACCAAGATCCTTTTTTTTTTTTTTTTTTTTTTTTGTCACGAAATTTCCCAAGAAAAAATTCTAAGGTCAAAGTGAATGCTTCGTTTAACATGGGGCCTTCCTTACCTGACAAAAAACCCTCAATTTACTCCTAAAAATGCTGTGTTAGGTGGTCTGATAAAAATATAGCGGTGTTTTCTGACTAAAGCTTTAACCAAATGCTGCATGTAATATTTTTTATGAAACCAATTTCCCATCAAAATAATAATTAAACAAAAAATCTTTAGACAATTAGTATTAATTTTATGCATTTTGATTAATTAAGGTATAACCTGAGAATTTGTCTGTCAAGGTCAAGAGTCGTGGCTATAGTGGCAACACTGTTTGCATTGGAATGCGAATAACTTTTTAGGAGGGGGTGGTGACATCAGTCCTTGAGAACGTTGCCACATTTCTCATCACATATAGGAAACGATCATCGCCACGGTTCAAAATATATGAAAACAATTCAGAAAAATAGTCTAAAAAATTAGGTTTAAAAAAAAAAAAGTAAAAGAATCTGTTGTATAGTTTTTTTTCGCAATGCTAATTAACAAATTTAACATTGGAAGGATACAAAATTCTCATTTAAATAAATTAATTATAATTAAACCAATGGTTAAAAAATTCCGAAAAAATTCCGAGCTAATTTGACGATTGTTGTAAGTCCACCAAATTAATTTGAAGAAAATCTGTTGTAGTGAATTTTTCGTCCAAATTTCTCAGGTTAAGCCTTAATACAATGAAGTGTACTTTTTTGTAATTATTATTTTCTTAACATTTTCACAGAGGGACGAGAATTTACAAAAGGCGGCCGATATTTTGAAGAAGTGGAAACAATCTTCGTGAATATTAAACGAAAAGACTTGCCGTTCCGCCGTGGATATTTTATTTTTAAACTTGCAAGTCTTACGATACTCAAATGTTATTAAATATTTATAAATGTGACTTGGTTTTGTATGAAGTAAATTTTCAACACATCGTGATGACTAAATTGTGAAATGTGTGTATGTTTTGAATTGTTGCCAAATATATATTTAATAATTACTTTCCTTTGAGTTTCTTGTTTGTTAAAAATTCATTTGCTATTGCATAGATAGAAAAAGTGACATTTTTATAATATTAGCTAGCGCAGGACAATATTTTATAAATATTGTTTATAATGTTCTAACTTTATAATTAATATTTTATTTTTTTTATATTAAATTTATAATTTCTTATCTAAATTTGATTGCAAAAGTTTATATTATGGTAATTATTTGTTTAATTGAGAGTGCATCCAATATATATATCAAGTAAGATAATTAAATAATAGGCAATAATAATAATAAGTGCTGTACATACAGTTTGATTTTTTATTGAAACAAAAACAACGGTATTATGATATAACAGTATAAAATTAAACTATATAGCTATAAATATTTTAAATATGTTTCTTATGCATTATTAATTTAATTAATTTAATATGAACTTGAAATATACTTTGAAATGAGAAAATTAAATAATTATAATTAAAAATATAAACCAGAAGGTGCTGTTTTTGATAGCGTACATTCTTAGTAAATGGATAGGGATCATAATTATCCCCTCTGAATATGGTATTTTCATTTAATTTATATTCTTATGTGTGTCATCTTAATTGTAATTCTTTCGTTGAAATAAATATTTTGATATTAAATATTATAAATAATACTTTTGACAAATATAGTTGCGTTCTGCAATGCAGTAAGAGTCGCCCATCCTCGCCCCTATAAACAAACACAAGCCGTACTGCAGATAGTCAATGTCACCCCCCTCCCCCAACCCCCAGTCGAAGAAGGTGATTGGCTGACCGATGCTGGTCCACATCCACCGTCCGAACAGCTTCACTCCGGACGTCCAGTAGTTCGACAAACCTGCAAGTTTGGGAGTTAGTACACTTGCAGCCTTGGAAAGTTTCCCACATGTAGCCTTGTTAGTCACCATGCCCTGTGTGGTATCCTTATTAAGGGACACGATATAGTGATTAACAAGAGTGCAAACAGAAATTTTTTGAGGTGAGATGACGATGCAACAATAAATAGAAAAAAAAAACTAACTGCAGTAAAAACTTGTTATTAAGTAACTTATTATAAGGTAAAAACTCGATATTGAGTAATGGAGTAAAGGTGATCCCGTAAAAAAATAATTAGTATTGCTGCAGGTATAGGAAAAACTTGATATAAGGTATACTCGATATAATATAAGGTAAACCCAATGTCCTGGGTCCCTTAATTGACTTGACGTAATAACAAGTTTTTACTGTATACATTAAAGGAGGGGAACCACTTCAGCTTTTATATTTTTATTCATAGACAGTGGATGTTAATTGATGATTTTTTTTTTCGCACCATTATTTTTTTTACATTATTTATAAAGAGGTTCGCCTCCTTTAATTTTATTGAAAATGTGAATAGATCTGAGAGTACTAAATTAAGCTACTATTATAATTATTTAAGATTTTTTTATACACATAATATGCCATGCTACTTGTCCTGAAAATTCAAAATTGATTTTTAATATAATAAAAATAAAATTACATAATTATAATTTAATTATACAATTATTTAATTAACTTTTTTTTCTATTCATGAATCGTAATAAAATAAATAAATAAATAAAATATATATGTATAATATATTTCTCGCCTTTAAGTTAGGCAACTTGTACATCATCTATGTGAGGCTGGTCACATACACAACAGGGGCAAATTTTCTTCTTTGTGTACCACAAGTTTAAAAAAAATCTAAATGTATCTTTGATAAGCAAAATAATTTTTTTTTTAAATTAGCATAGCCCGTGGATCGATCCTTAATTTGTGAATACTTCCACCCTCCTTTTGCGCCTTGGTAATGCTTAATAGATAATCGACCTCAATTCTTTTATTGCAGAAATGGATAGAGCGTGAAAAATTACCGCAGTAAAAAATTATGCTACCCTGATTTTTTTCAGATTTTTTTGAGACCGGGAAGTATTTTTAAAAAATCATTGAAAGTCCTTTTTGTGACGTCAAGCGGCGGCAAGTCCTATCTTTTTCTTAAGGAGCGGCGCCTCGTGACGTCACAAAAAGAACTTTCAATGTTTTTTTAAAAAATACTTCCCGCGCGGGCTCTAAAAAATTTGAAAAAAAATCTGGGTATATAGCATTTGCACGCTCTATCCATTTCTGCAATAAAAAAATTGAGATCGATACTCCATTGGTGTTTTGGTATAAAAAATACCTTGTTAATGATGTAGCTAAGTTATATCAACTTACCATGGGCACTCATGAACGAGTTAACTTGGTTGTATTTCCAAGTATTCTCAAAACTTATCAATCGCATCCCTAATGCGTTGCACATGTCACCTGCATTGTGGAAACTCATCTGTAGAAGAAAAAATAAGAAGGTATAATGTTAAAAAGTTATTTGAATTAAATTAAAGGCTTTGAATATATAATATATGGTATACCTATATATAATATTAATATTTATTATTATTATATTTTTGCAACAATATATTAATGTAATGTATCAGCCAATAAGGTTATATTTAATAACCTTGGCTGATCTTGTAAATTAAAATATGACCAATAAAAAAAAAAAAATGCCTTAATTAATTTAGAACTTTTAGAACCTAAATTAAAATTTAAATAAACTTGGGATCGATGTATAAAATAAAGCAACAGAGCGACAATATGATAAAATTTATATATATAATCAACTTGAAATTTATATATTTTTAACTTAAAAATATATATATTTGTTATTATAATATAATATAGTCAGATTAGTTTAATATTCCTGCCGGAAGTAGCCGGAAATGAGAAATGATGTTTCTAGTCATCTTGTTCATATATTTGCGTATTGACAATTTACGAACATGTTAGTACTCTTTTTACGAACCTGTAGCCAAAATTTTAAAATGTAAAAACAAATAGGAAGGTCAAAAACATCTCACTTCCGGCTACTTCCGGTTGGAATGTGAAATCGATTTAACTGTACTCACTTTTGGTGCCACACCGATGAAATACTCTTGTCCACCGATAATAAAGAATCCATGAGAGCGTTCATTGCCTAAAATAATAAAACAAAATACATAAATAATAACAATTAAAACAAAATTTTATAAAGTTGCCTGCTGGTAAATTATATGCAGACACCAAGTATCTTAATTAATTAAATAAAGAGGAATTTTTCAATGTAGTGACGTGATGATGAAACGAAGATAGAACCGACATATCCATTGATGCCCCAAGTTGAATTACATTTTTATTCACTTTTATCGTATTTTATTTTTGCCTTCTATGTTGCACAATTTTCGAAACAAAAATGCGAGAGATTACGTCATATTGAAATAAATATTAAAAAATAAATAAATAAAAATATAGGGCGCGATTCACGAAGCAGTTAGCCAGGTTTCTAACCACGTTTAGCTTAACCACGTTTAACTAGGGTTGTTTAACACTTAAAACAGGTATAGTTAAACGTGGTTAAGGTAAACGTGGTTAGAAACCTGGTTAACTGCTTCGTGAATCGCACCCATTGTGTCTCAAGAAAATATAATATATTAAGATATATTTTGAGGTAAAAAGACGTATAATAAGATTAAGTCTAGACGTGCAGTTAGGTAACACGCCCAATGTTAAAAAAAAAAGTCACACACATGAAAATTAATTATGAAAAAAAATTAAAAAATCTTCTCTACATCCCCTATAAGTATCTAAAATAACAGGTATGCAAATTCGAGCTAATTTTTGAGTTATGAATTTTTAAAGTTGACTATTTTAACATGGGAGTTTCATGTTAAACGTGTTGTACATGTTATAGAGATAGAAGACCATTTTAATTTTTGTTTTTTCATAATTTTCATTTGAGGGATTTTTTTTAGCATTGACAGTGTTACCTCTTCCGGATATAATACGAGTTGAAGATGAAATTTTTCAATACAATCAAGCTGAGATGAGTGTCTGCAATAATTTCATCGCCTTCAGATTAGGCAACTTCTTCAGCAAGAAAATAATAAAATGATCATGTTACCTGTGACGTCATAGGCATGCACATATTTAACACGGAAGCATATTGAAATACCCTGCTTATTTATGACACTATATACGACAGCATTCTGCAGCATAATTTTTATTATAGTGCTTTCACATATTCGAAAATCGCTACGAAAACGCTCCGTAGCTACTCCGTAGCAAATGTGTTGATTTTGCTGCACCGTAGCACCTCGCGATCGATCTACGGAACTCCGTAGCAAAATCAAGATGAGTTTGATTTTGCTACGGCATTCACATGATTTTCCGCCGCAGCTGCCGCAGACGAACGAGAATATGTGAAAGGCTTACGGCATTGCTACGGAACTCCGTAGCAATTTTCGAATATGTGAAAGCACCTTTAGAAAGATAAAAAATAATGAAGGTGTAATATTTACATTATCTCAAGGTTCTATATATGCAAATATGCAGTGCGAAAATTTAATACAGGTTGTCACTAAAGCATATCCAACGTTTATGAATAAAAAATATACTTATTTACCACGAGCTTTTAGTGCAGTTTTTGCTGATAAGGCATCTGCTGCTAAGGCTTTGATTTCGGAGCTTGTGATGTTATGTTGGGACTGTAAAAGTAGAGTTTGTTATTAATTAATTTAAGTATAATTAGCTATAATAATTAATAATGATAATAGGAAAAAAAAATGGAAAAACGTTATTCATGAATTATTTTTTATTGCATTGAATAGATCTCTATGGAGCCTCAAGTTATATATTAAATTGTCAATAGCTTTTCAGTTTTTTTAAAATACTCTCTAACACTCATAAAATCTTGCTGCAAAACGCTGTGACGTCATAGTCATGCAAATATTTAAAACGCAAGCATAGGAAAAGACGTTGCATGACTATGACGTCACAGCGTCTTTTCTCTCGATTTTGAGGATGTTAGAGGGTTAAAAAAAAATCTGAAAAAATTTGACAATACATAACTCGAGGTCCTCTATCCAAATATATATAAAAAAATTCATGAAGGTTTTCCATTTGTTTGCAGGCGCGGATCCAGAAAAAAATTTCGGAGGGGGCTGCCTCCATAAGGCCAATGTTAAAAAAAAATTTGGAGTGGGGGAAATGCTTATATTGCCCATGTTAAATCCAAAATTTCGGGTGGCTGCAGCCCCCCCCCCAGTCCCCCCCCAGCCCCCCCCCCAGCCCCCCCCCCTGGATCCGCGCCTGTTTGTTTGTACACCTGTGGAGAGCACAAACGCTACATACTCTTACATGATTTACTAAAGCTGCATATTGCAAGAGTTAAAGAAATTTAATGCATATTGGCAATGGAAAACATAAAATTAATTAATTTGTATTTCATAATAAGTTATTGAATAATAAAAAAATCATATAGAAATATATAAATAAAAAAAATGTATAGATAGACAAAAATTAATTAAATTTTAATTTTGTCATGCATGCTTCGATTTTTCCCAAATACGCCAAGTAATATATTTATGTTTTCTTTTTTAATTTAATTTTATTAAATTGATTTTAATTTCAATTATTAATGGTTAAGAAATTAAATACTCACATTTGCCACTCCTACAAGTGCCATCAGCAGCAGCAAAGCAGCCAAACAAAGTCGTGCCATGTTGAACTTTTAATTTGTGCTAAAATTTCGACCCTTTATATACTAGTATACTAGCAAAAAACGTGTGTTACAAAGATTAAAGTTTGCCCCAATTTCCATTCATGACTGATTTATTTTATGAAATTTCAATGAGGTTAGCACTTTAATTGTTGTTTGTAAATTAAAACTATAATGAAATTAGCTTATAGAAAAAATACTGAAAATAGTTTAAAAACAAACTGTAAAATTTTTAATTAAAGTTGCAGGAAGCGAATGATTTCTATAATTTCCATTTCAAATTTTTGCTGTGTTATTTATATTAGTATTTTTAAATCTCTATGTGAAAATTATAAATATCAACATTCAAAGATAACTAGGAAATTTGCACGTCCGCGAGTAGTATTATATTTGTTGTACTGTATTTTCTTATCTTCTATTGTTATAATAATAAACTAATTTCTATTGTTGATTCAGGATTTATGTTAATGTAGAACACCTTTTTACGCAATCTTAGTAGTTCATATTATTAATAATATATAATATCGAGAAAGGTAATAATGGTAAATTATGAGAATTAATGTTATAGCCACCCAATACCATTACTAATTAAGTTATTTTTTGGACGAATGAACAACCTAAATGAAAAATATCATTTCAAAAATGAATAGAGTGTATCAAATTATGCTACTCTGATTTTTTTCAGATTTTTTTGAATCCCAGAATTATTTTTAAATAATTATTGAAAGTTCAGTGATTTCAGTTGGCACCCCCCTGAATCCTTAATAAAATGGATAGGACCGAGACGTTTATTGACGCCTCCAGGGGCCGTATTTTCAATAATAATTGTTTAAAAATAGTTCTGGGACTCTAAAAAATCTGAAAATATTCAGAGAAGCATAATTTGATACTCTCTATTATATCTGCAATAAAGAAATTTCATGCAGGTCGTCCATTAACAATTATATGTTGACAAGAGGGGCCGAATCCAAAAGTCCCCACAAATTAAATCTCTATGATGCAAAGCTTTTTTTTCTCACTTATTTTGTTAATTAATAGTATAAAGTTCAATGGAGTATCGACCTCAATTTGTTTGATTGCAGAAATGGATAGAGGGCGCAAAGTTATGCTATCCTGATTTTTTTCAGATTTTTTACAGACCGGGAACTATTTATAAAAAATTAATTGAAAGTTCTTTTTGTGACGTCACGAGGCGCCGCTCATTAAGAGAAAGATAGGACTTGCCACCGCGTGACGTCACAAAAAGGACTTTCAATAATTTTTAAATAAATTTTCTGGGCTGTAAAAAATATGAAAAAAATCAGGGTAGCATATAACTTTTCACCCTCTATCCATTTCAGCAATAAAAAAAATTAACATCGATACTCCATTAACTACAGTATAAGTTTTAACTTTTTTTTTTTTTTCACTACTTTTTTTTTTTTTTTTTTTTTTTTTTTGTAGAAATGGAAATACCTTATTGGTTGGCTTACTAAGGCTCACAATGTTTTTTTGGAGAAGTGACACTTTTATCCGCTCTAAAAGAGTTGCGGGTCATCTCGAATCCCCCCCCCCCCCCAGTAATGCTAGAGTTAAGTCTATAATATTATTTATAAATATGGTTAAGGTCACACCATAAAAAAGACGTGGCAACACTGTTGCACTAGTAATGCGAATCTGGGAGGAGGGGGAGGTGATTAAAGTCCCTGAGAGCGTTTGCCAAATTTCTTATCATGTACTTATTAATAACAATCAATGACACGGTTCGAAAAATATGAAAACAAATCAGAAAAATGGTCTAAAAATTTAGGTTTAAAAACAAAACAAAAAAGTAAAAAAATCTGTTGTATAGTTTTTTTGCATTAACAAATTTAACATTGGAAGGATACAAAATTCACAATTGAATAAATTAATTGTAATTAAACCAACAGTAAAAAATTCGGAAAAAATCAGAGCTAATTTGACGATTGTTGTAAGTCTATAATACCAAATTAATTTGAACATCTGTTGTAACGAATTTTTCGTCAAAATTTCTCAGGTTAAGCCTTAATTAATAACTTATTATTTTCTTCAAATTAATCCTCCTTATATTTTCAAGCTTAATTGTCAAAATGGTCTCTTCACAAATATATTCCACCAAATGTTGGCAGTTCACAAGTAAAAAAAGTTCCCCTACTTCATTGTTGCATGTCTATCATCAGTTAATATTTCATTGTTTATTTTTTAAAGAAACTTTCAACGAGTTAAAAAAAGCTGAGGTTTTATTATCGCTATGTCAGATTATATATTTTATCGTTTTGAAATGTTAAAAGTTGAAAATACTAATTTTTAGATGCTGAATTGGTTTCAGTACTTTATGTCAGTACAAAATTGCTCCAGTTTCGTCTTACATGTATAGGTCAAAAGTGCTGGATGTAAGTTACATCCAGCACTTTTGACCTATAAAACACTTAATCCAAGTACAAATTTGGTATTGAAAAAATAAGTCAATTTTTGTACTTTTTTTGACTCTCTTTTTTCAGTACCAAATTTGTACGTGGAATAATTAAGCGTTTTATAGGTCAAAAGTGCTGGATGTAAGACGAAACTGGAGCAATTTTGTACTGACTGGAGCAATTTTGTACTGACATAAAGTACTGAAACCAATTCAGCATCTAAAAATATACAGTTAAACAAATGTGAGGTTACCAAACCGGAAGTAGCCGGAAGTGGAAGGATTCTGGAATTTTTAGTTTAGTTTTAAGCCTGAAATTTAGCAGCGGTATTCATTTTAGAAATTTAACACTACATTTTTGTCTTAATTTTAAATACATAAAAAATCGCAAAAATCGACATTAATATATGTGCCCTTAGAATGCAAGGCATCTCCCCTTACCCCCCCCCCTTCTTTCCACCCTAGAAATGCTATAAGGATTTAAGAAAATAACAATTTTTGTACCTATAATATATTTTTATTATTAACCGAATGAAAGTTAATATTTTAATAATAATATATATAAAATTAATATGTAAAAGAAAATAAAAAAATAAAATTATATCATACACAATTTTGTTAACACAAGAGTTCCATACATTTAGAATTTCATAGAAAACAATTAAATATAACAAATAACAATTTAATCAATGAATAAAAAAATCACATGAACAAACGACAATGAATTTTTTTAATGCAAAAATAAACCCTCTTAACACCCTTAAAATTGGGCTGTAAAACGCAATGACGTCATGAAAATATTTAACACGCAAGCATAGGGAAATACGTTGTATGACGTCACAGCTTCTTTTACCTGGATTGATTGATTGATTGGTTTGGTATTTTGGGGCAATTGACACATTTTGGTCATGTTATGCCCTCTATTGAGAGTTTTAAAATAAAAAAAAAACGATAAAATAAAACTTATTAGTTTATAATAAAAGTATAATTAAATATATAATTAACAATGCATAAATCGAGGTCCTTTTTATCAAAATATCCTGTACAAAAATTTCATAGATATTGTAATAGATAGTAAGAAAAAAATTGAACACCCAAAAAATGCACTATATTATTTGAAATGTGAATAATTTAAGAATTTAAAGTATATTATTTATTCTTTGTAGATGTTGATGTCACAGAAGTTTCAAGAGCAGTTGTTGATAAGGTTGATAACACGGTTGTTGATGTCACGGATGTTGATAATGTTGATGACAAAGATGTTGATGTCACGGATGTTGATGACATAGAAGTTGCAGTCGTTGAAGTCACCGAAGAAGTATCAACAATGGTCGATGTACTCGGAACTGTTGTAGTGGACGGTCCGACCAACATCGAGTTACCATAATAAGCCTCCCTACACATTTCACCAATAGCAAAATTATGATTTAAAATACTAATTTCATTAAATTCAGGGACGTTTTTCAAATTTTCCTTAGTATCAAATTGTCCTCTACCATTTAAATATAAATGCATTGCCCAATAATCTCTCCAACCTGACCAATTTTCAATAAAAATTCTACCTGCATATTTTGGATGTGAATTTACACCAAACCATTGTATGATTCTATGTATTAATTCAGGTTTTAACTTTAATACAGTATCAACAGGTCTAATACCAGCATTATAATACCAATCATCAGGTTTATAATTATCTCTGTGTATGACTCTAACCAAAGTCTTAAAAACCTTGCATCTGGATGGGCTAATAAAACTTGTGTACCGATTTCAAAACTGTCCCATCCTACAGTCATTTCAAATGTTCTTAATCTGTCAAGACTTTTGACAATATATGAATCATTATCCAAGAATATTCCTCCATATTGCATTAAAACTTTAAGTCTTATAACATCCCCTGCATGGGGTCTGTGCCAATCACAGTCCCAAAACTATTAGAACTAAAATTTTGTCCAAAAACAGTTTCAGGTAATGTAACAGGTTTAATTCTGTATACTTTTTTAAATTCTTGATTATTTAATAAATATTCCCAATATTTTCCAGTAAAATTTTTAACATTTGTATGTAAATAAATATAATCTGGTTTTTGATTACGAATTACTGACATTATTGAAACAGCTTCCATGAAAGATATTTCAATTTGATCAAAACGTAAGAAATGTACAATATTTGGAACAATTAATTCTTTGACTCCAGTTTCATTATCAAATCCTTCAAATTCATTTTCCATTATATCAATATCATATTCCTGTGTTGGTAAGATATTTTTTCGTTTTTGAAACATATCTTCCCATTTCCACACAAATATGATGATAATAACAAGTAATGTTGATACTAATAATTTTATGAAGCTGTTCTTACAGATGTAAGATTTTGTCGTTTCCACACTCGGGTACCTGAAAAATAAAATAATAATCAATTAAAAAATTAAAGTTATTCTAATTGAGTGGGAGGGCTGTCTTAATTAAGGCAGATTCACATTGCGATTTTTATCATGCGACGCGACGCGAATTATGCGCACTTGCTGTGACATCCATTGGCGGCCATATTTGGCGATTCAAAAAAAAAAAGAGCATCGTAATTAACGCGATTTCACTGCTGCAACCTGGCGAATTCGCTCGCCGCATAGGATTTCACAGCTTGTGTGCAAAATCGCGTCGCATCGCCGTTGTCGCCATCTGAATCCGCGTTTATACATTTCGTAGCGTACTGGTTGAGTTGATTGAGTTGAAGATGTAATTTTTCAACTAGGGTATATTTTAATCATTATATGATTGTACCCATAAGAAAGTTAATAAAATGAAATTAGTAAAATAAATGATTTTTTAATTAAATCAATTCTCTAATGCGCTTGAACTCAAAATAAACAAGTCAGTACTTGTAACTATTATAGTGTCAGTTCATATAATTTTTTCCTAATTTTTTCTAACTTACAGTGTATTTTACGCAAGGAAAGTAATTATATTCAAAATACGAAGATTGGCAAATTGCAAATAAAAAAGGCTTTCAGTAAAAATACAAAATTAGCACTGTTTTTTTACTCTTTTTTACAAATTTGAACTATTATTTACTGACGCAATATTTTAGATCAAGTGCTGTATGTCTTAGGTTAAATTTTTAACGCTAATATTCAGCATAATAATTTATTGTTATTTCATATATTGTAAAACAAAAATAAAAATAAAAAATACTGAAGGGAATGCGCTTTGATTCATTATTTTCATTAACATGTATTATGGTATGTTGAATTGTATTATATATATATATATATATATATATATATATATATATATATATATATATATATATATATATATATATATTATAATATTTCAGTTTGTAGAGGTCGAGCGTGGCACAGTGCATTGAACGGTTCTCGTTAGATCACCGAAGTCAGGCTACGTTGAGCGTTGTTAGTACTTGGATGGGTGACCGTTTCAAGTAAAAAATATACGCTGCTCCCTCCCTGGGGTAAATTCATCTCGCTTTCCACCCAGTGCAGTGATGCACTTGTGTGTGGTTCCCCAGGCTTTGGACATCGCTTTGGTCCATTGAGAAAAAGTAGAGGTGTCCGTCCTGACTAAGGTTTTCCACGGTTCCCTCAGTCTCACCTCAGCGAATGCTGGGACGCGTAAGCATGCAGGCCGTGGCCACTATCCGTACCCTACCTTATCCCTACCCAGTACCCCGTCGCGAGCTGTAAGCTCATAAGGGTGTATACTTGTAAAAAAAAATAAATAAATAAATAAATAAATAAATAAATAAATAAATAAATAAATAAATAAATAAATAAATAAATAAATAAATAAATAAATAAATAAATAAAAAGACGTAGCATGACCATGACGTCACTTATTCTTTGAATAACTATTTAAGAATGTAACAATTTTTGTTAAAAAGTGTTTCACAATTTTTCCGCTACATAAGACCTCCCCCTCCCTCCCTTGCTAATGCTAGAGTTAAGATTATAATATTGTCAATATACCTTATTATATTCTTCAATTTCATCCTCCTTACTTTGAAGCTGAGTTGTCAAAATGGTCTCTTCACAAAAACCTTCCACTAAATGCTGGCAGTTGACAAGTAAAAAAAGTTCCCCTACTTCATTGTTGCATGTCTATCATCAGTTAATATTTTGGTATTTATTTTTTTTTTTAAGAAATTTTCAAATAGTTTAATTACTAATATTTTATCAACGTTATTTCAGATTACATTTTTATCATTTTGAAATGTAAAAAGTTGAAAGAACTATACAGTTCAACAAATGTGAGGTTACCAAACCGGAAGTAGCCGGAAGTGTGAGGTTTCTGGATTTAGAAGTTAAGTTTAGCAGTGGGATTCATTTTAAAGATTTCGCACTACATTTATCACATAAAAAAAAATCACAAAAATACTAATATGATGTGTTTTTAGAATGCAAAGCAAATTCCCCCCCCCCCCTTTCCACTATAGCAATGCTAGAGTTTAAGAAATTAAAAATTGTTGTGTCTATATTTTTATTACTAAACGAATGCATATTAATATTATCATATATTATGTCATCATAATATAATATTAATATTATATTATAAATAATATGTAATAGAAAAATAAAAAATGACGCACGTATTTTTTTTATACACGTTTATATTAAATCAAAATTTATACATAAAAGTATATTTAAATTAAATGTAATTAATAAAAAGAAAAAGGAAAAGAAAATTATATAACGAATAATTTTTTTACACATTACAAGAGTTCCATTCATTTAAAATTTAATTGAAACCAAATAAAACAAATAAAAAATTAATCAATGAATAAAAAAAATCACATGAAAAACCTACAATGAATTTTTTTAATGCAAAAATGAATCCTCTTAACACCCTTCATTGTGCTGTAAAACGCAATGACGTCATAGTCACGCAAATATTTAACACGCAATCATAGGGAAAGACGATACATGATGACTACAACGTCACTTTTTTTTGTCTTTTGATCTTGAAATTCTCCCATTAAAAAAAAAAAAAAAAAAAAAAAATTTGCGCCTTCTTTTTTGTAGATTAAAAAAAATCTACAAAAACAATACCAATCATCAAATGAAACATAATGGAGTATCGAACTCCATTTTTTTTATTGCAGAAATGGATAGAGCGTGCAAAGTTATGCTATCCTGATTTTTTGTTAGATTTTTTAGAGCCCGGGAACTATTTTTAAAAAATTATTAAAAGTTCTTTTTGTGACGTCACGAGACGCCGCTCCTTAAGGATTTTCAATAATTTTTTAAAAATAGTTCCCGGGCTCAAAAAAATCTGAAAAAAAAACAGGGTAACATAACTCTATCCATTTCTGCAATAAAAATTTTTGAGGTCGATACTCCATTAATAATGATACATTGTATGATTTGTATGAATTTTTTAATGCAGAAATGTAACTTCTAACACCCTTAAAATTTAATAACTCGATGTCCTCTATCTATATCAAAATAACTAAATACAAAAAATTCATAGGAAAAAAAAATAGAACGTTAAAAAACTGTAATATTGCAATGTGAATAATTTAAATATTAAAATGTATTATTTATTCTTTGTAGATGTTGATATATGTCACGTTTGACACAGAAGTTGCAGTCGTTGAAGTCACCGAAGAAGTATCAACAGTGGTCGATGTACTCGGAACTGTTGTAGTGGACGGTACGACCAACATGGAGTTGCCATATAATAACAAGCCTCCCTACACATTTAACCAATAGCAAAATTGTGATTTAAAATACTAGTTTCATTAAATTCAGGGACGTTTTTCAAATTTTCCTTAGTATCGAATTGTTTTCTACTACAAATGTAAAATGTAAAAGAAAATAAGAGGAGCACAATTTTGTATGTTCTATTCATTTATATACAATAATTTTTGACACAGTTACTATATAATAATATGATCATTTAAAGCGCAAAATTAAATTATTTTCTTCAATCAGAGTCATAATTTATAGTAATTATTTCTGTCAGAAGGATAATGAATTAAATTATGAAAATCACTTATGATCTGAGCAAATGGAGTATCGACCTCAAAATTTTTTATAGCAGAAATGGATAGAGGACCAAAAGTTATGTTACTCTGATTTTTTTCAGATTTTCCAGGGACCGGGAAGTATTGCTAAAAAGTTTTGGTGAGGTCGGGTTCGAATCCACGTCCCTTTTGGGTCCTATCTTTTATTAAGAGAGGCGGCAGGAGGCGGTACTTTTTCTGTACTTTCAATAATTTTTAAAAAATAGTTGCCGGGCTCTATAAAAAATCAGAAAAAAATCAGAGTAGCATAACTTTGCACCCTCTATCCATTTCTCATCATTTCTGCAATAAAAAAAATTGAGGTCGGTACTCCATTCAACGAGCTGCATGATTTTCTCACAATAGCTCAATGGACAAGCTACTTAATTTTTTTATTGCATGCATAAACGAATAGAGGGTACCAAATTATGCTACCCTGAATTTTTTCAGATTTTTTTTGAAACTCAGAACTATTTTTAAATAATTATTGAAAGTTCTGTAAGTTAATTTGGCACCCCTGAATCTTTAATAAAAAGGATAGGATCGAGACGTCTATTGACGCCTCCAGAGTGCGTGGCGTGCCGCACTTTCAATAATTATTTAAAAATAGTTCTGGGTTTAAAAAAAAAAAAAAAAAAAATCTGAAAAAATTCAGAGTGGCATGGCATAATTTGGTACCCTCTATTTGTTTCTGCAATAAAAAAATTTCATGTACGTTGTCCATTCTCGGTTTCCGTCCATATTATAGCTTCATGTAAAACTTCTTCTTAACTTTTTTTACAAATCTGCACAGTTATAATTAATGGGGGCGATTCATAAAAGAGTTATCCAGAAAGTTATCCAGGTTTTTCACTAACCGCGAATAGCGCAAGCTTAATTCGATGACACTAAACGTGGTTAGTGAGAAACCTGGATAACTTCCTTAGTGAATCGCTCCCAATATATATAATATATATATATATATATATATATATATGACCTTGGGGAGTTTTAATTAATTAAGCTCCCTGGGCAAATGCAATAGAGGTTTCAAGTCTAGCTGATTTTTTTTCGGTGCTCCCACTGTCATATCTAAACCTATGCAGGAAAAAAAACGACTTTGTTTCTTCTCTGTGGTTTTTCAGGAAAAATTCCTTAAAGGACCTTAATTCATTCCAAACAGAAAATGCAGTTATTAATGCCAGCTTTAGATTTTTTACTTCATTTTTACCGAGAAAAGTTAAAAAAAAAAAAAAAAAACGCTTTAATGAGGTATTAGAATGTGAAAATTTTAGTTGGTTAATCGAAAGAAGGGGTAAAAATATGGTGCTGTGAATGAATTTTTTCAGATTTTTCTGAGACCGGGAACTGTTTTTAAAAAATTATTGAAAATCTATTTTGATGACGTCACGGGCGGCACTCCTTAAGAAAAAGGTTAGGGTAGTGCCGCCCGTGACGTCATAAAATAGACTTTCAATCATTTTTTAAAAATAGTTCCTGGTCTCAGAAAAATCTGAAAAAATTCACAGTACCTGCATAATTTTTACTCCTTCTTTCGATTAAGCCACTAAAATTTTCACATTCTAATACCTCATTGCTTCATTTTCAAGTGCAAGATGGACCTTAGCGACACAAATGAGCATCACGAGGTGCACTAACTTGAAGCCTTCATTAAAACCAATGGACCTCCGGGGTTTGTTCTGAAATCTCATTAAACTTACATCCTTACCTTTTTAACTTCACTAGCACCATTGTCTCACCTCAAGCAGCGTTGTGAATATTTTTACGAATATATTGGAAACATGCAACTACAATGGACAATGCATTATATTATTACTTGTTGAGATAAATTGTTATATAGCACCAAAAAATTGTTTTATAGCGGCAGTGGCGTAGCCACGGGGGGGGGGGGTTCGGGGTTTAAACCCCCCCCCCATGAAGATCGAGTAGTGACTGGATATAAGAAGAAAAAAGGAAAAATTATATAAATTTGAAAAAAAAAAAAGTTAAATAAAAAATTGAAATTTAGGGGTATCAAGTAGTCTTTTCTTTAAAATAAACAAATTATAAGTTAGTTTCTAATTTTAACAGGAAAAAGTGCGACTCATAAATAAATGTTTTATTTCCCTTACAAACTGCATGTGCATATAACTACTATTGTATAAATTAAAACGCTCTCACGTGTGCCGCACTTTCATTTAATTGGTTGCTCCACGCGCCCGGTGCAGACAAAATTTAACAAAAATAAGAGAAGCAATTCCCTTTTTTATTTTTTTATTTATTTTTTACAATATCTTAATGATGTGAACTTGGATTATTAAATAAATTTTAAACATCAAATTCAATTAAATGACACGTACACTGACTCTATAAAAATAATATAAAAGTTGTTACATAAATTACTTGATTTAATTAAAATGATTTATTCAAAGCTTTATTTATTATACGCACGTATTCAAAAGAAATTGAAAAATGGGGTGAAAAAAAAAATAAAATGGTAAAAAAATTGCATCAGGCTATATATTTTATCCTAGCTCTAATATAATAGTATTTTTCCATTATTTTACCCTAAAAAGGGGGCGTGTCCTTAAAAAAAATCGCGCCTGCGACGGGCTATTGGGGGGCTTCGCCCCCCAAACCCCCCAGTGAGCTGTTCTCAATCTTTATCCTGATGAACCCCCCCCTTGGGCAAATCCTGGCTACGCCACTGTATAGCGGTCACAAGTTTTTAGTACACTCAAAGTCATAATTTCAGTGCAATCACATTATTGAGGTTTTGTTTCATGTATGTAAGAACCCCTTGGTTTCTCGTAATATATATTAATATGAATAATTAATTAATAATTTTTTCATAGATGAAATGTTCTGCTCATACCAAGCATCACTGTTTTGAACGCAAAGTTAAAATTATTTTTTATAGATATGACTCAACATCATTTCCATTTGTAGGCTTTGTTTTGCAATAATTGACGTAAAAATTTAATAACAAAACAAAATTACATGTTAAAAAGTCTCAAGTAAAAAGTTTGCCTGACGAACAAAATAATATTTTTGGATAAAATAAACTAGTTTTTTAGTTATGTTTTTCAATTTTTCTAAAACTTTGTTTTAACCCTCAAATTGGACGAAAAACACACTGTGACGTCATAGTCATGCAACGTCTTACGTGTTAAATATTTACATGCCTATGACATCACAATATTTTGAAGCAATTTTCTAAAGCCGGTATTACGCGATACAATTTTGCATACAATTTTTCCTTCCAAGAAAATTTTATTTCCATACAAACAAATGGAGTTGAAGTTTTCTTGTATGGAAAAAATATATATAATAATTAGAAAAATTGTATCGTATAATACCGGCTTAAAAGTGTTAGAGGGCTCCAAAATATTGGGGGTGAATTTTATAATATACATAAAATGAAGAATCAAATTGATGTATAATATAGATTCAGTTTATATAGAGGTACATTTTTGTATGTTTTATTTTTTTTTTATAAGGATACACCCCTAAGAGCTTACAGCTCGCGGCGGAGTAATGGGTAGGGAATGTAGGGATAAGGTAGGGAACGGATGTTGGCCACGGCCTGCATGTTTACGCGTCCCAGCATTCACTGAGGTGAGACTGAGGGAACCGTGGAAAACCTCAGTCAGGACCGGAGGACACCTCTACTTTTTCTCAATGGACCAAAGCGATGTCCAAAGCCTGGGAAACCATGCACACAAAAGTGCATCACTGTACTGGGTGGAAAGCGAGATGAATTTACCCCAGGGAGGGAGCAAGGTAATTATTACTTGAAACGGTCACCCATCCAAGTACTAACCACGCTCGACGTAGCCTGACTTCGGTAATCTAACGAGAACCGGTCAATGCACTGCGCCACGCCAATGGAGTATGGACCTCAAAAATATTGATTAAAGATATGGATAGAGGGTGCAAAGTTATGCTTATTTTTCATAATTTTTAGAACTCGGGAAGTATTTTTAAAAAAACTTTGAAAGTACAACTTTCCGGTGTCAACTGACGCCTCTTAATAAAATAAGAATATTCCTAGTTGAAAAATTACGTCTTCAACTCATCCTTTACACGTCTAAACCTATTATTTTTACCTCTAAAACACATCTTATTTCCTCTTCGCTCAAAGTGAGGATGAAATGAAGACAATATTTCTAACATTTTATGCCTTAAGAAGAGGAAAAAAGACGTAATCTCACTAATCTCGCGTATTATATGAAAAAAGAGCATGATCTTCAAACCTGCAGCTCGCCATATTTACATATTTACACGTACTTTTCAGAGTTTTCACATTCAGAAATATCTTTTTAAAAAAAAAAAGATGAATCAATATATTGAACTTTTTGTATAAAGTTCTATTCATTTATGCAAAAGAGAAAAAAAAATGTCAAATTGCCAAGGACTTTTGGTGCACCCTTTATAATTATAGATTATGCATAAAAATATAATTATAAATTAATATTATGCCATAATTTATCACTGGCGTTAGTTATAGAGAGCACAATTATTATTGAAACTAATTTAATGAGTTAAAAAAAGATTATAGATAACTTTGGGGGACATTCACAAAGCACTTTAACCCCCACTTTAGCCCCGATTTTTAACCCTGGTGCTAAACATGGTACTAAATCAGGGGCTAACCATGTTAAGCTCATAGTTTAGCACCAGGGTTAAAAATCGGAGCTAAAGTGGGGGTTAACGTGCTTTGTGAATATCCCCCATCGTGGATGAAATCTCATTAGTACAAAACACATTGCATGTAAAATATACATAATACGTACTGCATATACATAACATTATCTACTCAATAAAAATTTTTATTGCTTTTACCTTATAACTCTTTTGAACGGCATTCTTCATGCACCGTTGACAATAAATATACAACGTTTTTTTTTTTAAATGTGTTTTACGAGCTACGATATTTTTTCATCACACACCCCCCAAATTATTTTGATAACAAAAACGTTGCTCTAACTTCCTGTACTGTACATTGCGTGCATCAAATCAGACAACGAAAAGAGATTTTTTTTTTTTTTACACATAAGTCAACCAGTAGTTCAAAAAAGTATAATTAACATTTTTTTATCAAACAGTAGATAAATAGAAACTGAAATTATTATTATTATTTATTTATTTTTTCTACCGTGAGTTTAGTTAGAATGGAGTATTGTCCTCAATTTTTTTTAATGCAGAAATGGATAAAGGGTGCAAAGTTATGCTACCCTGATTTTTTTCAGATTTTTTAGAGCCCGGGAAGTATTTTAAAAAAACTATTGAAAGTCCTTTTTGTGACGTCACGCGGCGACAAGTCCTATCTTTTTCTTAAGGAGCGGCGTCTCGTGACGTCAAAAAAAGAACTTTTAATATTTTTTTAAAAATAGTTCCCGCGGGCTCTGAAAAATCTGAAAAAAATCAGGGTAGCATAACTTTGCACCCTTTATCCATTTCTGCAATAAAAAAAAATGAGTTCAATACTCCATTGCATGATTTTTGAGAAGCATTGAAGCAATTGTGACAAATCTCTACAAAAATGTGTAAAATTTATTAATTGTTTTTCTAAATTATAAAAAATTAATAATATATTAATTAATAAAATTATTATTTTTGTCTGAATTGTTGCATCTGTTGCTAGATTAACTATGTAGCATAAATTATTAAAATTATAATATAAAATTGAAACCTATAGATATATTATTTTATATACTTGAATATCAGGCCAGTATTATACTTAACACTAATATTATAGTAGAGACCCCAGCCTATCCTATACCATAGTTACCTCAAATTCTACTCTCTACTGCCCTCTTACTAATATAGGGTTAGAGAATATAAAAATATATGATGTTGCTCTGGTCTTTCCTGACCACCCTTCATCCCTATATATTTGCATTCTAATACTGAGATATAAAAAGGATAGACATTCGTGAAATTCTCTAAACAATTTGAATCCATTTGACTTCAAGTTATAAATATTAATTGTCATTTTTTTCAAGGTACACTCGTCACCTTGGAAAATTTCCCTTTGCAGCCTTGTTAATCACCAAGCCCTCTGTATCATTCTTACGTGGCATGGTGATTAACAAGGTCGCCAAGAGAAATTTTCCAAGGCGACGATTGTACATTAAAATTCAAAGACCCTAAAATTTGTGCTGCAAAATATTGTGACGTCAGAGTAAATATTTAATACAACCAAGCATATAATTTATTATAATTATACTGAAATTCAATTAGTTACATTACTATGACGCAACGGCTATTTGAAGCACAATTTTAAGGGCTTTACAGGGTTTAAAAATTTCTGAAAATTTTTACAATACATAACTTGAGTTCCTGTATCAAAGTATGCATTTACTGTCAATAAAATAAAATATAATTTATTTTCATAAATAATAATAAAAAAAAAAACAATGTTTAAAATATATTTGAAATTTATTTAATGCTTTGAGCTAAATATATATATAATTATTATAAAAGTATACATTATTAAAAATACAATATACAATATTGACTATATAATTGGTAGATTTATAGAAAAATTAATTACAAAATTCGTTGTTCAATTAAATTACTGACTCAAACTTTTAATGACCGTTAAAAAGGTCAAAAAATCACTTGAAAGTACCATAACTTTTAACACTAAAAGAAACAAAAAGCGTACTGTCTTGTTTTTAAATATAAAATTAACATGATATTAAACCGGAAGTATATTCTTTCACTTCTGGTTGGCGGGTTTATTAAATTAATTTGACCAAGACATATTTGCAGAAGTTTTTTTTTTAGTTTTAAATAGTATTTGGTACTCAAGTGATATCTATATTGGGTGCGAATCACGAAGCAATTAGCCACGTTTGTAACCACGTTTAACGATATATACCTATTTACGTGTTTTATGGTTAAGCTAAACGTGGTTAGAAACCTGGCTAACTGCTTCGTGAATCGCGCCCATATATTTTAAACATCGTTCGTGGTCTCATAAAAACAGCTTGCACAATCCCAGGAGCTCACAAAGTGGATGAAATTCGCTCGCCTCAAGACCAAATTCTATAAGCTCCTTTTAAACGACCACGATCTACATAACTTTTTATATTTTAAGGTAATTGTTGCTTCTATTATACAAATTGTATTACATATATATTATATACAATGAAAGTATCTTTTTATAAACATATTTTAAATAATGTATTTTTTTGTGAGTGACAATTTTGTTTAATGAAAAATTACAAAGGTCACGACATTTCTTTTAACCCTTGGCTTAGTGTTCAAATTTATTTTTATTTAACACAATTTAATTTTATGAGGTTTAATTGAGTGAGGAAGAGTTCAAATGTTTTAATTATACGTACAGTGTTTATCAAAAATATTGTCTTATCGCTAGAAAAAATATTATACATTAAATTTCTTAGCAGACAGTGTAATTCTGTATTTTTATAATTATAATAATACACAAATACAGAATGTTAAGCCTCTTTGAATAAAATAATAATATAATGAATGATATTAAAAAGTACAAAAATGTGAATATAATGACAATAATAATTACATTTCACTTTTACATGAAAATTTCACTTGACAATTAAACTTTGCAGCAATCATGAAAATTACAAAAATATAATTAAAAAATCGTATTAAAAAGATTTCTTACAAAAATAATAACAACATTTACATAAAGTTTATTCAAAATATAAACAAACGTACAAAGAAAGAAAGTGATAGAAGACAAATTTTCGTTGCAGGTCATCAAAAAATCATCGACTTAAAAATCAATGAATAAATTTGAGCACATGATTTAAGATTTTCACCATTAAATACAAAAGTTACAATATTAAAACAAAAAATTAATTTATGTAATAAATTTAGTTTAATTTTTTAATTAAAATACAAAATGTTGCAAATTATTTAAATATTAACACTACAAAACACAATACTTTATGAGAAGAATTCTACAATTACTTTACGTTAAACTTTGATTATTTTATGAAAAAAAAAACAAATAATTTTAAAATATTACCATCTTACCAAAAGAAAAATTATTATGCCAAAATAATTTACAATAATGGACAACCTGCATGAAATTTTTTATTGTAGAAATGAATAGAGGGCACCAAATTAAGTAAGCTACTCTGATTTTCTTTTTGAGACTCAGAACTATTTTTTTAAAACTATGGGGAGTTCTTTAAGTTATTTTGGCCCCCATGAATCCTTAATTAAAAAGGATAGGGTCTAAACCTTCAGGGGGCGTGGCTACGTAAATAATTATTTAAAAGTAGTTCCGTGACTAAAAAAAATTTGAAAAATTTCAGAATATCATAACTTTGCACCCTCTATTCATTTCTGCAATAAAAAATCCAGGTTGCCAATTCACACAATTTACAAATAAGGTCCTGACCAGTATTTCACAGTCCCTGTATTGAAGCATCTATTGGCTTTACTTCGAAATTTAACATCCCTCGGTTTCAGAACTGATCTGTGACTGTTATTAGTCACTGAAGCTAGCCTACTTGGTGTCAAAATTGACTTCTGTGACAAGCCAGTAGCTTCTAAAAACCCTTCGTAACTACTAGCAACTTTATTATTATTAGAAGTTTGATTTTGTGGGAGTAAATTTTCAGCTCCGTCTCCATCTTTACGATTAATCAAATCATCATCATTTTCATCAGAATTTTCAGAATCTAAATGAAATTCATCAAAATTGCCACTTAATGTGTCTAAATATTGTGTTTTTTCAATTGTATCTTCTAAATACTGTGATTTTTCATTTAATTGATACTTATCATCGTTAGAGCTAAGACTATATAATTCTGCGTTCTCATCAGAATGGTTCAGAAGATTTTGCTCGTTTTCATTGTTGACTGGTGTTCCTTCACGAGACGGTTGTTTGTCAGATTCACTGGACTCACTGACGTGTGACAAGATGCGAGTGTGGAGCGCCGTGCAGCTAAGACTCCGAGAGCTGGGTTCGAATCTCTGGACCATACGACTGACACGGTGTGCTGACGTAAGCCTGGAACATTAATACAGAGGTTAGAATGCTGCAAAAATAACATAGATATTTTAGTGTTGTTTTTTTAAATAATCAATTTTTTGAATAATGGACCTTTATGAAATTTTTTATAAAGGATTTCAATATTTTTTTGTTCAAATTTTTTTAACTCTTTAGCACCCTCTAAATGTTAGGAAGCTACGCTATGACGTCATAGTCATGTAACGTCTTTCACTATAATGCTTGCTTGTTAAATAATTAAAAGAATTTAAATATTATAGAACTCAATAATAAGACAGTTAATTATATTTCTAGTAATTTATAGTTGAAATAACAATATGGCATGCAGTATAGCGCTTATATAGAGGGTATCCGTGCACCTTTTTCTTTTCCTCCCTTAAAATTATCATCATAGAAGGTTCAGTAGCCAGTTTAATAGACTCCTGATGATAAGCTGGTTCCATTGGACTGGCTACTGAACCTTCTACAACAAAATTTTGCATTAAAAAAGAGTAGAGCGAAAATTCCAAAACCACCCCTGAAACCAACATACTTGTTGTTCTGCTGCGGAACCACAGGTGGTGGTGGTGGTGTGGTGTTGATATCGGTTGGTTCAGGCGGGTGCATGTGATGTGTAGATGGTGCATTTCTTGTTGGTGCAAGGAGTAAACAAACTTCATTGGTTGCCCGCTTGGCGCGCTGTTGTACGTATGATAACTCAGGTAGCGATCTTGAATTTGCATCTTTTTTAATAGCAGTTTGTCTTGCTACACTAAATTTTAGTATAGGTTTATATGGAGTATGGACATTTGGTTTTGGAGGTTTGGGAGGTTTTACAGGTTTTACTATAGGATTTTTAATAAAATGTTCTTTGGTGCTTGTGAGGTATTTTTGTGGATTTTCATTATTGATTTCTTCTTTTTTATTTTCAATTGTAATTGTATTATCAATTTTAATAGTTTGTGTTACAGTTATAATTTCTGATGTATTACTTGAATTTAATGATGAATTTTGTGATGTTTCATCATTAGAACTTGTATCTGTTTTCAATAATGATGTTATTATTCTTCGTTGTTCTGTTATAATTTTATCTTTATCTACAAGTTGGGACTTGATAGTTCTCTGTTCTCGTCGCAGATTTGCCTCAAGTGCTAATAAAGCTCGTAGAATTGAAGCTAGTCTGGTGTCATAGTTTTTCTCCGCCTCTCGTAGTGCAGTTTCCTTCTCTCGTAGTTTGGTGGTGTATGCTGCAACCAGCTGTCTGGACCTCGAGGTTTGCAGACGAAGAGCAGACCTGCAAGCCTCCAGTTGGAGTTGCAGACCATCGATGTCATCAGCTGGCGCCGCCTGTGGAGAAAAAATTAATTAGAAACTTGCATTTTTTTTTAATTATTATTCTTCATTTTAAATTTAAAGATAAACTAAATTTTAATGATTTAAACTTATTGGCTTAAAAATAAATTGCTTTAAATTATCATTAATTTAAAGCAATTTTGATTGTTGAAAGTTAATTGGCAATATTTTGTCAATTGCATATAAGTGTATTATTTATAATGTATTTTGTGACATGTATTATTTTTTTTTTTACATATTCATTAAAATGATTAAAATGCATCTTTATCTCAATCTTCGTCACAACGAAAGGTACAAATTTATACACAAATCGATTGATGTTTTTGAATCTACTTTTAACAGTCGTTTTTTTTTTTTTTATTACCATACAAATCTCGAGGTTGTCTTTATGTAATATATACTTTGCGATAGGAAAATTAAATACAGGTCGCTCACTGGCAATGCACTTTATCTTTATCAAATTTATTGCAAAAAATAAAATCTGCAAATTCCCTTGTCAATAACATAATCTGTGAGATAAAACGATCACCATTTCCTTATTTGTGACCTAAACCTCAATACTAATCTCAAAGGATCAGATAATGATGCCTTTTCCAATGTTAAATATTATAACTATGATTAAAAATTCAGACAATACATCAGTATAACAATTTCAAGATGAAAGTGCGATCTTGGACTATTACTAAAAATTATAATTAATTTTTTTTTTTTTTTTTTTTGCTGTATTTACTGTATAATATAAAAAAATGTAATAATAATGTAATGTAAATAATGTAATTTTATTGTTATTCATATGCACCCACATGCAAGATTTAATTCAGACCGTAAAATCTGCAATATATTAAAATTTTATACGCGTATTAAAGTGAATTGTAGGTACATATTACTTTAAAATTAAAACACATCAAATAATATTTTTGTTAATCAATTATTTTATTTAAATTTTATTTAAATGTATATAAAAATAAACATTTCATAAAATAATTAATTTTTAATTTAATTGTTGGTAGTAAAAAATAGCTAAATAAATATATAACATTTTTGATTACATTTTACAAATTATAATTTTTTTACTGCTATATAATTATGTAAATCAAAATAATTATATTTAAATGAAATAAAAGTTAAAATATTTAAATAAAATCAACATTGTCATTTCTAATTTAGACAAATAATGAAATTAAATTATCAGCTGTGTGTACCGACAACCGACACCTGCAAATAATCTTCAATGTTAAAAATCTGCATTGCAAAATCTGAAAAAGTCATGCCAATGATGCAATCCAAGATAAAACGATCAACATTTTCTTATTTTTGACCTACACCTCAATCGCAAAGAACAGAGGTTTATGATAATGATGGGCATTTCCAATGTTAAATCTGATTACAAATTGAGACACGTTCCAACAAGGCTATACACATCAGTATGCGAGACAAAACCAAAACTGTTGACCTCAAAGCACACTGACTCACTCAAATGTACGTACAGTAATCAATAATGCATTCCTTATTGTTTGTACGGTATATTAATATTAATGAGAACTGTATGGTGTTCATTTATACTAAAATGCTTCATAACGTTAAAATATTATTGCATCTTTAAATGCAAATATCATTACATTCAAACTAATTTTACAATGGAGTATCAAACTCAATTTTTTATTGCAGAAATGGATAGAGGGTGCAAAGTTATGCTACCCTGATTTTTTTCCGATTTTTTAGAGCCCTGGAAGTATTTTTAAAAAAAATTTGAAAGTCCTTTTTGTAACGTCAAGAGGCGGCAAGTCCTATCTTTTTTTAAGGAGCGGCGCCTTGTGACGTCACAACAAGAACTTTCAATAATTTTTTAAAAATACTTTCAGGGTTGTAAAAATCTGAAAAAAAATCAGGATAGCACAACTTTGCACCCTCTATCAATTTCTGCAGTCAAACTAATTGAGGTCGATACTCCCATTTTATAAATATCAGATTCCCATAGTAATAATATATTTATGAATTTAAGACAAAAGTTATGAAACATTGAATAAATTCTAGAACATTACACTTTTGCATGGACACCACGAACGTTAAATCTGCCTGATTTGCTGGAGATCTAGACATCTAGATCTATCTAGAGTCTAGACATTGGTAATTCACCAAGCCTATATACAAAAACTGCATGAAAACAAATACAATTAAGAATGTATGATATATAACGTTCATAACTTCTTAAAGTGTATAAATAAGATTTTCAGCGCGTTTTTTTTAGCAATATATTCTATAACATATAATAAAATTTAAATTTAAAATGGTATTATTATATTAACTTACAATATTAAATAGAAAACTGTAATTTAATATTTTGTAATAATATAATAAATAAGAAGCTTGCCTCTCTCTCTCTCTCTCGCTCTCTCTGGCACTAGACGGAAAGATATTCTTCCAAAATATGTTCTTAACAATAATTTAATTGCAATGCAGAGGTGTAAGCAAAAGATTTTAAACATAGATGTTATAGAATGGGAGGCTACTATATTGTAACTTCATATTCGGTTAATTATTATTAATTTTCCATCATAATTATGTCTCTCTATGAATGAAAAGATATATACTTTACCATAATTACGTCAATAATCTGTAATGAATTAATTAACCATACAGATAATCATTAAAAAATGTAGACATGCAATACTGTATAACTATATACTTAATTATTTCTATTAAGTGTTTATTATCATATAATAAACTGTATATTTGTTGTAACACACACTCTCTCTCTCTCTCTCTCTCTCTCTCTCTCTCTCTCTCTCTCTCTCTCTCTCTCTCTCTCTCTCTCTCTCTCTCTCTCTCTCTCTCTCTCTCTCTCTCTCTCTCTCTCTCTCTCTCTCTCTCTCTCTCTCTCTCTTTCTCTCTCTCTCTCTCTCTCTCGATATGTCTCCCAATTTCCTTATAATATAAATGATAATATATTTTACCATAGTTATATTATTAACTTTTAATTAATTACCATTACTTATTAATCATTAAATGAGATAATATACTGCAACTTATGTACTTATTAATTATTCGATTATTATTTGGCAGCTCTCTCTGATGACACATGTTTTGTCATCAGCCTAGATACCGAACCTACTTCTTCTTCTGGTCGTGACCTGACGTCAGGTCTCGCCCAGGTCTGCTGGACTCCCGTTACAACCTGAACTAACCTGGATTTACCTACTGCTGCATCTTATTGTGATACACCTTCGATTGTCAAGGTGTTTTGATACTTCTTATACTTATTCATTGTAATAAACGGATTGTTAAGGTGTTTTGATACTTTTTATACTTAATAATTTTATTATACAATGGAACATACAATTTTATTATATTATTTCAAAGATATATAGTACATAACTAGAGCCTGGATTGTATTTAATTTTATAAAAATTGCAGCCAATAAAAAGAAGATAATATAAAAAATACTAAAAAGAACAAAATGTAAGAAAAAGTATGCAAGAAAAAATTACTTGTATAATTTGTTAATTTATAAATAATATGTAACGGAAATTAAATAATTTTAATTAAATGTAGTTAAATAAATTAGTGCAATAATTAAAAATAAAATGAAGAAAAGAAGGTATTATTTTAATAATTAAACACTTAAATTATTTGTATTGATTTTTATACTTCAAATAAAAATATATCACTGTAATGATATTTTGTATTGATTTCCAAGATTTTTCTTTTATTTTTTTTTTTTTCCATTTTCTTTGAAATTAAATTGTTAATTTTTAAACCAAGAATCGTTCAATGCCTAATAAAGTATTATGTTAATCACCGTCGTAACTATTTAAAATTCCTCGCGACAGGTAAGCTCCCCTCACACCTGCAATGGTGAAGTCACCGTCACACACGTAAACAAGTGACTCATTTTTATGGAAACAACAAGTCTGGTGATCACCAGTAACGTCATCAACAGTGTGACGTCATCATTTTTTACGTGAACCTTTTATTTATTGTATTATAACATTATTTTAATAATAATTTCATATTTCATATTATTTCATATTATTTCATATTTTAATTTTTAATAATAAATATATTATATCATAATAGTGTAGCTGTTTTCTTTTACGGATTTAAATGACATAAGGCAGTGTTCATGTTCAGTTAATTTGTTTTTATTTATTTTTATTTATATTTGCATTATGTATTGATTTTTTTTTCTTCCAGTTATTTACTTTTTTACATATATTATATATTTAATTGTGGAGTTAGAAAATGCAGTGAAGTTTTTTAATTTAAAAGTATTTTTCGGCTGTATAATGTAATTTTTCTGATTGCTATGATTTTTTTTCTGTTTGTTGTTTTTTGTGTCAGTCTTTGTTTTTTGTTTGTTCTTTTATCTTGACGTAATTCAAATTAGTCATTGTACAACCAAAATGATTGATATAAATTATAAATTTGAATTTTTAATCTTACTTTATAATAATTTCAAATATTTCTAATTTTTAGGCATAAAAACCTTAGATATAAAGTTTTTTTCTAATTCTAATATATACATGTTTTCAATTAGAAAGCTACATAAATATTTAATAATTAATAATTCACGCTTTTCTGGTTCTTATGAGACGGTTTATGGTATCTTTTAAACCATTTAATTTGCATTAAATATCTTACTACGCTTTCAATTTATGGTATAATTACACGATGAAAATTTCATAAAAAGAAACCATACTTGAAATATGGAATGTAGTTCGTTACTCCATGCATATAAAAGTGTAAGTAATGTTAATTAAGATACATTAACTTAACTAATATTTTCTACACGTGAGAAGATTGTAAAGTACTTTCCCTCAGATAATGGGTTGGCTGCACGGCCGATTTTAAGTGGCGGAAACGAAAGAGGAGGTGCTGAAATGCAGGTTTGAATTTTATGCGAATTTTTTGAGCACTGTAACTTTGTATAAATGCAGTTTTAAAAGATGCATTTCACCTGGAAGCCATCGCCTACCGCCTTTGACGTCATCGAAATGTCAGGTTCGGTTCACTATAGATATGCATACCTGTACTCACCTGCATAACAGGTAGCCAATCAAAAACAATCTAGCCAAAATTCAAAATTTCAAATGCCTAGCCTCTGATCGAAGTGGATGAGTTTTAAAACTTAAAAAATGCACATTATTCCATGTACGCGTACTGTAAAAACACACTGGGAGATAAGTAATATTACAAACATACCTTTCATCATATTTAAATAATAGAAATTGTTTCTCAAATAGTTTCATTTTATTGAAGAGAAGATGCAATATCAAGTCCTTCCACCACACTCTCTTTTTAAATGATTGGCGCCGTTAGCAACAATCAGCCAATGAAAATGTGTAAATTTATCATACTGGACTCCTTCCGTATCTGCTGAATATCTATTGAATTATTATATTAAACCTAAAACTGAGTCTCTTTTCTTATCTACGAAGATAGTAGGATGCCGTAGGATTCATATTTAACTTTATTAAGACCCTTGTATCATAATTTTTAAATGTCTTTTCAACCCCCTATTTGCTGCTGCTAAAACCATTAGTGGAATGATTGAAAAATAAATACAGTTTTAATTTCGACTATCCTAGCATGGGCGTCTGTGGCCCAGTGGAAGTACACTTGTCATCCACGCAGAAGTTTTAGGTTCAAATCCCCTCTGGGTCATTTTATATTTTTAGTAGCACGAGGAAGTTTATTTCACATTTTTAATGCAGACGGGGTAAAATTGTTTTGTCTTTTATGATTTGTTATTAATTTTTCTATCATTGTATGACACGCTTTTTTTTTTTTTTTTTGCAAAGTTTTTGAAGTGCGTATTTATATGGAAAAGTGTGACTTATAATAATATAATATAATTATATTGTAAGAAATAATAATATTATTTTACCCCGTCTGCATTAAGAATGTGAAATAAACTTCCTCGTGCTACTAAAAATATAAAATGACCCAGAGGGGATTTGAACCTAAAACTTCTGCGTGGATGACAAGTGTACTTCCACTAGGCCACAGACGCCCATGCTAGGATAGTTGAAATTAAAACTGTATTTATTTTTCAATCATTCCACTAATGGTTTTAGCAGCAGCAAATAGGGGGTTGAAAAGACATTTAAAAATTATGATACAAGGGTCTTAATAAAGTTAAATATGAATCCTACGGCATCCTACTATCTTCGTAGATAAGAAAAGAGACTCAGTTTTAGGTTTAATATAATAATTCAATAGATATTCAGCAGATACGGAAGGAGTCCAGTATGATAAATTTACACATTTTCATTGGCTGATTGTTGCTAACGGCGCCAATCATTTAAAAAGAGAGTGTGGTGGAAGGACTTGATATTGCATCTTCTCTTCAATAAAATGAAACTATTTGAGAAACAATTTCTATTATTTAAATATGATGAAAGGTATGTTTGTAATATTACTTATCTCCCAGTGTGTTTTTACAGTACGCGTACATGGAATAATGTGCATTTTTTAAGTTTTAAAACTCATCCACTTCGATCAGGCTAGGCATTTGAAATTTTGAATTTTGGCTAGATTGTTTTTGATTGGCTACCTGTTATGCAGGTGAGTACAGGTATGCATATCTATAGTGAACCGAACCTGACATTTCGATGACGTCAAAGGCGGTAGGCGATGGCTTCCAGGTGAAATGCACCTTTTAAAACTGCATTTATACAAAGTTACAGTGCTCAAAAAATTCGCATAAAATTCACACCTGCATTTCAGCACCTCCTCTTTCGTTTCCGCCACTTAAAATCGGCCGTGCAGCCAACCCATTAAGCAAATTTCACAAAGCAATTAGAGAGTATTATTTTACTTTAATATACTGGATAATAACATGAATATCTAATGTTATTGCAAAAATTGATAAACAATAAAAAGTTATAATTTTTTATTATAGTTATTGAATTTAAAAAAATTATTATTTTAATTTTTTTTAATTATATACAAATTTATATTTAATATATAACATGTATTTTATAAATTAATTTTCACGATATTACAGTGTCAAATAATGTAAAGTATATCAGGAAATAATAATTAAAATATGTACAAAAATCAATAAATAAAAACAACGTAGTATGTTACATGTGAGAGCAATATCAATCAGTACGTTGTACATTTTTCGATGCTAAATGCAGCCAGAGCAGACATTAATTTCGCACTTAATTAAGCTGAAAATTGCTTAACGATTGACCTCACTTTTCAGTTACAAACCAGAAACGGGAAATTTCTGTCGAACGGAATCGAATAAAATAAATCTTAAAAAATCGAGGATGCTCTAAAACTTAATCGCTTATGGTTTGAGCAAATTCAAGAGGGCGGTTTTCTCACAACAGCTCCATTTCCGGTTTCCGTCCATAAGGCCAATGTTAAACTTCTGTCAAACAAATCCACTTCAAAAAAATTAGGCAACCTTATTGTGGCGAGCTTAAAGACTCCTGCAAGTCTCATTAGAATCAAGGGGGCAGTTTCCGAGATCCAAATCAACTGGGGTCAATCCTTAAGTAAATTAATTAATTAATGTTCATTAATTAGGTATTAAAATTATCCACTTAACTGTAAGGCATTAATTTATAAGAGCAAATATGCACATATTATTTTTATATTACTATGTTAATAATATAAGATGGTAAGAAAAGATATATTAATTATATGCCAGCTTGATTAAAATTGTCGTTTCAATCTAGCTGTATAGAAAAAAAACAACACCTTTGAATTTTATTTCAATATAATGTACTTCTTGCAGCTACAAAGGTCACACTGCAGGTCATTGAGTGGACTGATTTTGAAGTGAAAAAAATTGATCAATCCAGTGACAAAAGAAAAGCAGGGGGGACGGTTGACTCTATATACAATACATACATTAAATATACATGGAACCGAAGATACTAAGTAAAGAAACTAAAATATTTAATTTTTTTGCGGTAAAACCATACCCTTTAGACTTTATGGATGACCATGTGGTATAACTGAGCAAGGATTTTTATTTATTTATATCTAACTGACTAACTGAACCGTGTTGTAGAATATTGGTCATGTGACAAATTTAGCCTCCCGGCTCTGCTGGACCCGACCTATAATTGCTTAAAATTTGTGTCCAAGCCGGAGCAATCTATCACAGAAATTACCTATAAATATGACTGAGGGAACCATGGAAATCTCATTTATAACGGTCGGTAATTAATGATCAACTATTTTTACGAGTGCACGGTGTTCCATCACAAGTGCAAAAGTCTGGCAGTGCCTCCCTCGTAAAAAAAGTGATATAATAAATAATCAATTAATACAAATTCAATTGCAATTAAATATACATGTGCATTATTACAGTACTTTTTTTTACAAGGGCTGGGATCAAACTCACTATCTTCCGATTACGAAATAAAAACGCATAAAATGCTTCAAATGCTCAAGTAATATAAAATTAATATTAAACTTTAAGATATTTTCTTTAAATACCATTTTTATACTTTTATTGGTTACTTTTTTTTCAGTACAGAATTCGTACTTTTGTTAGCACCAAGGTACCTTCACCCACCTTGGGGTAAGCGGACCTAATACCCCCGGACGAAATACCCCCGGACCAAATATCCCCGCCCGGACCGGACGAAATACCCCCGGACGAAATACTCCCGGACGAAATATCCCCGGACGAAATACTCCCGGACGAAATACCCCCGGACGAAATACCCCCTTGTAAGTGGAGAGGGGCGGGCGACCAACGCGGGAGGGGAAGTTGACTTTATTTATAAAGTCTGTTTTTCTGTCGTTTGTCTGACGTCACGCGCGTCGTATTAAAGAAGGAAGTTAGCAACGTTAGGCCAATGCATTATGCATTAATTTATCATATCATTCATGTCGAATTAAAATTAATGTGTAATATATTTTGATACGATACATTTTATGCATGTTAATTATTAGTGTTTATTGCATTTTTTTTAGATTTTTTTTAAACTAAAATTTTTCAAAATCGTCTCTATATAACTATTTAAATTAAAAAAAAAAAATTAAGTAAATTTTTTAGTGTAATTTTTTAATTCTGATTCAATTGGTATAGGTCTAAAAATTCAATATTTTCTATTGTTTTTGGTCCCCCGGTACTATATTATAGGTGCCGTGAACACTTAACGTAGCATGTGTACTCCTCCTGAAGAAACTTAATTTCTTAATTTACTTGTTGTTCTATTTATTTCCTTATTTATTCCTTCCTTTATTTATATATGTTGGCACCAAAGCCCGAATTCAATGCGCACATCTAAGTGTGCCCCTAGCGATTTGAGCATAGCCCGAATAAATTAACAAATATTTTGGGCTTTGCTCATATAAATTTGAACATTTCTAGAAGTGCTCAAATCGAAAAAAGCAAACCCCGATGAGAAGTTTTATTTCGGGCTTAAATTTACTCATTTAAATTTGACCATTTCTAGAAGTGCTCAAATCGGAAAAAGCAAACCCCGACGAGAAGTTTCATTTCGGGCTTTGCTCACTGTTTTGATCATTTCTAGATGTTCTCAAAGCAAAGTGAAAAATAATAATTGTATGAATTGTGCCGTATTATAGTAATAATTTGTAATAAATAATTAAAACAATAAAATATTGTGAATTTAATAATATTATAATTACATCAATTTTTTAATTAAGTACCAAAAATACAAATTTAGCATTAGCTTGTATATTATTTTTTTATTAAAATATTTCTTTCTGTTTTATTCAATTGATACTGAAAAATACGATTTTGTCACACTTTTTATATTAATATTGTATGTTAGTTAATTTAAATAAATTTGTTACAGCTGATATATTACAAAATCATTTTAACTTAATTTACAGAACTCCCTAAGAAGCAAAGAGCCCTTCAAGATAGTACCAAACCTACTAACTTAAAATTAATAAATAAATAAATAAATAAATAAATAAATAAATAAATAAATAAATAAATAAATAAATAAATAAATAAATAAATAAATAAATAAATAAATAAATAAATAAATAAATAAATAAATAAATAAATAAATAAATAAATAAATAAATAAATATTATACCTGATTATTACCTGATCTTATTATTACCTGAACTTGACTTATTTTTGCAGGGATTACTATCATGGCATTTTAAATTTCATCTAAATTTTTTCTTTGCACAACATGTTTTAGATTGACAACCTTTCTTGTAGTTGCAAAACACAACACCTTGCTTTGAATTTGCTAATGCTGCTGCTGATCTGAGACACTCTTTTCTTTGTCATGTGTGGTACGTCGTCTGAACATAGAAATTGTTCATCTGCTACCTGGAATTCATTGCTAAGGGTATATAAATTGTAATCATACCCTTTGATTATAAAAAAATGATAATAAACAAAATTAAAAGTGTCTCTCAGTGTGAAAAAATCGTATTTTTTCAATCTGACTTGAATAATACAGAAAGCAATGTTTTAATAAAAAAAAAATACTATATACACGCTATTAATGTTAAATTTGTATTTTTATCAATAAATTAAAAAGTGATTAGTTAAAATATTATTAAATTTACAATATTTTATTATTTATTGCTATAATACGGCACAATTTCCAATAATTATTTTTCATTTTGCTTTGAGCACTTCTAGAAATGATCAAAACAGTGAGCAAAGCCCGAAATAAAAATTCTTGTCGGGGTTGCTTTTTTCAAGTTGGGCACTTTCAGAAATGAGCAAATTTAAATGAGCAAAGCCCGATATAAAACTTCTCGCCGGGGATTGCTTTTTTCGATTTGAGCACTTCTAGAAATGTTCAAATTTAAATGAGCAAATCCCAAAATATTTGTTAATTTCGGGCTTTGCTCAAATCGCTAGGGGCACACCTAGGTTTAAAAACCTAAAATCGTTTAAAAACCTTCAAAATCTTGCTGCAAAACGCTGAGACAATTTATAATTGCCGCACAATCAAAGTAAGCATAGCATATACAAAAATCGTTTGTTTGCGGCACAATTTTGAGTATGTTTTGGTATAAAATTAAAGACGCAATTTGAGATCTTGATACGGCATTAACTATAAATATACTTTGAATATTATATGATATATATTTGTTGTGAAAAATGGCGTTACTAACTTCCTTCTTTAACGACGCGCGTGACGTCAAACAAACGACAGAAAAACAGACTTTATAAATAAAGTCAACTTCCCCTCCTGTGTTGGTCGCCCGCCCCTCTCCACTTACAAGGGGGTATTTCATCCGGGGGTATTTCGTCCGGGAGTATTTCGTCCGGGGATATTTCGTCCGGGAGTATTTCGTCCGGGGGTATTTCGTCCGGTCCGGGCGGGGATATTTGGTCCGGGGGTATTTCGTCCGGGGGTATTTGGTCCGTGATTCCACCTTGGTTAGCACTAATGAACGAAAAGTAGTGGAAATAAGGTTCAAAATTAGTACAATTAATGTACTTAATTCTAACAGTATGGTGAAATTAATTGTGAATTTAGTATTAAATTTTATGTAGAAGAATATAATAAACTCGGTATTCATGCAGTGATAAAATGATGCAATAAAAACGATCATAAAGACACACGCCTTCTTCATATTTATAGGTAAGACCGGACGCGAGGAAGTGTGACGTCACAGCAGGTGGAATGCAAGGACAATCTCGTGATAATTATCTCGGTAACCCTCAACCGACTTTCTTTCACCTGCACGGATTTCAATCAAAGATTTGTTATATCACAGACGTCTTTGTTCTCGGATTTTTTGTAAGGTTATCGATATTTTTATTTTTTTATTAAAAAATTATTTTTTAATTATGCAAAGAAATAAACAGTTTTTAAAATATTCAATTAATTATATTATAATAATGATATTTATTTTTTATAAATAATTTGATTTGATTTGACTACATGTCTTACATAAATGAAATCATATGTACTCTTCCTGTAGATTCCTCCTAAAAATAATTTAATGTGGAAATTTCTTCCGGATATATTATACAGTTCAGAAGAGCAATAAATTTTTACTTTATTGCGATGATTGGAAACTTCATCACATATTCTCTAACAGGGTAGTGAACTTGGAAGTTTTTGGTGATTGCTATAGTTGGTGTATGACAAATGACGACAAATGGACAATTTGCATCAACTTTTTTTAGTAGCTCAATCGAAAGAGGAGGTCGAAAAATATATACACCTGTGAATTTTATGAGATTTTTATTCGTACTGCATCATGACTAAAAGAGAGGTCACGTGACCTGGAGCCGGCGCCCGTGTCGCCCGTGATGTCATTGAACTGTCTGGTCAAGCAAACGATTGTCTATATAACGCTTGTAAACAATAAATTAATTGTTGCTTGTTTCCATAGCAACGTGGTTGTTTGCAAGCGTTATAAAGTCGATCGTTTGTTTGGAACAGTTAAGTGACGTCACGGGCGCCGGCTCCAGGTCACGTGACCTCTCTTTTAGCCATGACGCAGTACGAATAAAAATCTCATAAAATTCACAGGAGTATTTTTCGACCTCCTCTTTCGATTGAGCTAGTAAAAAAAATTGATGCAAATTGTCAATTGTATTCTTTGCACCTTATTCCGTGGGAACGTTGGTGCTCCCCCGATCAATTCATCGATATTATTTAACTTGGATTAAAGCAACTTATAAACCATTCAGTTAACTCTTTATCTGGTTTCATATGGCATGACAATACTTTGATATCGTAATATAAGTTATTATAGGCTTAAACTTAAACCATTCAGCTAATATATTAAGCTTGATATCTTTGTTTATATAGAGTATCGACCTCAAAATTTTTTATAGCAGAAATGGATGAAAAGTTATGTTACTCTGAATTTTTTCAGATTTTTTAGGGACCGGGAAGTATTGCTAAAAAGTTTTGGCGAGGTCGGGTTAGAAAATCCACGTCCCTTTTGGGTCCTTTTGCGGCAAGAGGCGGCACTTTTTCTGCATGGCACTTTCAATAATTTTTAAAAAGTAGTTTCCGGTCTCTAAAAAATCTGAAAAAAATCAGAGTAGCATAACTTTGCACCCTCTATCCATTTCTGCAATAAAAAAAAATGTGGTCGGTACTCCATTGTCATCTCAATATATGATATCTTGTGATATAAATGTATGTTTATGCAATGTCGTTATAACCTAGTTTTATTTAATTCAATTAGCGATTTTATACATTTTATAATGAAGTCTAAAAATCGCAGTGTAAAATTATAAAGATAAGAGTGTGTATGCAAGTAATATAAAAATATTATGCTTTTCACTCACTAATTACTATTAATTTAAGAACTTTTGATGATAACTGATAAAATATTTAATAAACTGCATTATCATGATGCATAATAAATCAGAATAAAATTTTAACTTTCAGTTTCTACAAAAAAAAAATAGTTATAAATTACAATAATACTTTCACAAATTGCCTTACATAAGACTGCAAGATGTGTAATTAACATTACTTTATATTACATAGCATTTTTAGAACAATACAACAGTTAGAAAAATCTGATACATTTTTTTTTACAACGTTCAAGAAATATTTGGTGCATAACATAGAGCGTGAGATCTTATGGATATACAGAAAATGAAAATTCATTCCTAGTTGGTACATAATTGCTATACTCTACTTTTCAAAATAAAGGAATTTATTTATACTTATATTATTGCATTTTAGACAACCTCAAGTTATGGTTTTTCAATTTTTTTAACACTGTAAAATCATGCTGTATAATGCTGTGATGTCATAGTCATGCAAATATTTAACATGCAAGCATAGGATATAACACGTTACAAGACTATGACGTCACAACTGTTGGCAGTTTAAAAGGTAAAATTTCATTAAAGTAAGTCTTAAAAAAAAAAAAAAAAAAAAATGAAAATTAACGTAATTTTAATAACTATAATAGGATGCCATGAAGGTTATAACTCCAATTTTAGCAATTTTAGAAATATTTAGCAATTTTAAAAATGCGTAAGGATTTATTTTAAATCCTTATCCTACATATCCTTTGCATAACCAATTGGAGGGGGGGGGATTTGTTTAATCCCAATGCACTTTTGAGTCAAAATTTCGAATTTAATTTTTGTTATTTCGGGACATGCTTGTTGGTCAGGAATTATTAATTTTTTCAAATTTTTCATAGCATTCGTTTATTATATTATTTTTAATACTTTTTATCCCCACGTCAAAAGGTTTATTGATTTTAAAACTTGTGTTTGTTTCTTGAATGTATTTTAATTTTGATAAAGCAAGAGATTTTATTTGACCCTCAATTTTATTTTCACTTGATAAAAAAAAATACATCAGTCCAGGTATCATAATATTTTGTTTTAGGATTATTTGGACTTATATAATTATGCCGTATAAAAAAGGTTACATGACAATTCATTTTCAATATATCCTAATAATTCAATACACTTTTATATCACCAGTAATCAGACATGTTCAATGCATTCATTAGTAAGTGTTGATAAATTATAATACATTTTTTTTAAATAAATTTTTGATTCATAAATTAAAATAAAAAATTTAATAATCGAATTAATACTTTTTACATGTAAAAGTTATTGAAAAATTATTTTTTTGTAATTATATTGTATAAATTAAAAAATAGGGGGAGAAAAAGGAGTTCTATACAAAATATTATTCACGGCAATACTATCGGCTCAATAATATTGACGGATATACTATAAATAACTGCTCAGATCACGCTATTCTAACAGAAGAGGCAATCCACTTGCTCTGTGGCGCGAATACGGAATTTCAGCCGAGCTTTGTCATGCAAAACCGAGTGTGAATATACCGGGATCAAAGTAGCTTTATTTGTTGCTGCTACATGTTTGTCATTGGAAACTTGAATTTCATTTAAATTTTTTAATTGCAATAAATTTATTGAAGCTATGAAATTTAGTGCCAATTATAAATTGAAAATAATCAATCATAATATATTTTATCTTGAGGGGTGAAGAGATATGTTCATAAAATGTTATTTTTGACTGTGTCATGTATTGTTTACTTTGTTTTCTTAATTGATATTATATATAATCTGCGACCAAATTTATATATACTTACAATCAGTATAGTTCAATTCCTAACTCATATTATGTATATATGCCTTATTTTAACCTTTGTTAAGACATGGCGTTACAAACAACTCGTAAATTTGTAATAAGAAAAATGTTTGAGAATAATATTTATAAGTTTAACTACTAAATTTAAAATCACAATAAAAAATTATATTATCTTTAAAATAATAAATATACATGTAAAATAAAAATTAAAATATATATAAAATATATAAAAATTAAGTCATAGCAAATAATATATATTACAATTAAACTATAATAAAATATATAAAATAAATAATAACTTTTCTGAATAAAAACAAAAAAAACAGTTCGCAATCAATACTGAAATACAAATATTACTATAATAATTCTCAACTTTCTAACGTACAAATTCTTCATATTAACCTTGAGAATAAATTAAAAATCTATCGTCACAGTTACGTTAATCCAAGTATATAATCTCCTCCCGTTTTTTTTTTTTTTTTTTTTTGGCCACAGGGCATGTAACCAGCTTGCGCCCAACTACCGGCTAGTCATTATATAAAGTCCATATTCCCATGTAATAAGATTTAATATTGAACCATGTCACTTACTTGGCTGCGATCAGAGACGACCTACTACCCTACTAGAATATAACATACATGAGGAGGATACACGTTGATATATGTGAACTTGGTAGACATTGTGTGTTCGTGATCAAATCACTCCCAAAGAAATACGTAAATTTTACGTAAACTACTGTGTTGTATTTACAATAATTTTATATAATAAAAAGCCATTTTTCTATGTAAGGTAACTCGTTTCAACAAGTTTCCTCATCTTTTCACTAGAGAAGTTATTGCTAATTACTATAAACAATATAAATTATAATTTTTTTAAGGATGAAATCTCAGAACATGCAAATTTTGAACTGGTTCCGTCTTATCAGTTTTTTGAAAATTTATGTAGAAGTTTAACATGGGGCCTTATGGATGGAAACCGGAATATTATAACGCTGAAGTTATTACTGATATTAATCGAACGAGCAAGATATACTCACTCTTATAATAAATATTGGATATTGAATGGGCTTTCAGTATTTTTTTTTTCACCTTAATATAAAGATTTTTTAATAAGATTCAGTACACTTAATGGACTATACTGAGATTCATATTTAACTTGGGTTTCGTCACAAACGCTCGAGTCTCCTTCAAATTCAAATTCTTTTATTATTTCCATTTTTTCCTATACAATTTTATTTCCATGTAGAACATGTTATATGTTGAGGTTTATAGGAAAAGTCAGTATATACTAAAGTTAAAGCAATCAATAGTCATTTTTCAGAGCTTGAAGTCATTAATTGATAAAGTCAATAATTATAGTTTTTAACACTATAAAAGCATTTATCTGTTAGCCACTTTTTAACACTCACTTCAAACACATTTAAATTTTCAATACATTTTATATCACAGGGTAACGTATTATAAAGAGTCATGGGCAACTCAAAAAATGGCCCTTTTTATACATGTCTAATCTACAATAAATAGGCTCGGCTCTTCCATCAGTAAAGTTCTTCGTTACAAACAACACATCAATGACTGAAGACGTTAGAAACACGATGAAAAACAATTTTAATGTGAACCAGAGTATGTACCTTATTTCTAGTGTTTTTTGTACTTTTAGTACAAATTTTGTTGTGATTAAATAGAGTCAATATGAAGTACAAAAATTGTACTTAAAATATGTATTTAGGAAAATTTAGTGTGACCGGTGCACGTGTTATTGTGAAAAATTACGCTTGCAATAATAAACTTGTTTACATTATTTTGTGTTTTTCCAAGTTCAGTCTTATCACTATTAGGAAACGAAACACTCACATGATAAAATATATTTCCTGGTTACTTAAAGACATTTAAACATACACAAGCAAATTATTTAATTATTATAAAGCTTGCGTAATGCACACAAAATTTAAATAGTAAAATGAAAAATAAAAACTCGTTATATTTTGAATATACATGCAAATTCATCAATTTATCAATATGCAGAATTTTAATATTCAATGTTTCAAGAAATTTGGATGTAAATATAATTAATTGCCTTTATTTATAGGAAGCATAAGGTCTATAATAATTAATAAAAATGTTACGTTCCAAACATTTTGAGGTGACAAAAGCTTTCCTATACATAATTTATACAATTCATCTCCAGAAAATATCGAAAACTATCCGAACAAGGTTTGCAGTTTGCACTGCATCTATATAGACAAAGAAATATAGAGGTTTACAAATTTTTGGACAGAGACCAGCATCGTTCTAATTCACTAAAATATCCCTGCATAGGTTTTGAGCATTGAGCTCTATACAAGGCTAGAGGGATAATGCCCTATACTTCTCAATGTTAAACTGTGCGCACGGTCCGGCGGGAGGAAGTGGGTGGGAGATTGCGCTTTCGTCACACATTCCAACGTATTCTCCTCAGAATTGCCAACTGCAGTGTAACTTTTAATATTTATTTTATAAGGAAACTTTCTTAGGTTGGTCAACCAGGCATTCGATAGCACCGACCACCACCCACTTTCCTCCCAGACGCCGTGCGCGCCTAAAACAGCTGATTAGCCCTCTAGCCTTGTATAGAGCTCAATGGTTTTGAGATGACGCTAAAATACATAATATATATTATAGTGTTAACGTTATTGCTATATAATACATACAGTATATATGTATATAACCAAAGTGGTTAAAATTTACCAAATTTAAAAATTATAATTAAAGCAAGGTGTCAAAGTACAACTATGAATTTTATTCTACTTATAGTACTTATAAATGATAAAACTGTAATTGAGAATTATTCAAAATTATACAAAAATTATATTTAGTCATACTAAATAGAAAATGACAAAATTCTTGAAAGTAATATATATATATATATATATATAAATGAGACACCTAGAGACAATACGAATGTTATACCCTTGCTTTAATTTTGTTAGTGATTGTTTTGTCACGCTATATGGAAGTATGCGGTGAACAGGAACTGTATTTGCATGGAATGGCTGGAGTGGGTGTTGTGATTCCATGTTAATATTTGTGTCATGGAAATGCAGCAAATCAAGAAGGTCGAGTAACGTAGTTCGTACTGCCTCTAGTTGTATTTGAGGAATATATGATATCTAAATACAATCTTTCATATATAATACTTCATTGACGAAATATTTGCAAAGTATTTTACAGTCGTAACGACGGGAAATTCTGGTGGATATCCCACGTCGACACCTTGAAATATTCGTTTGTACAGATCTCTGGGGGAAAGATAAATATTGCGTAATCCCAACGGACAGAAAAATTACGTAATACTGAAGAAAGTTGTCAAAGTAATGTCTGTACAGACTTTTGACTTGCACTGTATCATTATTGTATATTAAATTAAAAGTAAATTATATTATACGGATGAAAATATTTTTCATATATCAATAATAATTATTTGGAGTTTAACTTTTATATTCTTTATTTTGTTTAGAACTTTACTTCGAAAGAAAAAAGCCATTGAAAATAATACTCAATATACTGTAGTTATGTATTACTGCTTAATTATATTAACTAACGTTCACAGTGCAGTATATATTTAATGCAGTGCAAATAAATGAAATAAATAATTACAATAATCTTATATTATATTCAATTGCATTATTATAATTTTATAAATAATAATTACCAATAAATAATGCAACAATATTGGTAATAAATATATTTTAATTATCGAAATGTAATTAAAAGATTGTATTTGAAAATAAATTACTTTAAAATAAACTTAATATTACTGCATGTAAATGTTTTTCTTTACATAATAATTATAAAATCAATATTTTTTTAATTAAGTTATTTTATTTTTTAAATAATTTTTTAATTTTTAGCAGAGCACTATATACGTATTAATGAAAACATTGAAAGCGTGCAGTCACATATATTATTATAATATTATATGATATATTTCTACAGAAAAAGAGCAATTTAAAGATCTAATTGCGCATGATATAAAACAATTAAGTTCAACAAAATATTAAATTACGCCCTACAGATATCTGTACACGTAATAAGAATCTGTAATTTGCAAAACATTAAAATGAAAGGTGAATGCTTTTAGTTGAAGAAAATATAATAAAAATACAATTGCAATATACGCTGTAAGAAAGGTATAAATTATTTTTTCCTTTTAAATTTTACAATATAAATATCATAAGAATGCAAGACGCAATAAAAATCCCTATTTAGTATATTTACACAAGATTAAAAAAATCCATGTTATTTTTAAATGCAACTTTGCATTAAAACAAAATTGTTTAAAATTAACAAAATAAAAAGATAAAATATACGATAAGGTTTATGCCAATTATTGCGTAACAATAGAAAGCATTGCGCATTTATTATTATTATTATTACGTACTTTTTGCTATATGGACAAATTTGGCATTACACCATTTACACCTCGTGAAATGACGAATGTTACCCCTGTTTTGTTTGCTGACATTGCCACGCAGTCTATAGAAGCATGATATTTTTAGGATACAATGCTTTTTTTTTAAAGAACACATTTAAAGCTCATAATACGGATCAGCTGTTTGACGTAGTCCTCTTTGATTAATTAACATTTGATTTACGGGCAATGACTGCTTGGTCCACAGAGACCTCTGAAGTCAATACACCAATAAATTCAATTCAATTTGATTAAAATGTAAACCTCAGCAACTTCACAAAAATTCTGAAATTTTTTTAAGAGGCAGATATTAGTGCCTCAAAGCCATAGAAAAAGTTTCAAAACAATAAAATGAGCCGATATTTTTTAATTAAGTTTTTAGTTTGTCTCTCCATGGAGAAAGCCCTATGCTGAAATTTTAAAAAAAAAAAATAATTAAAAAAAGCGGCTCGTTAAATTGTTTTGAAATTTTTTCTATGGCTTTTGATTATGGGATTTAAAATTTCTGCCTCTCAAAAAATTTTCAGAAATTTTGTGAATTTGCTAAGGTTTACATGTTAACCAAAGGGGACTACGTCGAATAGCTGATCGGCGTTATCTCTACCTAAAAGATTGCAAAGTTATATAATAATCTTTATTTCTTTGAACTACAGCGCCATCAAATGGTGTCCAGAGTTGTACATCGATAAAATGACTTGTTTTGATATTAAACGGCAACATTATTGTTGTAATTGCAACATATTGTTGCACAAGAGATTCTACAATAGCTCACTAAAATGTCTTAATAAGGAGTTTGTAATTAATTACTTCATTTCTAACAATGCATTGTTGAGATTACGAATTTTTTAAAAACGTTCTGGGAACTCTTATTATTTTAATGTACTTATTGTTGCATTAATAATTGAAAGCTAAATATAAGGTTTAATATCATTAACCTCTTTTTTTTATTAATTTACGTAATCTAGCATTAATTGGTAATTAAATTAAAGATTAATATCTTTTGTTTTGATTAAAAATGCACGAGAGATAAAAAAATTGTATTTAAAAAATTACGTATAAAAATTATATTTTGTTAACATTTATATATATATTTAAAAAATAATTAATATAATGAACTAATTGAATTTTTTTAAATTGATGAAAAATATAAAAATATAAATCAAATTATAATTACTGTTTGATATATTTATAGATACGAAGAATATAACATTAGTAAAATTAAAATTATTTTAAAATTAAAATTTTTCGGTATCAATTTTTTGTGTTCAATCATGCATGGACTAATAATAATAATAATAATTTTATTTCGAAGTTAAAAAAAATTTAAAAAAATTTTAAAGACTAAAAATTCTAATTTAATATAATTACCTGTAATAGCAGTAATACATAAACGAATAGTATAACCTTACTCAATCTACATGCAATATCAGCAATTATATAAACATTTAAACAATACCTTACTAAAGATATTTCAAATATATTTTACGTACTCTATATTATTAAAATAAATAAGAAATATTCCAACAATCAAAAATTCGATTATTTTTGAGGAATGCGGATCTAACAAAAAATTAAACACAAACCAACTTACCTCTAAGATATCCAAATGTTTTTCTGTTGTCATAACCGAAGATTGTGTTTTGATTTCTTCTTGTAATTTCATTTTATAATAAAATTCACTTAATCCAAGTACGTATAAACAGCATGATACTCCAGCATAAACTAGTGTTGATGATACGAAACTGACCGAGTCTTCAGAAAAGTAGGGGAGGGGAGAGCAGTGGGGGAAGAGGGGAAATTAGAAGGAATGCATACCTGAAAAAAAAAGGTAAAATAATATATAATCTTTCATCAGTGTAACTTATTGTATATTTTTATATTAGTCGATTAAATTTGTATTTTTTAATAGAAAGTTTTTTAATTTATAATATATAGATATAAGATTGAGTTTAGAATTCAGGTTGAGAGAGTTGAAAAGATGTAATAGTGATATTCATGTAATGTTTAATGTTCATGAAAGATGACTTTTGATATATGTTGTAATAAAAACTCATAACAAAAAAAGATTAGATTTTTACAATGTGGTTAGAAGGTTTTAGATACTCCTTCCTTATTTTTTTTTTGCAGATTTTTTGGTAAAAATATTTACACTTATTTATATATACTGCGAGTGAACCGTATGAAAATAACCATATAATGCGAATAAAAATTGCATTTTATTTTAGATTCAAACTTTTTTGATTCCATATATATATCAATCGAAATGATAAATTTATTTTGATAAATTAATTTGATATATTATGATTAATAAAATGTAATATTATATTTGACATTAAAAACACTTTTATAACATATAATCATACATATATAAATTTTGGCATTTAAATCTTAATGAATTCATTTTATTAAAATAATAATAAATATGAATTTATTTTTATTAATAATTATTTTTAATCTAAATTAAATATTAACTTATTGAATTATTGTCATAATTAAAGTGCAATGCTTGTAATCATTAACTATCGTTAATCAAGGTAATCAACAATAATAATACACGGGGAAATTTATAACACTGCAGTATGTGTATATACGTAATATTTTATTTTTACTAATAAAATTATTGCACCAATTAAACCTTAGAATATTCATAAACTATTTATATATAATAATTATTTCTACTGCTTACTAGAAATATTATAAACTAATAAAAAATTAAAACAACTTTACCGAAAGAGGAATTTTCGATCGTTGGTGTGTATTATAATGAAACCGATGACACAAAGGAATGGAGGGGAGGGGATTGTGATTGAAGAAGGGGAGGAGGGGAAGGTGGGATGGGCTCTCGAGAATCCGTTACGACCCCCCCCCCCCTATCTCGTACGATTCAAATAAAAAGGGGGGGAGGAATGAACAGCACGCTTACGTTACGATTTTCATGCATGCAGTTTTTTATGTATTGCACTGATATGACTTTGTAGGCATTTAAATATGCAAAATAAGACAGCTAAATAAAAATGATTGTGGTGATGATAAAATGCAAATTATGTTAGAAAATTCAACGAGTTTTTAGATATATGTAGATCATAACATTTTGTTGTACTTTTTACTTGGTTTACAAAAAAAGCAAGCAAGACAATTCATATTGTACTATTGAAAAATTGATAGTAAAAAATATACATTTTTCATTTAAAAATGCCAAACTGCTGTAATCTCTCCGCATTCTTACCTAGTGTTATCATGCATGTTATCACAGTTATATTACCCACCATTACGCAAGCTGACACGTAAATATCATAATTATTTTTTACAGCTCTCTGACAGTTGTGGTACACTTCTGGACACCACGAACGTTACTCCTGTTTTGTGATCGTTGTCATGAAGTCCATGGAGATGTGATGACTTTGAAATAAATTACTTTTAAATTGCAACTCTTTTCTTCTGTAAATTAATTGAAGACTCAACTCCATGCAGTTACATCACTGAAATTAAATGTAATTAAGTATTGATAAATAAATCTCTGTAGTCTTTTTAACAAAATTCACACTTTCAAAGATAAGTGTAATAAAAGATATCATATGCAAACAAAATTAAATATTAAAAGATAACAGGCGCGGATCCAGAAAAAAAAATTGGGAGGGGCTACATAAAAGGCCAATATTATATGATAAGGCCAATGTTAAAAAATAATTTGGAGTGATGGAAATGCCTATACTGCCCATGTTAAATCCAAAATTGGGGGAGGACTGCAGCGCCCCCCCCCCTCCTGGATCCACACCTGAAATATAACATATAATTATCATAAAGAAAAACTCCTGGATAAGTTAATTGACCCATAATTAATTCATTATATTGTCTGAATTGGAGGAGCTTCAAAAGTCAGTGTGTTCGATTCATATTATATTTATAGTTATTAATTTAGTATTTATTCATTTAAATAAAAAAAATATAATCAATAATAAAAAAAAATTCTACATATTTATTATTCCGGGAGGTTATAAATTACCCCCTAAATCTTTCCACATCTTAATTGAATTATAAGTATTATTTAACATTGTATCCCCTATATACTGACCATAAAATATAACAGAGAGGGGAAACTTTCGTACTGTCTCGAGGTGCACAGTGTAAACATTAACTTGTTCTTATATCGCATAATTTTTCCTTCAAATACAAAATATGCCATTAGAAAGTTACATTTTTGCAAGAAATTTGTTATAATCTTTACTCGAGGTTATTGCATCTCTGGTGAATTAGAAACCATACAGTACGGTGTTTATTTTCTTATCACTTAATTGTTATCACAAGCTGATTCAGACAGGAAGGTAGCGGTGGCTCCTTCGTTTCACTTCCTTCCTGATAACATCAACTTTCCGGTCACTGAGTAGACTGTATATAGTCTAATTAATTTAATATTACTTCCGGAAGTAGTCGGAAGTAAAGATTTATGGTTTGTGCCTCAAGTTTGAGATTTTATACAAAGGTTTCTTATTGGATACCAAGATAACGCCACCAATGTTAAAAAAAATCCCTCGCACATAAATTCTGAAAACAATTTAAAATGTTCTCCTCTATATACACCCCCTATCAGTAGCTAAAATATCAGGTATATACAAAGCGAGCTAGTTTTTGAGTTATGAATTTTTAAAGTTGACTAATTTAACATGGGAGTTCCATTTCTCTAAAGTAGTCAACTTAAAAAAAAAAAAAAAAAAAACTAAAAAACTAGATCGTATTAAATTGTGTACTCTGATATTTTAGCTATACTGATTAGGGGGTGTACAGGAGAACATTTTAAATTTTTCACAGAATTTTTGTGTCAGGGATTTTTTTTAATATTGGTGGCGTTATCTTTATCTTTTATTATAATATATTATATATACAATATCCTTGATATGAAGCATACCCATTTCTTTGTGAAAATTTTAAAATCCGAATTTGAAATAATTTTCTTTCTTCCTCGACTTTTCTTCCCCTCCTATTTTGCACCATATTCGAGGAAAAAAGAGGTGAAAAAGACGACCCGAGTTGAAATAAATTTCATCTTTTCTTCGCTATTTTTTTAAGCCCTACTCTCGTCTTTTCTCCTCTTATTTTGCAACATTTTAGAGGAAAAAAAAAGAGGTGAAAAAGGCGAGATTACGTATTTTTTCCTCTTCTTGAGCATAAAATGTTAGAAATATTGTCTTCATTTCATCCTCACTTTGAGCGAAGAGGAAATTAGATGTGTTTTAGAGGTAAAAAGATTTGGTTTAGACTTTTAAAAGATGAGTTGAAGACGTAATTTGTCAACTAGGATGGAAACTTCTAATTTGCGGCTACTTCCGGAGGAAATATCATCCAATTTGACTGTTTTACGTCTTAATTGTGCGTAATTTAAAATATTTTGAAACACGCATGTTAATTAAAAACTTCTCTGATATTTGAGGACGTTGTCATGCAATTAAATGGAGGTGTGCTGAAATTAAAGATAATTATATGTTGGTAATTATATTTTTTCAGGGAATATTAAAACTGCATGGCCTCTCATATCTGCAGTAATAAAACCAATGGGAGAACGAATAACATGTCAATTCATGTTTGAATTATAATACTCAACTAATGTTTTCTTTCCAAAATTTAATTGTTTAACTTAATAACTTAATATGTAATATATATTTTTTTTATATTTTTATTATATTAATTATTTTTAAACCAGAAAAATACAATAATTAAAAACACAATTCATGTTCCAGTGAAATTAATTAAATATACCAAATTATTAAGAAATTATGAAATTAAATTTTTTTTCTAGATTTCATTAAAATACAATTAACTGAATTGCTCTACAGGACATTAATTTTTAAACTTAAAAGCCAGTTAATTATAAAATATTTTATTTTTTCAGTTTCAACACTTTCAATGCAGTTATTTAAATATAAAATTATTTACAAGAGTTAGGAATATATTTACATTTTATCAAGTTTTATTGTGCAAGTGTGCGTCAGTTATTAACGCGTTCAAATTTCCACTCACTGTACGTCACAATTTTCTTATCGTGCGGTTTCCTTTCTAGAAAAAAACGAACTTCCTGACTTAGAAATGACCTTTAATTAATTAGATCATCCGCTCTGTAATTTTCCTTGCATGGAGAAAAATATTATTTACTGATATTTTAAAAAATTGAATAAAACAATGAATTAATGTTATGTACATCTATATGGACTTTATTTCTGCCGCACTTTTGTTTCACAGCAAGAAAATAAAAGACTAAATTATACAGAATTTTCTTTGTCATGATTGGTTCTTGAATTTGTATAATAAGCATTCAAATTTTAATTATTTACATAAATAGCATAAAATTCACGATTTATGGTATCTTATTTGATCTGTAGTGGCAGGATTTACAAACTATTTTGTGATCTGTTAATGTATTTTATACTTTGTTGTGCATAGTGATACAAGTTGTTATTTATGTATAAATATGGACGATCGACGTTATGTCTTGAGTTTAATATTATTGACTTGCTTATAATATTGTATAATCAATCGAAAAGCAATAAAGATTATGAATTATGCAAATTCATTTCAGACTTCCGAAACGTTGTGACAAATATTACTGAAAATAGTTAATCCCAATGCGGACTTATGTCCATTGTTGACTCTCGTGCAGTCCGATTTCCTCACCTCAAGATCGTGATGTGCTCGATTCTCACGCTCGGTTTCACGCAGGCTTTGTTTACGTTTTCACAATTCCCTTCGCAAGAAGCGACGTTTAGTAAATCACGTTCTAATGAGATATACGCGTGATTAAATCATCACAATTAACAACCATTTTGAAAGTAAAAGTATTCTCTTTTCATGGAATATACGGTGGCAATATTTATACTTACGAGTTTTTAACTCGATCGCACCTTATATTATTTACTTCACAATACTGTATATTATATGAACATATAAGTAGAATAATGTTACTTTTAGAACTGAAATAATATTTTTAGTTTAAAAAAAACTACATAAAAAAATGATTTAAAACAACATATTTTGAAGTAAATATATTTTTATTATTAAATTAAAATTAAATATTTAACAAAGAATTAAATTAAGTTAGAGTTTACTTAAAATTAAAAAGAATTTCAGTAAAGAAAACTAATAAATACACAAATAATAAATAAATACAAAATAACTACTGTACGTTAGTAAAACTGATGATTGATATTAATTAAAATTTCGTTAAAAATATTAAAACGACATCCAAGTTATGTTATTATAACAATATCCAGTCGTGACTATATAATAATTTGGCAATAAAAGTTAAAATTCGTTCATCGGCAACCAATTATATCTTTTAGTATAATAAAAAAAATAAGCTAACTATAATTATAATATTTTATTAGTATAGAGAAATAACATAATTAATGTGTCGTATAGAATTTATTTTCTCAAAATTACAAAAATTGGTTCATTAATATCGTATACAATGCAGTATATTTATATGAAAGTAGCATCAGCAGCACAAAGTTCTATTTTATAATATTTATAATATAATAATATTATATAATAATATAATTATATAGTTAAGGGTATCAGCCACAGTAGTGAAATAGTGCCTTTGGTGCTTTGCTGGTTATCCGCATCCTTTTTTACTTGTATTTTTCTTTTGTATTATAATTTGGATGGAATAAAAATAAATAAATAAATTTTATATAACATCATAGACATATTTTATATCACACCCTTTTGATGAAATAACTTCAGCTTATTTACCATAATAGTTTATTTACATGCACGTGTATATGAACAAGTTAGAACAAGTACATTTCCAGTTGAAGATCATAATGCGCAGGGGCGGATCCAGCCCGCGGCTTTGGGGGGGGGGGGGAGGGGCGGTGCCCTATCCCACAATGTTAAATTTTGGGGTGGGAGGGGGGCGATGGGTGGGGGGTGGTAATACCTTCAAAGTATTTTGGGGCCTTTTTTGGGTGGGGGGGGGGGGATCCGCGCCTGATAATGCGTACAATAAAAAATTGACTCGACATCACTGAACATTATTGTAACTCTAGTTGATTTGAACACAATACCAGGTGATTGAATTGATAAAATGATTGTAACGGTTTTCTGTGTCAACATAGACCACCCTCCCCCCACGCCGGCGATGCAAGTACCCGCATAATCTGCTAACTGCCACCCAACCTCCCCCTGTGCAGTGTGACGGGGTGGCGCGTGCCTTATGCATCTGCTTGTACATTTACACGCAAAAATTGTTGTATCTAGATTGACAATTTGTTTTATAGCGAAATTTGAGTGAAAGTATTTTTAAAATTGGCTTAATGTGAAGATTTTTATTTTTAATTATACACATGGTTTACAATATAATATATAAAAATTAATATTTATAGAATAATATACAAAATATGCATGTACTACAGCTTCAATTAATTAAATGTATGTCAATCGTTAAAAATTATATTTATTTTTATACTTTAAAAATGAAAACAAACTCCCTGTTTCTAGCAGGCGCTTTATGGGGACATGGAAATATGAAGCAACAACTTAAAATGGCGGCTTTTTTTCGAGGACACAGTTGTCACTCGTTCACATCACAAGGGACATTGCTTAATAATGATGCTAGAAGGCTGAAAATGATATCAGGGGTACCTGACAGGTAAACTAATCGAATCCGATAATTTTCGTAATAAACTTTTAAGCAGGAGACTCAGAAATGGAGACATACGACATTTCAGGGATGTTGTCGGCTCGGTAAAATGTGAGGACACGAAGCTTGTACACCGAGTTCACGAAAATTCCACCAGGTCGCGCCAGGGGTCTTTTCTAATTCAAAAAGGACTTTTAAAAGGACAATAGACATGTTGTGACTAAAGACATGTTATGGGGACACCAAGTTAGGGTCCCCACAATAGTATTAGTGACAACTCGATCATGTAAATTGCCAGGTGAGACACGTTGTGCCTTAAGCCATGTTATGGGGACATTTTCCCTAAAAAAGTCAGTTATTGATTCACCAAGGTAGAGACCCCACAAAAGCTTTTAGTGACAATTCGATCATGTTAATTGCCAGGTGAGACACGCTGTCATGCACTTAGGCCATGTACTTATGGGGACATTGTCCCTTAAAAAGTCAGGGGTTACAAGTTCTTCAGAATGAACATTGATACACCAAGGTAGCGTCCCGGCCCACAAAAGCTTTTAGTGACAATTTGATCATGTTAATTGCCAGGTGAGACACGTTGTCACTTAAGTCATGTTATGGGGACATGGTCCCTTCAAAAGTCAGTTATTGATTCACCAAGGTAGAGACCCCACAAAAGCTTTTAGTGACAATTCGATCATGTTAATTGCCAGGTGAGACACGTTGTGACTTAGGCCATGTTATGGGGACATTGTCCCTTTTGTCCTTTCAAACGTCAGTTATTGATTCACCAGGGTAGAGACCCCAAAAAAGCTATTATTGACAATTCGATCATGTTAATTGCCAGGTGAGACACGTTGTGACTTAGGCCATGTTATGGGGACATTGTCCCTTTAATAGTCAATGGTTAATATTCTTCAGAGTGAACTTTGATTCACCAAGGTAGAGACCCCACAAAAGATTTTAGTGACAATTCGAACATGTTAATTGCCAGGTGAGACACGTTGTCACTTAACCCATGTTATGGGGACATTGTCCCTTTAAAAGTCAGGGGTTACAAATTTTTCAGAGTGAACTTTGATTCACCAAGGTAGAGACCCCACAAACGCTTTTAGTGACAATTCGAACATGTTAATTGCCAGGTGAGACACGTTGTCACTTAATCCATGTTATGGGGACATTGTCCCTTTAAAAGTCATGGGATACAAATTTTTCAGAGTGAACTTTGATTCACCAAAGTAGAGACCTCACAAAAGCTTATGGTGACAATTCGAAAATGTTAATTGCCAGGTGAGACACGTTGTCACTTAAGTCATGTTATGGGGACATTGTCCCTTTAATGGTCAATAGTTACAAATTCTTCAGAGTGAACTTTGATTCACCAAGGTAGAGACCCCACAAAAGCTTTTAGTGACAATTCGATCATGTTAATTGCCAGGTGAGACACGTTGTGACTTAAGCCATGTTATGGGGACATTGTCCCTTTAATAGTCAATAGTTACAAATTCTTCAGAGTGAACTTTGATTCACCAAGGTAGAGACCCCACAAAAGCTTTTAGTGACAATTCGATAATGTTAATTGCCAGGTGAGATACGTTGTCACTTAAGCCATGTTATGGGGACAATGTAATTTAAAAGCCAATAGTTACAAATTCTTCAGAGTGAACTTTGATACGCCAAAGTAGAGACCCCACAAAAGCTTTTAGTGACAATTCGATCATGTTAATTGCCAGATGAGACACGTTGTCACTTAAGCCATGTTATGTCCCATTGTCCCATTAAAAATCAGTGGTCACAATTTATTCAGAATGAACTTTGATTCACCAATGTAGAGTACCCACAAAAGATTCTAGGCACAACTCGACCAATAATAAGATTACCAAAACAGACACATTGTGAAATAAGCAAGGTTCTGTGGACATTGTCCCTTTCAAATACAGACGTAACAATTTATTCAAAATGAACTTTGATTACAAAAATTTGATTAAAGGATCCCAACCAAAGTTTTAAGCGACAGATCAATCATTTTATTGCCAGGTAAGACACGTTATGACTTATATAATGTTATGGAGACAGTGTCCATGTAAAAGTCAGTAGATAAAATTTACTGCAACAGAAGAAAGGGGAAGCAAAAACCTAAACAAGACATGAAAAGAAAATGATTTAAAATTGTTCCTTGAAAGCAACTTTGCCCACAACTCTTTTCGCAATGAGTTGTACATGGTCGGTAGACCTCAAAAAGCCTTACCGGCACTTTTAGAAAAAATTGTCGCCGCCCAGGTGAAATAAAAAGGACTCCACAATTTTTTAAGTGCAGCTCAAAAAAAGACAGGGGAAGCAAAAAAGTGCATACGAAGTAGAAAGGAAATGCTACTGAAATGTCCCCTTAAAGCGTACCTTCCCACAACTTTTTGTGAAACAAAATGTTGCCGGCTGAAACGCTTTGAAGGGACACGTGTCCCCAGAAATGAACTTGCTCACAACTCAAGGTAAACAATTAGACGAAGACAAAGTACGGATCGTTTCTCTGCGATAAATTGATTGCCTAGATTTTCAGGTGCTCAACGTCACTAGCATTGTGTACGTGAAAGCAAGAGTGTCCCCACAAAATTAATCGGGCACAACTCAGAGCCTCGACTGCATGGTCGGTTGGACTTAAAAAGCCTTACCGGCGCTCTTAGAAAAAATTTGTCCCAGCCCAGGTCAAATTAAAAACCTCCACAATTTTTTAATTGCAGCAGAAAAAAGGGGAAACAATAACGTACATACGAAATAGGGAGAAAATGCTACAGAAATGTCCCCTTAAAGCATAACTTCCCACAACTTTTTGCGCAAAATGTTGTCGTCTGAAACACTTTGAAGTGTCCCCAGAAATGAACTTGCTCACAACTCAAGGTAAACAATTAGACGAAGACAAAGTACGGATCGTTTCCCTGCAATAAAATGATTGCCTAGATTCTCAGGTGCTCAACGTCACTAGCATTGTGTACGTGAAAGGAAGAGTGTCCCCACAAAATTAATCAGGCACAACTCAGAGCCTTGACTGCATGGTCGGTTGGCCTCAAAAAGCCTTACCGGTGCTCTTAGAAAAAATTTGTCCCAGCCCAGGTGAAATTAAAAAAACCACAATTTTTTAATTAAAGCAGAATAAAGAGGAAGCAATAACGTACATACGAAGTAGAAAGAAAATGCTACAGATTTGTCCCCTTAAAGCGTACCTTCTTACAACTTTTTGCGCAAAATGTTGTCGGCTGAAACGCTTTGAAGGGACACGTGTCCCCAGAAATAAACTTGCTCACAACTCAAGGTAAACAATTAGACGAAGACGAAGTACGAACCGTTTCTCTGCAGTTAATTGATTGCCTAGATTCTCAGGTGCTCAACGTCACTAGCATTGTGTAAGTGAAAGCAAGAGTGTCCCCACAAAATTAATCGGGCACAACTCAGAGCCTTGACTGCATGGTCGGTTGGCCTCAAAAAGCCTTACCGGCGCTGTTAGAAAAAATTTGTCCCTGCCCAGGTCAATTTAAAAACCTTCACAATTTTTCAATTACAGCAGAAAAAAGGGGAAGCAATAACGTACATACGAAGTAGGGAGAAAAGGCAACAGAAATGTCCCCTTTAAGCATAACTTCCCACAACTTTTTGCGCAAAATGTTGTCGGCTGAAACGCTTTGAAGGGACACGTGTCCCCAGAAATGAACTTGCTCACAACTCAAGGTAAACAATTAGACGAAGACGAAGTACGAACCGTTTCTCTGCAGTTAATTGATTGCCTAGCTTCTCAGGTGCTCAACGTCACTAGCATTATGTAAGTGAAAGCAAGAGTGTCCCCACAAAATTAATCGGGCACAACTCAGAGCCTCGACTGCATGGTCAGTTGGCCTCAAAAAGCCTTACCGGCGCTCTTAGAAAAAATTTGTCCCAGCCCAGGTGAAATTAAAAACCTCCACAATTTTTTTATTGCAGCAGAAAAAAGGGGAAGCAATAACGTGCATACGATGTAGAAAGAAAATGCTACAGAAATGTCCTCTTAAAACGTACCTTACCACAACTTTATGCGCAAAATGTTTTCGCCTGAAACGCTTTGAAGGGACACGTGTCCCCAGAAATAAACTTGCTCACAACTCAAGGTAAACAATTAGACGAAGACGAAGTACGAACCGTTTCTCTGCAGTTAATTGATTGCCTAGCTTCTCAGGTGCTCAACGTCACTAGCATTGTGTAAGTGAAAGCAAGAGTGTCCCCACAAAATTAATCGGGCACAACTCAGAGCCTAGACTGCATGGTCGGTTAGCCTCAAAAAGCTTTACCGGCGCTCTTAGAAAAAATTTGTCCCTTGCCCAGGTGAAATTAAAAAAATCCACAATTTTTTAATTAAAGCAGAAAAAAGAGGAAGCAATAACGTACATACGAAGTAGAAAGAAAATGCTACAGATTTGTCCCCTTAAAGCGTACCTTCTTACAACTTTTTGCGCAAAATGTTGTCGGCTGAAACGCTTTGAAGGGACACGTGTCCCCAGAAATGAACTTGCTCACAATTCAAGGTAAACAATTAGACGAAGACGAAGTACGGATCGTTTCCCTGCAATAAATTGATTGCCTAGATTCTCAGGTGATCAACGACACTAGCATTGTGTACGTGAAAGGAAGAGTGTCCCCACAAAATTAATCAGGCACAACTCAGAGCCTTGACTGCATGGTCGGTTGGCCTCAAAAAGCCTTAATGGCGCTCTTAGAAAAAATTTGTCCCAGCCCAGGTGAAATTAAAAAAATCCACAATTTTTTAATTAAAGCAGAAAAAAGGGGAAGCAATAACGTACATACGAAATAGGGAGAAAATGCTACAGATATGTCCCCTTAAAGCGTACCTTCTTAAAACTTTTTGCGCAAAATGTTGTCGGCTGAAACGCTTTGAAGGGACACGTGTCCCCAGAAGTGAACTTGCTCACAATTCAAGGTAAACAATTAGACGAAGACAAAGTACGGATCGTTTGCCTGCAATAAATTGATTGCCTAGATTCTCAGGTGCTCAACGTCACTAGCATTGTGTACGTGAAAGGAAGAGTGTCCCCACAAAATTAATCAGGCACAACTCAGAGCCACGACTGCATGGTCGGTTGGCCTCAAAAAGCCTTACCGGCGCTCTTAGAAAAAATTTGTCCCAGCCCAGGTGAAATTAAAAACCTCCACAATTTTTTTATTGCAGCAGAAAAAAGGGGAAGCAATAACGTACATACGATGTAGAAAGAAAATGCTACAGAAATGTCCTCTTAAAGCGTACCTTACCACAACTTTATGCGCAAAATGTTTTCGCCTGAAACGCTTTGAAGGGACACGTGTCCCCAGAAATAAACTTGCTCACAACTCAAGGTAAACAATTAGACGAAGACGATGTACGAACCGTTTCTCTGCAGTTAATTGATTGCCTAGCTTCTCAGGTGCTCAACGTCACTAGCATTGTGTAAGTGAAAGCAAGAGTGTCCCCACAAAATTAATCGGGCACAACTCAGAGCCACGACTGCATGGTCGGTTGGCCTCAAAAAGCCTTACCGGCGCTCTTAGAAAAAATTTGTCACAGCCCAGGTGAAATTAAAAACCTCCACAATTTTTTTATTGCAGCAGAAAAAAGGGGAAGCAATAACGTACATACGATGTAGAAAGAAAATGCTACAGAAATGTCCTCTTAAAGCGTACCTTCTTACAACTTTTTGCGCAAAATGTTGTCGGCTGAAACGCTTTGAAGGGACACGTGTCCCCAGAAATAAACTTGCTCACAACTCAAGGTAAACAATTAGACGAAGACGAAGTACAAACCGTTTCTCTGCAGTTAATTGATTGCCTAGCTTCTCAGGTGCTCAACGTCACTAGCATTATGTAAGTGAAAGCAATAGTGTCCCCACAAAATTAATCGGGCACAACTCAGAGCCTCGACTGCATGGTCGGTTGGCCTCAAAAAGCCTTACCGGCGCTCTTAGAAAAAATTTGTCCCAGCCCAGGTGAAATTAAAAACCTCCACAATTTTTTTATTGCAGCAGAAAAAAGGGGAAGCAATAACGTACATACGATGTAGAAAGAAAATGCTACAGAAATGTCCTCTTAAAACGTACCTTACCACAACTTTATGCGCAAAATGTTTTCGCCTGAAACGCTTTGAAGGGACACGTGTCCCCAGAAATAAACTTGCTCACAACTCAAGGTAAACAATTAGACGAAGACGAAGTACGAAACGTTTCTCTGCAGTTAATTGATTGCCTAGCTTCTCAGGTGCTCAACGTCACTAGCATTGTGTAAGTGAAAGCAAGAGTGTCCCCACAAAATTAATCGGGCACAACTCAGAGCCTAGACTGCATGGTTGGTTAGCCTCAAAAAGCCTTACCGGCGCTCTTAGAAAAAATTTGTCCCTTGCCCAGGTGAAATTAAAAAAATCCACAATTTTTTAATTAAAGCAGAAAAAAGAGGAAGCAATAACGTACATACGAAGTAGAAAGAAAATGCTACAGATTTGTCCCCTTAAAGCGTACCTTCTTACAACTTTTTGCGCAAAATGTTGTCGGCTGAAACGCTTTGAAGGGACACGTGTCCCCAGAAATGAACTTGCTCACAACTCAAGGTAAACAATTAGACGAAGACGAAGTACGGATCGTTTCCCTGCAATAAATTGATTGCCTAGATTCTCAGGTGATCAACGACACTAGCATTGTGTACGTGAAAGGAAGAGTGTCCCCACAAAATTAATCAGGCACAACTCAGAGCCTTGACTGCATGGTCGGTTGGCCTCAAAAAGCCTTACCGGCGCTGTTAGAAAAAATTTGTCCCAGCCCAGGTGAAATTAAAAAAATCCACAATTTTTTAATTAAAGCAGAAAAAAGGGGAAGCAATAACGTACATACGAAATAGGGAGAAAATGCTACAGATATGTCCCCTTAAAGCGTACCTTCTTACAACTTTTTGCGCAAAATGTTGTCGGCTGAAACGCTTTGAAGGGACACGTGTCCCCAGAAGTGAACTTGCTCACAACTCAAGGTAAACAATTAGACGAAGACAAAGTACGGATCGTTTGCCTGCAATAAATTGATTGCCTAGATTCTCAGGTGCTCAACGTCACTAGCATTGTGTACGTGAAAGGAAGAGTGTCCCCACAAAATTAATCAGGCACAACTCAGAGCCTTGACTGCATGGTCGGTTGGCCTCAAAAAGCCTTACCGGCGCTCTTAGGAAAAATTCGTCCCAGCCCAGGTGAAATTAAAAAAATCCACAATTTTTTAATTAAAGCAGAATTAAGAGGAAGCAATAACGTACATACGAAGTAGAAAGAAAATGCTAAGATTTGTCCCCTTAAAGCGTACCTTCTTACAACTTTTTGCGCAAAATGTTGTCGGCTGAAACGCTTTGAAGGGATACGTGTCCCCAGAAATAAACTTGCTCACAACTCAAGGTAAACAATTAGACGAAGACGAAGTACGAACCGTTTCTCTGCAGTTAATTGATTGCCTAGATTCTCAGGTGCTCAACGTCACTAGCATTGTGTAAGTGAAAGCAAGAGTGTCCCCACAAAATTAATCGGGCACAACTCAGAGCCTTGACTGCATGGTCGGTTGGCCTCAAAAAGCCTTACCGGCGCTGTTAGAAAAAATTTGTCCCTGCCCAGGTCAATTTAAAAACCTTCACAATTTTTCAATTACAGCAGAAAAAAGGGGAAGCAATAACGTACATGCGAAGTAGGGAGAAAAGGCAACAGAAATGTCCCCTTTAAGCATAACTTCCCACAACTTTTTGCGCAAAATGTTGTCGGCTGAAACGCTTTGAAGGGACACGTGTCCCCAGAAATGAACTTGCTCACAACTCAAGGTAAACAATTAGACGAAGACGAAGTACGGATCGTTTCCCTGCAATAAATTGATTGCCTAGATTCTCAGGTGCTCAACGTCACTAGCATTGTGTACGTGAAAGGAAGAGTGTCCCCACAAAATTAATCAGGCACAACTCAGAGCCTTGACTGCATGGTCGGTTGGCCTCAAAAAGCCTTACCGGCGCTCTTAGAAAAAATTTGTCCCAGCCCAGGTGAAATTAAAAAAATCCACAATTTTTAAATTAAAGCAGAAAAAAGAGGAAGCAATAACGTACATACGAAGTAAAAAGAAAATGCTACAGATTTGTCCCCTTAAAGCGTACCTTCTTACAACTTTTTGCGCAAAATGTTGTCGGCTGAAACGCTTTGAAGGGACACGTGTCCCCAGAAATAAACTTGCTCACAACTCAAGGTAAACAATTAGACGAAGACAAAGTACGAACCGTTTCTCTGCAGTTAATTGATTGCCTAGCTTCTCAGGTGCTCAACGTCACTAGCATTATGTAAGTGAAAGCAAGAGTGTCCCCACAAAATTAATCGGGCACAACTCAGAGCCTCGACTGCATGGTCGGTTAGCCTCAAAAAGCCTTACCGGCGCTCTTAGAAAAAATTTGTCCCTTGCCCAGGTGAAATTAAAAAAATCCACAATTTTTTAACTAAAGCAGAAAAAAGAGGAAGCAATAACGTACATACGAAGTAGAAAGAAAATGCTACAGATTTGTCCCCTTAAAGCGTACCTTCTTACAACTTTTTGCGCAAAATGTTGTCGGCTGAAACGCTTTGAAGGGACACGTGTCCCCAGAAATGAACTTGCTCACAACTCAAGGTAAACAATTAGACGAAGACGAAGTACGGATCGTTTCCCTGCAATAAATTGATTGCCTAGATTCTCAGGTGCTCAACGTCACTAGCATTGTGTACGTGAAAGCAAGAGTGTCCCCACAAAATTAATCGGGCACATCTCAGAGCCTTGACTGCATGGTCAGTTGGCCTCAAAAAGCCTTACCGGCACTCTTAGAAAAAATTTGTCCCAGCCCAGGTCAAATTAAAAACCTCCACAATTTTTTAATTGCAGCAGAAAAAAGGGGAAGCAATAACGTACATAGGAAGTAGAAAGAAAATGCTACAGATTTGTCCCCTTAAAGCGTACCTTCTTACAACTTTTTGCGCAAAATGTTGTCGGCTGAAACGCTTTGAAGGGACACGTGTCCCCAGAAATGAACTTGCTCACAACTCAAGGTAAACAATTAGACGAAGACAAAGTACGGATCGTTTCTCTGCGATAAATTGATTGCCTAGATTCTCAGGTGCTCAACGTCACTAGCATTGTGTACGTGAAAGGAAGAGTGTCCCCACAAAATTAATCGGGCACAACTCAGAGCCTTGACTGCATGGTCGGTTTGCCTAAAATAGACTTTCTGGCAATCTTGTAAAAACTTGGCGCAGCCCAGGTGAAATTAAAAACCTCCACAATTTTTTAATTGCAACAGAAAAAAGGAAGCAATAACGTACATACAAAGTAGAAAGAAAATGCTACAGAAATGCCCCCTTAAAGCGTACCTTCCCACAATTTTTTGCGCAAAATGGTACGCTTTGAGGGGGCACTTGCTTCCAGAAAGAACTTGTTTCTAACTCAAGGTAAACAATTAGACGAAGGTGAAGCACGAATCGTGACTCTGCAATAAGGTGGTTGCCTTGCTTTTCAGGTGCACCACGTCGCTAGTTTTGTGTACGTTAAAGCATTAGTATCTTCAAAAAAATAAGCAGGTACAACTCCCTGAGTCCTAAATGGACAATTGGGTGACCTAAAAGACATTCATCGTCATTTTTTACTTAATCTCATTACATGGGTTAAGTCAAAACGTATCTTATCTGGCAACTTCATGATTTACATGTCACTAAAAGCTATTGTGGTGTCCCTACCATATTTAACTAAAATATCAATCTGATTAAATGTTGACCACTTACTGTTAAAGTAACAATGTCCACATAACATGGCTTAATTAAGTCACAACGGGTCTTACCTGGCAATTAACATGATCGAATTGTCACTAAAGCTTTTGTGGGGACTCCACCTTGGTGAAACAATTTCACTCTGAATGAATTGTAACTTTTGTAATTTTAAGGGACAATGTCCCCATAACATGGCTTAAGTGACAACGTGCCTCACCTGGCCACTAACATATCGAATTGTCATTAAAAGTTTTTGTGGTTACAATACCTTGGTGAATCAAAGTTCACTCTGAAGAATTTGTAACTATTGACATTTAAAGGGAAAAAGTCCCCATAACATGGCTTAAGTCACAACGTGTCTTACCTGACAAATAACATGATCGAATTGTCACAAAAAGCTTTTGTGGGGACTTTACCTTGGGGAGTCAAAGGTAACTCTGAATAAATTGTAACCACTGACTTTTAAAGGGACAATGTCCCTATAACATGGCTTTAGTCACAACGTGTCTCACCTGGCAATTACAATATCAAATTGCCTTAAAAGCATTTGAGGGGACCCTAGTTTAATGAATCAAAGATCACTCTGAAGAATTTGAACTATTGATTTTTAAAGGAACAATGTCCCCATATCATGGCTTAAGTCACGACGTGTCCCTCCTTGAAATTAACATGATCGAATCGTCACTTAAAGCTTTTGAGGGATATCTACAAGGTAATCAATGTTTAATGTGAAGAATTTGAATTTATTGACTTTTAATAGGCAATGTCCCCATTTCATGGTTTAAGTCACAATTTGTTTTACCTGGCAATCAACATGATTGAGTTGTCACTAAAAACTAAAAACTTTTGTGGGAACCCTACCTTGATTAATCAAAATTCACTCTGAATATATTGTAACCACTGACTTTTAAAAGGACAATGTCCCCATAACATGGCTTGTGTGACAACGTGTCTCACCTGGCAATTAACACGATTGAATTGTCACTGAAAGCTTTTGTGTTTACTTTACCTTGGTGAATCAAAGTTCACTCTGAAGAATTTGTATATATTGACTATTAAAGGGACAATGTCCCCATAACATGACTTAAGTCACAACGTGTTACACCTGGCAATTAACATGGTCTAATTGTCACTAAAAGCTTATGTGGGGACTCTGCCTAGGTGAATCGACGTTAACTGTGGAGAATTTGTAACCCCTGACTTTTAAAGGGAAAATATCCCCATAACATGGCTTAAGTCACAACGTGTCTCACCTGGCAATTAACATGGTCTAATTGTCACTAAAAGCTTTTGTGTGGACCTAACCTTGATAAATCAAACTTTACTCTGAATAAATTGTAACTATTGACTTTTAAAGGGACAATGTCCCCATAACATAGCTTAAGGCACAACGTGTCTCACCTGGCAATTAACATGATCCAATTGTCACTAAAAGCTTTTGTGGGGTCTCTACCTTGGTGAATCAAAGTTCACTCTGAAGAATTTGTAACTATTGACTATTAAAGGAACAATGTCCCCAAAACATGGCTTAAATCATAACGTGTCTCACCTGGCAATTAGCATGATCGAATTGTAACTAAAAGCTTTTGAGGGGTCTCTAGCTTCGTGAATCAATAACTGACTTTTGAAGGGACAATGTCCCCATAACAAGTCTTAAGTGACAACGTGTCTCACCTGGCAATTAACATGATCGAATTGTCACTGAAAGCTTTTTTGTTTACTTTACCTTGGTGTATCAAAGTTAACTCTGAAGAATTTGTATTATTTGACTTTTAAAGGGACAATGTCCCCATAACATGACTTAAGTAACAACGTGTCTCACCTGGCTATTAAACTGATCGAATAGTCAATAAATGCTTTTGTGGGCCGGGACTCAACCTTGGTGTATCAAAGTTCATTCTGAAGAATTTAAAACCCCTGACTTATTAAGGGACAATGTCCCCATAACATGGCTTAAGTCACAACGTGTCTCACCTGGCAATTAACATGATCGAATTGTCACTAAAAGCTTTTGTGGGGTCTCTACATTGGTGAATCAAAGTTCACCCTAATGAAATTGTAACTATTGACTATTAAAGGGACAATGTCCCCATTACATGACATAAGTCACAACGTGTCTCACCTGGCAATTAACATGGTCTAACTGTCACTAAAAGCTTTTGTGGGGTCTCTACCTTGGTGAATCAAAGTTCACTCTGAAGAATTTGTAACTATTGACTATTAAGGGGACAATGTCCCCATAACATGGCTTAAATCACAACGTGTCTCACCTGGCAATTAGCATGATCGAATTGTCACCACAAAAAGCTTTTGAGAAGTCTCTAGCTTCGGTTATCAATAACTGACTTTTGAAGGGACAATGTCCCCATAACATAGCTTAAGGCACAACGTGTCTCACCTGGCAATTAACATGATCGAATTGTCACTGAAAGCTTTTTTGTTTACTTTACCTTGGTGTATCAAAGTTCACTCTGAAGAATTTGTAACTATTGACTATTAAAGGGACAATGTCCCCATAACATGGCTTAAGTCACAACGTGTCTCACCTGGCAATTAACATGATCGAATTGTCACTAAAAGCTTTTGAGAAGTCTCTAGCTTCATGAATCAATAACTGACTTTTGAAGGTACAATGTCCCCATAACATGGCTTAAGTCACAACGTGTCTCACCTGGCAATAACATGATCAAATTGTCACTAAAAGCTTTTGTGGGGTCTCTACCTTGGTGAATCAAAGTTCGCTCTGAAGAATTTGTAACTATTGACTATTAAAGGGACAATGTCCTTATAACATTACTTATGTAACAACGTGTCTCACCTGGCAATTAGCATGATCGAATTGTCACTAAAAGCTTTTGAGAAGTCTCTAGCTTCGTGAATCAATAACTGACTTTTGAAGGGACAAAGTCCCCATAACATGGCTTAAGTGACAACGTATCTCACCTGGCTATTAACCTGATCGAATTGTCATTAAATGCTTTTGTGGGCCGGGACTCTACCTTGGTGTATCAAAGTTCATTCTGAAGAATTTAAAACCCCTGACTTATTAAGGGACAATGTCCCCATAACATGGCTAAGTCACAACGTGTCTTACCTGGCAATTAACATGATCGAATTGTCACTAAAAGCTTTTGTGGGGTCTCTACCTTGGTGAATCAAAGTTCACTCTGATGAAATTGTAACTATTGACTATTAAAGGGACAATGTCCCCATTACATGACATAAGTCACAACGTGTCTCACCTGGCAATTAACATGGTCTAATTGTTACTAAAAGCTTTTGTGGGGTCTCTACCTTGGTGAATCAAAGTTCACTCTGAAGAATTTGTAACTATTGACTATTACAGGGACAATGTCCCCATAACATGGCTTAAATCACAACGTGTCTCACCTGGCAATTAGCATGATCGAATTGTCACTAAAAACTTTTGAGAAGTCTCTAGCTTCGTGAATCAATAACTGACTTTTGAAGGGACAATGTCCCCATAACATGGCTTAAGTCACAACGTGTCTCACCTGGCAATTAACATGATCAAATTGTCACTAAAAGCTTTTGTGGGGTCTCTACCTTGGTGAATCAAAGTTCGCTCTGAAGAATTTGTAACTATTGACTATTAAAGGGACAATGTCCCCATAACATTACTTATGTAACAACGTGTCTCACCTGGCAATTATCATGATCAAATTGTCACTAAAAGCTTTTGTGGGGTCTCTACCTTGTTGAATCAAAGTTCACTCTGAAGAATTTGTTATTAAAGGGACATTGTCCCCATAACATGGCTTAAGTGACAACATATCTCACCTGGCAATTAACATGAACTAATTGTCACTAAACGCTTTTGTGGGCCGGGACGCTACCTTGGTGTATCAATGTTCATTCTGAAGAATTTAAAACCCCTGACTTATTAAGGGACAATGTCCCCATAACATGGCTTATGTGACAACGTGTCTCACCTGGCAATTAACATGATCAAATTGTCACTAAAAGCTTTTGTGGGGTCTCTACCTTGGTGAATCAATAACTGACTTTTGAAGGGACCATGTCCCCGAAACATGGCTTAAGTGACAACGTGTCTCACCTGGCAATTAACATGATCGAATTGTCACTAAAAGCTTTTGTGGGGTCTCTACCTTGGTGAATCAAAGTTCACTCTGAAGTATTTGTAACCATTGACTATTTAAGCGACTATGTCCCCACAACATGACTTCAGTCACAACATGTTTCACCTGACATGTGCATGATTGAGTGGTGATTGATTGAGGGATAAATTTGTTGTGCTCTATTGCTTTTGTGGGGACCATCGCAGGGCCGACCACTGAAGCGGCTGTAGCTCGGACAGTATCTGGTGGCATCCTCAGGTCGTGTTCTAAGACTAATGCCATCTATGGGGCATAAATACGGCGTTGAAAGCTATTTTCTTCAGGAATTGACAGAGGCGCCATGCCTTGGACATTTTATGAACCCTCTTATTTTTCCATCCAAAACCCTAATATCACAAGTTGTCGATGAACATTAGCTTATTTCATCAGTTGTCAGTGGAATTTAAGGGGACACTTACCTGTCCCCCCAGAAAGCCCCAATCGAAAACTATGTCCCCACAAGTCTGTCTGATCGAACAATGTCCCCTGCTTTTGTGGGGACTTTGGCTCATGTCCCATCAAAAGCCCAGATGTCCCCACAAGTATGCATTACCCAGTATTCGTGTCCCTTTAAAGCGCGTGCTAAAAAACTTTAAAAGTTATATTATTATTTTTTAATATTTATAAAAATTATTGTTATAATTTTACATAGAGTATTATTTTGTTAAGTCTGCAATGAGCTGAATTTATCAATAACTTAATTTTAAAATTACATTTTCTTGATTAAGAAATATACAAAATATTTTTCTCTCATATTTCTCCAATGTTATATATAATTTTTTTTTAATTTTTATCAAACCCTATTAGGTACTTCTATTTACTAATTACATACTACTTGAAACCCCGAACCTTCCGAAACCCTAACTTGAGCGTTTCGCGGGCTCCTCTGGAACAGGGGCGGCCACGGCCTTGCAAATCCATCCCGGCATTTGCCTGCGGCTGAGGGAAACGTGGAAACCTCAGCCAGGATGGACGCTACAGCTTTTGTCAATGAACCGGAAGTGCAATGGTCCAAAGCCAGGGGAACCCCATAGTGGAAAAGCGCAACGTTTTACCCCTGGGTGGGACACGTGGTTTTTGTTGAAATGGTCACCCATCCAACTACTAACCACGCGCGGCGTTGATTGACTTCGGTGATCTGACGAGACCCGGTCAAGCGCACTGCGCCACACCTCCCACTAATAATCATATAATAATTTATTCACAATCTCCTTATTTTGATATTGTGTAAACAAAGTAAAAAAAACTATAATTTAATAAATGTGAGAAATCTAAAAATTAATTCATTAATGATGAAAAGAGTTTTATTTAAAAATTCTTAAAACAGCTACTTAATTTTTTTTACTACATATGCACTTCCATATGTACTTAATTGCTATATTTTCATTCCAAAACGCTATAATTATATATTATAGTTGTGAATATATATTTACAAAGTCGAAATAAAGCACCCGCATTTCTATAATATAAATTCATAAAATATGGCACACATGTTTTAACTATCTCAGCATTGTTATACATATTATAATCGTTCCTCGTCCGCAATAATGAGCTATATCTGTTATTTCAGATGAGCGCAATTATGAGCTTTATTTTACACTGACTTACAGTTCATAATTGTGCTCACTTTAACAAGCAGACAGTTCATTAATTATTGCAACGAGATCGTGGTAGGCAGATAGCTCATTATTGCAGACGAGGGACGATATACTGGTCGGTGTAAAAAACTAAGACGCTCGAATCAAACCACTGCATGCACATAAATGCATATAATTATATTTTGTTATATCAACTCACAATGGAGTACCGACCTCAAAATTTTTTATTGCAGAAATGGATAGAGGGTGCAAAGTTATGCTACTCTGATTTTTTTCAGATTTTTTAGAGCCAGGCAAATATTATTTAAAAATTATTGAAAGTACAGAAAAAGTGCCACCTCAGGACCCAAAAGGGACGTGGATTCGAACCTGACCTCGCCAAAACTTTTTAGCAATACTTCCCGGTCTTTAAAAAATCTGAAAAAAATCAGAGTAGCATAACTTTGCACCCTCTATCCATTTCTGCAAATAAAAAATTTTGAGGTCGGTACTCCATTGGGTTCGTCTACTTACTATAATTATATAGTAATTACTCATTGCATCGGAGACTTCATCGATCGAACTTTCCATAACCTAAACTTAAGCGTTACGCGTGCACCAGGGGCGTACACAAGGGGGGGGGGGGAGGGAGGTTGGGTGTTATACCCCCCCCCCTTGAGAGTAGTAAATTTTAAGGGAAAAATAACAAAAAATGGTACGCGACAGATAACGATTTAAATAAAATTTTATGAAAAATTTTCTTAAAATTTTTTTATAAATTTATACCCCGAAACACATCGTTAATACATCTTTAATTTATTTAAAATCCATCTACAGTATTATGATTTATGATTATTGAAGTACTATGTTACATTTCTACTATTTTATAATTATAGTATGTAGTATTCATTATTAAATTACTTATGTTTTTGTATACGAAAAGACAACAATTTAAAATAAAAAAGAAATGTTGAAAAATGAAAACATTCCCCGCATGATGTTCAGCATAAAAATAAAAATTATATTTAGTATTTTATTATTTTTCAATTAATTATATAGGTATGATATTACATCTTACAGTTTTATTATATGTATAATATTGTACATATCTTTAAATTTATTATTGAAGTTAAAAAAAATCGATTTTCTAAATGTATTAGTTTTACAGTATACAGTATACTTTAATGTAATAAAATGAATTTCATGTTTTGAAAATTTAAATATAATTTTTTTTCTTGCACGTACTACATCAGTTCATTGTCTTAAAATGCAGTATTTTTTTTTTTTTTAGTGACAAAAATATTGTAACTACATAATTTACGATTTACAAATATAAGAAATTTGCTGCAATTTTTCATCGAAAAGAATTATAGTCCACGTCCCTTTTTCAAAAAATCGCGCATCATGAAACTAATAAAAATAATATAAAAGAGCTAGGTTATTAGATGAATGCAGACTTTTGATTTAACTTAATTAAATTATTTACTCCGATTATTATTACGTTAGTGCACGTATTGAAAAGAAATTAAAAAAAAAATGGGGTACGTGCAAAAAATATAAAATTTTAAGAAAATTGTATCAGGCCATACATTCTCCATAAAAGCATTTTTTCATAATTTTAACCTAAAAAATAAGGGGCGTGGCCTTAAAAAAATCGCGCCTGCGGCGGGCTATTGGGGGGCTACGCCTCCCAATCTCCCCAGTGGACTGTTCTCAATCTTTATCTTGAGGACCCCCCCCCCCCCCTTGGACGAATCCTGGCTACGCCACTGGCGTGCGCGCACAGAATCGGAGGTCTGTGACTGAGAGAAACGTGGAAATCTCAGTCAGGATGGACGGACGCAGCTTTTGACTGGAAGCCACCGGAACCGCATGGTAGAAAATCGCAATGATTTTTTGTTGAAAATGGTCAACTATCCTAATACTATAAACCATGCATATGCTCAGCGTTGCTTGACTTCGGTGATATATCGCTGAGACCCGGTCAAACGCACTGCACCACACGTACACCTCCCACATAATATTGTTACAATTATTAATTAAGGCCTCCTGAAGGATGTTTGCCGGACTTAGGGCTATATATAGCTCTACTGTATAAATAGCTGTAATGCCTAATAAAACTATTATAAAATATAATATATGCGTATATAAGAGCATGCATATATAGGGAATAGAAAGAATTTGCCAAGAAAAGGCTCTTCATTATAAACTTTGGCATTAATATATTAACATTATTATTATTATTATTATATAATATATTATTATTGAATAAATGAATTGAATTGAATTGAATTGAACATAAATAATTCTAGATATATAGCCTATAGAGATTATTTTAATAATAAAATTAAATAAAAATTTTCAGTACTAAATTATAAGTATTAAAAATTAATGCACTGTTTATTTATAAAATATATAGGGGGACATTCACGAAGCCCTTTTTATATATAACCCTCACTAATACCTATAATAGTATCATGCCCCACTATGACTGACTATGACAGCCTTGATTTTTATCCCTGCATGGTGTGCTAAACCTAAACCAAAGAAAAGTGCCTCGTGAATGTCCCCCTATATATATTATATATATATATATATATATATATATATATATATATATATATATATATATATATATAGATTATATATATATATATATATATAATCTATATTATATTTTATTAAATATTGCATGTAAAATAATAATAAAAAAAAAATCCACAGCCTCTATATCTCTTGTGGACTTGTGGTATTAGTAAAATCAAAATTATAGAATGCCATTATGTCAATCGTCACAACTTCATAATTATATAATTATAATAGTTTCATATATTTTTCTTCAGATAGGAAAAAACATGCTCCGCTCCGTCTCACTCGCCTCTCAATCTCAATAAAGACTGCAGCCGACTCAGCAACATTTTTGATGTACTCGCGACGGAAAGGTGTTGTTTTGAAAACGTGCAGAGCCATCTATAGCAACGGTCTAGAACTACATCGAGTTGAGTGCGCATACACTACTGCGCATCGTAATAATAGGTCTGGGGAGGTTTGTTCATAAATACACAATGAGAAAGAATCGATTATTTAAGGTAGAGATAATACAGATCAGCTGGCCCAATGCTAAAAAAATCCCATTCATAAAAATTATGAAAAAAATTTAAAATGTTCTCCTCTACATCCCCTATCAGTAGGTAAAATATCAGGTGTACAAAAACGAGCTAGTTTTCGAGTTATGAATTTTTAAAGTTGACTAATTTAACATAGAGAAATGGAACTTCCATGTTAAATTAGTCAACTTTAAAAATTCATAACTCAAAAACTAGCTCGTTTTTGTATACCTGATATTTTACCTACTGATAGGGGATGTAGAGGAGAACATTTTAAATTTTTTTCATAATTTTTATGAATGGGATTTTTTTAGCATTGGGCCAGCTGATTCGTGTTATCTCTACCTTAAAATGAACCTTCTTTACATAAAACATGGAACTGTCTGCTGCCACTTCGGTCGTGGTAGCATTAAAGATACTTCGGTTTATTTTCATTGGCTAACAAACGATGACGTCATAAACCGAAGTGGCTGCATTAAAGATACGTCGGTTGATTTTTCGAAGTGTAACATATGATTCATGACGTCACTAATGTAACAAAAAAATATAAATGAACCCGCGAGACTGTTAAAAATCGTACTTGGCGTGTTGTACGCTTTTATAAAAGATTAGTAATATTAAAAAATTGCATAAGCATAATAGTAGCAGGTATATGGTCCCTGTGTCTGTTGGTGAAAGTATTTATAATATAATATATGATGTATTATTATTATGTATATAAACAATTAATGCTGCAGGGCGCAGGGCCCGGCACTTACAATATTAATTATTATAATATGTTATTTAAAAAATACGTAATAAAATTATAATAAAATATAGCTAGAAAAAAAATGTACACATGCAAAATTAATAAATTTCAAATAACTTTAATAATTAATTAAGTGGTACAAAATTTACATAATTTTAGAAACGACATAATTAAATTATATTATATATATATGAGTTATAGCACTTTTATAAGAGTTATAAGTTAATTGTAGCACAATCGTTGCTAATATTTTTCTTTGGTAGAATATAAATAAATAAAATGTTTATAATAAACAATTGTTTCCTCAAAATATAATTCGCGGTTAGCGCGAATGACACCACGCGGATGGAGGTGAAATTTTCTTGCAAAGAAAAATTGTATGCAAAATTGTATCGTGTAATCTACCGGCTTTAAATTAAAATGATTAAAAAATTGTATACGATGTGCACCAAATTTCTACTCAGAGGTTAATTGGCCTTAATGGGTGCATGAACTGCATGAACACTTGCCCCAGCATGGACTTATATTTGTATATTCAATTTTGACTATAATATATAATATATGCTACATTATTATATTATAGTGCCCATGAAAGGTCCGAGATAATAAAATAATAAATTCTTAATCTGTTAGGTGTTAATTCAAAAATCAGACTACCGCGATTACTTAATTTTTCATATTTTTATTATTAGCACACATATATTAAATAAAATTTACACTGAATCATTATGTATAGGGCAAAGTTCTTGATGATTCCGAAACAGGGGCGTATTATATCTTTAAATTATGGGCCCAGGGGTAAACTTTCAGAGTGGGCCCCCTTGGCGGTGTGGCCGCAGCGTTTAAGGGTAAGGTAGGGTAAGGATCAGCTGACCCAATGCTAAAAAAAAATACCACACATGAAAATTATGAAAAAAATTAAAATGTTCTCCTCTACATCCCCTATCAGTGGCTAAAATATCAGGTATGCAAATTCGATCGAGCTATAATTTTTTAGTTATGAATTTTTAAAGTTGACTACTTTAACATGGAAAACTCAAACTTCCATAATAAATTAGTCAATTTTAAAAATTCATAACTCAAAAACTAGCTCGCATTTGTATACCTGATATTTTAGCCACTGATAGGGGATGTTATAGAGGAGAACAATTTATTTATTTTTTTCATTATTTTCATGTGTGGGATTTTTTTTTAGCATTGGGTACCTTATAATTTATATACCCTTAAAGGGTGAAGGCAGAAACCTTGCCGATGGTGTGATTTTTTTATTTATTTTTTATTCGTCGTCTTTTTTACTTAATGACAATATTTAGCAATAAAAGTAAAATCAACAACCGTCCTTTTTCCAAAAAAAAAAAAAAAAAAAAAAAATTAATTGTCATTTTTAAAAAAATATATTTTTTTGTGCTGCATGGAACCGAATATCTAAAAAAAAAAATCCATTTACAGAGGTTTTCCAGAAAATTCAAAGTCCGACAACAGGCTCTGACAGAATGAATCGTTATATACGTTTTACAATGTATTTGGGGTTTAACTTGACTTAAACCACTCGATTTACTCAAAGAATTTTCGTATATTTGTGTTACGAAATATATTAATATATAGCAGTATTAGCAGTCATATCCCCTGACATGAGCTTTAATCAAAGAACATCTAAAATAATTTTATTACGAAACCAATTTCCAGCAAGAAAATTAAAAAAAAATATTTAATGTTAAATCCCATATAAGATTATTTATTTCTTGAGCAGGAAACTGGTTTCGTAATAAAAATATTTCAGATATATATTTTTTTTTTTTTCAAGGATACACTCCTAAGAGCTTACAGCTCGCGGCGGGGAAATGGGTATAGGGATAAGGTAGGGAACGGATGATGGCCACGGCCTGTTACGCGTTCCAGCATTCGCTGAGGTGAGACTGAGGGAACCGTGGAAAACCTTAGTCAGGACAGACACCTCTACTTTTTCTCAATGGATCAAAGTGATGTCCAAAGCCTGGGGAACCAGAGCACATTAAGTTCGGGCCATGTATTATATAGAACGTTGTAGAGCTATATTTTTTTTCGTACCATCAAAAATCCATAAACTTTCTGTATGACGGATTGTAACAAAATAAATCTCTGTAATTTTACTTAACTATATAAAGTGTAGAAAAATAAAATGAAGCAAGATGCAAATGGGGCAAATAAGTTACACCTAGTTCATGCAGCAATTAAATCTACGGAAAAATTGTTCATTTTTTTAATTAATCAATTTTTAAATAATCGAGATCGAGATGCTGTTGAAACTATTATAAATATATAATAGCTGCTGCTATGGTCCCTCTTTTCCCTGTTTGGCCAGTCTACTGTTTAACTATGCTACCCAGGGCCTACCCTCCTCGGTCCCCTAGCTTCTGCATTCTGCAAATATACTTTAGTTACGTTGTTACTTGCTCCTTTAGTTCTGTATTATATATATCCCTTAATTATATCAATTTTTTACGATCGGGTTGATTTGCTTGCTACTTGATTTCTAAAAGATCTGATACGGAAAAAAAAAGAAAAAAAAACGTTACAATTAACGTTCTAATTTTGAAACTTATAAAATCAAAAAATATAATCTAATTTTTAATTTTAATTAATTTTAAATACTCAAGGAAATTAAGACATCATTGCAATAGCAGTCTTTATGCGCCTGCATGTGTGCTATGCCAAGGGGCTTCGTTCGGCCTTACTGTTGTGGTTATACGCCCCTTTTGCAAATTGGCCACCTCGGTAAGCCCTTGGGTCCGGGGCAGTGCCCTCTCTGCCATCCTGGTAGTTACGCCTCTGATCCATAAATTACGCACACGGAAAAAGAGATAGACGGTCTCCAAGCTGAAAGAGTTGCCTATCTTACAGGCGCATAGTAAGAAGAACTCCAATTTTGACTCCGATCCTAGCTTATTTATTATATTTATTATAATATATTTATACAGTCTTTGCATTGCTTGTAGGGAGGGGGGGGGGAAACGATATACCAAGATTCAAGAATTATTTTGCGAGTCATGTTTATAATCAGAATGAATGAATGATCGACAAAAATTAAGATATTTATTTTGTCCCGGGCCCATGCAGTTAGTTTGAGGATAGGCATCAGTATATTTTATATAGCATGCAAAACATGACTTTACGGCGTACGTATAAGGTAGAGATAACGCCAGTCAGCTGTTCGACGTAGGTTCCTTTGATTAACAGGTAAACCTTAGCAAATTTACATAAATTCTGCAATTTTTTTTGAGAGACATATATTAGTGCCTGAAAGCCATAGAAAAAGTTTCAAAACAATTTAACGAGCCAATTTTTTTAATTAATTTTTTAATTTGTCTCTCCATGGGAAAGTCCTGTCCTATATGCTGTAAATTAAAAAAATAAATAATTTAAAAAAATCAGCTCGTTAAATTGTCTTGAAATTTTTTCTATGGCTTTTGGGCACTAATATCTGCCTCTCAAGAAAATTTCAGAATTTTTGTGAATTTGCTAAGGTTTACATGTTAATCAAAGGGACCTACGTTGAACAGCTGACCGGCGTTATTTCTACCTTAACTATATAACTTTTATGTTTAATGGCAAAATAGACTCACTTAATCGACTCAATAAAAAAATAACGAAAATATTAACAATCTTAATTTGTTATATATTATAATTCTGTTTTGAATAGTACATGCTATGGCATTATGAATGAACAAAAAGTGCTTAAAATATTTTATATAAAACTTTTATACAATTTGCTATTATACAGTTTGTACTTTGGGCATAGAAAAATGGCTATTTATTAGACATAATTCTGCTCCTTTTTTAATCACGTTGGAGTCAATCGGCTTTCGCTTTCTTAGGGGGCTTGGCCGTCATTGCTCATTTATATCAAGAGGCAGGAATAAGTCAATTTTTTAGAAATTAAAATATTTCCTCCAAGTCATTCTTAGGCCTTCCTGAAAACACTTGATTTGTTAGGCAAAATCTAAGGGGGTGCATGGGTGTCACAGCTGCTCATGCTAAATAGGCCGACCCGGCAAGCTATATATCATAATTCTTTTTTATATAAATTATTTAGTGAACACAAAGATAGTTTACAGAATAGTTCCTTTTTTATTTTCTAAAAAATTAACTTATTATTTCTGCCTCTTGATATAAATGAGCAATGACGGCCAAGCCCCCTAAGAAATAAGCGAAAGCCGATTGACTCCAACGTGATTAAAAAAGGAGCAGAATTGTGTCTAATAAATAGCCATTTTTCTATGCCCAAAGTACAAACTGTATAATAGCAAATTGTATAAAAGTTTTACATAAAATATTTTAAGCACTTTTTGTTCATTCATGCCATAGCATGTACTAATCAAAAAAGAATTATAATATATATAACAAATTAAGACTGTTGTTTTCGTTAATTTTTTATTGAGATTAAGCGAGTCTATTTTGCCATTAAACATAAAAGTTATATATACTTAATACGTACGCCATAAAGTCATGTTTTGCATGCTATATAAAATATAAAATATTATACTGATGCCTATCCTCAAACTAACTGCATGGGCCCGGGACAAAATAAATATCTTAATTTTTGTCGATCATTCATTCATTCTGATTATAAACATGCCATGACTCGCAAAATAATTCTTGAATCTTGGTATATCGTTTCCCCCCCCTCCCTACAAGCAATGCAAAGACTGTATAAATATATTATAATAAATATAATAAATAAGCTAGGATCGGAGTCAAAATTGGAGTTCTTCTTACTATGCGCCTGTAAGATAGGCAACTCTTTCAGCTTGGAGACCGTCTATCTCTTTTTCCGTGTGCGTAATTTATGGATCAGAGGCGTAACTACCAGGATGGCAGAGAGGGCACTGCCCCGGACCCAAGGGCTTACCGAGGTGGCCAATTTGCAAAAGGGGCGTATAACCACAACAGTAAGGCCGAACGAAGCCCCTTGGCATAGCACACATGCAGGCGCATAAAGACTGCTATTGCAATGATGTCTTAATTTCCTTGAGTAATTAAAATTAAATCATATTTTTTGTTTTTTTATAAGTTTCAAAATTAAGCTGGGACGGCTGGGACCATAGAACGTTGTATCGTTTTTTTTTTTCTTTCGTATCATTTCTTTTAGAAATCACGTAGCAAATCAACCCGATCGTAAAAAAATTAATATAATTATGGAACATAATACAGAACTAAAGGAGCAGGTAACAACATAACTATAGTATATTATATTTGCATAGAAGCTAGGGGACCGAGGAGTGTAGCATAGTTAAACAGTAGACTGGCCAAACAGGGAAAAGAGGGACCATAGCAGCAGCAGCTATTATATATTTATAATAGTTTCATGCAACAGCATCTCGATCTCGATTATTTAAAAATTGATTAATTAAAAAAATGAACAATTTTTCCGTAGATTTAATTGCTGAACGGTGTAACTTTTATTTGCCCCATTTGCATTTTGCTTGATTTTATTTTTCTACTTTTTAAATTATACAGAGATTTGTGTACAGTCCGTCATACAGAAAGTTTGTGGATTTTTGATCGTACGAAAAAAATATAGCTCTACAACGTTTTATATACATAGCCCGAACTTAATGTAACCAAAAAAACATCTGAAATATTTTTATTACGAAACCAGTTTCCTGATGCTCAAGAAATAAATAATCTTATATGGGATTTAACATTAAACATATATTTTTAATTTTCTTGCTGGAAATTGGTTTCGTAATAAAATTATTTTAGACGTTTTTTGGTTACAGCTCATGACAGGGAATATGCCATGACTGCTATATATAAATATATTTCGTAACACAAATCTACGAATTTTTTTTGAGTAAATCGAGTGGTTTTGTTAAGTCAATTAAGTTAAACCCCAAATACATTGTAAAACGTATAAAACGATTCATTCTGTCAGAGCCTGTTGTCGGACTTTGAATTTTTTCTGGAGAACCTCTGTAAATGGATTTTTTTTTTTTTTTTTTTTTTTTTTAGATATTCGGTTCCATGCAGCACAAAAAATATGTTTTTTATGACAATTAAAAAAAAATGGAAAAAGGATGGTTGTTTATTTTACTTTTACTGCTAATTATTGTCGTTAAGTAAAAAAGAAGTTGAATAAATAAAAAAAAAAAAAAATCGCGCCTCCGGCAAGGTTTCTGCCTCCACCCTTTAAACGGAACGCTGCGGCCACCGCCAAGGGGGTCCAATCTGAAAGTTTACCCCCAGGCCCATAATATAAAGTTCGCCCCTTTTATGGAATCATCAAGAACTTTGCCCTATACACGTAGTACCTATTTAATGATTCAGTGTAAATTTTATTTTAATACGTGCTAATAATAAAAATATGGCAAATTAAGTAATCAGTAATTCTGATTTTGGAATTAACACCTAATGTTTTAAGAATTAAGGCCAATTAATAACCCCTACGTAAGTAGAAATTTGGTGCACATCGAATACAATTTTTGAATCACTTTAATTTAACATAGAAATCCGCGCGGTGTCATTGGTCATTGAAATAATATAATAAGCTGGCCGAAGCTGGTGCTAACCGCGGTTTATATTTTTAGGAAACAATTGTTTATTATAAACATTTTATTTATTTATTTTTTTATATTCTACTAAAGAAAAATATTAGCAACGATTTTGCTATAACTTATAACTCTTATAAAAGTGTTATAACTCATCATAATATATATAATATAATTTAATTATATTTCTAAAATTATGTAAATTTTGTACCACTTAATTATTAAAGTTATTTGAAATTTGTTAATTTTGCATGTGTACATTTTTTTTCTAGCTATATTTTATTATAATTTTATTACGTATTTTTTAAATAACATATTATAATAATTAATATTGTAAGTGCCGGCCGGGCCCTGCGCCCTGCAGCATTAATTGTTTATATACATAATAATAATACATCATATATTATATTATAAATACTTTCACCAACAGACACAGGGACCATATACCTGCTACTATTATGCTTATGCAATTTTTTAATATTACTAATCTTTTATAAAAGCGTACAACACGCCAAGTACGATTTTTAACAGTCTCGCGGGTTCATTTATATTTTTTTGTTACATTAGTGACGTCATGAATCATATGTTACACTTCGAAAAATCAACCGACGTATCTTTAATGCAGCCACTTCGGTTTATGACGTCATCGTTTGTTAGCCAATGAAAATAAACCGAAGTATCTTTAATGCTACCACGACCGAAGTGGCAGCAGACAGTTCCATAAAACATAAGGTTTATTAAGGTTCATCACATCTAATCGATTCTTTCCGATTGTGTATTTACGAACAGACCTATCTGTGACAACGCCAAACGCGGGAAAAAATCTGCCCGAGCCTGTTGCCTGCGTGACTTGCCGTCCCTTGCCGGACTTGCCCTGGCTTAAGCCGCTTAAGTAAGCACAGTAAGCACAGAGCACAGAGGAAAGTGCATGATAGCTCTCAAATTTGACTAAAGTGGGGGCGAAAGGAACTGTCTGGGTCTACGCCGGTCGTAGACGCATTAAATCTACGCCGGAACTTTTTCAATGTTCAAAACATCCGTGACGTCACCCGACGTAGCTCTATTAAACCTACGTCGGTTGTATGAAACATATGATTAATGACGTCACTGATATAACAAATGCAATAAACGTGGCTGAAGTTCAAATTTTTTACTTGATCCAATGACTCGATCGTACGTGTAATTAATAATATTATAATAATTTATTGTAATAATTGTAATAAACGGTATTTTAATATGCAGAGTCTATAATATAGTAACTTTTATATTTATTTACTAATATATAAATATAATATATATAGTGTATATAATTAAATTAAATTATTAATATATATTATTAAATTATATATGTAGCAATTATAATATATATAAATATATATACTAAAAAAAAATAAATAAATAATTAAGGCAGTGCAAAATTAAGCGGAGAGGTATTTAAAGTAGCTAGAGTGAGCGATTGCATTTTTTTTTAATATTTTATTTTCTAAAAATAGTTTAAGCTGCCCTTTATTGAGAAATGAAAACCAAAAAATTCCATCTCAAATAGTTTCACCACAAAAAATTCCCAAAGTTGGTGTTTCGGAGGCCTTTGACGTGCAGCCTTATATATGGAACATGAAACCACGCGCGTTTTACTCCAACATTTTCTGAACTATGCAACCATTCAAAAAATACCTACGTAATCTATGATGAATTCTTTGATGGATTTTAAAATAAAAAAAATATTTTACGGAGCCGTTTTTTCGGAAAAAAATCTTTAAGTTTTTGCGGGTTAATTCCCATAAGGATTTTCATAATTTTTTTTAAGAAAACGACCCCGTAAAAAAAAAAAAATTATTTGAAAATTTATTAAAAAGAATTCATCATAGATTACGTACGTAAGTATTTTTTAAATGGTACCATATATAGTTCAGAAAAAGTTGGAGTAAAACGCGGTTTTATGTTCCATAAGGCCGCGCGCGCCGCGCTGCACGTTAAAGGCCTCCGAAACACCAACTTTGGGAATTTTTTGTAGTGAAACTATTTGAGATGGAATTTTTTAGTTTTCATTTCTCAATAGAGGGCAGCTTAAACTATTTTTTAAAAATAAAATATTAAAAAAAATGAACTCGCTCTCACTCTACTTTAAAAAAAACTTTCCGGCAAAAGAAATAAAAGCGTGAATGGACAACATACATGAAAAAAATTTATTTCAGAAATGAATTAAGGGTGCCAAATTATGCTACTCTGAATTTTTTCAGATTTTTTTGAGACCCGGGACTATTTTTAAATAGTTATTGAAAGTCCTGTGATTTCAGTTGGCACCTCTGAATTCTTAATAAAAAGGATAGAGACTGGATACGCCTACTGACGCCTCCAGGGGGCGTGGCCGCACTTTCAATAATTATTTGAAAATAGTTCTGGGTTTCAAAAAAATCTGAAAAATTTCAGAGTAGCATAATTTGGTACCCTCTATTCATTTCTGCAATAAAAAATTTTCATGCATGTTGTCCATTATAGGCGAAATATTATATTAATTGAAATTCCTTATGAGAAATTTACCCACAAAACTTACAATGAGATAGTAGAATGTGAAAAATTTAGTGGCTTGATCGCCTTGATCGAAAGAAGGGGTAAAAATAGGGTACTGTGAATTTTTTCAGATTTTTCTGAGACTGGGAACTTTTTTAAAAAATTATTGAAATTCTATTTTGATGACGTCACGTGCGGTACTCCTTAAGAAAAAGGATAGGGATGTGCCGCCCGTGACGTCATAAAATTAGACTTTCAATAATTTTTTAAAAATAGTTCCCGGTCTCAGAAAAATCTGAAAAAATTCACAGTACAATATATTTTGTTACCCCTTCTTTCGATTAAGCCACTAAAATTTTCACATTCTATAATAATATCTCATTTTTTCTTTCCGGAAAAAATAGTCCCGTAAAAAAATATAAACCCCCCTCAGATTTTGTTTAAAAAAAATCTGATGTGTTTATAGACTTTATAGGAAGGCCTAAGAATTAAGGACGTACCAAGATGAATTAATAATATTTTTGAATTTCGTAGATATAAACTAAAAAGTTAAAGTGATATTAAGAAATATTAAGCATAAAATGGTCCCCTGGCGCACTGTTATATATTATATAGAATAGAAAATATCTTTATTGCGGCGAGGTTTTTAGGCAAGCCCATTCTTGCACCTAGTGCTCGGAGCCAACTTTGCGTCGCTGCCGTTTGGCAAATATATTTTTTAATATTTTTTATTGTGAATTTTTCTGACCAATATTACAATTGCTAGGCTATAACCGTGGTACATATTGCAAGGAACAAAAATTAGCTAAGCATGCATATTTTTATTAAGGTCTGTACATAATAAAAAAAAAAAGCGCAACCATGACAAATATGGACGAACGTCTCATAATTCCATTACTGTCTTTTGATAATTGTGTTATTTTACAAAATCAATACGATTACTTGAGCATTGGGTTATCTTTATATAGTTTAGGAAAAAAATATATAAAAAATATTAGAAATATTTTTTGCATGCTACCATGCTGTTGCATATATCATGACTTAAAGTAGAGTGAGTGATTTAATTTTTTTTAATGTTTTATTTTATAAAAATAGTTCAACTCGCCCTCTATTGAGAAATGAAAACCAAAAAATTCCATCTCAAATAGCTTCACCACAAAAAATTCCCAAAGTTGGTGTTTCGGAGGCCTTTAACATGCATCCTTATGGAACAGAAAACAGTTTTTTACTCCAACTTCGTCTGAACTATGGTACCAATTTAAAAATACGTACGTAATCTATGATGAATTCTTTAATGGATTTTCAAATCAATTTTTATATATTTATATATATAAATAAAAATTTATATATTATTAGAACCATATTTCTTAATTCACGTCATAGTGGCCACTTACACCACCAAATATTAAAGTTCTTTGATTTTGATAAAAATCACAATACATGTTCGTATAATGAATCTACAAAAATGCTTTTTGTATTTTTCAAAAATATTCAAAATTGAGGGACTATGGGCAAATACGAAATGGCGTCAGAATGCAAATGTAGCAAACGGCGGCTCCAGTAACTCGGAAAATATTATGCACAGATTAAATTTGATTTTTTCTATGGATGCATAACCATAATGTGTCTACAACATCCTGCTTTCAGATTTTCTCTATGGGTTTTAGTTTTTTTGTTATACCGGTTCCCGTAAGCCAAGTATGACGTTTTTGAAGCATTTGCTTTCCGCAGCCCAAATAAAGGCTATTTTTTTTTTTAATAAAAAATTGATTCTATATAGCTCCTAAACATCTCTTCTTACCATAAAACTCCTAAAAATAAATTTTTTTTTTTTTCTCAACTAATGGCACAGTAAACGAAAATGGGTACAATTCGAATGTACCTACTTTGCGGGCCAAAAAAGTCGATGTCATTCAAACTTTAGGAGAATTTTAATGACACGACTGGAATCCTCGTATCTTAATTAGTAAGAATCAAAAATAATCTCGATGTACCTCTCGAGTATTTCCTCGCAAAAGCTATACTGGGGTAACTCCCTCTATACGCACCGCGTGCGCACCTCGTCAGACCCGTGATAGCACGCCGCGGCCGAGTGCTGTTGTGTTTATTGACATGAAACTTACGCAAAAATAATATTTTATTGTATCTATGGAGTAACTTGCAACTTGCTACTAAATTACGTCACTGAGATAATTTTCCTTCCATTTGAATTAAGATAGGTACGTGGGATTGAATTTTGCGTAAAAATGGTAGCAAATATATAGATAGAAAATTATCTCAGTGACATAATTTAGTAGCAAGCTTATTTCATAGATGCAATAAAATATTATTTTTGCATAAATTTCATGTCAATATGTCAATAAACACAATAATCTTTAAGTTTTTGCGGGTTAATTCCCATAAGGATTTTCATGATTTTTTCCCATGAAAACGACCCCGTAAAAAATTTTTTTATTTGAAAATTCATTAAAGAATTCATCATAGATTACGTAAGTATTTTTTAAATGGTAGCATAGTTCAGAAAATGTTGGCGTAAAACGCGGTTTTATTTTCCATAAGGCTGCACGTTAAAGGCCTCCGAAACACCAACTTTGGGAATTTTTTGTGGTGAAACTATTTGAGATGGAATTTTTGGGTTTTCATTTCTCAATTATAGAGGGCAGCTTATACTATTTTTAAAAAATAAAATATTAAAATAAATGAACTCGCTCACTCTACTTTAAACGAAAGGCATTACACCGAAAACAAAAAGGACGAAAGTAATTTAACACGAAAACATTTTAAACGAAAATATAATTAACCGAAATAGAAAATGTGCGAATGCATTTATAACGAAACTTAAAAAACACGAAAGCATTTACAGCGAAAACATTTTAGCCGAATTCAATAATCACGAAAACCATTTGGCCGATAGTTATATATTTGAACGAATTGGAAAACAACGAAAGTAAATTAGAACGAAAACATTTAATTAAAACGAAATAAAAAATTCACGAAAACAATTTGGCCGAAAGTTATTTGGACGAAAACATTTTAGACGAATCAAAAAAGAACGAAAACAATTTGACCGAAAGTTATTTGAACGAAAACATTTAAGACGAATCAAAAAAGAACGAAAACAATTTGACCGACAGTTATTTGAACGAAAACATTTAAAACGAATGGAAAAATCACGAATACAATTATGAACGAACGCTATTGGACCGAAATAAAAAACACCGATGAAGAAAAATATTAAGGTAGAGATAACACGGATCAGCTGGCCCAATGCTAAAAAAATCCCATTCATAAAAATTATGAAAAAAATTTAAAATGTTCTCCTCTACATCCCCTATCAGTAGGTAAAATATCAGGTATACAAAAACGAGCTAGTTTTCGAGTTATTAATTTTTAAAGTTCTTTAATTTAACATGGAAGTTCCATTTCTCCATGTTAAATTAGTCAACTTTAAAAATTGAACACCATTTCGGAACACCATTTCTGGCTCAGTCTGTATATACTTCTTTATCGCATTCGTTTTAATTTACTTTTTTTTTTTTTTTTAAATGTTGTTATAATTTTTTATTAATATCGGTGTTTTTTATTTCGGTTCAATAGCGTTCGTTCAAATTGTATTCGTGATTTTTCCATTCGTTTTAAATGTTCAAATTTAAATAAATAACTAAAATAAAATAACTGTCGGTCAAATTGTTTTCGTTCTTTTTTGATTCGTCTTAAATGTTTTCGTTCAAATAACTTTCGGTCAAATTGTTTTCGTTATTTTTTTATTCGTCTAAAATGTTTTCGTTCAAATAACTTTTCAGTCAAATTGTTTTCGTGGTTTTTGTATTCGTCTTAAATGAATTCGTTCAAATAATTTTCGGTCAAATTGTTTTCGTGATTTTTGAATTCGTATTAAAATAATTTCGTTCTAATTTACTTTCGTCCTTTTTAATTTCGGTCAAATTACTTTCGTACAAATTGTTTTCGTGATTTTTGTTCTCGTTATTATTTTGTTTCGTGTTAATTTAATTTCGTGGTAAATGATTTCGTTTATATTTGTTTTCGATGTAATTGTTTTCGGGATAAAGTCAGTCGTTGAAAATGCTTTCGTGATTTTTGTTTTCGTTGTTTTGACGTGATACCCAAATTTCGATTTACGTTTTTTTTTTTTTTTTAAATTGAAAAAATTATTTCCTAATCTTATCAACCTGGGTCAGATGAGTAACCTGTGTAAAATTCATGACAAAACTCGATTTTTTTTTTCTAAAAACCTCGGAATAATTAGTAAAAAAAAATCGTAATTTCAAAATTTTGAATTTCTCCATAAATTTGAAACCGGTTTTTTATAGAAGGATAAACATTGTTTAAAACCCATATCTTGATTTTTTTTAACAATGTGCTTTGGTATGAAGTTATACGCTTTTTGTAGTTTGACCTCTGACCTTTGACCTTAATAAATTTTGAAGGTCAAAATTTTCAATGCAAAAAAGTTTGGCAATCTGACTACAAACTTGAAAAAATTTAAATATAATTCTATGTGTAGCAGAATTTAAGATACATTTTTTTTTATCTCTCGAGATTGATGCCCTCTTTATTGATTTTTTGAAAATTCCTGAAATTCGTTTTTTTTTTGAAATTTCAAAAAATAATGCCCAAACCTCATCAAACTAGGTTAGATGTGTAACATAATATATGTGAAAGTCATCGAAATCTATTGACCCAAGCCCAGATCTCCTTATTGGACTGACCTGATATTAACCCCCAGTAGCTTTTGCAAGGAAATACTCGAGAGGTACATCGAGATTATTTTTTATTTATACTAATTAAGATACGATCGAGGATTCCTGTCGTGTCATTAAAATTCTCCTAAAGTTTGAATGACATCGACTTTTTTGGCCCGCAAAGTAGGTACATTCGAATTGTACCCTTTTTTGTTTACTGTGTCATTAGTTGAAAAAAAAAATATTTTTATTTTTAGGAGTTTTATGGTAAGAAGAGATGTTTAGAAGCTATAATATAGAATCAATTTTTTATTAAAAAAAAATTTAGCTTTTACCCAGCTAACACACTTTGTCTGGCCAGTGGCAGGCCCAAGGTGGGCATTGTGGGCAAGCGTCGGGCAACTGGCAGCCCACAGTCTGCCGAATGTCGGCCCGCTTCCCGGCAGCCGATTGTAGGATGCCACTTGCGGGCCGAGGTGGGGAGACATTTGGGTAGCCCGAGCACTTGGGCATGCCGTATGGGGCACGGTTTTTGCCCCCATATGGCATGCAATAACTTTGGGACTTAGAAATTTCAAATTTTTTCCTGACAAACTTTAATTTTTTTTTTCTTCGTTTTTTTTTTTTTTTTTTTTTTATTTTGTCAAGTATTATTATTTAATTATTAAAAATAATAAAATTTAAAATTTTAAAATTAATTTATTAATTAATTATTTTAATTTTATCTTAGTATATTTAATTATTATAAAATTACGCACAACTTGATTGTTTCAAGTGAAATACGTAAATAAGTAATTTATACTTATTTTATGTAAATATTTAGAAAATTTGTAAAAAATATATATTACGAATGAAGAAAGGAAATTTAAAAGTTTTGTGAGTACGCTGCCATTTTTCGAAGAGCCGTCTGAGTCGCGTCTGAGTTTGAGAGATGCCAACTGCAGCGCGGAATTACACTTAAATTTTGTAAGAAAGTTGTCCTTAAAATCCCGTTTTATAGTAAAAAAATATATTTAAAATAACATTTCAGGACATTTTTAAGTTTAATATTAAATGAAAATCGAACAAATTGCGTAGTTCATTAAGTAAAATTAGGTTACGTATACAGTGAAATTTTGGTTAGGTTGGTGCTTCTGATAACGGAATTCAATAGCAGCCATTTTTCAACCACTCAGTTGTACTTAGAGAAGTGAAGAGAGAGCATCGTCACAGCGCACCTTCAAGTTAATTTTACTATCCTGAGTTTTACTTTATATAGTTTTAAAATAACCTAAATCAAGTAATATTCAATATAATTCTTAATTAAACTTGACGCTACCATAACGAAAACCTATGTCCTGAAGAAATGAAAGTAAAATAGACCTGATAAAATTCTATGACACAAACAGAAACTCGACCTATAAACGCAAAATAAAGTTAAGTACATATACACAAAGCAAATTATAATAACTACTGAAATAACAATAATATTGCAAAATTAATAATTATGTAATATTAAATTATATGTAAGCAAAAGCGTGGCCAAATATTCACGCTCCTGGGGCGGCCCACCTGGGCCCCAACGACAACCCGATGACCAAAAAGTGGTGGGGCCAGGCGAGGCAGCCCTCCGTGGGCCAAGCGGGCAAGCCCACCTTTGGCCAAACCACGGCCAGAAATTATGTGTTAGCTGGGTATTTGGTCTGCGGAAAGCAAATGCTTCAAAAACGTCATACTTGGCTTACGGGAACCGGTATAACAAAAAAACTAAAACCCATAGAGAAAATCTGAAAGCAGGATGTTGTAGACACATTATGGTTATGCATCCATAGAAAAAATCAAATTTAATCTGTGCATAATATTTTCCGAGTTACTGGAGCCGCCGTTTAATTGCTACATTTGCATTCTGACGCCATTTCGTATTTTTGCCCATTGTCCCTCAATTTTGAATATTTTTGAAAAATACAAAAAGCATTTTTGTAGGTTCATTATACGAACATGTCCTGAGATTTAATTTTATTAAAATCAAACAACTTTAATATTTGGTGGTGTAGGTGGCCACTATGACGTGAAATATGGTATATAAAATATTCGATGTTGCTTTTAGAAGGTTTTAGCTATATAGTACATTTTTGGAGCTATAAGCTAGTACTCGAAAAATACATGCAATGAATTAATTTATAGACGTACCAAATAATCGAAGTAATGAAGTACGTATGTATACGTCATGCAGGCCGTACGTGCAGTTTATTATATATATTTATTAAAGTAGAGTGACGATCGAGCGATTGCATTTTTTTAACATTTTATTTTCTTCCGATAAAAAATTCTTCACCAAAAAAATTCCCAAAGTTGTTGTTTTAAAACCAATTGGAGGTCTTTTAATTTTTTAACATGTTATAGTCTTACATGGAACAGAAAACAGCTTTTTACTCAAAACTTATTAATTAATTGGTCCGAAAAGTTCCTATGTAGCTATAATATATCATGAATCCTTCAATGCATTTTAAAATATTTTTTTGCGGACCATTTTCCTGGAAAATAAATTTGAAATTTTGTGGGTTTTAATTGCCCATAAGGAATATTTCAATGGGAATCTTTGACCTGCCAATTTGGTCGCCATATTTTTACTGGAAGATATTCGTATGTTGAAGATCAGCAGATTTTGACACCATGGGCATATATTGCGCAAATTTCCCGCTCCAAAATCAGAATTAATACAAGTACTGCGAATTTTGTTAGAGTTTCTTTTTACTTAAACTGAGCTGGGGTTGCAAATAATATTTTAATAGTGGCAAATGTAAAAGGTTAGTGACAATACTTGATTTTCAATTCGGAAACAGAACTTGTGTAAAGAATTAACAATATACCGCGATCGAAAAATTGCTCCGTATATATAGGATCTTACGTGTAGTGCGCGGCCCAATTCTGTTCTTGTAAATAAAGTAATGTCAGGACAAAGCTAGGTCGCGATCGACGATGACGTCAAGGTCACAGCTTCCCATTAATATAGAATTATATAATATTTCACTCAATTCACGTACGCTTTTTTATTTCTTATGCCAGTTTTGCCGGAAAGTTTTTTTTTTTTTATACCTTCGTCGTCACTTAATTGCACTATATTTTATAGCTGCCTATATTAGTTAAATTAATTTAGTATATGATTATATAATATATGTTATATATATTATAATATTATATAATATATATTATAATATTATATAATATATATTATAATATATATAAATTATTATTTATATATATATACAGAATTAATTATACAGATGCGAATTTTTAATAATATTTTAATAATTTAATTATGATATTATATGCGCGCACACTATTATAGCTATATAAATATAATATATTTACAGTTAATAAATATAAAAATTACTACAGACTCTGCATAATACCGTTTATTACAATCAATTATAATATAATTACACGTACAAGTCAGTGGAGTAAAAAATTTGAACAATTATAGCTCCGTTTATTGCATTTGTTATATTAGTGACGTCATGAATCATATGTTTTATACAACCGACGTAGGTTTAATAGAGCTACGTCGGTTGACGTCATGGATGTTTTGAACATTGAAAAGGTTCCGGCGTAGATTTAATGCGTCTACGACCGGCGTAGACCCAGACAGTTCCGGGGCGAAAAGTCGGTAAGTTAATAATACTCAATTCTAGAAATTACGTAAATAAACCTTTTTATGTATAATAGTGGTATGCATCCTGCTAGGCATATATATTATATGTACGTTTACAGATTTACTGTACAGTATGCATATAAGTCCCAGTACAGAAATCCATATAATAAATTATGCATATTATACATACAGATGACAGTAATCATACAGCATACAATATGCATACATACAAAGAACGGCTGTATGTTAACAGTACAGTATGTATGATATTGTATGTATAACCCCAGCACCCATAGCTTAATTTACATAACAAAATATTAAAAAATCTTTTTGTTTGCTAAATAAATGGCAATCTAAAATGCCTGAACTAACATGTGATGAACATCATGCATATAGCTTCTTCCCATCGAGATCAACTTTGCTGGTTCAGTACTGTGCCAGCACTCTACAGTACTATACCGGTCCAACACATTTTTGACACCCTGTGTTTCCTGGGAAGCGATTAGTCAAACCTGCAATGGTGTCTGCCTCCTCTATCGCTTGGCAGATAGTGGCGAGTACGTTTCAGTCTGCAGGGTACTTTGGGCTACTAGTAATTACCATATGTATGAAGTGCACGGTAGGCATATTGGTCAGTATCTGAGTAGTCTGACCAACCAGCAGGCCCCTTACTTGGCAGGGTGAAACGTCTCTCAGGTGGATGGAACTTAATAGATACTCTTAAAATGCATTTGCATGGAGCGGGGAAAGCGAAAAAATCGCGTGCCGCAGCCAATCTGAGGCTCGGGATTTCCTCCCCTTGCGAGGAGCGATTTTATCGCTAACATGGCTGCTATACGAGATTGAAGCAAGTGCGCTTTTCTCGACGCGCCAAGCCCCGCTCGACATCGCTCCATGGAAATGCACCTTTACAGTGATCACTGACATACATCTGTGAGTATAGCGCAGCAACCCGCAGCACGCGATAGTGGTATATATACAGTCTAACAGATCTTAGAATACCTGTAGACACTGTGGCGCCAAGCTCCAGACAGTCTAGACCAAATGGCGGCATCCATAAGATCCTTAATATTTATTTTCAAAATGTCCGCCGTGCGCAGTTGAATCCACTCGTAAACTATAAAGATTTGTAATACTGTAGAAATGAAAAAATGCATTGCGAAGATTGGGGGAAAACTTTGTGATTGGGGAGTTAGGTACAAAGGAAGCTAAAAAGTTAATATTTTCTATTGCCAAAACGTGGTATGTATCTTCTAGTTTTCTTCAGTGTAATTGTTTTTACTATAGCACTGCTAAACTATAAGGACTAGCGAGATAAATACAGTTACCTCGGCTCGTTTGTGACGCCATGCTGCCAAGCGATTGGTCGACCACAGAGAGGCAAGGACTCGTGCAGCAGCCATGATGGCCCATGACGTCACTGCTGCCGAGTGATTGGTCAACTTAAAAGAGGCGCGAACTGCGCCAGTTGCTAGAAGTTGCAGCGCTACTCACAGATGTCAGTGATCATTGTAAGGGAAATTTATCTATTGTTGCTATCTGCCTAGCCATAGCAAGATGGTGGAAACGGTGTTTGACTCTTTGGTTGCAAAACTTGGAAGAATGTTATCAACTTGCAATACAGTATATTTTGTATTATGTATAATATAAACAAATTATGTTTAATATATAAGTATAATATCTATATTATGTAAAGTTGAGTAGTATAGTTATTCAGTGAGTTCGTAATATTTATAAGTACTAAAAATATTAGAGAGTTATATCACTATAAGTATGTATAAATAGTGGATACAGTGAGTTCGTCTGGTAAAAAGTATGTACAGTCAGGGGAGTGGTAGTGGTAAACACACCGGTAACGGTAAACTGAGTTTTCTTTGGATCACAAACAAAATATTTCTGTATTACCATGCAAGTTAATGTGCTAAAAGTACTCTAAACATATCAGTCCATGTTTCTGAGTGTGTATATTTGTGCTAAAAAATAATTGCTACCTGTTTAAACCTCAGTTAACCATTATTGGAGCCAGTTCTAAGGGTTGCCATTACCCCCCCCCCCCCCCCCCCCTTTGACTGTAGCTGGTTATAAGCAACATAAAGTCACTCTGCACTTTTATTTGTATAAACTGTTATTATGTTTCAGCCTTTTAGTAAAATATGAGGTGCACCATTCCTGAAATTGCCTGGCACAACCGGGATCCTGTGTACAGTGTTGATGTACAGCCCAAACCTATTAAGTGTGGAGTTGACGAGACTGTTTACCGTCTTGCTTCTGGAGGCACTGACAGCCATGTCTTGGTATGTAATGCATCTCCTGTTATAATGTTATAATTTCTCTGTTATGTTTTAGCTCTGGAATGTTATTTTATGACCAATGTAGTTTGATATAAAAGTGGATAAGACCATCTTTACTGATACCTTTTTTTACGGTATTGGTCAATGGTCATTTAAGGTATTGCCACTTCATTTCCACTGTTAATTAGCATTTTCATTTAATTTCAGTTGGATTGCTTGACACTCATATAGGCACTAAAATTATTAATTAAATATTTTATGCTGTAAAAGTTATAGTTTATAATCATAACAAAACACTGCTGTTCATTTACATATACATTAAGAGTAATAATTTTTACTTTGTTTTTCAGATATGGCACATAACAGTCCCCACTAAAGATGCTGATCCTACAATTGCATTTGCCTCCGACTTAAATCGCCACCAACGGGCAGTCAATGTTGTGCGTTTTTCTCCGTCTGGAGAAATTCTTGCATCTGGAGACGATGGTATGTTTGTGCTTATATAGATTGTTACCATGCAAGCTATATAACATGCTTTACAATTTAATTATTATAATATTTAAAAATAAATTAAATACAATTTGAATGATCTGAACAAATGTTTTACTGTTAAAACAATTAAAACACTGCCAAGTTTAGCTACATATCCAATTTTACGTCAGTGGAAATTAGCTTATCAGAATATCCTGAAGTCCAGGCAAACAGAAGAGAAGCATCGGCTAAATCTCAGATAACCCAATTCCTCAACCTCAATTGTAAATATCCAGCTGTAAATATTAAAGAAAACAAATTCAAATTTCCCCTCCAAACTCTTCCCACCAACTTCTCCCCTCCCTTCAATCAGTAAGCCAACAACTCAGTTTGAATCAGTCAATCTCTACCTGCAACTGATGAAGCATCTAGACGATGCAAAACGTTTTGAAAAAATGTAAATAATTTAGTGTGAACCTGTGACCACAAGATTTTCTCCTACTTTGACTTTTCTTTTGATCGGTAAAGCCTTGCTGGTTATTCCTATCCTTTTCTTTCAATAATTTATATAAACCTTAATGGTTTATTTTCCTTAAATTGAATATTTAAAATAATAATGATTTTCTAAAATATTACATAGTAATAATGCAATAATATACCCAAGTAATCTAGACATCTCATGTTCTCTTAAGTTATTTAATATCTTAATTTTAAGATGTTAATGGAGTACCGACCTCAAAATTTTTTATTGCAGAAATGGATAGAGGGTGCAAAGTTATGCTACTCTGATTTTTTTCAGATTTTTTAGAGCCCGGGAAGTATTTTTAAAAAATTATTGAAAGTACAGAAAAAGTGCCGCCTCTTGCCGCCTCTCTTAATAAAAGATAGGACCCAAAAGGGACGGGGGTTCGAACCCGACCTCGCCAAAACTTTTTAGCAATACTTCCCAGTCCCTAAAAAATCTGAAAAAAATCAGAGTAGCATAACTTTGCACCCTCTATCCATTTCTGCAAATAAAAAATTTTGAGGTTGGTACTCCATTTACTCAATTTTACTCCAATTGTAACTTAAATTTAGTTCCTCTTTTTTGATGGGAGTCTGAACAATGTAGTTATCTATATCTTTTACCTACTAGCAAAGAGAAGAATGAATTTTGTTAGAAGTAGAGCAAGGAGAATGTGTATCATAAAATTAACAACATTTTTTAAGTTCAATTTTTATCGTTTTCTCCGGTGTGTTGTGTTCAGAATCTGTGGTGATGCTGTGGAAACTGAAGACCGAGGGTGGTGCTTCTGGTGAGCTGTGGCAGGACGAGACCTCGCAGGGCACTGAGCAGTGGGTCATGACTAAGATACTGCGTGGTCACCACGAGGATGTTTATGACCTTAGCTGGTCTCCAGACTCTCAGTACCTCATCTCAGGCTCAGTGGATAACACAGCAATAATCTGGGATATTGCCAAAGGTAAGTTGATCATAGTTGATAGCGCAGCCTGATACACACTAGAGAGCGTTAATTGAAGAGAGATTGAACGCTTATGGGGATGTTTTGTTCTCTAATAGGATTCTATACCCAAGAATGCGAAGTAGAAAATGAATACCAAAAAAGTGCATTTTGGTAGATATAAGGACTAATTCAACTGGCGAGTACTTGGTGGCGCTGATCATTCCTTAGTTAACAGATTAAACAGCGCCATCGCAATGTCGTCAGGAGAAGCTCTCGGGTATCAGAATTTTTATACTTTTCTGAGCAATCCACAAGTTAAACTTGAAAATTCAGGGGAATACAGTTAGCACGGTCATTCTATCGCTCTTCAAATTAACGCTCTCTGTACATACTAAAAAGTGTTTGTACCCTGATAAAATACGATAGATTTGTATTGATGTACAGTGTATTGTAAAATATTATTTGATTATACTACAGAATCTTTAATGGACAACATACATGAAAATTTTTTATTGCAGAAATGAATAGAGGGTACCAAATTATGCTACTCTGAATTCTTTCAGATTTTTTTGAGACCCAGAACTATTTTTAAATAATTATTGAAAGTGCGGCCACGTCCCCTGGAGGCGTCAATAGGCGTCCAGTCTCTATCCTTTTTATTAAGGCTGCAGAGGTGCCAACTGAAATCACAGGACTTTCAATAATTATTTAAAAATAGTTCAGGGTTTCAAAATAATCTGAAAAAATTCTGAGTAGCATAATTTGGTACCCTCTATTTATTTGTGCAATAAATTTTTTTCATGTATGTTGTCCATTTTTTTACTATAATTACTATATTAAATACAGAAGCAGGTCGGTCCATAAATTCACTGCATTTAGTAAACTCCCTAATATTTTAGAAAAATCAGCAAGAGAAATAATGTTCACTTGTCAAATTCAGGAAATATGAGTTTCAATAATCATCGTTATATTTTTCATAAATAAATATGTTCGTATATTTGAAAAATACCTGTCGTTAGATTCAGCAAATCAGAGAGCTGCTTTTATTTTGTTCTTAGAGGGTGAATTCATTGCTTCGAAAGGAATCATAGTAGAGAATGATTATGCATTCATATTTTGAAATCTTTATATCAATCACTTAGGCTACGTTTTTGTATTCCCAATCCCAGATATCAGCTACCTGCTTCCCTCACCACTCCAGATATAAAGCCAAAGTTGGAGCATCGAGACTGACTTCTCCCCAATATCAGTGACTTGACTGCGCTTGTGCATAGAGGTGCAAAAGGAGGGAAGATAAGCGCGGGAAAGCAGCTGATATCAAGTCGAGGAATATAAAAACGCAACATAATTGAATTGAATTAACACTTCTTGTTGGCTGCGTCATTTTGCTGCCCACCTTTGCTAAGTAATCTGCTTGTTCGTTGATTCAAATATTGCATTGAGCTGTTATCACTGAATTATTTACTATGGAAAGCTAACGCCCGCTCTTCTACACAATCGCTCTCCTTTCCCTTATCACAGCTGATCCCGTAACATGAAAATAACAATGAAAAAGTTCATGTTATCCGAAATAAAAATCAGCTGGCAGGCAGGTAGAAGTGACCTTTATTTGCCTCAAACCCTTATAGTGCATAGACGTACTCCCTGGCTTTTATTCTTTGCAGGACTATTTATATGTTATAGTTCTGGTGATCTTTGATTTGTTTCTTACATTCTGCTACTCGACCTTAGTCCTGTTAGTCTGGGGAGCTTATTGTTTGGATTGCTGCTGTTGTATTTGAGAGTATGCCTATTTTACTATATTTTGTGTCATTATTGATTTTCTGTAGGACCCCAAAATACCCCAAAATCAATAATGGACAACATATATGAAAAAAATTTATTGCAGAAATGAATAGAGGGTACCAAATTATGCTACTCTGATTTTTTCAGATTTTTTTGAGACCCGGAACTGTTTTTAAATAATTATTGAAAGTCCTCTGATTTCAGTTGGCACCCCTTAATTCTTAATAAAAAGGATAGAGACTGGACGCCTATTGACGCTTCCAGGGGGCGTGGCCGCACTTTCAATAATTATTTAAAAATAGTTCTGGGTCTCAAAAAAATCTGAAAAAAATCAGAGCAACATAATTTGGTACCCTCTATTCATTTCTGCAATAAAATTTTTTCATGCATGTTGTCCATTGCTTGGACTTCTCCGTCATTATTTCTTCCATGCCTGCTTGTTGGGACAGACTCTGCGTTGCTCGCTTCAAAAGGGTTACAGATCCATCTGTGTAGATATGGAGCCAACCCGGGAGAGGGTATTTTCAGTGTTTTTCCTTGTTTGCAAGTTGTTTCAGCTTTTCTTCTGGGACAAATTTATTTGTTACTTACTTATTTATTACTCCTTCTATTGATATAAAATGTTGGCTGTTCACATCCGTCACACTCAGGTACAGTAAAAACTCGTTATTACGCAACTTGTTATAAAGTAAAAACTCGATATTGAGTAAAAGAGTAAAGGTCTTTTAAAAAATAATTAACATTGCAAGTATAGGACAAACTTGATATAAGGTAAACCTCGATATAAGGTAAACCTAATTTCCTGGGTTCCTTGACTTTAACAAGTTTTTACTGTATTTTGTTTTGTTTGTTTTCTTCTGTATAAAAGGTTATTGAGGTGTCATTGAACTGATGCAAGGTGTGTGCAGCAATTATTTTATAATTTTTTTTTTGTGAAAATTCATTTTCCATGTTTTAAAAAAAATGTGTAAGAATTGCTGTAATACTGATGAATTATTTTCTTGCAGGAAAAAATGAAGGAATCTTATCTGACCACAAAGGCTTTGTCCAAGGTGTAGCCTGGGACCCTCTGAACAAATATCTGGCAACACTTAGTAGTGACAGGTAAGCAAGCATCTCGTTTCACATACTTACTGTGTGACAGTTTGTTTCATAAATTAATTTTCCAGTATTTCCAATTTTTTTATTTTCTTTTTAGATTTTCCTCATGAAAATATAGTCATTGTAGCTCTCATCAGTTACAATGGACAATTTGCATCAATTTTTTTTACTAGCTCAATCGAAAGAGAAGGTCGAAAAATACACCTGTGAATTTTTTTTAGATTTTTATTCGTATCACATCATGGCTAAAAGAGAGGTCACGTGACCTGGAGGCGTCGCCTATGACGTCATTGAACTGTTCGGTCAAACAAACGATCAACTTTATAACGCTTGTTAACAACCACATTGCTATGGAAACAAGCAACAATTAATTTATAGTTTACAAGCGTTATATAGACGATCGTTTGCTTGACCAGACAGTTCAATGACGTCATTGGCAATACGGGCGCCGCCTCCAGGTCAAGTGACATCTTTACATCTCTATTTTAGCCATGATGCAGTAAGAATAAAAACCTCATAAAATTCATAGGTGTATTTTTCGACCTCCTCTTTCGATTGAGCTACTAAAAAAATGTGATGCAAATTGTCCATTTGCAATTCTCATAAAAGTTCTCCGTGGTATAATCAAGGCCATAGATTTGACTTTTTTACTATTTCTTTCTTTCGTGCTTCTACATCTATAGCAAAAGTTTAAAATTTATTTTATCAAGGAGATGATGTTTACCGTTAATTTATGTACTTATGTTAACATTAATGTACTTAAGTGGTTGTTTGGGGAATATGTACCAAAAATGTAAAAAATTGCCTAAATAGTCAATATCCTACTCTTTATTGTTATTATTTTTTATATATATTTAATTATATATTTTTATGGAAATTTTCATATTGTTTTCTTAATTTGCAGAATCTGCCGTATTTTCAGTGTGAACAGTAAGCGTGTTGTGAAACGTATTTCCAAGTCCAGTTTTGGTAAACCAGAAATTGGTCCAGACGGCAAGGAGAAGATGTATCATCTTTTCCATGATGATACTTTCAAATCTTTCTTTCGCCGGCTAACTTTCTCCCCAGATGGAGAACTTCTCATTGCCCCGTCAGGTGTAATGGATGTTGTCAAAAGTTCACATGGTGAGGAGGATGAAGACGAAGATGATACTGTAAATGAAGAGGAAGAAGTCAAGCCCAAAATAGAGGCCAAGGCAGAGGCCGAGGAAGAAACCAAGGCAGGGGTCAAGGCAGAAACCAAGGCAGGGGTCAAGGCAGAAACCAAGGCAGAGGCTAAGGCAGAAACCAAGGCAGGGGTCAAGGTAGAGGCTAAGGCAGAATCCAAGGCAGGGGTTAAGGCAGAAACCAAGGCAGAGGCTAAGGCAGAAACCAAGGCAGGGGTTAAGGCAGAAACCAAGGCAGAGGCTAAGACGGAAGACAAGGCAGGGGTTAAGGCAGAAACCAAGGCAGAAGTCAAGGCAGAGGCTAAGGCAGAAACCAAGGCAGGGGTCAAGGCAGAAACCAAGGCAGAGGCTAAGGCAGAATCCAAGGCAGGGGTTAAGGCAGAGGCTAAGGCAGAATCCAAGGCAGGGCTTAAGGCAGAAACCAAGGCAGAGGCTAAGACGGAAGACAAGGCAGGGGTCAAGGCAGAGGCTAAGACGGAAGACAAGGCAGGGGTCAAGGCAGAAGCTAAAACGGAAGACAAGGCTGGAACCTCGAGCTTCCTAGAGAAAGAGGAGGGGAACAAAAATGGTCAAGAAGAAGAGGTTGAAGAAGATGATAAACTGGACACATCAAGAACACCCTCCAGCTCAGAGCTAGAAGAGAGCTTCACAGAGGATAAAGACACGATTGTAATGTTGGCATTGGCAAATAGTCGAAAATTCCGCAAACCTCGGCCAAGACACAGACGCAAAAAAACTCGTGAGAATAACCATAACACTATCCAAATCTTCACCAGACATGAATTCAACAGGTACTATTAATATTAAATTGCATGAATATTGGTAATTATGCCCCAAATCTAGCAGCAAGGATTTCAACAGAATTCGAAGTTGAGAAAGAGCTCCTTGTCCTCCTCTTACACTATAAAATTCTAGTTAGCTAGAATCATATATTTTTCAACAAGGTCAAATGCCTTCATAAGTCATAAAAAATATTTATTGTCTAATTATGCTTATTAAGATTATCATAAACGTTTACCTCTTTTCCTTATTAGAAAATAATAGCTTTTTGGGTGGATATTCTTTTTTATTTATTTATTTATTTATTTATTTATTTATTTATTTATTTATTTATTTATTTATTTATTTATTTATTTTTATACACGTATTGACAAGGACAAATAATTTGAAAATCCCCTAGATACTTATTTAATGATATTTATTATTTACTATATGATTATTTGCAACAAAGTCTTCTACTCGCACAATGGTTGTAACAAACCATTGTTTATAATGCCTGTCGCATGAAGCCTTTTTCATTGTTAAACATGGGACGACGTAGTGCCTAATTTTGCCACCAGAGCAGAGAATGTAATGGCATTGTTGGCGCTAGGCAACGGTGCCAACTTCATAATTAACGGTCATTTTCCATAAGTTAACTAATCAACAACCGTCCCATGTTTTTCCTTTCACGCGACAGACATTACACAACAATACTTTGTTTACTAACAACGAGCAGAAGACTTTGATGTACAATGAGACACTTTCAGGCGCGGATCCGGGGGGGGGGGGGGGGGGGCTACAGCCCCCCCCCCGGATCCGCGCCTGATGAGAAAATAATATTTTGGAAATTTTGGATTTAACATGGGCAATATAGGCATTTCCCCCACTCCAATTTTTTTTAACATTGGCCTTATGGAGGCAGCCCCCTCCCCCCCCTTTTTTTTCTGGGTCCGCGCCTGGACACTTTGAGTACGTTCGAGGTGACTGTCCAACCCTGTCCGGACTGGTCTGTGAAAATGGCGGCATATTTTGGTCACGTGGTCTGAAACGTCATATTTACGTCACTGTCTGGTTTTGAAGAAAAAACGCGCAGTCCGACGGATCGACTGCTATCAGCTGTCGGGCGCGTGAAAGGGGGCGTACAGTACTTTTTGGTACATTAAAAATGGAGCCTGCTGCTGTAGATCGCTGCAATTAATAGAGAAAAGGTGCATGTATCCCGTCCCGCCCAAGGATTGCACATTTCGAGTATTGCGACGCATTTCGTTGTTCAGTTTAATTCTACAGTCCGACTATAGAGGGACTCGTCCGACTTTTTAGCCGGACCGCTCAACACCGGCCGGACTGCGGAAGTGACGTCATGAGAGGGGAGGTAAGGAGGGGAAATGGACGGCAGTCCGACTGTAAAAAAACAATTTTAGACGGTCCGGACCGGTCCGGACTGGGTTAGACAGTCACCTCGAACGCACTCTTTGTCCATGTTTTGCTTGAATCATACTTCTAATAGTTTTCTGTTGGCAGACAAATACACTGTGGGCATGAGTAGATGATCCCCTCAAAGGAACTGCATATTTAGTAATAGAATGTACAGTACATAACCATAGTACACTTTTTTTTAAAGTTTCTAAATTGTATTCATTTTGAAGTTGCTATATGAATTTTGCCCCTTGCTTTTGTTAGATCAACAACATTTAATGGACAACATACATGAAAAAATTTTATTGCAGAAATGAACAGAGGGTACCAAATTATGCTACTCTGAATTTTTTCAGATTTTTTTGAGACCCAGAACTATTTTTAAATAATCATTGAAAGTGCGGCCACGCCCCCTGGAGGCGTCAATAGGCGTCCAGTCTCTATCCTTTATATTAAGGATTCAGGGGTGCCAACTGAAATCACAGGACTTTCAATAATTATTTAAAAATAGTTCTGAGTCTCAAAAAAATCTGAAAAAAATTAGAGTAGCATAATTTGGTACCTTCTATTTATTTCTGCAATAATTTTTTTTCATTTATGTTGTCCATTTATCATCAATGGTCATTGTTTATTTTATCACATTTCAAATACAAGGTACTGTAGGTACACATATAAAATACATGGTATCATGCATGGGTAAGACGGGTCATTAAAAAATACATATATATAAACACACGATCAACAAAAAAGATATTCAATACACTTCCACAAAATTAACAGTCAAAATTTAGCATTCAAATATTCATCTACACTATAAAAACAAAACTTATTAAGGGTAAGATAATACGAACAATCGATTGTTGGTAGTCCCATTTGATTAACATGTAAACCTTAGCAACCTCATAATGATTCTGAATTTTTTTTGAGAGACAGTTCTTGACACCAAAAAAAATATGGAAAAAAGTTCAAAACAATCGGACGATCCAATTTTTTAAAATTAATTTCTTACTTTCGGTCTCCATGGGAAAGCCCTATACTGAAAATTTAAAAAAATAATTTAAAAAAATTGGATCGTCCGATTGTTTTGAAATTTTTTCCGCATTTTTTTGGTGCGAGAACTGTCTCCCAAAAAAAAATCAGAATCATTATGAGGTTGCTAAGGTTTACATGTTAATCAAATGGGACTATCAACAATCGATTGTTCGTGTTATCTTACCCTTAAGAAACGATTTTACAGCATTTTTAAACTCTGTATATAATATGTGGATCTTTTTTAATGAAACAGGAATACATGCAGGCGCGGATCCAGGGGGGGGGGGGGGTCGATGGGGGCGATCGCCTCTCTCAAAAGGTCACAAAATACATTGAAGGTGTTACCACCCCCCACCCTTCGCCCCGCTCCGACTCAAAATTTTAACATTGCGGGATAGGGCACCGCCCCCTCCAAAGCCACAAGCTGGATCCGCCCCTGAATACATGAGCACATAGGTCCTTTGTCCATAAGTTTTAGTCTACTTTTTTTGGGGTAATATAGTACTAGACAAAAGCTGTAGTGTCCATCCTGGCTGAGGTTTTCATGTTTTCCTCAGTCACAGACTGGGCCGTGGCCGCCCTCATTCCGGAAGAGCCCACAAAACGCTCAAGTTCAATTTTTTGGAAGGTTTGGGGTTTCAAACTTAGTGAGTAATTAGTAAGTACAGTAGATGTATTGTGCCCGATTAGGGTTTGATAAAAAAAAAAAAAAAAATAAAGAAATATAACCTTAGTAATTAATACAGTGTGGATATATTGAAAAGCATGTAATTACAGTCTTCAAACGATTCAATTAAAATATTGTCACTAAATTTGTTTTTACTCTAATCTATATCTTACTAATTCATAAGCTGTACTTCAGTTAAAATGTATGCAAATTTAATGGTAATTTTGATAAGGGTAAGGTAACACGAACAATTGATTGTTGTAGTCCCATTTGATTAACATGTTAACCTTAGCAACCTCATAATAATTCTGAATTTTTTTTTAGAGACAGTTCTTAGCATAAAAAAAATGTGAAAAAAATTTCAAAACAATCGGACGATCCAATTTTGTTAAATGAATTTTTTAAATTTTCAGTATAGGTCTCCCATGGAGACCTAAACTAAGAAATTTATTTAAAAAAATTGGATCATCCGATTGTTTTGAAAATTTTTCCATATTTTTTTGGTGCCAAGAACTGTCTCTCAAAAAAAATTCAGAATCATTATGAGGTTGCTAAGATTTACATGTTAATCAAATGGGACTACAACAATCGATTGCTCGTGTTATCTTACCCTTAATGTTAATTTCATTTTGATTTGGACAAGTTTTTCCATCACTGGGCTTTTTAGTATAAATAAATAACGTCCCTTATCTGGAATAATAAACTATCTTCCTACCACAATTGAGCACAACAATGAGCAACCACAATTGAGCACAACAATGAGCTATCAAGCACAATTATGAGCTGTAAATATGTGCAGCATAAAGCTCATTATTGCACTTACCCAAAGTCTTCTACTCGAACAATGGTTGTAACAAACCATTGTTTGTAATGTCTGTCGCATGAAGCCTTTTTCATTGTTAAACATGGGACGACGTAGTGCCTAATTTTGCCACCAGAGCAGAGAACGTAATAGCATATATTGTTGGCGCTAGTAGACACAGCAACTTTTATAATTAATGGTCATTTTCCATAAGTTAACATGTAAATCAACAACTGTCCCATGTTTTTCCTTTCCCGCGACAGACATTACACAACAATACTTTGTTTACTAACAACGAGCAGAAGACTTTGCACTTACCTGATATAGCAGATCGCTTATTATTCTGGACAAGAGACAGCTAGTATGTAGTTAACTAGTCTATTTTAATTAATCCATCCTTTTGTTTTATATAGTCCAGCTGTATACCTACCAACAGGCACCAGATACACAATTGCTGTGCGATGCTGTCCAATCCTGTTTGAGCTGCGTTTTTGCTGCAAGTTGGACGACTCTATGGAGGACAATAAAAAGGAGCAGGAGCACGAGTGCGAGAATAAACAGGAGGGAGAGGACAGAAATATGGACGATGAAACTGAGCGCCCAATCTGGGAGCAAAGGAACTCCCTTATTCCGCTACCTTACCGAGTAGTATTTGCTGTTGCAACACACGACTCTGTCATGCTGTACGACACCCAGCAATCTATTCCTATTGGCAGTGTTGCCAATAATCACTACACTCGCCTCAGTGATCTCTCATGGTGAGTGTATTCATTATGCAAACAGGGGGAGTCTGCTTTGTACACTTTTTTTAACATTAAAAAGTAGTCCTTATGTGTTTTGAATAACTTTTAACGCTGTTTTGTTGCTATGCTTTGTTTGAGCCCACTAAAAGTTTTATGCTGCAGAGAGTTGCTTGAATTTGTTTAGTTTTGAATTTACAGCTACATGTACATCAGTTCTTAAAAGGTGTACCAAAGTGAATACTTTTTTCACATATTCGGGTACCTAAGAATTATTTTGGTATCCCTGTGGCTCAATATTTTCGTACGATGTCTCAATAATTTACAATTAATTATTTAGATTAAAAAGTGAATTCTAAAACAGTTGGTTGATTCAAGCCGGCACGCGGTCGCAGCAGCCGGTGTTACGACAAGAAGGGAGCGGAAAGAGGTTCCCCCGATTTACGGGAGATTCTAGTCTTATCAGCAGCTGCTGCAGCCGCGCGCCGGCTTGAATCAACCAATGGTTTTTGGATTCAATTTTAAAACTAAATAATTAATCGTAAATTATTTAGACATTGTACGAAACTATTGAGCCATAGGGATACCAGAATATTAGGTACCCGAATATGTGAAAAAAAGTATTCACTTTGGTACACCTTAAAAGTTAAAAATTAAAATACATATGTTAGATTCTATTCCAATTTTTAACTTATCAACAAGGCTGCAGAAGGGAACTTTTCAGAGGCAAGGAGTGTTCATTCTAACTTGCAAAAGTTCAAATTACAGTTTTTCACTGTATGTGCTTATGTATTAACCAATCAACATATAAATTAAATCAATGGAGTATCGACCTCAAAATTTTTTATAGCAGAAATGGATAGAGAATGAAAAGTTACGTTGCTCTGATTTTTTTCAGATTTTTTTAGGGACCGGGAAGTATTGCTAAAAAGTTTTGGCGAGGTCGGGTTCGAATCCACGTCCCTTTTGGGCCTATCTTTTATTAAGAGAGGCGGCACTTTTTCTGCACTTTTAATAATTTTTAAAAAATAGTTGCCGGGCTCTAAAAAATGTGAAAAAAATCAGAGTTGCATAACTTTGCACCCTCTATCCATTTCTGAAATAAAAAAATTTGAGATCGGTACTCCATTACTTTTCAAGGGGAGTGATTTTCTGATAGCATAAGCTCTGTTCATAAATACATAATCAGAAAGAATCAATTTTGATTGATGAACCTTATGTTCCATGTACATATTTATAAGGTTCATAAAGATTGATTATTTCTGAATTTTGAATTTGATTGTTACATAATGGAGTACCGACCTCAAATTTTTTTATAGCAGAAATGGATAGAGGATGAAAAGTTATGTTGCTCTGATTTTTTTCACATTTTTTTAGAGACCGGGAAGTATTGCTAAAAAGTTTTGTCGAGGTCGGGTTCGAATCCACGTCCATTTTGGGTCTTATCTTTTATTAAGAGAGGCGGCAAGAGGCGGCACTTTTTTTGCACTTTCAATAATTTTTAAAAAAATAGTTGCCGGGCTCTAAAAAATCTGAAAAAAATCAGAGTAGCATAACTTTGCACCCTCTATTCAAATTCAAATTCAAATAATTTATTGTTATCTCATTCCAAATACAAGTACACATATAAAATACATGGTATCATGCATGGGTAAGACGCGTCATTAAAAAGAATACATTCATTTCTGCAATAAAAAAAATTAGGTCGGTACTCCATTATCATTGACCGCTATCAAATTGTAAACTTAAGAATAACCAACAATAATTCTAACTAGCAACATTAACTAGTTGCTCAATCTAACTACCGTTTACAGTGCATAATACTGTTACCAAACAATATTATGTTGCTGTGTTTCTTGTTACTTTGTTTTGCGTGTGGCAAGAGCTGTTACTCTGTTCACCAGTAAGTCAGTTTAAGCAATTGTGGTTAGTTCAGCATTTCCGCTGTACTCTTGATGTATATGCTGCTTCCCTTCATGCTGGAAAAGGTGTACTGCAAATTAAGTAGTTCTGATTGTACTTTAGATAGTTGGTGATTATCCCCCTCCCCCTCCAATTGGCTGTAACAAAAAAAAAAACAACAACAGATTTTTGCCTTGGGGCAAGTGGTGGACTTTGGCAAACAATTTTGATAACAAATAAAATAGCTCTTTCAGGACTCCATGATTCTTTTAGCAACAAATTTCAGTGTAGCCAACCAAAGTATGGTTGGTTACCTATGGCGGAACTTATTTTTCAACATTGTTCACAGTGCTCTCTGGGGCTCCTATACCTATAGTCTGCATGCCAGACAGTTAAGTACTGTTTCTAAGCAGGGCACATATGTTTGCACAACATTCCGTGGTCTTAATCACTCCAGCAGAGTATAGACAGCCGTAAGCTGCCTTCCTCCTACCAACTCCTTCATCTAGTAGGCAGTCACACCCATCCCGAAAAGTCGTGAAAAGTCTGCCGTGTTCGGGATTTGAACCGGGGACCTCTCTGACCAGAGCCAAGTGGACTAACCACTAATCAACCAACTAAGTAGGTACTGTACACCTGTTTCCAAGTCTTTTGGGGAAATCTTGGGGGAGCAGTCCACTTCCTTTAAGAGCCAGGTCCATCGAGGTGATGAAGGTTGGCAGCTCGGCCACCTTTGTTGCTGTTGATGATTCTTGCTATACAATAATATTTGCCAGTGATCTCTAAATGTGCTCTAAAAGGGTAATGAACTTGTAAACAGTATCAAATGTCGCCAACCTATCTATTTATTAAATATAATTAGTTTTTACCTAGGAGTGAATAATTTAAAATTACCTTAGTAACATAAGGAACAATACAGCAAGTATTATGGGAGCAATTGACTCATTATCAGCAACAAAGGTGGCTAAAATGCAGGGGGTGCGACAGGCAACATTTCTCTGTTTCACGTAGCTGCCATATTGAAGTATGCTATTTCTCTCTCTCCGTAAATTGACTGCTGACCTTGATGATTTTAGTATTGGACAACAGGCGCACTGCACTCAATATTTTCTACTAAAAAACACAACCTTTTTGTAAGGTTGCCTCCTGACCTCAGATAGATTTTATATAATTTTATGCATAGAGTTAATATATTTTATTAAAATGCTATGACGGCAAGTCGACTGTATGCATGTACAGCTGATGCACTTTCTTTCTTTTACTGCGTCAGCTTTAGAAAAATATTTCCTCCCGCATGTCTATTCAACACGTTCGTTCTCAAGGTCAGCAGTCAATTCATGTGGAGAGGAGACTATCATGCTACAATATGGTGGCTACCTGAAACACAACCCTCCGTAAGAAAGAGGGTCTTCTGGCCTTCCTGTTATATAGTTCAGTGCTGAAATGTGAACCCTTTATCATGAGTGACAGGTAAATCACCTCATGGCAGAAAGTGGACTGCTCCCCCCTAAGATTTCCACAGAAGACTTGGAAACAGGTTTACAGTACCTAGAACTTTCAAATCACTACAGTGTACTTTCATATGTAATGTATTTAGATTGATAAAAATCATGAAAATTAAGTTGTGAAAATGTTAATTGTGTTACAGGTCCTCTGACGGGCTTGTTCTTATTGCATCTTCAACTGATGGCTACTGATACAAAATGTTGTGTTACAGGTCCTCTGACGGCCTTGTTCTTATTGCATCTTCAACTGATGGCTACTGCTACAAAATGTTGTGTTACAGGTCCTCTGACGGTCTTGTTCTTATTGCATCTTCAACTGATGGCTACTGCTCCATCATCACATTCCAACCAGGAGAGCTCGGAGATCCTTACCAGCCACCACTTGAATCATCAGAGGACACTGTTGCACCTAGCAGTGACATTGGTGATATAAACAAGAGTTTGATCACTTCTATGGAGGATGATGAAGATGAAGAAATAAGATTAGTCCTTGAAGATACTCTGACGGGGACAGATCAGAAAATGGATATCCCAGATCCATCAAACAGTGACAAACTGGCTGATCACTCACCTGCTGATCAAGCTGTGACTTCTGCAGAAGCCAAACCACACACTCCGTCAGATACTGGAAAAACAGCAGATATTGACGCAACACAAAAATTGGATTTGCCAGTTATGAGCTCTGTAAATGATAATGTTAAGAACAAAGAATTGATGATGGAGGCATCAAGTTCAGAGTTTGAGAAAGGTAATCTGCTCAACATTGAAAATGCACCTTCTACCACTTCTGCAGAAAAAAATGAGGGGGTGGAAGAAACAAAGAATTATGAAGACAAAAATCAAATCTTAAATTCATTGGTAATGATTAGAAACGTAAATGACAATCAAGATAAATTCACCAATTCAAATAATGACAGTAATGTAAAGAATGTATCAGCAAATAATGCTGTAGGCAACAATAATGAAAAACAGAACAATGAAATAAAATTGGTCACTACAAACATTGACAATAAAATGGAAGTTGTGTCACCAAAGAAAGAAGAAAAAATTATGAGCAATGGAAATCAGGAAGGGAAAATAAAATTGGCTGAATCAAAATATGATGGTAAGATGGACGAAGTATCACCCAAAAAAGGAGATGAAAGAAAAAATGTTACTCCAGTTAAATGTACTCCAGATAAACAGAACATCATGTCACCTCACACCGGAAGCTCAAGTGAACTGACACCAAGTAAAAGAACCCCTCGCAGAGTTCCTTTCGTCACACTGTCAAGCCCTAAAAGTAAAAGGGAGCTCACTTAAGGGTAAGATAACACGAAACATTGATTGTTGTAGTCCCATTTGATTAACATGTAACCCTTAGCAACCTCAGAATGATTCTGAATTTTTTTTTTTAGAGACAGGTCTTAGCACCAAAAAAATGTGGAAAAAATTTCAAAACAATTGGATGATTCAATTTTTTTAAATTAATTTTTTTAAATTTTCAATATTGGCGTCATAAAGTTAGTGCGCCCCCTTGTAGTAACTGCTGGAACTACGATCGTCTGGCGAGGATTGCTGTATATGATTAACATTGTAAAATCATGTAAATGCTCCGTCAGCAGCCACAGCATAATTTTACAGAAATGATAACACCATAATTAGTTGTCAAATACTTTCAGACAAATATAAAAAAATATTTCAACGTCGTAAGTGATTTATTTCCTATATATTTGATAATTTTTGTGATTCTCCCCATGCTATAGGTATTGCCGTATCCTCGATGCAAAGAGCAAAATTTGCAAACGTCAGCGCCATCTCTTGGTCCTTTATGTCCTCTATAGGACTTTCCCATATGGAGACCTAAACTAAGAAATTAATTTTAAAAAATTGGATCGTCCGATTGTTTTGAAATTTTTTCCACATTTTTTTGGTGCTAAAATCTGTCTCTCAAAAAAAAAAAAAAAAAAAAAAAAAAAAAATCAGAATGATTATGAGGTTGCTAAGGTTTACATGTTAATCAAATGGGACTACAACAATCTATGTTTCGTGTTATCTTAGTATTCTTACCCTTAAACCAAGTTTAATACATGCATACCCAGTGGTGAAAGTAGTTTCAATCTCTTACCAGTGCGATGGACTCTTGTATACTTCAAAAAAATTATGTAATTTACTTTTCCTACAGATATTAAGTGTTTGAGTGATTATGTTTAAAAGTAAAGTGAAATTGTTGTTGCAAGAAAGAAGAATTTACATACTGGACGATTTTATTAAAAGTTCAAATTAAAAATAATATTATATATTTATATGTATGATTAATGTATTTTGTGACATGTCTTGCTTTGAAGATGAATAAATATTTGAATTTAGATAGAGGCGGTATATTTATGATTACTTAATTTAAAATACAATATTTTTTTGTTATTAACAGAAAAATAAGGAATGATTCGCCACCTATTGCTGAATTTTAGAACTATGTGTGCAATGCAAATTGAGGTGTAATTTTTTAAAATTTAAAAAAAATATACCAAAGACCATAGCAGAGATCCTACAGAGACCTCCGTGTCTTCTGGCCAGAAATTTGACCAGCTTGGCCGAGCTTCACTGTAACTGAGCGTGGCGGCGCCACTGAATCGCAGCGGCACCACCACTCTCACAGTCAGTTACAGTGAAACTCTAATCAAATCCCTGGTCATAAGACACAGAGGTCTCTGTAGGGTCTCTGACCAAAGACCATATAATGTCTTAAATAATGGCCAGAAACTGCATGATTAAAAGTTTCAGAGATTATGGACGACACTAGCGGCACCACCACGCTCAGACCACTTCAAGCTCTTCGAATTTTGGTTCAAATTTTGACCATAACCAAGACACTGAGGTCTCTAATACATGGTGTATCAAAAACTCTCTGATACGAGACGTACGTTAATTACATGGATAAATTACTATTTCCTCCATGGTTAATTATTATATGATATAGATTATGTTTAATCAATAAAACTAGTTCATTGTTCTCCCGATGGTGGTGCTAGTGTAAAGAGAATTTAATTAAAAAGAAATGCAAATGTACCATTTAGTCTAATTTAGAGACGTCTAGCAGAAAATTCACCCAAACAATTACTGCAATAGCCTTATATACCTTTATAATATAAAAAAATACTGTATAATTAAGCGCTGAAATTCAATATTTTTGGTTATAATTTCTGTATAAAATTTGAAGTTTAACATGAAGTCGTATGGGAGGAAATTGAAAATAGAGCTGTTGTGAGAAAATTACATGTAACCTTTTCAATATTATTTTCAGCAATATAAAATTAAATTTATTTAATTAAATTCGATTTTTATTTTCTTTATTTACACAAAATTGATGTAATTTATTTTAACTATGATAGATTACATTTTATTTTTTATATATATCCTATACGTACTACCAATATTGTTAAGGGTAAGGTAACGCCACCAATGTTTAAAAAAAAATCCCTCACACAAAAATTCTGAAAAAAATTTAAAATGTTCTCCTCTACACCCCCTCTATCAGTAGCTAAAATATCAGGTATACAAATTCGATCCAGTTTTTGATCGAGTTATGAATTTTTAAAGTTGACTACTTTAACATGGAGAAATGAAACTTCCATGTTAAATTGGTCAACTTTAAAAATTCATAACTCAAAAACTTGATCGAATTTGTATACCTGATATTTTAGCTACTGATTTGTAGAGGAGAACATTTTAAATTTTTTTCAGAATTTTTGTGAGAGGGACTTTTTTTAACATTGGTGGCGTTACCTTACCCTTAAATAAATGCGCTTGCATCATGACTTCAGCCGTTATTATATATATTGTAATATTATAATTAATTTGAAATTTTATTTTCAAAATCAACGTCAGGTTTTATTTGCAATTAATGAAAATAACATTTTTTTTTTTAAATGTGTTTATTCAAAAATAAAACATATACATTTTACATCAATCAGTTAAGAAATACAAGTTAGACCCCAAGAGTTATTTAGAACTCATAAGCGGGGAATGTTAGTTTGTTATTTATAAATCGTGGACAAAATGGTAGAATTTAAAAAATTATACATTTTTATAACTTTATAAACATTATAATTAATACATTTTGCATTAAGAACATTATTAATACATTTTGGGTAATTAGTAAAAGAAAATGACATAAAAAACTGATCATTAAATATAAATATAGCACTATAGCAGACACTTTTTGAGACATATATATATATATATACTAGTTATTAAGTTATTATTATAATTTATAAAAAAAAAATACACAAACATTTAAAGTAATTATAGAATGACTGCAAGTTACATTTTTATTATTATAATTTAAATTTAGATGTAAAATTTAGATGTGGGTAAGACTGTATTAATAAATTCATAACATATGAATTAAGGGTAAGGTAACGCCACCAATGTTAAAAAAAAAATCCCTCACACAAAAATTCTGAAAAAAATTTAAAATGTTCTCCTCTACACCCCCTATCAGTAGTTAAAATATCAGGTATACAAATACGATCTAGTTTTTGAGTTATGAATTTTTAAAGTTGGCTATTTTAACATGGAGAAATGGAATTCCCATGTTAAATTAGTCAACTTTAAAAATTTATAACTCAAAAACTAGATCGTATTTGTATACCTGATATTTTAACTACTGATAGGGGGTGTAGAGGAGAACTTTTTAAATTTTTTTCAGAATTTTTGTGTGAGGGACTTTTTTTAACATTGGTGGCGTTACCTTACCCTTAAAATGCTTCTTGACCTACACGACATGTCGCTTGTTGTATATATGGATTGACATTCCTAGCATTTCTTGTAAAATGATGATCATCATTTTAAACATATATTATTACTTATTTTACAACAAAATTTATTATTAGTATACATAATCATGGTAAATTTGGGATTAATTATTACTTTTAAAGTAGAGTTCCTATCAGAAAAAAAGGTTGAGTTATTATTTTCTAAAAATAGCTGAAGTGGTCCTGCATATCAAACCGAAATCCAAAAAATTCTATCTCACATAGTTTTGCCAGAAAAAAATTCCAAAGTCAGAGTGAACGCGTCGCTTAACATGGGGCCTTACCTATATAAAATGACCCTCGAATATCTAAAAAAAAAAAAAAAAAAAAATACACTTAGGTGGTATGAAAAAAATATAGCGATCGATGTTCTATGACCCAAGCTTTAACCAAAAACCGAGTAAAAATTTTTTCGCTCGAATCCATTTTTTCGTAAAAAAATAATGAAAAATGTTATGGGAATTATAACATGCATGGTAATAGATTTTCTTGATTTTTTTACGGAAAAATGAATTCGAGCGAAAAATTTTTTAATCGGTTTTTGGTTAAAGCTTTTGGGTCATATAACATCACTATATTTTTTTCATACCGCCTAACGATATATTTTTTTCGAGATATTTGAGGGTCTTTAATATTGTTAGGTAAAATTAAGGCCCCATGTTAAGCGACGCATTCACTCGATCTGACTTTGGAATTTTTTTCTGGCAAACCTATTTGAGATAGAATTTTTTTAATTTTGTTTTGATATGGAGGACTACTTTTGAACTATTTTTAGAAAATAATAACTCGATCAATTTTTTTTCTGATAGGAACATAGGAACTCTACTTTAATAACAACTTCAGTTTTTTTAAAATTCTGGTTTGTGTCTTATATTAATTGAAACTCTCTATCTCCAATAACATGTAGTCAAAAGATCTGACTGGCAACAAAATTAAAGGTCAGATATAATATTTGCTAATATTTTAACTAAGTGATCCTATAGAATTTTCAAAAATATATAATATTTTTTGGAGCCTATGAGCGGCCTATGATTAACATGCATTTGCCATATACCCCTCATCCCCCCCCCCACCGTTTCCAAAAGAAAAAAATGAGTGTCAGCTCGAAAACGATCGAACTCTCTTACATCATATCGGAAAGTGTCTTACACACCAAGGGGAACATTCACGAAGCACTTTAACCCCCACTTTAGCCTCGATTTTTATCCCTGGTGATAAACCAGGGCTTGAACATGGCTATTATAGTCCCTATTTTTTTATTAATGTAATTCAGGGGCGGATCCAGCCCGCGGCTCTGGGGGGAGGGGGGGAGGGGCGGTGCCCTATCCCGCAATGTTAAATTAAATGGGAAGGGGAAGAGATGGGTGGTGGGTGGTAATACTTTCAATGTATTTTTGGAACCTTTGGAGGGAGGGAGGGAGGGAGGGGGCGATTCCGTTGCCCCCCCTGGATCCGCGCCTGATGTAATTTAAATTTACAAGTCTTTTGCATACTCTCGTTTTATTTATTTATTTTTAGTTAATTAAGAGACCATGTAAAATCATATATGCTACTCTGATTTTTACAGAGTATATATACCTCTATTATATTATTTTTTAAATTTGCTTTACACGCCCCTTTATATCGGCAGCAATATCTCTGCCTATTAATTTGCAGATCTCAATTTAAATTTATAGTAAAAAGAACTTATTGTAGTTCTCATAATTAAATGTGCACTATAATGTAATTGCAATTTTTATTAATGTTATTAAGTTATATAAAAATGAAAAACAATTGATGGGTAATTTTTTTTATCAATCTTAAACGTACGTGGCAAATATGTAAAAATGTTATCTTCCTTTTCAGCTCTTGGTGATCTCATTAATAACATTATCAGTCTTCTGCCTGTCACAGCTAAAAGCAACGTCTCCCCCGTCGCAGCCGTTTGCATTTTAACATATCTCATAACTGAAATTGTAAGTATTAATGATGATTGTATAATAGGCATTATTCTTGTCTTCGCTGCAATAATGTGTCTTCAAAATAATCAAAATAATAATATATTAATTTAAACCCTAGACATAACATTACTGCCATGGCAGGGGCGGATCCAGCCCGCGGCTTTAGGGAGGGGGGGGGGGGCGGTGCCCTATCCAGCAATTATTGCTAAATTTTGAGGTAGGAGCGGGGGGCGATGGGTGGGGGGTGGTAATACCTTCAATGTATTTTGGGGCCTTTTGGGGGGGGGGGGCGATCGCCCCCATCGCCCACCCCCCCTGGATCCGCGCCTGATGATTACTGTGGAGAGGGGGGGGGGGCAAGACGACTCGAAATTGTTTTAAAGCAGGACAAATGTGTAAAATATTACTCCAACAATTATGACAAAAAATGTATTTCTTAGTAGCCACCCAGCAATGTATTTCCGCATAAAAATACTGTGATTTATTTTTTTTAACATGCCATTATTTAAATAGCGGACCGTTTCGACCCTCACTCACCCCACTCCTACCCTTGGTTGAAGTCAAAAAGTTAGTGCGAACCTATAGTGTTAACTGCTGGAACTACGTAGGTCTGGCGAGGATTGCTGTATATGATTATAACATTGTAAAATCATGTAAATGCTCCGTCAGCAGCCACAGCATAATTTTACAGAAATGACAACACCATATAATTAATAGTTGTCAAATACTCTCGGACAAATATAAAAAATATTTCAAGTTCGTAAGTGATTTAATTCTTTAATTCCGAAAATTTTGATGATTTTTGGGATTCTCCACATGCTAATGGGTATTGCCGTATCCTCGATGCAAGGAGAAAAATTTTCAGACGTCAGCGCCATCTCTTGGTCCTTTATGTCCTCTATACTAAAAAATCTCTCTTGGCAATATGTTAACGTTAGTACTTTTTAAATTAAAAGTTGCATTTTTTCATACGTTTGTTATATTTATATTAAATTTTATATTTTTGAAATATATTTGTTTTTAACAGTAAATCGTTCAAAATAATAAACACCAACCACGATTGCCACAATGAGCTGTAAATTAGTGAGAGTCTGCATTGCACGCTTACAGCAGACAACTCATTGTTGTACACAATCGTGGTAGATATAGCTCATTGTTGAACTTCAAAATAAAACAAGTGACATATATTGCATGTTACTTGAATTATATGAAAAATTCAAAGATCACACACAGCCATTAATTTTTGCAGAATAATTTACATACAAATATTAATAAGAAATAGGTTTCATTCATATGTATTAAGATTTTTTTTAATTAACTTTTAATAATAATGATTCTAATTAATAAATAGTAAAGCGCCCGTCTGATTTTTAATTACATCAATTTTTATATCATGGCGACGTTATATGGTAATATTATTGAAGATATTTTTGTATTGCATGCAAGCATATTTTAATAAAGGTTACATACAAATTTTTTTAAAGAAAAAATTGCAATGCTAATTAAGTTATACTAGGTATAATTGACCTCATAAATTTCCAAAAGATGGCATTAAAAAACTCGTTATACAGTCAGTGTGGATCACTGCAAGTGCACTTCATCGCGTAACAAAGTTCTGATTTCACAACAATGACATTATTGTTACTAGAGTCACTCAAGGTCGAGCGTGGCGCAGTGGCATTCACCGGTTCTCGTTAGATCACCGAAGTCAAGCAACGTTGAACGTTGTTAGTACTTGGATGGGTGATTGGTTTAAGTAAAAATTACGTTGCTCCTTTGGGCAAATTCGTCTCGCTTTCCACCCAGTGCAGTGATGCACTTGTGTGTGGTACCTCAGGCTTTATGGACATCGCTTTGATCCATTGATAAAAAGTAGAGGTGTCCGTCCTGACTGAGGTTTTCCACAGTTCTCTCAGTCTCACCTTGCAGCGAGTGCGGGGACGCGTAACAGGCCGTGCATGGCCGATATATTATCCCTTCATCCCTATTATATCCTACCCGTTCGTTACCCCGCTTCCAGCTCCAGGGGTTGTACGTAATTTCCTTTAATTCAAGAAAAAAAAAAAAAAAACAGAAGTCCATGCATGTCAGTATTATCCAAAAGCTCGAATCACAAATTAAAATATAATAATTAACAATACACTTGTTAATTTTATATAATTATATATTGTATAATCTTTATTTTTACTGGATCAATGTTTTACAGGGATACCATGCACTTTTTGTGTTATTTTCTTTATTATAGACTTCCTGATGTCACCTAGTTGCATCTGATTTAATTTGCGTTTTACAAAGTGGAAAAATAATAAATATTTTTTTAGTTTATAATCAACATTCACATAATTTTATATGCTCACAGTACAATAGAGCTGTGTAAAAAATGACCAAGAAGCAACTCAATGTTGCAGCCTGCTGTGAGTTGTGACGTCACGTACCAATTACTAGATAAAATGTCTTTGCGTACAAGTAGGCAGAGACGTTGATAATAATTATCATGCTAGAGATAAGGTGGAGCCTTATAATCATTTGAGAGAATTGACACTCCCAAGTAATGCAAGAATCAATTTGCTCACAAATATTAAATATTCAGATCTCACCTGTCGTGAACTTTGGAACAGAGATAATTTAATATTGCTGCAAAATCAGTCACCAATACAGTAGTACAGTAGCAAGTGGCTAACATGCAAATTTGACAGTTTTTCTTTTGCAACTTGCTGTAAACTAGAATGTAAAAAAAAAAAAAAAATAATAATAATATATATATATATATATGAAAAGAGAAAAATATAAATATTTTTTTGCTATAAGGCTAGATTAGACAACATGCATGAAAAAATTTATTGCAGAAATAGAGGGTACCAAATTATGCAACTTTGAATTTTTCCAGATTTTTTTGAGTCCCAGAATTATTTTTTTAAATAATTATTGAAAGTTCAGCCACGCCCCCTGGAGACATCAATAGGCGTCTAGTCTCTATACTTTTTGTTAAGGATTCAAGGATGCCATCTTAAATCACAGAACTTTCAATAAATATTTAAAAATAGTTCCGGGTTCCAAAAGAATCTGAAAAAAATCAGAGTAGCATACTTTGGTACCCTCTATTCATTTCTGCAATAATTTTTTTTGTATGTTGTCCATTGCAGCATTTTACGTGCTTGAGAAGTGTTAAGCTAAAAAATAATGCTATGAGCTTTAAAGGTGTTGCATGAAATATCAAATGCTTGAATTAATTACGTTATTATAACCATCCCACTTCTCAAAAAGAAATTTAATTTTTAACATTTTTTCTCCTTAATTGTTGTATTATTATACACAATATTTTTATTATATATACATCTTATTAATTTGATATAAAATTATAGAATTTAATTCATAATATTTATTTCATAAAATTATTTACCTTCTAGCTTACAAGTATAATCAATAATTATGTCCTCTTAAGCTTGATAATAAGCAATCTGTAGAACCTGAACTGGTAAAATGAATTAAAGGTCCTATGACCATTTCCCAGTATTAAGTCCACAGTTAGTATTGCCTCAGTATGATTCGGCTGCATAAAAAAATTGTTCCAGCAGCAATAATATCAGAGATAATAACTGATTAAAAGGCACCTGTGACGTCATTTGTACCCATTCTGCGGCAACGGTATAGAGAAATCCCTACAAAAGATAGGTTCACTCTAGCTGCATGAAACCACGGACATAATTTTAATTCTGGAATGTTGAAATTTTACCAGGGCAGTCTTGATAGTATTTGTCAAATATCCTGAAATAATTTTATTGTTGACATTCACACAGACTGACTTATTGCAGTAGCAAGAAGAGAAATATGTTGCATAGGAAAGCAATGTTAAATTTTTGGCTTGTATATTGCTACTGCAATAATTCAGTCTATGTAAATGTCAACAACAAAATTCTTTCACGATATTTGACAAATACTATTAAGACTACCCTGGTAAAATTTCAACAATCCAGAATTAAAATTATGTCCGCGGTCCCTGCTCGTAACGCAGTATATCTTAAAGGTCCTATGACCATTTCACATGCAGTATTAAGTCCACAGTTAGTATTGCCTCAGTATGATTCGGCTGCATAAAAAAATTGTTCCAGCAGCAATAATATCAGATATAATAGCAAATGAAAAGGCACCTGTGACGTCATTTGTACCCATTCTGCGGCGATGGTAAAGGGAAATCCCTGCAAAAGATAGGTTCTCATTCCAGCTGCATATATGTAAGGTGACATTTACATTTAATTTTTACCGAAAAGGTCCATGCACACGACGAAATCACATGTAAATAAAATTATGAATCTTTTAGAAGATTAATAATTTATTCTTGCAGATGTCGGAGGTCACGGATGTCACAGCTCCCCCAGATGTTTCTGAGCTCCCTGCAGACACAGATAAAGACAAAGACACAGCTATAGATTGGCGCGCCAAACTGACCACATTAACGCAACAGCAGCGCCACATGTTGGAGAGCGGACTAGGAGCAGACTGCAGCTTCGTGGTGTGCACGAAAGATGGAAAAAAGCAGGTCAGTACGTCAATGACCTCTGTGACATCACAGTTCTTTGACCTCACGTCTACACTACTGCGCAGATGTTCCGCGCACACAAGTTCGTGATGTACCGCGCCAGTCCGGTGTTCGAGGCCATGTTCCTGGGAGAGATGGACGAGGCGAGGTCAAGTGAGGTCAAGGTCACTGACGTCCAGCCGGACATCTTCAAGAAACTGCTCGAGTGAGTACACTTGTAAAGCGTGTACTGCACACTCTCACGTTTGTCCTACGTCACAGGCACACGTACACGGACGAGGTGACGTTCGGCTCGCTGGAAGAGGCGGCGGGGCTGGCGGTGGCCGCGGACAAGTACCTGCTGCTGCCGCTGAGGGCCGCGAGCCTCGCGTACGTACGAGACAAGGTGGACGCTCACTTTGTTTGGCGCGCCATCCAACTGGCCGACATGCTGAGAGACGTGGAGGTGACCAAGGTTTGTAGAGAGGTAGGTTTTGCTATGGCATGTAATAAAAATATAATATTTTGTAAATGTTAAATTTATTGTGACAGAAGATCAATTTAAAATAGCCGAGTGCTATAATAATTAATTAAGTTCATCCACAGGTATTGCAACAAGAAACGTTGAAATGCGTTACGAGTCCTGGCTTTCTGGATGCCACAGAAGAGGGCGTGGCTCTGCTGCTGGCTCAGAATACTTCTAATCTCACTACAGAGTTGTCCCTGATCTCCGCCGTGGAGAGCTGGGCGCGTCACCAGGCACAGGGAAAAGACATCCGCGAGATCCTGGAGCCTCGCCTGCTCTCCAAACTTCGCTTCCTCGCGCTCACTCGCGAACAGTTCATCACCGGACCTTACCTTTCTACCTGGCTGTCAGCTGATGAGAAGGAATCAATCTGGGAGAACCTGTCAGTACCTGGCAAGGTCGCTTTACCTGAAACTTTATGCCAGACTACGACACCTAGGGGCCCGTTCATTTTTGACAAAAATAATATCGTAGGGCCAGTACCTTTTGGATCTTTTGCTTTATTGCGCCCCCTGGTGACACCTTCAGAGAGAAAGCTGGCACAAATTTCTTGCTCATGGCTTCACATTACGGTTAACAAGGACATCTGGCTTCTGTCAATTGAATTACCGAGTCAATACAAGAATACCCCACATAATTTGAACACATTTCCAAAAGAGTCTTCATCATTAAATGCTACTGAAATTTTTTACCAGGAGAATATAAATGTTAAACTTATACAAGATGCCAATGATTTTAATAATAGACGGATAACTGTCGTATCCTTCAATGAGCAGACTCCATACAACAGTAAAATCGTTATCAAATTTCCAGAGCCAATGTTACTGAGGAAGGAACAATATCATCACATACGTGTGACAATAAATAACTATGGCCAATACCCTTTAGCTCCTCGTGCAGCGAAAGTGAAATTTAGTGACATTGACTTCGACTTCAGCGAACGTCCCACTCGCTACTGGGCTTGTCAAGATGGTTTGATTAGTGTAATAAATTTTACAGCTGTAGATTTGCATAAATTGTACCAGTTCCCATAATTTCATTTATATTTACAGCACACAAGTATCGTATTTTTTCCTGGTTAATTAGCTAGAGGTAATCTAATATTGTGCATATTATAGTGCATAAAATATTATTAATAGTGCATAGGGGTACTATGCACTTTTCGTGTTAGGTTCTGCTTGGACTGTTTGGTGTTTCCTGCCTCTGACTTGTTTTTTATGTATTCACGAAGGAAATATAATAAATAAAAAAAAATAATAAAAAATATTTAATTAATTTTATTTTATATCTCAATCTAATTATTTTCATATTGAAGTTTCTATAATATATTACCTTGTAGTTAATCTTTAAAAATATTAAAAAATATATATATATTATATTTATATACAATTGACAAATTAATTTTTTACGTCAGTGTGGAACATATTATTATAACTAACAGCCAAGCATAAAATTTCATAAAAATTTCTAGAGTATATCATTTTGTTTTATTAATTTTAATAAATTTTTATTCTATTTTTCAATACATTTTGCAGACTCAGTATTTACTTAAATTTGTTTATTGATGACGTCACAGCTTCTTAAAAAAATAGATTTACTTATGGAGGTAAAATTATTATGAATTTAGTTATAAGTACCAACCTGCATCGAAATCTAATATATTAATTTTGCAATGTGTAATAGCTCATTAAGAATTTTAAAATTATATCTTATATAAATTTTCATTTATTTTTATTTATGATTTTTTTTTTAATTTTTCTTAACTTAATTTAATTCTTGGTTGTAAAATTTAAAGTTATAAGATTTTGATAATTATTTTGATAACATATATAATATATTTATGTTAAATAAAAATATATTGAAAATATAATATAATTAATTATGATATCATTGATTTCATAAAATTTAAAGGATGACATTTAAATTTTTGAATGAATGTTAATATATATTACATATTTTGTAAGACAGTGTACAACCTACATGAAACTTTTTTTATTACAGAAATGAATAGAGGGCACCAAATTATGCTACTCTGAATTTTTTCAGATATTTTTTTAGACCCAGAACTATTTTTAAATAATTATTGAAAGTTCTATAAGTTAAGTTGGCACACCTGAATCCTTAATAAAATGGTTAGAACCGAGACGCCTATTGACGCCTCCAGGGAGCGTGACCGCACTTTCAATAATTATTTAAAAATAGTTCTGGGTTTCAAAAAAATCTGAAATAATTCAGAGTGGCATAATTTGGTACCCTCTATTCATTTCTGCAATAAAAAATTTTTATGCAATGTAGGTTGTTCATTCTACACATTCCTTGAAACTTAATTGGTGAGTATATATATTTTTTAATTTAGTTGGGTAGAAATCACATATGTAATAATGTAGAAACAAAATTAGCTGTTTTTATAAGTAATAGATCCGATATGGTGTAGGCACATTAGATAACATATATATCTTTAACAATTTAAAATTTGAATGAATATATTTTGTTAATTTTTTATTAAACAGTAGAAGGGCAAATTAGAATATAAAAACAGAAATAAAAATAAAGGGTGTATATCTTAATATTGTTTATTGGGATGTTTATTTGTGTGTGCATTTCTGCATTTTGTTATCAATTCAGTAATTTTGTGTGTTTTTTTTTTATGTTTTCTTCTGTACTTTTAATTCCTTTTTTACGGCGTGTTGATTATTATATGTTAAGTAAAATTGTGTAACGACGTACAGCACACTACCCATTAGGTTTTCGTTCTTGATGTTGGACTGTATAAGTCATTGTATTCTTTATTATTACAATAAAAACGAGTAAAAAAAAAAGTTTCAAACATATAAAATTAAATTTTCTGATCAACAGTTTTTCTCGTTTTATTTATTTATTTATTTATTTATTTATTTATTTATTTATTTATTTATTTATTTATTTATTTATTTATTTATTTATTTATTTATTTATTTATTTATTTATTTATTTATTTATTTATTTATTTATTTATTATTTATTTTTTTCTTTCCTTTTCATTCAAAGTATTACTCTGCTATTTTAAATTTCTATGATTAGAAAAAGAGTAAGTTTTAAGTACGACAAAAAGATTCAATTGTTATTTTTGTCATTGTTGTCCCAAAATGTCATAACTTATTTGGTGATAATAAAATGTATTTGAATTAAAATTGCACAATATGTAATCTTTCTAATGACATTCTAAATAATATTCGTTACAACATTTATATAGCTTTATTTTTACTCATGCATGAACGATGCAAAAAATAAATATGAAAAAAATATTGTACAGTCGTCGCCTTGGAAAATTTCTCTTTGCAGCTTTGTTAATCATCATGCTTCGCAAAAATAACACTTATCCAATAACAAATTTTTAACACTCAAATGAAAATTATTGAATGGGGAATTCTCTTACAACTCAAATTTTAATTTAACTACTATATTATGATAGGGTACATATTAACAATAAGTTTGACTAAAGTTTCAACTTTTTTAACTCAAATTTGGGGACTCTGAAGGGATTATAAGAATAGGGGCAAAGTATGCAACCCGCGCGCAACCTGAAATTTGTGACGTAGAAACTCCCTAGTTAACACACAACAACTGCCTGATATCATAGTTTGAGCGTCAAGGAGTGATTGGCTATAAATTTTTGTAACACAATCGAAATCAGCAGGTTTTTCTACCCTAGTATCAATAGTTTTGTCTCTAATATCAGTTTACTTTAAGAGTGATATTCGAATATATAAATTTATTGCCGGAAAATTTCGCCTGCTAGGCAGTTTCTACGTCACGTTTTGGCGCTAAATTCAAAAGGAGGAAGATTTTTAAAAAATTCCCATGCCTCCAATTTTGAAAATTGAAACTTTTTTGTTTTAGGACATTTAGTTTCAAGGCATAGAGCATCTGAAAAAAAATTAAAATAAATGTAGGAGAATTCCCCATTATAAATTTAATGAAATATTATTATAATCAATAATCTGCTGTGTAGTGATTAGAGCACTTGATTTTGGTCTGAGAGGTTCACGGTTCAAATCCCGAACACGGCAGACTTTTTGTGACTTGAGATGGTTGTGACTGATTACTAGATGATGGAGTTGGTAGGAGGAAGGCAGCTGTCATAGCTGTTTATACTCCGTTACCCTGCAGTATTACACTGCCACTGCAGGCTGCACAGATCTGGCCTAGAAGAGTGCAGAAAAGGGTTCTGGGAGCCTAGTAAGATCCAGCATGGTCGCAAGATAACTTTTACTGGAAAGACTAAATATCGGCCTGGCCACACCCGAAAGGTAAAAATGGCGTCAAGGGTCTTATCTTTATATAATTAAAAAAATTAATCCAGCTATTACCCTATGGAGATTAAAATTCCAAAAGCCTAAAAATAAAACCTCCTTCGTAATGTCTCACGTAATAGACAACTTACATGAAATTTTTATTCAGTATTTGGATTTAGGTCTTCGAGTCTTATCAAGTTTTCAGATTTTTCAAATGTCACTAAAATTGAGTTACACTGTTATAGTAATAAAAATCTGAATTCACTATGCTTTTCATGGTACGTTGCTAAATATTTTTTTTATATCACACATGTAGCTATATTGTATGCTAATTTTTATTTTAAAAGACGAAAGTATTAAAAGATCACTAAAGTCAAGCAACGCCGAGCGTGGTTCTATATAGTACTTATACCCAGTGCAGTGATGCACTTGTGTGTGGTTCCCCAGGGTTTGGACATTACTTTGGTCCATTGATAAAAAAAAAAGTAGAGGTGTCCGTCCTGACTGAGGTTTTCCTCGGTTCCCTCAGTCTCATGCGACTGCTGGGGCGCGTAACGTGCCTTAGCTTTCATCCTTTCTTATAGTACCTTATTTTGCAAATACATGACACAACCATGCCAAGCAATGCTGCTGATGCAAAGGGAAAGAACAATAGGTCTGTTCGTAAATACACAATCAGAAAGAATCGATTCTTTGTGATGAACCTTCTGTACATGGAACATAAGGTTCATCACAAATAATCGATTGTTTCTGATTGCGTATTTACGAACAGACCTAATGTCCATATGCATAACTATTCTGAAAAACAACAGGGGCGCGATTCACGAAGCACTTAGCCAGGTTTCTAACCACGTTTAGCTTAACCACGTTTAACTATACCTGTTTTATTATACGTGTTAAACTACCTATATAGTTAAACGTGGTTAAGCTAAATGTGTTTAGAAACCTGGCTGCTTCGTGAATCGCACCCCAGATCTCTTAAAACCTTTGGGCAGCATTTATGAAGAAAATAGTCTTTCATAATATGTTATATATATATGTATATATACTATAGGTATCAAAACACATCAAACGTCAGAAACACGTCTTTCGTGCCTCTAATAATAATAATAATTGTTTATTGGGTTAAAAATACATAATAACATTTAGTAGCCTCTGATTGGCTACTAAATGTTAAAGCAGCCAATCAGAGATACTGATTGTGAAAAATAAAGATCTGACGCAAAACCGACTTTTGGTTGTGTTTTGAACTCATGAAATTTGGTGACTTCAATGACTGCAAAAGAATGAGCTTACATAAATTTTATGAATTATTTCAAAGTCAAACATTTTCAAGTATGCGGCATGCGCTGTTCTTATTGTGAAATGAAATTTGCAAATAAATATTTTAATAATTTAAATAACAGGAAAGTGTTTATAAAACTGTAAATTTGCTGTAATTGTTTTTTAAAATTATCAAACATTATTTATATTGCAGCGTTGCAGATGTAATTGTAAAAGTAAAATTATTCGCTTGAAATAAAATGAATTAACTATTGGCTTTGCTTTTTCCAAACGACTTGCATATATTTATATTATAATTGCGAAACATAAAAATTATCTGCCTATAACATAAAATATAATGAATGTATCAAGCAAAGTATTCTACTCGCACAATGGTTGTAACAAACCATTGTTTATAATGTCTGTCGCATGATGCTTTTTTCATTGTTAAACATGGGACGACGTAGTGCCTAATTTTGACACCAGAGCAGAGAACGTAATGGCATTGTTGGCGCTAGGCAACCGTTTCAACTTCATAATTAACGGTCATTTTCCATAACTTAACATGTAAATCAAGAACCGTCCCAAGTTTTTCCTTTCACGCGACAGACATTACACAACAATACTTTGTATACCAACAACGAGCAGAAGACTTTGCTTTCAAGTCTATAAATTTTTTGGAATAAAATAAACACAGGCTATTCCTAATGGACATGATTGAACACATTAATTTTATTTCTTTACTTATATGTATTTTTTGTTTCACCAATTTAAATTTTGATTATTAAATCTAAATGATTGTAATATTTAACACACACATATTATACTTATTATAATGTATATTGTTTTTTACCAAATTTAAATAAATATTATGCTTCAAAACCATATGAAATCGATTTTATTTAGCCCCTAAAAAGTATGCAACTGTTTTAAGTTTGGAGCACCACAACACAGTATCATTCAGGGGCTTCTAAATAATTCAATATAAATTCTTACTGCGATTGGTTGATTGATCACAGATTATGGTGATAAACAAAAAGGCTGTAAAGAGAACTTTTCAGAGGCGACGCGAGTGTACATGCATGTAAAATTTTATTATAGAATTCTTTTAATAGTAATAATTTATATTCTATTCTCTCTCTCTCTCTCTCTCTCTCTCTCTCTCTCTCTCTCTCTCTCTCTCTCTCTCTCTCTCTCTCTCTCTCTCTCTCTCTCTCTCTCTCTCTCTCTCTCTCTCTCTCTCTCTCTCTCTCTTTCTCTCGATCCCTCTCTGGATCTATTTGAAATGATGCAATATTTGAACTTAATTTTGAAACACATGCAATCATAAGTTCCATTGACACTTAAAAAATATTGTATTATAGTTTCAGTTTGAAAAGTCTTTGTATTATAATACTAATTATTATAAATAAATAATTAATTACAATTAATTATGGGTTTTTTGGAATATCCAGTATATTAAATTTTTAACTTAGTTTAAAGACAAAAATGAAAGTAAAAATTAAAATTCTTCGATATTTTATTGACAACTAGAAAGGATGCTCAGGACGTGTTGCCAGGTACTTCTTGATGTTCGGAAGGGCCAGTACTTTGTCCTGAAGTCCTTTGAGTGCTGGACGAGAAGCAAGAAGGTCCTCGCCCGCCATGTGGGTGAGGTAGCTGTTCATGGTAGCCCACACCACATCAGGCCACGTCAACTGCGAAAATAACAGACCAGCATAATAAACAACATGTAATATTTATTGCATATATGGATAAAGAACCTTGAGTAATTTATTATATAGTTGTCACCTCTGAAAATTTCTCTTTACAGCCTTGTTAATCACCATGCTCCGTAAGAATAACACGGGGAATGGTGATTAACAAAGCTGCAGAAGGGAAATTTTCCAATGCGACGACTGTACATTGCAAAATGTCTAAGATTTTTTCAAGTGCTATAACATCCTTAAAATGTAGGGTAAAATCGCTGTGACAGTCAATGGATGTCTTTCCTCTTGTGTTAAATATTTGCATGACTATGACGTCACAGAGTTTTTTCAGCTCAATTTTAAGGGTTTTGAAAGGCTAAAAAAAATCTGAAGAAATATTGACAGTACATTAAATTGAGGTAATCTATCAAAAAATAAAAAAAATCATAAAGGTTGTCAATTATTAGAAAATGCTAGCAAGTATGTGCCTGCCTGACAACTACTTTTTATCAATGGATCAAAGTGATGTCCAAAACCTGGAGAACCACACACAATTGCATCACTGCAATGGGTAACGCCAACTCGTATACTCTTGATAGCAACAGGTTCCCACATATGTATATACAGTACGGTTGAGCGTGGCGCAGTGCATATAAAGGTTTTCGTTAGATCACCGAAGTCAAGCATTGTGCATGGTTACTAGTTCGATTGGTGACCATTCAAGTAAAAATTACGTTGCTGTCTCCCTGGGGTAAATTCATCTCGCTTTCCACCCATTGTAAAGATGCACTTTTGTGTGATTAACACAGGCTTCGAACATCGCTTTGGTCCATTTTGATAAAAAGTAGAGGTGACCATCCTGACTGGGGTTTTCCACGGTTTCCTCAGCCTCATCTCAGCGATACAGGCAGTTAAGTGGCCATGCCATCCTTTCCCTACCTTGTTGTCCCATTACCCCGCCGCGAACTGTAAACTCTTAGGGGTGTATCCTTGTAAAAAAACAATAAGGTATGCCTTACCTTTCCACCCTGGACGAGGTATCCCTTGTTGAATTCAACGATTTTCTCGAGTTTGTCGAGGTAGTAGGCGGCCTGTTTGAGTGCACCTTCGAGTTTGGCCTCCTTGAGGTTCGAGTCCTCCCAAATGTAGGTGGCGACAACTGCAAGGCGAGTGAGAGTGCGTGTGTGTGAGAGAGAGAGAGAGAGAGAGAGAGAGAGAGAGAGAGAGAGAGAGAGACTTTAGGAAACTGCCTTGATCAACATATTCAATATATTATAGTTTTTTATAATTTAATGAACATGGATATTTATATTAAAATGTAAAATGACATCCAAAGCTTTGGGAAGTGAATTACTTTTATTGGTCTGCCTGTGAATTTCTTGCCTTTGACTTCACTTGTTATTTTACTTATTTATGTATACTGATCGTTGCACAAAAAAGTCTCAAATTAGTCCCTCTCTCTCTCTCTTATTTTTCTGCTTAAGTCGTTCTCATTTATCTTTGATGTGACGTCACGAACCTTTTCCTCTCTGTCTTCCAATATAAAACTAATGGGAGGGTCACGTGACGTGAAGGCAAAGATAACTTTAGACGACTTTAGCTCACTACGTAACAAAATGATGGGAGTTTTAAAATATTTTTTTTATGTATTTCTGTTACTTTTTGAACCTATATCTACACAAATCATCACGTTACCTTTACGAAGGTCATGGATGGTGTCCGCCATGACATCTGCCTCAGTCTGCTGCTCCTGTGTTTCACCAGCCAGTCCGTGTTTGTGTGCCAGGTAGCGACAGATTGCCATGGACTGGTGGAGGAACAGGCCGTCGATCTCCAGGTATGGTACCTTGCCGAACGGAAAACCTGAGGGAATAAATTTTGTAATCAATATTCGGAAATCTTCATATTATTATAAAATTTTTAATGATAATGGACAAGTAGCATCATTTTTTTTATTGGCTCAATCGAAAGAGGAGGTCGAAAAATACACCTGCGAATTTTTTGAGATTTTTATCTGTACTGCATCATGCCTAAAAGAGAGATGTAAAGGGGTCACTTGACCTGGAGGTGGCGCCCGTAACGCCTATATGACGTCATTGAACTGTCCGGTCAAACAAACGATCGTCTATATAACACTTGTAAACAATAAATTAATTGTTACTTGTTTCCATAGCAACGTGGTTGTTTAGAAGCGTTATAAAGTCGATCGTTTGTTTGACCGGACAGTTCAATGACGTCACAGCCGTCACGGGCGCCGCCTCCAGGTCACTTGACCTCTTAACATCTCTATTTTAGCCATGATGCAGTACGAATAAAAATCTTATAAAATTCACAGGTGTATTTTTCGACCTCCTCTTTCGATTGAGCTAATAAAAAAAAATGATGCTATACTTGTCCATTGCTATTTATTATATAGCTGGATACATTTATGAATTGGACCGTTTGTTAATATTTTAATTTCTTGGAAACGCCCTTAAACAGAGCAAGAGTGTCCAGAGGTATATAAATATATCGACCCCCAAATTGTACATCCAGTGTCCGAAACTCACGCTCCTTCCTCTCGGCAAACTGCTCAAAGGTTATGCGGTCATCAATGAACTCTTCTCCACCAAAAGCCAACATGAACCGTACGGGCTCTCCAAGACCTGTGAGGTTGAAGTATACGAGGCGGGTGGGCGCTGGCATCGGCTTGACAAGTTCGGCACGGGGTAGTGGACGAGGCTGTGGGCAGGGAGAGGTTACAGAGGTCTTAAGCATTTACCCTTGAGCTTAGAACTTGAGGCGGGGTAGGCATAAAGGTGGGAAAGGATGGTTGCCACGGCCAGTTAAGCATCACAGCATTCGCTGAGTTGACTGAGGGAACCGTGGAAAACCTCAGTCAGGACGGACATCTTTACTTTTTTTTTTATTAAGGAACCAAAGTGATGTCCAAAGCCTGGGGAATCACACATAAGTGCATCACTGTACTGGGCGGAAAGCGAGATGACTTTACCCCAGGGAGGGATTCCAGGGAATTATAATAAGAATCGTAATTTTTACTTGAAACGGTCAAAGAAAGAAGAAAAGCAGCTATAATACTGACTTTCACTCCACAATTTCAATAAATATTGTTGCAAAAATATTAGTGTTATAATATATTATTAAATTTTATAATAATAAATATTTAACAATAAAATATTTATAATATATTTATAATATATTTACAAGTATGTATCACTGCAAAAACAACTAAATACCAAAGGCATTGAGAATCTCCACAATCACTTTTACATCACCAAAAGTGTTTAGCTTCTTAATGCTTTTATTGTTTACGGTCTTCATACCTGTTGTAAAAAGCTAAAAAGTGATCATTAATCTAACTACTCGCCAGCTTAACTTCGGTAATCACTTTCGATCATACCCTTACCACTGCACTGCTAATGCTTTCTTAGTAGGAAGAGTATTATTGAGGTATATAAAATAAATAAGAGCTATGGTGAAATGACAAGGGTTCATTTTAATACAAGGTTATACAAATTTCGACACTAGGGTAAAATTTGATGGCGGTTCTAATGGTGACCCTTAAATTTGCGACCCTTTGACCCTTAAGGGTCAAAAGACCCTTAAGGGTCAAAAGACCCTTAAATTTTTTTTTCGTGAAAAATTGCGAAATTGACATTAGCAATGTCCTTAATTAACTTTAGAGCTCTTATTTACGCATTTTAAGGGTCGACCCTTGGGGTCTAACAGGGGTCATTTTTAAAAGTATACAAATATTTATAACAAAATTTGTCAAAAACTGTGAGGACTATGGATTTAGCATTGGCTTTAATTGATTCAGTAAGAATAATGGCCCTCTAAGGGTCGACCCCTAAAATATATTATACGATCTATTCCGCATAAAATACTTCTAAATGCTATTAACATGCAATTTTTGAATGCTAATTCTATTAACAAAAATCTAATGTTTAAAACGTTAGTTTTTAAATGGTAAAAACAGTGATTAAATAGCAAAGACATTTAGCTATTTTTCTAAATACTTTTAACGTTCAGTAAATGTTAAAAGCATGGAAGGTCTCAATACCGATTTTTTGCAGATAATTTTGTAGCATATTTTCCCGTAGTTTTAAAGCATTTTATTTAAAAAAAAAATGCATTTTTATTTTTTAAAACTATTAATAAATAACATCTATAATAAAAAAACTAAATTGAGTAAATGAACGAAGTATTTCTTTACTAGAAATCGTTATCAAGAGTTTATGATTGACTAATCTGTTATCATCATGGAATGCACTTAACCTCTCTTCATATACACATATTGAGTAAACAAACAAATAAATAAGCGACTTGATAAGAAATTTAGAACCCGATCGTGGTAATATTTTTAAGTATAGCCATTAAATACGTTCAACAACTGTGAAAATAAAACCCAGAGTTATAGCCGAAAGCGGAATTATTTATGTTGATTTATGAACATGAAAACTCTAAGAAAGATTAAAATTTTGTGTGAATCTATCTGTAAAGTTTCAGGTTCAAATTAAGCTTACTATATAGTAAGTCCAGGACCTTCGTACTTTTGCGGAAGTGAGTTCTTTCTAGCCTTCTTTTCTGTATTTGAAGTTTGAAATTTTGCAGAAAAGTTTATATTGGGCGCGATTCACGAAGCAGTTAGCCAGCCAGGGGGGTCTTCAAATAACACAAAATAGAACAATCCTAAAATTAAGACAGTCTTAGGCTAAGTTTAGGTTAAGTGGTGTTATTTGAAGACAAGTTCGCAAAACCTGTCTTCAAATAACAGGTTTAAAAAAAATAATCCAAGTTTTTATGTTCAAAATGATTGTTTCCACAATTATAATACTAGACATAAATTGAATGTTGCTACTGAAAAACATAATTCCGAATTCTTCAAAAACTGTTCTCTGTACCGAACAGTTAAATTTTTCGAATTTTTACCTAATTGTCTTAAAGAAATAGAAAGTAATAAACTATTTCGAACTAAACTGAAAAAGGTATTGATATCCAAAGAGTTTTATTCCATTAAGGCTTTCGAGAGTAATAAATTATCTGAGAGAATTCTGTTGGAATAAATAAAAAACAATCAGAAACTTAATCAATTTAAGTCTTGAATCATGATAAAATAAAAATTGTTGATAATAATTCGCAAAAAATAATGGATATTGTTTTTAGCTGAAATTGAATTTGTTCTTCCCCCTAATTTTCTTTTTGTTATGTTAAAGATAAATAATTGTATTTGCTCATTATGTATGTTATGATATTGTGTGTGTTGTTTTGTATTTATATTAAAACTTGACGTGAACATATGTTTGTCCTGCACAACCTGTAAAAGTTCAAAATGAATAAATAAAAAATAAATAAAATAAATAAAAATAAAACAAAATTTCAAAACTGAGAAATACACAAGAAGGCTAGAAAAACAATCATTTCCGGTTACTTCCACTGGGAATTTTTAATAAATTTAACTGTATTTTGTTAAACTATGGAACGAACACTCCAACCATTCAGTTTTAATTGCATACATTTCACTTTAAAGCATCTTTCCGTTCAATTTTCAGTGTGTTATATTTAATTCAAATTCATGTTTTAATAATATCTTTAAAATACAGTCCAATTAATTTAATATTCGGAAGTATGATTTTCTCTTTGTAATTGAGATATAAAATTTTACAGACGCATTTACAGTACAAATACAATCCTATTTGTAAAATTGGAACGCTGAAATATGAATAGAAATGCCACAAAATCTAAACTTCCGGCTACTTCCGGAGGAAATATCATGTAAATTTGACACTATGAATACAAATTTGAAGCCCTCTATCCATATTTATAATTAAAAAATTCATTCAAACTGTGAAACAATATTTTTCCTACAACAGTCATTTATACATTTTTATATACTTACTGGAGCAGCTATGGTTGCAGAGTGGGAAATAGAAAACTATTCGGGACTGGCGTTTCTAGACGCGCTTGTTTCTTATCTGTGATAGATTAAAGGTAATCTCATAATATGTTGACGATGATAGAAGAAGGAAGAATTGGGGATGAGCCAGTCATGTACCAGTAAAATTTTTGAGTAAGGTCAATCCCGAGGTAAATAATTAAAATATATGTTTACATAATGTATTATGGTACAAAGTTCTTAGTTGTTTATTTTTTGTCTATAATTAAAACAATGAATAACGTCAATAACAATATTAAATTGGTATATATTATATATATGATTCTTTACAATAGGACAATTTGCATCATTTTTTTTTTACTAGCTCAGTCGGAAGAGGAGGGCAAAAAATACACCTGTGAATTTTTTGAGATTTTTATTCGTATCGCATCATGGCTAAAAGAGAGGTCACGTGACCTGGAGGCATCGCCCGCGTCGCCTATGACGTCATTGAACTGTTCGGTCAAACAAACGATCGACTTTATAAAGCTTGTAAACAACCACGTTGCTATGGAAACAAGCAACAATTAATTTATAGTTTACAAGCGTTATATAGACGATCATTTGCTTGACCAGACAGTTCAATGACGTCATTGGCGATACGGGCGACGCCTCCAGGTCACGTGACCTCTTTACATCCCTATTTTAGCCATGATGCAGTAAGAATAAAAATCTCATAAAATTCATAGGTGTATTTTTCGACCTCCTCCTTCGATTGAGCTATATACTAAAAAAATGTGATGCAAATTGTCCATAGGACTACGTAACATGTTGTCTATTTCCAAAAAAAATAAATAAATAGAAAAATAGTAAATAAATAAATAAATAAATAAATAAATAAATAAATAAATAAATAAATAAATAAATAAATAAATAAATAAATAAATAAATAAATAAATAAATAAATAAATAAATAAATAAATAAATAAATAAATAAAAACCACTTTTTCAAAATACAGGTAGTTACGACACAGTTGGTTAAATTTTGAACACCATAAACAAATAATTTCCCAGGAAGCGTGGTTTTATTGCGGAAGATGTGGTCTAGACGTTGCACATCTTTAAGGAAATGTTTTAGACAAAAACAGGAACTTCGTGTATGGGTGTATATGCAATATTTAAGGAATATTTGTATTACAGCAATTTGTCCACCACAGTTTCCTGAGTGTGTTATTGTTTCTCACCTATATATACCATGCCATGGAGTTCAAAAACATTAAGTGTTCATCGCATCAGACATGAAGGCTGTTCACGCTATTCAAGTAAGTATATCATATCGTATAACGAGACACACTTTTTAATAGTTACTATAATTTCAGAGAAAGAAAAAGTTGAGGCTTTTTGAAACATTTAATTTTCATACCTTAAATTTAAGAAAAAGGGACAAAAAATTTTTACACTAAAATGGAGGCAAACTGCATGTTTTCAAAATAAAGATATTCATTTTAAATAAATAATTAACATAATTTCAGAGAAAATTACCTGCATTTTAAATTAAAAAATTGGGTTTGGGTACAATTGTTTTTTTTTTTTTTTTCCTGATCGGAATGTTATATCTTTAAGTCTTATATCTTTAAATCCGATGCCGAAATATTTTTCAACGTAGAACTGTTTTCATTCAAAACCTTTTGAGTTTACATTGCGTTGATTTTTTTTTTTTTTTTTTTTTGTAACCAACGTGTGTTACAATCCTGCAGTTTTGGCAGATACTAAACGTTTCTAACCACGTGACCTGTCACAGCTGACCGTCCTTCTGGTGACCTTGGTGGTGGTGACGTCAGCACAGGACCAGGGAAAGACTCCAGCACAAAAATTTGATAAGGTCTGTTTATGGTGACCTTCTATAGGTATGCATTTAATTAAATTGAATTAATTTCAGTTAAAATTATAATAAATCTTATTTTGAGTTCTTTATTGGAGTCCTATAATCTTTGAGTGATTAAGGGGGGGTCGCACACTGCCTTCGTACCGTATCGTATGACTTCGTATGACTTCGTATGATAAAAATTTAGAAACGTTCTAAATGGGAAGCATATACGATATCATGGGATGCGATAAACCTATGCGTATACCTGATCGCATACGTTCTTAATTTTTGTATGATACGATGCGAAATCATGCATTCCTGTGTGAGACATCCCTAAGAACTTGCAGTCGCTGCATTAAAATTACATTAATTATTTAATTTAATTTTATTTCGATTTAAATTATTTTATTATAAACACTAAAATTCAGTTAAACTTAAACTTTGGTTATCATGTAGTTCAAATTCTTACCACCAGGGTTCTATGTTAACTTTATGACATCCATTATATGATTGTTCTCATTACAGAATGCCTACATTGTTGGCGAACTGGGAGCATTGTTGGACTACGTTGCCAGCCAGCCTGATCAGCTGACTGAGAAACAGAAGGTGGAACTCGAGGTGGGTTCACAAAATATTTGTTTTCAGGTGCAATTTAGAGTGAAAAAGACTCAATACACAACCCTCATGTTTTTTTATATTGTATATTCAAATATAGGACCTTGAATTATATATTTCAATATTTTTTTCAAATTTTTTTGAACCCATATGCACTCTTAAAATCGTATTGCAAAATGCTGTGACGTCATAGTCATTCAAATATTTAACACAGAAACATTGGGAAAAGCGTTACCAGACTATGTATTTTCTCTCAACTACGAGGGTTTTAAATGATTAAAAAAATCTGAAAAAATGACTAAATAAATAAATTTATTAGAAAAACAATTTGAAAATAAAGAGGGGCCTGCGTCATAAGAGGTAGAGCGTACTTGAGTAGGCAAGTTCGCTCTGTAAGAGGTAACACTTTTAATTCAAACCTGATAACTAGAATTACTTTTAAGAAATACTTCCTGCCTAGGTTATAAGAAATTAAGAATATAAGTTTCAAAATTTGGTACCCTCATATTTTATTTTTATTTATTTTTTTATGCAGATCGTTCATTGTGATTGATTGATTGATTGATTGATTGATTGATTAATTAATTGATTGATTGATTGATTGATTGATTGATTGATTGATTGATTGATTGATTGATTGATATTGATTGATTGATTGAATGTCCCTGATTTTCCCAGGTCATCCGCGAACTGAAAGACGCACTCCAGGCTCAAAGTGTAACCAAGAGGAGCGTGGAAGAGTTCGAACTAAATGAACTGGTCCGGAGAAAGAGGTTCATTCCTGCACTCATCAATGCTGTGGTCCAGATTGTTAACACTGCTATTATTATTGCTGACGGTTAATTATTGTATTAAATAGAAGGTAATTGTATCTCTGAATAAGAACTTATAGCCATTTTTGATAGCTGGATATATAGAGAGTTAAAAAAAATGATTGTATCAATTATAACACTTTTCAATAAAAATATATAAACTCATTAAACTTGTATTTATTAATAATATTAAACATCCTTAAAACTAAGAAAAAAGAAAGTGAAAAAGAGAAATTACAATGGAAAAACTTTATGATTGTTATTTATTATTATCATAATTTATTTATTTGATTTATTTATATGCACTATTTAGAATTTTAGATGAAAAGAATTTCGAGCCATGTATTTTCAAAATTTCTTTCATATTTGCTTTTCAATTAACACTCTAGCAATCTTAAAATTGTGCTGCAAAACGCTGTGACGTCATAGTCATGCAAATATTTAACACGCAAGCATTAGAGAAACACTTTTACATGACTATGACGTCACAGCATTATTCCCCTCGATTTTGAAGGTATTAGAGGGCTAAAATTGACAATATTACATAACTCAAGTTCCTCTATCCTCTAAGATTGTCCATTTACAAAATATTTGATAAAAAATCAATTTGGTGGGACAATTAAAGGCTACGAGACAAGGCCTGGAAAATAACTATTAAAGACTGCATTATGTGTTTACAAACAAAATTATTTGTGAATGCTTCGATCATTGTCAATAAAATATCAAAAATTTTATAATACTTTTTTATTATTATATGTATTGATGTTTTTTATTATAGTATTACTATATAGAGGACCAAGAGATATCGCTGACCGCTGAAATTTTGGCTGATTCTGCAGAGGATACGGCAATATCTATAGCATTGGGAGAATCACAAAAACAACAAAATTTATATGAAATACATCATTAGTTGAAATATTTTTTTATATTTGTCCGAAAGTATTTGACAACTAATTATAGTGTTGCCATTTCTGTAACATTATGCTGTGGCTGCTGACAGAGCATTTACATGATTTTACAATGTTAAATCGCCAAATCTATCCTCGCTAGACGCACGTAGTTACAGCTGTTACCACTAGGTTTGCACTAACTAGTATATTATATTATGTAAACTTATTTAAGCAAAACCATATTTATAACAGTCTTCATAATTTACTAAAAAGTTGTAAATGAAAGCATCAGAAATTCATATTACTTACATAATGTATTTATTTAGGATTTTTTTTTAAATAAAAAATAATAACACTAGTATTCCCATGATTGATAATATGCAAAATTTTAATTTTTTTAAATTCACCTACCCCTAGTTTAAAATTTACATCATCAACTCATCCACGTCTAAACATAATCTTATCACACCATTTAACCTCAAACACACATTATTTCTTCCTAAATAGAAGTGAGGATAATAAAAATTATTTGAATTTTTCTCTAAAATTTCATGCTAGATAAAAGAAATAAGACGTAATCTCGTCTTTTTTGAGACGAGACGTTTAATGGGAATTTTAAAGAGTCTGAAATGATATAAAAATTCCTATGTCAAAATGTAGGTATTTATTTGTTAAAATTTGAAATATTTAACCAACTTTGGTTTTATTACGGAAGCTGTGGTAAAAATATTGCACATCTTTCAGGATGTTTGGCAGACAAAACAGGAAATGTGTACTTTATGAAATATTACGGTCATACAGCAATTGGAAACCACAGTTTCCTTACTATGTTAATACTGCATATATATATTACATGGACACTTGAAGTAGAAAAACATTATCTGCTCATCACATAATTGACAATGAAGATCACTGTCGCTATTCTGGTATGTAATCATGTGTAGCAAGCCTCGACTCTTGTATTATTATAATTATGAATATTAAAATTTAACTAAAACTTGCTTTAAACTTTAAATAAAAAATAAAGATAGAAAGTTAACTATGTAAAGGAAATTTTAGTACTCTGAATTTTTCCAGATGTTATAGAGCTTAGGAACATAAAAATAATTAAAATAAAAATAAAATGGAAATTTTGTATATTTTCGTTGACTTTAACGTAAGACCAATAAAAGCTTCAGGTCAGTTGATTTTTCGGTGTTCCCACCATGTTACCTAAATCTATGTGAAAAAAGCTCGAAATGAGATAGTAGAATGTGAAAATTTTAGTGGCTTAATCGAAAGAAGGGGTAAAAATATGGTACTGTGAATTTTTTCAAATTTTTCTGAGACTGGGAACTATTTGTTAAAAAATTATTGAAAGTCTATTTTGATGACGTCACGGGCAGCACTCCTTAAGAAAAAGGATAGGGCAGTGCCGCCCGTGACGTCATAAAATAGACTTTCAATATTTTTTTAAAAATAGTTCCCAGTCTCAGAAAATTTTGAAAAAATTCACAGTACCATATTTTTACCCCTTCTTTCGATTAAGCCACTAAAATTTTCACATTCTAATATCTCATTGCTTTTTTCACACTAAAAAAAAAAAAAAAAGAAAAAATAGAAGAAAATAGAAAAAAATTAGTTCTTGATTCATTATTAAAAGACTCCTAAAGGGGGGGGGGTAAGAGATGTTTTCAAATTGATAGCTTTAATAGTTACTGAGAAAAAATTCAAATTTTCTAGCATGGTGGCTTATGGAGAAATTTTTCCCGCTGGGGAACACTTGAAGCCTCTATTTTATTCAAATACAACAGTATAATAGCATGAAGAAGGTACAGTACGACGCGGCGAAAGTGGCTTCCTCAACAATGCACTTTGCATTGTTGAGGAAGCCACTTTCGCCGCGGCGTACTGTACACTGCCACCAAAATCAGATCTGAATTATATATCGCTGCAAAAATTTTATATTGCATAAAAAGATAGAAGTTGCAAAGTTAACATAGATTTTAAATATAAAATATTTAAACATGTAATATAAATTTTACAATATATTATATTATTTATTTATTTTTAATTTCCTAAGTTGTTCTGATCTGAAACAAAAATGAAAGAGCATCAAAATTCCTTTAAATCCACAAGTATTAATTCAGAAAAAAAAATATATATAATAAGTTTAAAAGTTTTGATATAATTTAGCCATTACCCCTGCAGTATATGTGACCCGCTCTATTCTTGTGCTTAACAAGTTGCCTAATCTCAGTAGAAAATTTAATTAACTGTTGAGGATTGCCTACAGTAGCCGTCACAGTTAACTTGGTTATGGTCGGAAGCGCTTGGGAGTCATTCGGCTTGGCTCGGCCAGTGATGTCCTTCGTTAGAAACCGGCTACCAATGAGTGAGAGCGTTACAAACACGACCATGAGCAAGTTAAGGGTAAGATAACACGAACAATCGATTGTTGATAGTCCCATTTGATTAACATGTAAACCTTAGCAACCTCATAATGATTCTGAATTTTTTTTGAGAGACAGTTCTTGGCACCAAAAAAAGTGTGGAAAAAAATTCAAAACGATTGGACGATCCAATTTTTTTAAATGAATTTTTTAAATTTTCAGTATAGGGCTTTCCCAGCATGGAGACCTAAACTAATAAATTAATTTAAAAAAATTGGATCGCTCGATTGTTTTGAAATTTTGTCCATAATTTTTTGGTGCCAAGAACTGTCTCTCAAAAAATATTCAGAATCATTATGAGGTTGCTAAGGTTTACATGTTAATCAAATGGGACTACAACAATCGATTGTTCGTGTTATCTTACCCTTAAATGTGACGGCTACAGTGAATCTGAAATTTAAAATCATACCGGTTTACTAAATGGACAACATACATGAAAAAATTTTATTGTAGAAATGAATAGAGGGTACCAAATTATGCTACTATACATGAAAAAATTTTATTGTAGAAATGAATAGAGGGTACCAAATTATGCTACTCTAAATTTTTTCAGATTTTTTTGAGACCCGGAACTATTTTTAAATAATTATTGAAAGTCCTGTGATTTCAGTTGGCACCCCTGAATCCTTAATAAAAAGGATAGAGACTGGACGCCTATTGACGCCTTCAGGGGGCGTGGCCGCACTTTCAATAATGATTTAAAAATAGTTCTGGGTTTCAAAAAATATGAAAAAATTCAGAGTAGCATAATTTGGTACCCTCTATTCATTTCTGCAATAAAAAATGTTCATGTAAGTTTTACATTTCTAACCACGTGACCTGTCACAGCTGACCGTCCTTCTGTTGACCTTGGTGGCGGTGACGTCAGCACAGGACCAGGTCAGTGACATCTTTTGTGTGTCTAAAATTAATGCTTGTATAAATTTCAGAGATAATCAGATTTAACAGAAACTAAAATTAAGTTTGAATAAACATGAAGAAATCTTCTCATAACTTGAAGCTGTAAGGTGATAAAATAAAGTTACTGGAACCCTCTATAATATAGACAAATTAATTTGATATTCCTACCGGAAGTATTCGGAAGTGTAAAGTTTGCAGCTCTTCTGTTTTTAAATTCTACAGAGTGTTTTGAATTAGAAGTACTCCCCTTTGTGTACAATGAGATATTAGAATGTGAAAATTTTAGTGGTTTAATCGAAAGAAGGGGTAAAAATATGAAACTGTGAATTTTTCCAGATTTTTCTGAGACTGGGAACTATTTTTAAAAAAATTATTGAAAGTCTATTTTATGACGTCACGGGCAGCACTACCCTATCCTTTTTCTTAAGAAGTGCCACCCGTGACGTCATCAAAATAGATATTCAATATTTTTTTAAAAATAGTTCCCGATCTCAGAAAAATCTGAAAAAATTCACATTACCATATTTTTATCCTTTCTTTCAATTAAACCACTAAAATTTTCACATTCTAATATCTCATTGTAACATTGAGGAAGAACAGAAACTTAATACTTCTGGAAGGAATATCATATAAATTTGACTGTAAATTGAAACGCGGTGTGATGATCTCCATCATTTCCAGGTATTCCACGAGCTAGATGACGTCATCCCGGATGAAATTTTGGACAAGAGGGAGGTGAAGTTGATGCGGAGGAAGAGATTCTTACCCTTTCTAATTGGTGCCATTCGCGGGGCAGTTAGTGTCGGAAGGGCTGTTGTATCGGTGGCATCCAAGAAAGGATAGTTTAATGGTTAATTATAGGGCAGTGAGATTGTTGGATTGCCTATTTACAGGATAACGCTCAGCTGTTTACCTCCCCTCCCTTCCCCTACTGTTGTCATACCATATGCTTAAAAACATAAAACAAAAATTAAAAAAAAAAAAGAAAAATTTACGTTGTTGCCAGGTTTAATTACATATATAAGGACACGAAAATGTATTTTGTGCAGTCTTTATAAACTAGCAGACCGTATTCTGATTCGTAATCGGATGGTCGTGAGTTCGATCCCAGCCATGCACCGCCAAACTTTTCACAAGTAGCGGTTGCTATGGAACACCCACTCGTGCATCCGGGAGGTGATTGATGGCATCCTCCATCAATTGCCGACCATCCTGACTAAGGTTTCCATGGTTTCCTCAGTCACAACCAGGCGAATGCTGGGATGGATTGCTTAGGCCATGGCCGCCCCGGTTTGGAAGGGACCCACAAAAGTAGGGTCTACAAAGAGCCGGGAGGTTAAATTCAATTCAGTCACTTAAATGTAGCCAGTACCCTATACTAGGGTTCAGTTAAAAAGCTAAAAAAAAAAAAAAAAACACAAAAAAAACTAGCAGATGATATTATGGAAACGATATAAATGTAATAATTGCCGTAAATAATATATAATTAATTTTTTTCTACATTTTTTCCCTTTTAAATTTAATTTCAGTATTTTGTTCACCTCAAATTTTCTATTTTCATATTAAATAATTTATAATAATATTTTTTAATTTTTCGCCTGCATGCAGAATTCTCTACCACTCCACTGTCATGGCGGCCTGCGCACGCATGTTTTCACCCAGCCCCTGTAAAGTAGACTTCATCCGTCTTATTGAAAGTATTAACATCATAAAGTTAGCATAGAACCTGGTGGTAAAATTTTGAACTACGTGATCTAGCGAGGATTAACGTTGCAAAATATTAAATATTCTCTGTTACCAGCCTCAACATAAATTTATAGAATTGACAACACCATATTATATAGATTTGCGGTATAACTTCGGACAAGTACTAAAAAAATATTCCAACTTCATTAGTGATTTCTTTGTTGTTTTTGTGATTCTCCCAGTGCTATAGAAATTTCCGCATCATCGGCAGAATAAACTAAAATTCCAGCTGTCAGCGAGTCATTTATGTACTCAATAACATAATATATGGTCATAAATAGATTTAAATATATTGGATGATTTTAGTAATTGTTGTATAATTATTATATTTGGATGTGGACGGTTATCTATTGAAGATATATGTGGTATATCTACAATGGTATAGGTAACCTGATAGAATGATACACGGCTGATCTGTAGACATTAATTTGCGTTAATGTGAGCTGTAATACCATTCTATTAATTGTATTTGTGCTTCTGTTTAAGTTGAAGGGTTTAAATTTGTTCGTGCTTATTTTTGTTTGTTTTTATCTTTTGTTAATGTTATTAATGTATTGTTTTGTATTGTTATTTTTAATAAATATAGGTAATTTTGTTTAAGCTTACTATACGTGTTGAATAATTGTATGTAACTCACAATCAGTTCCAACCGATAGGGCTTCATTTAGGGCCTTGGTTGGACTGTATTTGTACACAATTTAATAATAAAAAACTTAAAAAAAAAATCATTGTAGATAGCTCTGGATATTTAATATTTTATTTTTTATGTATAGTATAATTCTCAATAAATAAAATACATTTTATTATAATCTGTTATAATATATTTTTTAATTAAATATGATAAATCATGCATGGTAAAAGAAATATTATGCGTAATTATATTATTGTATTTTGTTTGATAATGATTGAATCAATATTTGATTTTAAATATTACACTATTAAATAAGTATTGTTTAGAATTTTAGGAAAATAAATGAAAATATACATTTTATAATAACCTTTACCTTAGAAATTTATAATATAATTTTCTTTCTTAAGTAAGAAAAATATTATAAATAAAATGCATTGTTAAAAATCATTATTTAATATATTATCATATATAACAGGGATGCTTTTTATATTATTTGTGAAAAAATTGTTATGCATATTTTTCATTTTTAAGGGATTTTTCATCGATATTTCTTTTTAATGAATAAAATATATAATATAAATATAAAAAAAAATAATTTCATAAATCTTATGATTTAATAAAGTCTCTAGAATCATTTTACGGAGCCTCTTGAAATCATACAGAGCATTTTTTTATTCTTTTCCTTTTTCATTTTTTTTTTTTAATGAAGTAAAACATAATATATATTACATAATACAAAGCAATCTTGTATAAGTGAACCCCAAGAGGTTAGAAAACTCTTATTCGGGGAAAGTCAGTTATACACATGGATAAATTTATTGCAAAACACAAATTAAATATAATTAATTCTTAGAAATTAACGAAATATGATTATACTTAATAAACTTTAAATATTAAATCTTAGTAATTAAAATTATACAATAAGTCACTTATTCCTTTATTGTATTATTATTATTATAATATTATTATATTATATAAACAAAAAGAAAAAAAAACACATATAGATATATATATATATATATATATATATATATATATATATATATATATATATATATATATATATATATATATATATATTATAATAGTTCAATTAAAATGGGAAAACCATATTAACTCAGTAAAATCTAAAATTTTGCCAGTAATTGGAATATTATGGCGTCCTCGGCAATATGTTCCACCAAGTGTTAAAAACAAATATATTATTACTCTTTAGTTCATATACATTTAAATATATTAGAGGTTTTAGTCATTGGTGTATATTATATTTGGATGTCTAATATGATTATCCATTGTAGATATACGTGATATATATATACAGTGGTATAGGTAACCTGATAGATAGCTAGTCATTGTGGATATTTGGATATTTCAATCATTTAATATTTCATGAAAAGTATTCTCAATAAATAATATATAAGTATAATATATTATACTCTGAATAAATTATGCATGGCAAAAGAAATATTACATTGGACAACATACATGAAAAAAAAAAAAATATTGCAGAAGTGAATAGAGGGCACCAAATTATGCTACTCTGAATTTTTTCAGATTTTTTTGAGTCCCGGAACTATTTTTAAATAACTATTGAAAGTTCTGTGATTTCAGTTGGCACCCCTGAATTAATAAAAAGAATAGAGACTGGACTGATTGACTGGATAGACGCCTCCAGGGGGCGTGGCCGCACTTTCAATAATTATTTAAAAATAGTTATGGGTCTCAAAAAAAAATCTGAAAAAATTCAAAGTAGCATAATTTGGTACACTCTATTCATTTCTGCAATAAAATTTTTCCATGCATGTTGTTGTTGTCCACTCTAATTTTATTGTAGAAAACGTTTTTATTATAAAACTTATAGTGGGTCATGTTGAATAACAAAGAAGAAGCTATTCTACAACATCAGGGAATTAAAATGTAAATAAGATAATAAAATAAACACAAGTCATGGAAATCGCCCATGACTGCATGACGAATATATTAATTTTTCTTTAAATATGAATGACGTAATTTTATTATACGGTTGAATTAGGTGTAAAAATAGAAAATAAAAACTTGTTTTAATGTTGTGATGAACGTGCAGATTTACTGTTCCAAGGATATCAGATGAATCAACTTTAAAATAATTTACAAAGTTTTTAAAAACAAAATGTCAGTAATTTTGCGCCTCTTTTCAAGTGAGTCAGTCAGGAATATCAAGGATTTTTTTTTTTTTTCAATCTTAATTTCATTAGGGACATTCACAAAGCATTTGCCACTTTTGCCTTCATTTTATTCTGTTTTGAATAATTTCATTACTAAACCAGAGGCTGAACATTGTTACGGTTTATTTCGGACCGTAACAAGTATAAAATATTATACTCGTGTTTAGGTCACATGTCATAAGACATTTTGTGTGACTGTCTGTCAAGTTTCGTCTATGTTTGTTAAATTTTTCGCCGTCTGGGATAACAGAAATTCTCCCAGTACATTTTGTCTCCTACGGTGGTCACTGGCATGCAGGCTAGGATCACGCGTCATCGTTTCGGCCAATCACGGGGCAGTAAGCTCGTGATTGAGTGAGTCTGAGTCTATCTACCGGCCTGCTCGGACGTATCTTACAGTTTTGGTGATGTAAAAATTGTACCGGTTTTGTGAGTGCGTGCGGCTTGCAAAACCCTGGCCACGGGATAGCCATTGTTGTAGTTGGCTGACCGTCGTTAGGGGTTGCTGCAGGCTTTTGTGGTCCACTGCCCCAAATGTTGGGACAGTGGTCATGCGGCGTTCGTCGGATTTGGGCCTGTATGCATCGTGCACAGTCGTGGCCAACGCCTCACCTAACGCCTGATGTCGTCTACACGTCCACCACTGTAACTACGTTCTAACCCACCTACCCTGCCTGATATCCTTATCTTCCTTCCACCCTCCCGTCTAATTTCCAACCCTGTTCGTCGATGAAGACGTCCGCCAACGAGAAGTCCCAGCGTACGCGTATGGTGCGCGTACGCGTGTCGTGACATGCAGCGACCGGCGAACGACGTTTCATCATATTATTGTCATTGAGTATACGTGCTGGCCAGCCTTTTATTTGTTGTCTTGTGTTTTGGAGGGTTTACTATGTATTTTAACGGGGATAAATTCAATCATAACATTTTGACTTTGGGCCTTCAGCCACATTCCAACGGGTGACGTCACATACAAAAGTCATGACGTCATGTCGACGTAATATTTGATCATGTCATTATTGTCTTGCTTTATGTTTCATGACGTCACCATCTGTTAACAATCATATTTTTATTCACTATTCAATATTAGGTTCCGTTAATTAACTTCGACCAATCTTTTCGGCTATCTTACTGTATCTAAATCAATTATTCAATATATGGAACGATTTTACCTGATTTTGCAATCTTTAATTGTGCCTATGTTTATAATCCTGTCCATTATCTCGTCAATCAGGCCTAATATCGTAGGAGGGTTAATTGCTAGTTTGCCACCCTACATTGTAGCGACCTACTGTACGGGTCATTTCAGGGCTAGGCATGTACGAGCCATCGTAGCGGACGAGAGTGCGGCGTTGGCGAACCCGAGGACCTGCGGTAATAAGGTCGCATGGTTCCCTCAGTCACGTTAGTCAAGCAGTAGCGTTATAAACGTTTGCTACTAACCAGTTAGCCTTTCTATTTAGGTAACAACATGGTACAAAAATGTGGTGCTAATATGGTGCTGTTGAACGCTTAACCTTAGATTTTGCCCACATAATAATTGTTCTCGTGTAATGTTAATTTTTAACATGCATTGAGCTGAAGCAAATTAAATATTTTTGATGCTAATTTTCAGCTAACGTCATTACTTTGGAGCGGGTAAAGTCCAATTACTCATTGCATGCAAATATTGGTATAATAGAAATTGTTTGTTGGTTATTTTGAGTATAGTGACTTTCTTTCTCGAGTCAGCATCGCTGCCGCCCTTTGACTTCAAGCCAATCGTTGTACATACACTCAAAACCAACAAACAATTTATATAGTAATATTTACATGCAATGAGTAATTGTGGACTTTACCCGCTCCTATAATTAAGTAAAGACGTTAGCTGAAAACTAGCATCAAAAATACTACATTTGCTTCACTTCAATGCAATGTCTGTTTCGAAATATTTATAATAAAATGTAGAATATTATAAAATTATATTATCAAGTTCGTATTTTAATTTTAAAAAAAAATATTTTTGTGTTTCAAGTATGGCGTTAAAGGTTAAATTTAGTCTGTATTTTATTTATAATATATATTGTAACATAAACATGTTTTGATGTTTATGTTATGTATCACGTCATTGTGCAGCTGGACCACGTACGTGCACATTCCTTAACACCCCCACCACATTCCCATGAAGATGATACATCTCCCCACTCTTCATCATCTTAGTTTCGCATGATACCCCCCACTACTTCCTTTATGCAAGTATTCACATATGATTCCCCCACCACTTTCATTGCAAGTGTTAATTGGTCAGCGCTACGCGCATACTCTATATTCTCAGAATACTTCGTACATGTAAATCTTTTCACACTGTTTTCAATGTCACCTTGACAGCTGATACCTGACAGCTGACATGCAGGTGCATCATGCATTCCTTCCCCAATGTCATAGTTAAAGCAAGCGTCATGTGACGTCATTGTAAATTTCACTATAAATTCAGTGAGATGAGATTCGAGAGACACACAGAGAGCGAGACAGGACAGGGTGCGAGCAAGCACAGAGGGTGCGAAACACAACGATCAACACACTAGGTGCGACGCAACACAAGACACCAGGAGCGACACCATCGGCCGTCGCCGACGAGAGTCTTGGGCTCCAGTTACTTCGAGTAGCAGCTCATCATGAGGACACCGCTCCTCTCAGTGTTCATAATGACTTTCTATTATGTGTATAATCTCTATGCGCCTCAAATCTGAATCTTCGACACTGAATTACATGGTATGTTTTATAAGTGCTTCTATTCTGACTTTTAATAAATAAAACTCTGTCTAACCCATATGTTTGTTAATTATTTAATAATGGAGTAAAAGATTCCCTAAAAGTAACGGATAACCTCTCGTAGCCAAGCTAAACTTAATAAGTAATTAATGTTTTAAATAATTGAATAAATAAATAAACACCTTTAAAATAATCCGTTACAATTGGTGGACGCACCGGATCTCCATTCATCTTAAATAATAATTATTCATCTACATAATTGTTTAAGGTTCTCTCTCTTTATTGCAAACATTGGGATGTCACAGAGTTTTTTTATATCTATGCTAAAAAAAAAAAAAATCTACGCAAATAATCTACGCCATCCTACACCTACCGTTGCACAATACCTTATTCCTGTCTTTACCGATTCCCATGTTTTTTGGCATTTTTCCTACCCAATGCCATTGAACTGAAGACTTAAAAAAAAAAAAAAAAAAAAAAAAAAAAAAAAAAAATGCATCAATTGATGCAAGTATCTACTCTTCGAGATTTCAAGATGACGTTGAGCAACAACCAGTCCAGTTCAAACATCGAAAAGAAGACCAAGAAGAAGACAGCAGAGACCTACTATATGGTTGAAAATCAGAAGAACCGGGAAATTCCATTCTCCGTCAATTAATTATAATGTAAGTCGGTTCTTGTTGAAATGCTTTAATTTTACATAAAATACAGTCTTCAGTTTAATTGTAATAAGTTATTATTTAAAAAAAAAAAAAGTTTTTTATTTCAATCTGCTGCTAAATGATTTGTTTAAACAAAAAAAAATATATATTTTTATACTTTCATTGCATTAAATTTTTATTTAAGATACATCTAACAATTTGTAAGTACGATTAAAAAATACATATCTGTAAAATAAGGGTTGTTAATAAGTAAAAATATTAATTAAATATTGCAGATGTAATGCATGGTAAATTAGCTTGCATGATTTATGATGAGAAGTTAAATGTCTTAAGAGTGTAATTACTACGTTGTTATTATAGTGCCCAGGAAGAGGCCATAATGATTTTTGAGTGCCCAGAAAGAGGCAACTCCCAGGTTTATTGAAATGCCAAATGAATGGCATAATAAATAAGTTACACAGAAAGATGTTATGTGGATACAATATATTTTTTGCACGCTAAAAATTACCAATTTTGTATGAATCAAGAGATATGTGAATTGCACATTATGTTTATTAACAACACTCATTCACAGTTTTTGAAATCATGATTAAAATTTAAACAAAATAGAATTATAAGCAGTCAGTAAAAAGTAAATAACTCTAAATGTTCATTTTTCAATTAAAAAAAAATAGAGGAATAAAGATTTAACATTGAGTTTAATAAAAAAAATGTCAATACTGCAGCAGGAAGAAAAAAAAAATACATGTTTAAATTGTGTTTTTTGTTTTGATAAAAAAAAAAAGTAAAAATTTTTTTTAATTATGTGCAACATTTTAATGTGTTTTAAGCTTTTTCAAATATTTTTATGTTTACTAACAATTTTGCATTTTTGTTTAAATTTTTTTGTTCTAAATGCAACTAACCAAAACAATAATGAAGTGAAATTTAATGTTTTTTTTAAGAACAACAAATTTGTAAGGGGAGTAATGTTTAATGTTTTTAAAATTTCGGAGCAATTTTAGATTAATTGGAGGAGTGTAACATAAACATGTTTTGATGTTTATGTTATGTATCACGTCATTGTGCAGCTGGACCACGTACGTGCACATTCCTTAACACCCCCACCACATTCCCATGAAGATGATACATCTCCCCACTCTTCATCATCTTAGTTTCGCATGATACCCCCCACTACTTCCTTTATGCAAGTATTCACATATGATTCCCCCACCACTTTCATTGCAAGTGTTAATTGGTCAGCGCTACGCGCATACTCTATATTCTCAGAATACTTCGTACATGTAAATCTTTTCACACTGTTTTCAATGTCACCTTGACAGCTGATACCTGACAGCTGACATGCAGGTATATCATGCATTCCTTCCCCAATGTCATAGTTAAAGCAAGCGTCATGTGACGTCATTGTAAATTTCACTATAAATTCAGTGAGATGAGATTCGAGAGACACACAGAGAGCGAGACAGGACAGGGTGCGAGCAAGCACAGAGGGTGCGAAACACAACGATCAACACACTAGGTGCGACGCAACACAAGACACCAGGAGCGACACCATCGGCCGTCGCCGACGAGAGTCTTGGGCTCCAGTTACTTCGAGTAGCAGCTCATCATGAGGACACCGCTCCTCTCAGTGTTCATAATGACTTTCTATTATGTGTATAATCTCTATGCGCCTCAAATCTGAATCTTCGACACTGAATTACATGGTATGTTTTATAAGTGCTTCTATTCTGACTTTTAATAAATAAAACTCTGTCTAACCCATATGTTTGTTAATTATTTAATAATGGAGTAAAAGATTCCCTAAAAGTAACGGATAACCTCTCGCAGCCAAGCTAAACTTAATAAGTAATTAATGTTTTAAATAATTGAATAAATAAATAAACACCTTTAAAATAATCCGTTACAATATTTAGCACTATTGTTATATTTTTTTTTTGTTATTAGAAACGCTCTATATAAGTTTATTATTTTAAAGTAATTAAGGTTGATTGGAGTGTATGAATATTTTTGTATGTGACTTGACTTTTGTGTATTCCACAGTATTTTTTTTTCTTTTAACATAGGAGACAAAATATTAAAACTGAAACTGCATGGCATGATCGAGTTTAGAATAAATTTCCAAGTGGGCCTTATAAGGTGAAATAGCATGTAAATTGATGCCAATTTGAAACTCATGTGACGTAAATCTTTCTTTACGCTATGTGAAATTTATTTCGAATAAAACTTCGAACTTATAAATAGAATTAAATTAATATTTTAAATAATCATAACATCAAAAAAAGCTAAGAATGTTACCTCGATCAAGGAACTTATACCATGATAAATGATAAGTACGAAAATGGCAAGTTAAGAGTAAGCCAAAACGTTTTGTTCGACAACTTCGCACAATCGCAAAACGACCATCGTAAAACTTTTTAGTTCAATCAAATTCAATTAAAATTATTACATTTTGTTTTCTATCTTAACCCTATAGCATTACCACGGTATTTTTTAGTCCTACGCTTTATCAGGAGGGGGGGGGGGAGTTCAAACGACCTGCTATTTAGATCACATGTAAAAAAAAAAATAAAGTTTTTTCTCACTATTATTATTATTTTATTTTTTTTTTTTTTGGAAATACATTGCTGGGTGGCTAACTAAGGATTAATTTTTTTTTAAAAAATTTGGAGAAGTATTTTTCTTTTTTTCCGCTTTAAAGGAGTTACGGGTCATCTCCCTCCCCCCCCCCCCTCCCTTGGTATAATAATACAAGGGTTAATTTACTGGTGAGGGTACTGGTCATTAGTAGCATTTGGACTTTAACTTACTGGCTTCTTATTAATAGACCGTTATACTTTGAACCCTTGATCCTGCTCTCAAAGAGCAACCTATATATAGAGCTTCGTCATCTTATTTTAAATTTGAGTCCACACCACGAAGGTTCGTGATGCTTGCTACTTTATTACCAGAAAATTTGAAGTACCGAGTGAAAAAATTTCAAATAAAAAAACGATATAATATAGTGAAAGTGCTGTGTGCTTGTGTTAAAAAACTGAAATTTGAAATCAATACTGATATATGAAACAATAAATTAAAGTGAATAAAATAGCACTTTTAAATTATATTTAAACTTAATATAATATTGAAATATTTTATTATTAAATTATATTAAGAAACATGTTGGCATTTAAAATATGTATACTTGTAGAGCTCTTTTCACTAGTGTACAGTGATTTTACATATTCGTATACTGAGGATGGAAGATTATGCAGAACCCCGTGTGTACCTTACAACAATCGTCATTTCTGTTATCTTGCATGGAAAAAATGTGACTGGGATTATTGCATACCTGGTAGTACGAAAATAAAATCACACAAAACTGTAAATGGTGCAGATTGTTATAGTTTATGTGGTAAAGCTGCTAAAACTTCATATAATTGGTGTCAAACTACAGAAGGAGCATCTTGGGACTATTGTGCAAATCATCTAATTGCGATAGAAGAATTTGTAAATCATGATAAGTTTATTAAACCCATGTGTGGAAAATTTGAAAATGGAAGATTTGAACCTTACATTTTTACACCAAGTCAATTTATTCCATGTCACACGATTTCTTTTGTTGAACAACTAGCAAACGAATATGAACGTTTCTATGGATCTCGGAACTTTGAACCAAATTCAAATGATAGAAGAGCATATTCACTAAGAAGTTATACAGCAATTAATGCTAATCCAGTAAATAATTTAGAAGATTTACCTTTACCAGTAGTATTAAGAGCTGTAATTGAGCCAATTCATCTAAACCAAGAAAGAATGCATATTCCTGATTATATAAGAGATCGTATGATACAAATGAATGCTTTGGCTAATGATGAAAGAGCACATTTGTTAGCAGATTCTTTAGGTGGTCCTACAATTGCCATGAATTTTGTTCCACAAACTCCAAGTTTAAATCGTAACGCAGGGGCCCCATCATATTGGTATAATGTTGAATCAGCAATAAGAAGTTATTTACGACAAAATCCAAATGGTCACGTGGTCTGGACGCTAGTAATTATATATGGTAACCTACGTAGTACTAGGAGGCCAACTTCATTTTGCTTGCGTGTAGAGTATTTTCTAGATGAATCTCTTTGTAATGGAGATACCGGCGACATGTTTTTTACTAATGACAATCATTATGATATCATATCACGTGTTCCATCAATATTTAATATGTCTTTATATGTTAAAAAATACAAAAATATAACTACAACTTATTTCAGGAATGAATTTCAACAATTCTTAAATTCTGACAAAACTGTGTTACGTAGGTTATTACGTTATAATTAGTCATAATTTATATATTATATATATATACACACACGTATTTATGTGCATATGTGCGTCTGCGCGTTTTGCAGCAATATTTTTTAGATTTTCTTAAGGATTAAATGTTAAAAAATTGGCAGTTGTCTTTTCTCAAATATATGCAAATATTATTGCAGGATTCTGTTCAATCCAGACGTACAAAACGGGAAGTAAAAACTTACCTTTTCCTCCTCCTGTGCTGACGTCACCACCACCAAGGTCACCAGAAGGACGATCAGCTGTGACAGGTCACGTGGTTAGAAAAGTTCAATAATTGGCGAAACGGCAGGATTATAACTTTCTGATAAATTGATATCATTTACAAAAATTTCCAAGTTGGTATTCATTTTTTCACGAAGACTGTATATAGTAAAACTAATTAAATATTCCCACAGGAAGTAGGGGGAATTTGGACTTTTTATTCATATTTGGACATTGAAATTTCACACATAGATCAGTTCTTTCACTGCAAACTATTGTGTTAAGTTTCAAAACTGAATTAATACTCACTTCCGTAGAGAGCAATACATTCGTTTACTGATGCAATGTAGGCAAGGTGTTTTTAGTATAACCAAAACAGAGCGCTTCACAATATATATATATATATATATATATATATATATATATATATATATATATATATATATATATATATATGTATGTATATGTATATGTATATGTATATATATATATATATATATATATATATATATATATATATATATATATATACAGCATATAATAGCAACTCCAAGGATAAAAATAATAATAAATATTATACATTATTTTACCAGATAATATCAATTTATCAATGGATTTTGTTTTTATCGACAAAGAAATTGGGATTTGATGCACCGTATTTATTTTACATAATTTGGGTAATGCTACCATAGAGATATTGCAATCTGACAATGAGTGTTCTATCTTCATATTGATAGCCATAAAAGTTAATAGCGCTGTTGTAATTTTTTCATCAGGGAGAAATAAATTTTTTTAAATTACTGGGCAAAGTTTTACGCAACTTTAACACTTCTATTTTATGTCGTGTAGCAGATTTATGATTAGGTTAAAGGTACAGTCGTCACCTTAAAAAATATCCCACTTGCAGTCTTGTTAATCACCATGCCTTGTAACCGCAAAGGGAAATTTTCCTTGGTGATGAATGTATAATACCCAAAGGCAAAATTTTACTGCATTATTTTATTCTCTGGGTAAAACAAAGTCTTCTACTCGCAATGGTTGTAACAAACCATTGTTTATAATGTCTGTCGCATGATGCCTTTTTCATTGTTGAACATGGGACGACGTAGTGCTTGATTTTGCTACCAGAGCAGAGAACGTAATGGCATTGTTGGCGCTAGTATACATATTTTTGGCGCTAGTAGACACAACAACTTTCATAATTAACTGTCATTTTCCATTAGTTAACATGTAAATCAACAACCGTCCCATGTTTTTCCTTTCACGCGACAGACATTTCACAACAATACTTTGTTTACTAACAACGAGTAGAATACTTTGGGGTAAAACCTATTCTAATTTGAAGACAGTCTGCAATATTATTTGCGGGGCTCTTTTTTAGTAATAATTACTTTTATCCGGTATCAATGTCAAATTAACGTTTTTTTTTTTATGAATATCAAGCGGTAGTATTTTTTTTATACAATTATAAAAAGTAATAACATTGCAAGTCGGATTCAATGATTAAATTATGAAATGCAATGAGAATGACTCAAATTTTTAAATCCATGGAAAACTTCAATGAAATTTCAATTTTTTTTGTATCCCACATACCTGAAAAGCAAGAGCGATCTTCATTACCGAATCTGTGATAAGGCAGTTAAGGTTTGTAAACTACAAATCAAGGTATTTATAGGTAATAAATTAATAATCAATAATTAACATACTCAGGAGACTGTGGTTGACAATTGTGTAATAGAAATATATTATGAAGTAATGCACTCATGTACATACACATTTCCTGGTTTTGTCTCTATTATATATATATATATATATATATATATATATATATATATATATATATATATATATATTATATATATATATATATATATATATATATATATCCTTAATGATGTGCAATGTTTTGGCCACAGCTTCCGTTAATAAAACAAAAACATCCTGCCAAAATTGCTTAAAATTTTTCGTAACATTTTATTTTTGTATACAGTTTATTAATTTTTTGATCGAGGCAAGATAAAATAAAATATGTCACTGTTTTAAAAATGAAACTATTAGTAAAATGAAACTATGCAGTTCCATGCATCTACGAAATAAATACTTATTTCAAGGATATTATGGAACTTAAAAATTATTTTATATAGTCAAATTAATTTAATATTTCAGCAGGAAGTGTAAGGATTCTGACCTTTATATTCGTATTTCAGCGTTACAATTTCAGTAATTTCACACATAGTTCAGTACTTAATCTACTGCAAGTCTGCAAAGTTTCAAAACAGAATTGCAACTTCTAGAAGGAATATAAAATTAATTTGACTGTATATTTTAGTCGTCCGGTGTTTTCTTCGACTCGGCTTATCTCCCTTCCGGTTCTTGTGCCCACCACTGTACTATAAATGGCACACCCTGGCTACAAACGCTGACATCTTCCTTCGATACATCAACATGAAGCTCGTGCTTATTCTGGTAAGAACACAACTAATTATTTTATATACCTTTAGCTCACCCACCACCCACGCACCCACGAAGCAGTTATACCCCAGGTTCATTATAGTTAACCATACGTTTAGCTTAACCACGTTTAACTAGGTAGTTTATCACGTAAAACAAGTATAGTTAAACGTGGTTAGATATTTGGCTAACTTCTTTGTTAATCGCCCATTATTATCTAGTTGAAAAATTACAAGTTGATATTAAATTTATTTCATTTTAATTTTTAATATGAAAAAGAAAATAAACTTGAAAAGCTTAAAAATTATGAAAAAAATAGCATATTTTTTAAAATTAATTTAATAATATTTTAAAATAAAAGTACAAAACATATTCTGTAAATTAAATCTTTCAATTAAATATATAGTATAACTTACATTTTTGGTTGCATATTGAATAGATCACACGATTTTATATAATGTGTCCGTTTTTTTTCTATTTCTTTTAACCCTACAACTGAAATTGTGCTGCAAAAAGTTGTGACGTCACAGTCATGCAAATATTTAACCAGCAAGTAGTGGGACAGATCATGACTATGACGTCAAAGTATCGATTTTTAATTATAGTGTTAAAAAAATAAACAAAAAAATGGCAAAACATTATATCTTGTGTTGCTCTTTCAAAATTACAAACAAAATTTTGATGAAATTGGAATTTTGTCATAAAAATGTAAAATATTTTTAATAATTTCTTGATTAAAAATTGTTATCAAAACTATTAATTAAAAAATAAGAACAAAATAAATTGAAATTCATACATTTTAGGGGTAGGGGGAGATGGCAAAAGTGTTTCACCTACCATTCACGTTGACTTCAACAACTTAACAGTAAAAGAAATTAAATAATGAAATTTTTAAAATATTAATTAGGATTCAATAAATTCAATTTTAGTCCAGAACCCATATCATTTATTTTAAACATAGCAAGAATTCAATACTTACAAATAAGTATCAAGCTGTTAGTTTAAGGTAGAGATAACAATGATCAGCTGTTCGATGTAATCCCCTTTGATTAACATGCAAACCTTTGCAAATTCAGACGAATTCTGAATTTTTTTTGAGAGGCAGATATTAGTGCCAAAACCCATATTATAGTATAGGAAAATTTTCAAAACAATTTAACGAGCGGATTTTTTTAATTAAGTTTTTAGTTTGTCTCTCCATGGAAAAGCCCTATAATGCTGAAAATTAAAAAAATAATAATAATTAAAAAAAATCGGCTCGTTAAATGGATTTTAAATATTTTCTATTGTTTTTTTTTAAAAAACAATAAGAATTTTTGTGAATTTGATAAGGTTTACATGCTAATCAAATGGGACTACGTCGAACAGCTGATCGGCGTTTATTTCTACCTTAAAAACAAATTAATAATAATTTTCCCTCCAGGTGGCACTAGCGGTGGTTTTCACCTGCAGCGTGACGTCATCATCAGCTGACCACGTGACTCGTGATGTCACAAGACAGAAGCGATGCCACTTCAATGATCCTAACTGTGATTACAAGGAATTTTGGGAGAATCACAGAAACCAAGCCAAAAGAAGTTTTACCGTTCAGAAAAACAAAAGAGGAGCAGACAGCGATGTGACGTCATTGAATCGTGACGTCATGAGGGAGAAACGTTGTGCAATTTCCGTAGATTGTTCTAATAAGCCTTTCTTCCACCGCCTCAACTATCCATGTTGTAGAAGGTTTTAAATAATAATTTTGTATACTCCTCGCCAGGCGCGGATCCAGGAAAATATTTGGGAGGAGGGCTAAAAATTTTCAGGGGGGAGGGGAGCTGCCTTCATAAGGTCAATGTTAAAAAAATATGGAGTGGGGGAAGTGCCTATATTGTCCATGTTAAAATCCAAAATTGGGGGGGGGGCTGCAGACTTCCAAGCCCCCCTTTCCTGGATCCGCACCTGTTCCTCGCCTCAAAAAGTTCCTTTTATAGTAGCCTTGTTATTTGTTCATCATTACTTATAGAGCACGGTGAATACAAAGCTTGCAAAGGGAAAATTTCCAAGGCGACAACTGTACAGGTACAATATTGACAATATAAAATGTCATATAATTTATATTTTTTTAGAGGCTTAGTGTGTTTTCCTTTCAAAAATTTTTCTCCTTATACCTCAATATATTACAGATTTTTAGATTTTTTTGAGTTATAATAAAATTATTAAAAGTTATTGACTTTTGAAATTATTTCCAACTCTCCTCCCATGTAGAAACATTTAGCAAATACTGTTATATGTTTTCAGTTTTCAATCATATAATCTTATCATCTGTTTTGTCTTCAATAAATATAAGAATAAAATTATATTAAAATAAAATATTTTATTTTTTTTAATTATTTTCATTTACAAAATATAATATTGCATGGGAAAAAAACACTTATGACTTATGGTTATATTATGCTGTATAATTAACTCACTTACAAAAATTATAGACAGATTTGAAAAAATTATAAAAAAATATATGCATTTTATGATTATTACATCTTCAACTATATTGTATTCTAAAAACTGAAATAAATAAATAAATAAATAAATAAATAAATAAATAAATAAATAAATAAATAAATAAATAAATAAATAAATAAATAAATAAATAAATAAATAAATAAATAAATAAATAAATAAATAAATAAATAAATAAATAAATCATGAAAGTTGTCCATTGCGTCCTTTGATGGAATGTTACAAAACTATAGGCCAGGCCCACGTGACGTCACTGCAACGCATATTGCATATTATATACCTTATAGGAGCCTGCAGCACCATATTGTTGTGTTGCATCAGCAGCGTGTAAGGGGAGAAAATGTAGAAAATAAAATTATAAATTATAAACGGCAATTATTACATTTATTTTGTTTCCATATCATCTGTTAGTTTATAAAGAATACACAAACTACATTTTTGGGTCCTTAAATAATTATATCTGGCAACAAAGTCAATTTTTCAATTTTTTTTTTCAATGCTTTAGAGCGTACGGTTTGATAACAGTAGGGGAAGTGAGGGGAGGTAAACATCAGGACATTATCTTGTAAGCAGACTATCCCAACAATCCTAACCCAACAATCTCGTGGCGCTGCCCTATATTTTTATTTAACGAGTAGGAGGAACTGGTTTTAAGTTTAAGGACCCAACTACTTTTTTTATCCAAGCCAAATAACTGGGATCAGTAGGAAAGATTACTGGTTGACCTAGTCTCTTCACTCTGTCTAGCTCCTTTATTTCTTCCACACTTCTCTTCTCCACCCCTCCACCCTCAATGGTGTCTTCCAGTTGGCCTAGAACCTGTGGATATGAATATATGTTATTAGCATTCTTTTTTTGCTTTAAGGTAGAGATAACGCCTGTCAGCTGTTCGACGTATGTCCATTTGATTAACATGTAAACCTTAGCAAATTCACACAAATTCTGAAATATTTTTGATTGGCGGATATTAGTGCCTATAAAAGCCATAGAAAAAGTTTCAAAACAATTTAACGAGCCGATTTTTTTAAATTAAAAAAAAAATCGGCTCGTTAAATTGTTTTGTTTTGGAACTTTTTCTATGGCTATTAGGCACTAATATCCGCCTCTAAAAAAAAATTCAGAATTTTTGTGAATTTGCTTAGGTTTACATGTTAATCAAAGGGTCCTACGTCGAACAGCTGTTCGGCGTTATCTCTACCTTAACTGGTGTCAAAAGTCACTGAATTTAACCTTCCGGCTCTTCATGAACCCGACCTAGCATATTACTTTAGGGTTTTGAAAGTCCCTTCCAAACCGGGGCGGCCATAGTCTAATCTATCATGCAGCATTCGCCAGGTTGTAACTGAGGGAACTTAAGTCAGGATAGTCGGCAATTAATAGAGGATGTCATCAATCACCTCCCGGATGTACGAGTGGGTGTTCTTTAACAACCACCACTTATGAAAAGTTTGGCGGTGCCAAGGATCGAACTCACGACCATCCGATTACGAATCATATGCGCATACATTGCGTTAAATGCTCCATAATTTTATTTATGAGAAATGTTATCCTAATTATTTAATGATAAGCGTGCTTCCTGGTGCCATAAAAGTTGAATGCTAGTCAGAAGTATTTTAGAAAAAAAAATATATTTTCATAAGTTTTACTAAACAATATCCAGAGGTCTCTAATAAACAAATAAAAGAGTGGCATTAATTTGCAATCTCTATTCATATCTGCAATGCATTTGTTTGAATCCAATACTCGCTTATTATAAATACTTTTTATACACCAAACTCAACTGACCTTTTGTTCGTCCTGTGCTGACGTCACGGCCATCAAGGTCACCAGGAGGACAGTCAGCTGTGACAGGTCACGTGATAAGTCACGAAAAAAAAAAAAAAAAAAAAGAACAACAATGTATACAAGTGTTACTGGATGAGGACAATATTAACGATTCTCGGAATATATATATTAAAAATTAAAAATAGCCACAGCTTTTTGATAAGTAATGTATTCAATATTGTAATTAAGTAATGGAGTATCAACCTCATTTTTTTTTATTGCAGAAATGGATAGAGGGTGCAAAGTTATGCTACTCTGATTTTTTTCAGATTTTTTATAGCCCTGGAAGTATTAAAAGTTCATTTTGTGACGTCACGTGGAGCCTCTCCTTAAGAAAAGGATAGGACTTGCCGCTGCGCGCGTGACGTCACAAAAAGAATTTTCAGTAATTTTTTAAAAATACTTCCAGGGCTGTAAAATACTGAAAAAAATCATGGTAGCATGGCATAACTTTGCACCCTCTATCCATTTTTGCAATAAAAAAATTTAAGGTCGATACTCCATTATACCAAGTTAAGTTGGCAGGGTAACATTAATTCAAATTAATTGAAAAAAATAATAAAAAAGAACAATTTTCAATTTTTTTATTTTTTTTACAATTAAAAAAATAAAATTATTAAAAAAATTGTATTACAGTAAAAAAAAAAAAAAAATACGTTTGAAAGCCATTTGTAATTAATCACCTGAATTGCAAGAGCGACTTTCATGATTGAAGTGAACTGCTGGACACTTTATGTCTATATAGAGATTTACATACGTCTTTTATACCTCAAACGGTATAGGAAACTGAACCAGCCAAACCGCAACAAAATGAAATATTGCACTAAAATTATTTTCAGATATTTTTGTAATTTCCTGTTTTATTTCTCAAAAGATGTGCTAACACAATTCTATTTTGCAATAAAGGAAGGGGCAGTGGTTAGTAGTGCATCCGAATTGTAATATTTTGTCGGATGGTCGCGAGTTCAAATCCCACTTACTTTAAATGAGGGTGAAACAGCAATGTTTGGTTTATCTTGAAATATCGCATTACCAATTTTTTTAGGGGGGGGGGGGGGGGATTTGAAATTATCCACAATTCTTTTAACATGATTTTTTTTTTTCTTAAATATTGTGTGCAATTCACGAAGCAGTTGCCAGGTTTCTAACCACGTTTGATTATGCCTGTTTTACGTGTTAAACCACCCTAGTTAAACGTGGTTACGGTAAGTGTGGTTAGAAACCTGGCTAACTGCTTTGTGAATCGTGCCCATTATTTCTTAGTTAGTTTACAAAATATTTACGCAAAACAATTTTGAAGAAAATTTCAATCTTAAAAAAGTTTAGCTTAAGAATTTGTTTAAACCTTAAGTTACTTGATGCTCTCTCCGCCCCCCCCCCCCCCTCCACCCCACCCTTCTTCCTTAGTAATGCGTAGGACAGTAAATAAATACCTTGGTTATAGAGTGTTCATATCCATCGATTACCGACCATTTCGTCTGAGGTTTCCTTAGTTATTTTAGTCAAAAGTAAGCAGTTTCTTGAACCGGAATGCAACGAGTATTATTTATTATATCAGCAATGAAGTATTGACCTTAAAAATTTTTATTGCAGAAATGGATAGAGCGTGCAAAGTTATGCTACCCTGATTTTTTTTTTTTCAGATTTTTTGAGCCCGGGAACTATTTTTAAAAAAATTATTGAAATTGCTTTTTCTGTGACGTCACGCGGCGGCAATAAAAAATCTGATAAAATCAGATTAGCAAAACTTTGCACGCTCTATCCATTTCTGCAATAAAAAAATTGAGGTCAATACTCCATTATGCAAAGTTGTTCTAAATTTTAATTCTAGGCCACTTAAGATAACTTTGAGAAGAAATAACATAACAAAATTAGAATTGTTTACATTAACAGAACACCTCACACCGTGGTAAGTGCAGCATCTGGCTCGCAAGAGCCGTGAGTTCGATTCCAGACACAGCTAGATTTTTCCACATCATGGTAACAACGGAATACCAACTCCTGCAACGAACTGCTTCTGGGAGGTACACTCTTCGCCTCGGAAAATTTCTCACTTGTTAATCACCATGTTCTGTGTTATTCTTATGGGGCACGATGATTAACAAGGCTACAAATGGAAATTTTTAAAGGAGATGAGATGACTGATGTACATGCATGATGGCATCCCTTATCATTGTAGACCATACTGATTCAGGTTTCCAAGGTTCTCTCAGTCACACAACTAGGTGATGTATCCTATGTACTATATACTATATACTATATGGGTGACATGATTACCAAGGTTTGGAATTAAAGGACCCAAAACTTCCCAGTAAGCAATAGCTTTAGGGGCGTAGAAAAAGTGGGGAGGGGGTGAGTGTTACCCCCCCTTGAGAGCTGAACAATAGTACAGCTTAAGGGGGGAAAAGCAAAAAAAAAATGGTGCAAGTTGGATACAATTTTAATAACAAAAATATTTTATTTTCAGATTTTTTTTTAAAAAATGTATACCCGAAACAGATCTTTAATTAATTTAAAATGCATCCACTATTATGATTATTTTAATATTCTCTCGCGTAGTATTTTTATCATCCAATTAATTGTGTTTTTGTAATAAAGACTATACAATTTAAAATGTAACAAATGTTGTGAACATGATGTTCAGATCAAAAATTGAAAATATATGGTATTTTATAATTATATTTAATAGGTATATTAATATTATCTTACTTGTTAGCTTTATTGTCTAATATAATAATAACACTATAAATATCTTTAAATTTATTATTGAAAAGTTAAAAAGATCCAAATATTTATTTGTATTGTACATTATATATTATAATGTAAAGAATGGAGTATTGTCCTCCATTTTTTTTATTGCAGAAATGGATAGAGGGTGCAAAGTTATGCTACCCTGATTTTTTTCAGATTTTTTAGAGCCCGGGAAGTATTTTTAAAAAATTATTGAAAGTCCTATTTGTGACGTCACGTGGCGTCAAGTCCTATCTTTTTCTCAAGGAGCGGCGTCTCGTGACGTCACAAAAAGAACTTTCAATAATTTTTTAAAAATAGTTTCTGGGCTCTAAAAAATCTGAAAAAAATCAGGGTAGCATATTTTTGCACGCTCTATCCATTTCTGCAATAAAAAAAATGGAGGACAATACTCCATTGAGTTACCTCTATTGAAAATTTAAATACTTATTATTTTTTTTTCCCTACATAAAACTTACTGCGTACGTTTTTTTATATAAAAAAAGATGGTGACAAAAAATTTAACTACATAATTTGTAATGTAGTGGAAATAAGAAGAAAAATAAATGAAACAATAAGTATATTATGATGCAGTTTATATTTTTATTGTCAATTATAGTCACAATTATCATTAAAAACATTTATTTTTATATAAAATGAAGTAAAATTATTTATTATTTGCTTTTGCTTAAACTAAATCTTGTTGATTGAATTTAAATTTCTGGCTCTTCAACACATCGAACTGGTAAATAAATCTTGAAGAATTTGCAGATTCGTCATCTTAAAACACGTGGTTAAATCACTCGTCGTTCGGATTGCTGCAACAATAGAAATACAATGGAGTATTGTCCTCATTTTTTTATTGCAGAAATGGATAGAGCGTGCAAAGTTATGCTACCCTGTTTGTTTTCAGATATTTTAGAGCCCGGGAAGTATTTTTAATTTTTTTTTGAAAGTCCTTTTTGTGACGTCACGCGGCGGCAGGTCCTATCTTTTTCTTAAGGAGCGGCGTCTCGTGACGTCACAAAAATAACTTTCAATAATTTTTTAAAAATAGTTCCCAGGCTCTAAAAAATCTGAAAAAAATCAGGATAGCATAAATTAGCACGCTCTATCCATTTCTGCAATAAAAAAAATTTGAGGTCAATACTCCATTAGTTTGTTTTAACAATGGAATGGAAATTCAAACATATTTTATAGAGTTGAATGTTGTTTATGTTTACGTGCATGATACTCGGGAGGGGAAGTACAACGTTATTCTCTGCAGAAAGAGGGGAGGGAAAAACAGAAAGTGGTGGTCAAGATTGTTTTAAAAAACAGGAGCAATGAAAAATATTAAAATAAAATTTAATAGTTTTGTTGGTAGCGAGATTTTTTTCTACGAGTTCTCTCGTATATTATTTTATATTCTTACATGATTTATTTTATCAATTAAAAAGAATTATCATAAAATTTGATAATATAATATAATGCATTCTAGAGAACACTGGCTGTCTAATTGCCAGGGTATGATGAGGTCAGCGCAAACTCTTCTATATCAATATCATAACCTCCATGAAGATCTATAGAACTGTTATCAGGGATATCGTAAAAAAATGTAACTCAAAAAATAGTATTATTACAAATCCTAAAATCATATCATATAGAATTACATTATGTACAAAATAAGAACATGAAAGACAATTCAATATTTTAAGTCAGAGTTTCAAAATCGAGGCACCATTTTCATCACTTACCGCGCACAACACAAGGCATACGGCAAGTCTATTCCACAGCATCGGTAACCATTGTAGCAGCGTCTTAGGATTCCTTGGGAACAGGCCTGTCTCTTGTCCACATCGTGATCGTCATCCTGTGAAATTTATTTATTTATTTATTTATTTATTTATTTATTTATTTATTTATTTATTTATTTATTTATTTATTTATTTATTTATTTATTTATTTATTTGTTTATTTGTTTATTTGTTTATTTGTTTATTTGTTTATTTGTTTGTTTGTTTGTTTGTTTGTTTGTTTGTTTGTTTGTTTGTTTGTTTGTTTGTTTGTTTGTTTGTTTGTTTGTTTGTTTGTTTTTTTATTTATTTATTTATTTATTACAAAAAAATAAATGAGTAATAGATTATATTTATATTTGGCGCGATTCACGAAGAAAATTATCCAGGTTTTTCACTCACCACGTTTAGTGTCATTGAATTTGGCTGGCGCTAACCACGGTTAGTGAGAAAGCCTGGTGACTCTATCGTGAATCGCCCCCGTCATTTCCTAAGTGATTTATATTGTTGTTCTTTTAAAAAAATCCGGAATTTTTTATTTTAAACATAAAAAATTATACTTTCATCCAAAGTTGAACCACCGATGTTCAACCTCAAAATCATACAACTTTAAACTCATTTCAGCAAATTTTAGCGTTGGAGCTTACGGAAAACTGCGCTGAACCGAGTTGAAACCAGATTTAAAACAACAATACTTTGAACCTCTAGTTTAACTTTGGTGATGCTTACGAAAATTTTATTTGATCTCGGTTCAACTTTAAAACCAGATCCAAGTGGGGTACAGTTTTCGGTCATTGATTGTTATCACCAAAGTCTTCTGCTCGTTGTTGGTAAACAAAGTATTGTTGTGTAATGTCTGTTGCGTGAAAGGAAAAACATGAGACAGTTGTTGATTTACATGTTAACTTATAGAAAATGACCGTAAATTTTGAAGTTGAAATGGTTGCCTAGCGCCAACAATGCCATTACGTTCTCTGCTCTGGTGGTAAAATCAGGCACTACGTCGTCCCATGTTTAACAATGAAAAAGGCTTCATGCGACAGACATTATAAACAATGGTTTGTTACAACCATTGCGAGTAGAAGACTTTGGTTATAACACTAAACAAATGTTGATTTAATCAACTCACCTCTCCCGCATCTTCCTCGACCCCATCTTCCTCTCCTTGCCTCTCTTCCAGTTCATGCAGCACATCCTGTAACGATAATTAACATCACAACTCGTACACCTCGGGGAAGATGGAACGTTACACAATGATTTCAATGTTATTTTTTTATTGCAGAAATGGATAGAGGTTGCAAAGTTATATGGTATACTAATTTTCATTTTTTTTTATTTGCAAGTAAAAAAAAACATAATTCATTGGAGTATCTAGTTCCATTTTTTTTATTGCAGAAATAGATAGAGGGCTATCCAGATTTTTTTTCCAGATTTTTTATAGCCCGGGAAGTATTTTTAAAAAATTATTGAAAGTCCTTTTTTAAAAATACTTCCAGGGCTGTAAAAAATCTGAAAAAAATCAGGATAGCATAACTTTACATCTTCTATCCAGTTCTGCAATAAAAAAAATAGGACGATACTCCATTCCATTTTATGGCTATAAGTATTGCTACATTCCAAAACAGAAAGATAATACGCCCAATATTTTAAAATTATTCACAATTATATACATATATTATCTTAAAATGTCCTCCTCCACATTCCCTATCAGTAGCTAAAATATTAGATATAATATAAAAATTCGATCTATAGTTTTTGAGTTGTGAATTTTTAAAGTTGACTAATTTAACATGGAGAAATGGAACTTTCATGTTAAATTAGTCAACTTTAAAAACTAATAAATAAAAAACTAGCTCGAATTTGTATACCTGATATTTAAGCTATACTGATAGTGGTATCATATGTATAGGAGAACATTATAAAATTATGTTTTATAATTTTCAGTTGTGGGAAAATTTTAACATTGGGCATTATACCTTACCCTACGTTGTAAAAAGGTACCATCGTTAAAACAGAAACTCTCAATTAAATTATTTTTTTGTAAATACTAGCCGGACTCAAAAAAACATTAAAAAAAAAACTGTAAAATCAAGTCTCATTTCTGCAATAAATTTTGTCCTCAGGTCGAAAATTACAAATTTAATAATGCAACTTTTGTATTCTAAACTCAACTGACCTTTTCCTCCTCCTGTGCTGACGTCATCACCACCAAGGTCACCAGAAGGACGGTCAGCTGTGAAAGGTCACGTGGTTAGTCCATGGAAAAAAACACTCTCCTACATAAGGTCTGTTCGTAAATACACAATCAGAAAGAATCGATTATTTGTGATGAACCTTCTGTACATGGAACAGAAGGTTCATCACAAATAATCGATTCTTTCTTATTGTGTATTTACGAACAGACCTTATATATATGTACATTCTAACTGGATGTTGATGTCAATATTAAAAATAATTGGCTCGTATTTTAAATATTACAACTCCCCTGCTCAAAAATCTTGAGCAATATCTTACAAGATCTTTTATGATCTTGTCAAGTGAACTCAAGAAGTCCAAAACAGAGGCAAGACAGTAATCAATGCTGGTCAGGAATATATATTATCCTTCTAAAAATAATATTTAAGCAAAAAATTTGGGAAAAGTCAAAAAATAAGATATTTTTGGTTTAAAAAGATCTTGAGCAAGATAATAATCTTGTTCAAGACGTCATTTCTTACGTAAGATCGACATCTTGGCAAGAAACATACTTGCGCAAGAAAAAATATCTTGCAAGATAGAAAATCTTGCGCGTGTTTTCGAATTTTTTGCAAGATTATTTCTTGAGCTAGTTTTTGGCTTGCGCACGATGGTAATCTTGCTCAAGAAGTCATTTCTTACGCAAGATATACAACTTGGCAAGTAATTAACTTGCGCAAGAAAAAATCTTACGTAAGATTGAAAATCTTGCGCGCGTGTTCAAAATTTTCTCAAGATTTTTTCTTGGGTAAGTTACCGTCATGCGTAAAATCGCAATCTTGTGCAAGAAATCATTTCTTACCCAAGATTTCCATCTTGGGCAAGTAATAGACTCGAACAAGAAAAAAATCTTACGCTTGTTTTCATAGTTATCGCAAGATTTCTTCTTGGGTAAGTTACCGTCTTGCGTGAGATGACAATCTTGGCCAAGAAATCATTTCTTACCCAAGATTTCCATCTTGGGCAAGTAATAGACTTCAGCAAGAAAAAATCTTGCTTGCGTGTTCAAAATTTTCTCAAGATTTTTTCTTGGGTAAGTTACCGTCTTGCGTAAGATGGCAATCTTGGCCAAGAAATCATTTCTTACCAAAGAGATTCATCTTGGGCAAGTAATAGACTTAAGCAAGAAAAAATCTTGCACGCATGTTCAAAATTTTCTCAAGATTTTTTCTTGGGTAAGTTACCGTTTTGCGTAAGATGGCAATCTTGTGCAAGAAATCATTTCTTACCCAAGATTTCCATCTTGGGCAAGTAATAGACACGAACAAGAAAAAATCTTACGCTTGCTTTCACAGTTATCGCAAGATTTTTTCTTGGGTAAGTTACCGTCTTGCGTAAGATGGCAATCTTGGCCAAGAAATCATTTCTTACCCAAGAGATCCATCTTGGGCCAGTAATGGACTCGAGCAAGAAAAAAATCTTACGCTTGTTTTCATAGTTATCGCAAGATTTTTTCTTGGGTAAGTTACCGTCTTGCGTAAGATGGCAATCTTGTGCACGAAATCATTTCTTACCCAATATTTCAATCTTGGGCAAGTAATAGACTCGAGCAAGAAAAAATCTTAGGCTTGTTTTCATAGTTAACGCAAGATTTTTTCTTGGGTAAGTTACCGTCTTGCGTAAGATGGCAATCTTGGCCAAGAAATCATTTCTTACCAAAGAGATTCATCTTGGGCAAGTAATAGACTTAAGCAAGAAAAAATCTTGTGCGCGTGTTCAAAATTTGCTCAAGATTTTTTCTTGGGTAAGTTACCGTCTTGCGTAAGATGGCAATCTTGTGCAAGAAATCATTTCTTACCCAAGATTTCCATCTTGGGCAAGTAATAGACACGAACAAGAAAAAATCTTACGCTTGTTTTCATAGTTGTCGCAAGATTTTTTCTTGGGTAAGTTACCGTCTTGCGTAAGATGGCAATCTTGGCCAAGATATCATTTCTTACCCAAGAGATCTATCTTGGGCCAGTAATGGACTCGAGCAAGAAAAAATCATATGCTTATTTTCATGGTTTTTGCAAAAAAAATTCTTGGACAAGTTACCGTCTTGCGTAAGATGGAAGTTTTGTCCAACATGTCTTTTCTTACCCAAGATTTCCATCTTGAGCAAGTACCAGACTCGAGCAAGAAAAAACTTTACACTTCTTTTCATAGTTATGGCAAGATTTTTCTTGTTTAAAATGGCAATCTTGTTCAAGAAGTAATTTCTTACGCAAGATTTTAGTAAGTGTGAAAACCTTCCCATGGTCATATAATTTTTTTGCCGATCGATCGCACCCGTTTGCAGATTTTTTTTCTATTCAGAATCGCAATATTCAATTTTTTTTTAAATAAGGGTAACAGCACCCCCAATAATTAGTCAGGGTTAATTTAATCACCTTAATTAAATTCAGCTTGCCAATTAACCCTTGGATACAAGTTTTCAGCTTGATCGGTGCATTTTTATTCGTTTTCAAAATTGCGCGCGATGGCGAAACAAATGCAATGCGATTGCATTGCGATACGCGTTTTTATAACATGTGTTGAAACTGAAAATGGACGGTTGGTGAACGTAAGAGCTGAAGAAGAAACATGACGATTTTGTGTTTATTTGTGCTAATTTAGTACTTTATACACAGTTCCAGGTAAGCTTAAACTTATGTTTAGTTGTTTTTGTTTAATATATTGTTAAGCTCATAGAATATTTTATGTTTTTTCATGAAATTCGGATGGCTGGACCTGCTTCCTGTTTGCCTTGCAACTGCTTGCAAATTTATTAACCTGGAATATGATGACGCGGATATACTGAGGACAACCTGCTGCTTGTTGTATGCATAAAGCAACATGTCATAGAGATTATTTGCAATGGAGGGTTTTGTTTGTGATATTTTGAAACAGGTATGTATAAAATACTGCAATGTATGATAAATTGATCAAAATCTTGCAAGATCTTGTGCAAGATTTGCTAAATTTTTATAGGAAATGTCTTGAACAAGAACTTTCTAGATTTGTGCCTAATTTTATTGACGAGTTTCTTTGTTTTTGACCCCCAGGTTCCACCGAGCCTATCTGAAGGAGAAAATACATGGCATGGCCCGCGGAGTAAAAGAATTATTGAACGGAGAGGTGGAAGGAAGCAAAGATGATGAACATATCCATAAAGAAATGAAACCATGCATCATGAGACTTCCTTATTTAACGAAAACTAGCTGCAACTAACAGAATACTAACTTTGTTTGTTTGTTGTTTTTTTTCAGTACGTTATGTTGGCTACGTGACTCGGAGATTGCTACTTGGAATTGCCGCTACATTACTGACCCAACATGGCTGCCTTTCAACGGATTTAAACCAACCGACAACATTGCACAAGATCTTGCGCAATTATTTTGGTCTTGAGCAAATATTATCTTGACAAGATACTATCACAAGATCTTGAGCAAATATTATCTTGCGCAAGATAATATCACAAGATCTTGAGCAAATATTATCTTGCAAGATCTTGCAAGATCTTGCACAAGATCTTGCAAGATCTTGAGCAAGATGCTGTCACAAGATCTTGAGCAAATATTATCTTGAGCAAGATAATATCACAAGATCTTGAGCAAATATTATCTTGCAAGATCTTGCAAGATCTTTCCCAAGATCTTGCACAAGATCTTGCAAGATCTTGAGCAAGATGCTGTTACAAGATCTTGAGCAAATATTATCTTGAGCAAGATAATATCACAAGATCTTGAGCAAATATTATCTTGCAAGATCTTGCAAGATCTTTCCCAAGATCTTGCACAAGATCTTGCAAGATCTTGCAAGATCTTAAGCAAGATAACAATTGCTCAAGATATTGTGATTTGTCTTGCTCAAGATCTTGCAAGATCTTGCAAGATCTTGTGCAAGATCTTGGGAAAGATCTTGCAAGATCTTGCAAGATTTTCATGAGCATAATCTTGCCAAGATCTTACAAGATCTTGGCTCAAGATTTTTGAGCAGGGTCTCTCTCTCTCTCTCTCTCTCTCTCTCTCTCTCTCTCTCTCTCTCTCTCTCTCTCTCTCTCTCTCTCTTTATTTATATTTTTTTAATTCTTCTGTTAAAATTATGTCCCTTTATCTTAGCAGACAGCTGTAGCAATAATTTAAAATGCGGCACATAATTGAGAGAAGTAACTATATTTTTTTTATCAAAAATTTAATATAATAATATGCGAAAATATAATTTACAATAATAATAAAAATAATAATAATCTCCACAAAAAGTTAAGACTTGACAATAAGTACATATATTTTATAAATAAAACGTTATAAAATAATACCTGGATTGCCAGAAGAAACTTCATGATTGATGTCAAGTGTTAACACTTAATGTCTAGAAAGGCAAAGACTTCGCTTTATATAACATAATTGACAGGAAACTTGGCCGCAAATAAACATCTTAACGACAAAACTGCAACCAAAATTGTCAGACTGTTTACTTAACTTCCTGTTTTTCTCTTTGAAAAAAACTTTGCCACTAAAATTTCCATTGCATAAGAAAGGAGGAGGCAGTGGTTAGTGCTTCCGAATAGGATGGGCGTGAGTTCGAATCTCAAACGGAACCTTGCTTATAACATTACAGCATCTCTTTAATATCTTTATATATTTTTTTAAAAATATACACCCCTAAGAACTTAGAACTGGAGCCGTAATGGATAGGGATAAGCTAGGGAAAGGATGGTGACCACAGCCTGTTAGCGTTCCAGCATTCACTGAGGTGAGACTGAGGGAACCGTGGAAAACCTCAGTCAGGACGTATACTTCTATTTTTTTATCAAAGGACCAAAGTGATGTCCAAAGTCTGGGGAACCACACACAAGTGCATCACTGTACTGGGTGGAAAGCGAGACGAATTTACGCAGAGAAAGAGCTCTTCCCTCAATACTACAGAGACCATACTGATTGAGGTTTCCATGGTTCCCACAGTCAGAAATATAAGCAAATAGATTTTTAGACCATAACATTGCCAATTCTAAGATTGGTCCATGAAAAGCCGCGGGAACTTAAATTCAGTCATTTGTGACCAATATATTATACATAAGGATTTGGTAGAGAAAAAAAAAATATATGCATTTTTTAGTTGAGTTTACTTTATTTTTAGGTAAATAAAAAAAAAAATGAGAAAAAAAAATTTGCAATTTTTATTATATAGAATATGTAGGTATAAAAGGAGCACAGCATCAAGGCATACAAAAATTGTATATAGGTTCACAACACTTGAATGAACATAATATCTACAAAGGTAGAAGAACAAATTAAAATAATTTTATGGAACAATTTTGAATTTTCCAAATAAAAAACAAGTAAATTAAAAGAAGCTGAATTTTTAAAATAAAATGCCAATATTTTATTTGTAATTCTTCTAGATTGATATCCTGCAAGGATATAATTTTATGTAACTGGACAGGAAAGTGCATCCGCAAATATAGACATTGCAGCAACGAAACTGTCACCAATATTATTGTCAAACTATTTTCGTAACAATCGTAACATCCTGTTTTGTCTCTTTGAAAGATATGCCACAAAAATTTCAATATAGCAATAAAGGAAGAGGTTAGTGGTTATCCTATTTAAAATCAGACGGTCAAAATTAGTACTGGGAGAATGGCGTAGAATGTTTATTTTCGTCAATATTCGGTAAAGTTCGCCAAAGTTCAGAGCAAAGAATTACATTATAATACGAGAAATAAGGAAACAATAATTACACCTGCACTGTGTAGATTACAAATATATAACAAGGGACCGTTTTCCATGTCAATTAGATTAAAAACTTCAACTGTATATAAATATTATACCACTGTATGTTGATTTTTAAAAAAAGTCGTAAAAGTATTATTGTTAAAGAATTGTTTCTGCAATGTATCTAGTTATGTTACATTTAATTTTTAAGAATTTGTATGTTTGGACGTTTCTTACCATTTCAGTCAGAGGGCCTTCATTTTATTGATTGTGTCTGTATGTTTTGAAAATGACCAATAAAGAATTGAATAGAGTATCGACCTCATTTTTTTATTGCAGAAATGGAAAGAGGGTGCAAAGTTATGCAACCCTGATTTTTTTAAGATTTTTTACAGACCGGGAACTATTTCTAAAAAAATTATTGAAAGTCCTTTTTGTGACGTCACGCGGCAGCAAAGTCTTATATTTTTCTTAAGGAGCGTCGTCTCGTGACGTCACAAAAAGAACTTTCAATAATTTTTTAAAAATAGTTCCCGGGCTCTAAAAAATCTGAAAAAAATCAGGGTAGGATAACTTTGCACGCTCTTTCCATTTCTGTAATAAAAAATTTGAGGTCGATACTCCACTGAATTGAAAACATACTTCATTCTACGTGCTGACTTCACTGAAATCCAGCATGGGGTACCACCGGGGGGTCAAATGACCACTTATGTAAGCCATTTTCGACTATATAATCATTGTTGTGTTAGTGAGTTCATGACTCCATCACTTGATTTTTTATAAAGATAGTTACAGCGTTAAAATAACACAGAGTTTTGAAATTTCGACTCTTCGGACTCTTCCAAGAAAGGGTAAGGGAGGGGAGTGGGGGAGGGGGCAGCAAGTATTCATAAATCTTTTAAAGCGGCAGTTTGCGATGTTGATAGGGGGAAAAAAACTCACCGCCCCCCATATTCCGCTCTTGTAATATGCGAAGCTTATAATTAGACATTTGGAAAGTCCACGGGGGTCTTCAAATAACCCCACTTAACCTAAACTTAGCCTAAGACTGTCTTAGAGCAACAATAAAGAATACACTAATTTTAGGATTGTTGTAATTTGTGTTATTTGAAGACCCCCAGTCTGACAATAGTCAATAATTAACCACGTGCTTAATGAGGTTTACATTGTTTCCTCAGTTACATCAAACAAACTTCTCATCTTCTTTAGACTATAAGTTTAAATGCGAGGTGTTGGCGCAGTACGCTTGACCGGGTCTCGTCAAGCGTGGTTAGTAGTTGGATGGGTTAACCATTTTCAACAAAAAACACTTTTCCCATCCAGGGGTAAATCGTTGCGTTTGTCAACTATATGGTTCCCCTGGCTTTGGACCATTGCACTTCCGGTTCATTGACAAAAGCTCTAGTGTCCATCCTGGCTGAGGTTTCCACGTTTCCCTCAGTTGCAGGCAAATACCGGGATGGATTGCAAGGCCGTGGCCGCCCCCGTTCCGGAAGAGCCCGCGAAACGCTCAAGTTAGGGTTTCGGAAGATTCGGAATTTTAAAGTAGTATGTAATTAGTAAGTAAAAGTACCCAATAGGGTTTGATTAAATTGATAAAAATGATTAAATAAGCAAAATGTAAAAATACTGCTGAATTTTAAGATTAGTGAGTCGATGAGCTCACTAATCTATTAGAAAGATGCAGGTGCATGGGAAAAAGAAAATAAATTTTGTCAAAGGTAATGAATTAAGTTTATTATTAGCATATTTTATTGCAATAAAATAATATTAATTAAGTTCTTTAATAATTCAGAAATAAAATTAACTAACATGTAGAAGCATGTGATGTTATTAATAGTCATTATTTTTTTAGAGAAAATTTATTACAAAAAGTGCAATTTACTTTTTTCTGTGAGGAAATATAATACTCTTAAAGGAGGGGAACGGCTTGAACTTTTGTATTTTTTTAATTTTGTTGATGCAGTGAAACATAAGTCTGGATCAAAAAAACACCATCTTCCTCCTCCTTCTCTGACTTCCGGCTGTTGAAAGTTAAGACGTTTAAAAAAGTTGCGTCAATGACGTAATTTTGCGCCAAAAGGAAGCAGCCAATTGCGCAAGGGGTGTCTAGAAAAGTTTTTACAGACACGCGCTGCAATTGACTGCTTCCTTTTGACGCGAAATTACGTCATTGACACAACTTCTTTGAACGTCTTAACTTTCAACAGCCGGAAGTCGGGTAAATAGGAGAAAGTTTTTTTTTTTTTGGTGCAGACATATGTTTCACTGCATCAACAAAATAAAAAAAATACAAAAGTTGGAGCCATCCCCCTCCTTTAACCATTTTTTTTAAAAATTAATAATTTGAAGAAATATATTTTCAGTTTATCATTAAAAACTAATAGAAATATGTTGTATGGAGTACCAACCTCAATTTTTTTATTGCAGAAATGGATAGAGCGTGCAAAAATATGCTACTCTGAATTTTTTCAGATTTTTCTGAGACTGGGAACTATTTTTAAAAAATTATTGAAAGTACTTTTTGTGACGTCACGGGCGTTAATGTTCTATCCTTTTATTAAAGGAGAGGCGCCTCGTGACGTAATTAAAATGGACTTTTAATATATATTTTTTTAAATATTTCCCAGTCTAAGAAAAATCTGAAAAAATTCAGAGTAGCATATTTTTGCACCCTCTATCCATTTCTGCAATAAAAAATTTAAGGTCAGTACTCATTTGGCCAATAATCCTTAGGTCAGGATAATTTTCTTTATGGCGTGATGGTGCAATCTGGGTCATGAGGCCTGCACCATACATCCTTCTTCGTTCTGACCGCTCCTTCCTCGATGGCGTCTTTAAGTTCACGTAGAACCTGAGGACACGAGAAAATATTAAATGGAGAACAAATGGTAAAAAAAGTAAATAATAAATTCCATTTAAATTATCTACACCATGCTTAATAAGGTGAATTTATAAAAAAAAAATAATCCTTTATTTTGTTAATATATTTAATAAGTTATTTTTTTTTAAAATTGACTAACTTTATTTAAATATACTTATTTTAATCAATGTAAAGTTACGTTGCTTTATTTTGGATACCACAATCTAAAAAAAGAAAGAAAAAACTGCAAAAATGAATAGAGGATACAAAGTTATGTCACTCGTAAGTTTTTTCAGCTTTATTTATTTATTTATTTATTTATTTATTTATTTATTTATTTATTTATTTATTTATTTATTTATTTATTTATTTATTTATTTATTTATTTATTTATTTATTTATTTATTTATTTATTTATTTATTTATTTATTTATTTATTTTTTGCAGCCCATGCAGGAACTACTTTTAAAATATTATTGAAAGTTCATTTTATGACGTCACGAGGTGCCAAGTCCTATCATTTCCTGCCGTGATGCAATTAAAAGTTGTAATATATGATATATACTATTTTAAATAATTCACGGGCTCTGAATATTTGAAAAACAAAAAAACATTAGGTTTGTTCGTAAACTCTGTCCAGAGTACACTTTCTACACCCAGTCGACCTTATGTCCATGTATATAAGGTCGATTGGGTGCAGAAAGTGTATACCGAGCAGGGTTTACGAACAGACCTTATAAGTATATAGCATAACGTTGATCACGTACTCTATAATTTACTTTGCGGAAAAAATTTAGGTATATTTAATTATTGATTGTTGACAATCTATATATGACACAATCAATCAATTTACTTTATCATTGATTGATAAACATAAAATTCATTCAATCAGCTTTAATATATTGATTTTTATATTATATTTAATATATAAGAAATGATGATTATAATCAACAACTGATTACATTGATTGTTAAAAATAAGCGTTGATTGAATCAACTTACATCGACCTGTCCCTGCTCCCTTTCAGTCAGTTGGTCCCCCTCTCTCTCGGCCAGAGTCAAAAGTCCATCCAGTTCTTGTATCACCTTAGCTTTCTGTAACAACAAACCTTGTACACCTTGCATGGAGAAGACGGAACGATAGATAATTATGAAAAATAATATAATGTTTTGTATTCCAAACTGACCTGGTCCTGTGCTGACGTCACGGCCACCAAGGTCACCAGAAGGACGGTCAGCTGTGAAAGGTCACGTGATAAGTCATGTGATAGCAAAAATGTACAGCTAAGGTAAAAAAAATTGGAACATTTGGCCTGCGTTAGAGTCAGAGTAGCCAACCAACGGTTCACTCGCCATGCTGAGTGTGGCAACACTGTATTGTGGAGGAAACTGTGAATTGCACCTGAACCTCACCTGTGTTGCCATATAGACAAGCGAATAGAAACATAAATAAATCTCACTTTTAAAGTCATACATGCCAAATGTTCCAGTCATTTTGTCTTTAACTGTACGGACTGTACTGAAAGTTGAATATATATATTGAACAAAAAAAAAAATATATATATATATATATATATATATATATATATATATATATATATGTATATGTATATGTATATGTGATATATATATGTAACATATTAGAATGAACAACCTATATAAAAAAAAATTATTGAAGAAATGAATAGAGAGTACCAAATTATGCTACTCGGAATTTTTTCAGATTTTTTTGAAATCCATAACTATTTTTAAATAATTATTGAAAGTTCTGAAAGTTAAGTTGGCACCTCTGAATCCTTAATAAAAAGGGTAGGTCCTAGACGCCTATTGACGCCCCCAGGGGGTGTGGCCACACTTTCAATAATTATTTAAAAATAGTTCTGGATTTCAAAAAAATCTGAAAACATTCCGAGTAGCATAATTTGGTACCCTCTATTCATTTCTGCAATAAAAAAAAATCGTGTATGTAATAATTGTCTATTAACAATACTGCGTCAAATTTTGTTACGTAAAGTAATATATATTTTACTATTAAAATTAACTCTTTACAGAAACACATTGCAGTGGCTGAATTAAATTACAGTACTGTAATTGAAGAGAAATAAGTAAAATAGAATATGATTTACAAAAAATAGATAAATTAAAAAAAAATGTAACTTTATTGTAAAAAAAAACTCTTACAGTGATAATAATCTCATATATTATAATAATATTCATATTTCAAGGTTCGTAATATATATTCTTTTTATATTTTATAATAATTAATTACCTGAATTGCTAGAGAAACTTTCATGATTGATGTTAACAACTGTTAATACTTTATGTCTACACATACCACACTTTATATATATGACATACAGGACAGGAAACAGGACGCAACGACAAAAATGTCAACAATATTATTGCCATATTATTTTCGTAATTTCCTGTTTTATCTCTCGGAAGATGCGCAGTAAAAATTTCCATTTAGCAATAAAGGAAGAGGTAGTGGTTTAATACAGGCTTGGACTGACCATAAGGCTGTGAGTTAGGGAGCCCAGACTGTCCTCTCAACTTTTTTTTTTTTTTTTTAAAAAAAAAGGATGCACCTAAGAGCTTACAGCTCACCTCGGGGTAATGGGTAGGGATAAAGCAGGGAACGGATGGTGACTACGGCCTGTTACGCGTCCCAGCATTTACTGAGGTGAGACTGAGGGAACCGTGGAAAACCTCAGTCAAGACGGACACCTCTACTTTTTATCAATGGACCAAAGCGATGTCCAAAGCCTGGGGAACCACACACAAGTGCATCACTGTATAATACAGGGTGTTTACTTTGATTCGAACGTTTTAAAGTGATAATTAAGGAATGAAGTTCGATGGTAATATAGACATGTCATACATCAAATTAAAGCTTACATTTTAACATTTTCAAAACTTGCATCATAAATTACATGTGCGGACTTGTCTTTTTTTGAGACGAAAAAGAAACAAAAATTAGCCATTTTTTTGTTCAAATATCGGTGGTAACATGAAATTAACTGTTGAATCCTTTACTGGATTGCAAGGGTGGTGTGGGAGTGATATGTAATGCGTTTGGTTAATTTTTCTTAGCTCACCAAAGTAAAGCAACACAAGACTGTTTTGTGGTTGGATGGGTGACCATTTAAACAAAAATTGCACTTCTCCCATCCAGTGGTAACGCTTTTTACAACCATGTGGTTTCTCATCGAATTTTAACCATTACATTTCTGTTTCTGATTCATTGACAAAATTTGAAGATGCATTTGACGTTCATCCTGACAAGTTTCCACGTTGCGATCAGTCACATTAAAATGCCATTTAATTTCATGTTACCACCGATATTTGAACAAAAAACAGCTCATTTTTGTTTCTTTTTCGTCTCAAAAACAGACAAGTCCGCACATGTAATTTATGATGCAAGTTTTGAAAATTTTAAAATGTAAGCTTTAATTTGATGTATGACATGTCTATATTACGATCGAACTTCATTCCTTAATTATCACTTTAAAACGTACAAATCAAAGTAAACATCCTGTATATACTGGGTGGAAAGCGAAATGAATTTACCCCAAGGAGGGAGCAGCGTATTTTTTACTTAAAATGGTCACCCATCTAACGTAAGTACTAACCACGCTCGACGTAGCCTGACTTCAGTGATCTAACGAAAACCGGTCAATGCACTGCGACACGCTCGACCTGAGTATACAACAAGTGGCCTCAGACCCCCTTCCAGGTGGCCCCTGCTGCCTGTAATGTCTATATAGCCCTGAATGGTCCCTATAGCTTGCCAGTCCGAGCCTGAGTGGTTATGTGTCCTACGTATATTCAGATGGCCGTAAGTTCAATACTAAGTACACTCCTTGCCTTGGAAAATTTCCCTTTCCAGCTTTGTTAATGCATCGTGAAAAATGTCACAGGTGCAGTAGTTAGCAAGTTTGCAAGTGGGAAATTATCCGAGGCGACGAATCTATTACTTGATATTATATAAGGGATAATCAAGAAGCATTACCGAATTAAATAAAATAAATTTCATATTTAGATTTTTTCAATATTATAAATTAATACATATATTCCTTTATCTTATAGAATGTTCAAATTTCTACACCTGATCTCTAAAGAATAAATTTTAAGTTTTCTCTTCAGATTTAACCATACTGAATTAACTGGGAATTATTAAATGAAAAGATAAATAATCTACTTAACAGAAATTTATAAGGTTCATGTTTTTAAACAATCGTCTTAAATAAAATAAAATAATAAATAATAATAAATGTTTGCAATTTATTGAATTTTATCCAAGCTACATTAATTCAATTTCAAGTCATTTCATTATTGTTTTTAATTTCAAAACTGTTGTACACCTGCAAGATATTGAAACCTAAGTTAAATACAAAAATTAGATGCTGTCAATATAGTTAAGTTATACCAGCCATAAGCTTCAAAACATGCTCCTTAATTATCGCAACACCTGCAATGAAAGTTTAAAAAGAATCAGTTGTCAGAAAGAGAAATCACCAACCCCGTTTGCCTCATAATCTTAATTTTAGATTAATTAAATCGTTAAGCACTAAAAAGTACCCCTGATGCTTATGCAATTTGATGTACTTAAATGTTGAACAAGTTGCTTAACCCCCAAGGGGAAATAACCTGAGATTTATGTACACTCCTCGGCTCTGAAAAATTTCCCACTTGCAGCCTTATTAATCACCATGTCCTGTGTTATTCTACCGAAGCATGGTGATTAACAAGGCTGGAGAAGAGAAAGTTTCAGAGGCGAAGAGTATACAATTGCTTTTTTACTAGCCAAGAAGTTACATTTTAATGTAAATAATTATTTAATAATTGCGAAGAAAAGTTCTTGCCTGCACTTTTATTTATTAAACATCTGAAACACAAGTCAGCATGAGTCACAAGCAAGGATGTTGTATACTATGGATATAGGTGGGAGCACTGTCGTCAGTGAGGCAAGGTCGTGAGGAGGAAGTGGGTGGTAGAACAATAGAATGTCTGCCATCTTACCATGGCCTGTGAAGCCAAAACAATACATAATGTTGCGCTCGGCTGCCATGATACCATGACCTTTTGCCTCAGCAGCTATAATGCTATTGGTATAGGCCTAACTTATCCATATAGTACAAGATCCTTGGTCACAAGACTGTTGAGTATAAATAATTAATGTAAACAGTACAAGCTCCAAGGTCTGTACTTTGCTCTGTGTACTCTCTAAATATATGGAATCAAACTACAAACATAATCATCTAGGCTCTCGGTATTGACATTTTTGCTATTATATTGTAATAATATTATCCATACTATGTAGCCATGATGGTAAAAGACGTAGAATGAAATATATATTATTGTTGCTTCTCTGTAAATTTTTGTTGTGTGTAAATTTTTGTTAGCCTCAGCTATTCTTTCGAAATTTTTAAAGATTTATACACATTAGAAAGAGCACAATCTTAATTTTTGAAGGGTAGTAATAAAGGAGAAAGAAATAAAGGTATTTCAAAATAAACATCTAAACATAAAATTAACATTGTTTTTTCGTAATCGAACCATTGAATTCAAATTTATTATAATTTAATAATTTATCTTTCAGAATGTCGATCATGCAATGCTTTGTAGCTGAATTTAAGATATAATTAGTAACATTTTATACATATATTAATATAAGAGGCGCCGCAGATCAAAGGGTTTATATCCAAGCCCAACTGGGATTGAATTTTTAAATATAAATATATATTAAGAAAAAAATTCTCCATATTTTTTATCTTATATACTTATAATTACAGTATATACGGTATAAAATAAAAAAATATACATTATTTTTATTTTACTGTGCATATATGATTAGTCATTAAGAAAAAGACTGCAATGGGTAATTTTCTGAGGTGACGACTGCACGTGACAAAAAAAATTATTAAAAAAGTAATGAATTAATGAACAAAATTTCTTTTGCTTTTCATTCATCACTAATAATTAACAAGAGCAGCATTTTAACGAATTATTACATTCTTCCTTTTAACTATAAAATTATCAAAAATACATTTAATTTTAAAACACATTTTATTATCACATACTTACATTGCAAATATCACAATTGAATTGCTTTGTCCAAATAAATTGACTTGAAATTGTTTATCTGATATAAAGTAATATTTACAATTATTATTATATAGTTAAACATAAAGATAAAGCCAAAATTTGTACTGCAGGAAAAAAATATAATTCAAACAATAATTATATGTATAGTGAAATTAATGTTGGACAATGTGATTTCAATAATACATCTTTACATAAATTGTCACAACACTGTTTACTCCTAGTAATAGATAACCATCATGAAATTTTAAGTGTCAAAGAATTGAATGGAAGACAATATTCTGTTGACATTCAATACATTTTTTAAGTCACTGTATAAATATATTTCATTATGACAGTGAATATAATTAATGCACATAATAATAATTACATAAACAAACCAGATTAGGAGTGTAATTATATTGGCTCTTTTCTAAATATCAATCAAATAAAATTATTCATAATAATGAATAAGAGATCTTATTTTCATTTTTAAAATGAAAGTTAAAACAATTTTATTATTTAACTCACATTTATTTTTACTTTATAAAATACAAGGTTTTAATGTAATACCAAAATAATTATCACAATGGACAATTTGCATCAACTTTTTTTAGTAGCTCAATCGAAAGAGGAGGTCGAAAAATACACCTGTGAATTTTATGCGATTTTTATTCGTACTGCATCATGGCTAAAAGAGAGGTCACGTGACCTGGAGCCGGCGCCCGTGACGTCACTTAACTGTTCCGTCAAACAAACGATCGACTTTATAACGCTTGCAAACAACCACGTTGCTATGGAAACAAGCAACAATTAATTTATTGTTTACAAGCGTTATATAGACAATCGTTTACTTGACCAGACAGTTCAATGACGTCACGGGCGACACGGGCGCCGGCTTCAGGTCACGTGACCTCTCTTTTAGCCATGATGCAGTACGAATAAAAAACGCATAAAATTCACAGGTGTATTTTTCGACCTCCTCTTTCGATTGAGCTACTAAAAAAAGTTGATGCAAATTGTCCATTAAGTGTTTCAATGAGATTCAGATTTTTTTATTTAAATTACAAAAGGTACAATTAATGTAAATATTTTAAACATTAAATCAGTTCTTCTTTTTAAAATTAATCTTACATACAAAATATTAATAAATTAAATATTGTATGTTATAATATATTATACAATACATTTAAAATTATGTGTAAATTTTTGGCACGTGATTTCATAAAATCTAACATGTTAAAAAAAAAATACATATAAAATATGAAATTTCATGCTAAAATTTGAGTATCTTTATTTTAAATATTTATAAATATATCGACGTATTGAGCTAATGAGGTATTGTCCGTAAATGTGCCATCTTCATAAAAACAAGGTTTCACCAAAGTAATTGCATATAATATAATATATAGTTTGGATCCATAGGCAAATTTGTGGGTACTGATAATACCATTTGACTAGCTTGGTTATAAATAAACAACCTGACAAGATTATTTAAGTCAACATTATCTAAACGGACGCAGGGGGGTAGAGAGGAACCATGGGGGTAATAACCTCTCTTACGTAATAGCACTATTAGGGGATGATTTTTGAACACCTTTAAAATTGTTTCTAAAATTTGAAAACAATTTTCTTGTTTCATGAATCTATTTGTAAAAAAAATGCTCCATTTTTCCTTTGTTCATCTCGATGTTACTAAAATTTTAAAGACTATCAAGTAAAAATTAGTTTTGTCAAATTTATATTGAAAAATGATTTTTTTTTATTAAATTCTGATTAGACAATAATTGTTACTTCTTTATTTCAAATCTTAAAAAAATACATAAAATTATGTTTTTCTGATTTTTTTTTCAGATATTTTTGAGTGCGAGAACTAATTTAAAAAAAAAAATTGAAATTTTTTAATTAGGGTGGTACTATCTGATCGGACAACCATGATGTCATTTTCTCGCGTTGTGATTGGCTGTTGATGATGTCATGGTTTTCCAATCAGGTTGTACCACCTTGATTCAGATATTTTAATGTTTTTTTTTAAATTAGTTCCCACACTCCAAAAAATCTTAAAACAAAATCAGAAAAACATAATTTTATGTATAAAATAAAAAATTACAACCTTTAGTGTCTATTATTTAAATAACTTGCTAATTTAATAAAAAAATTCAAAATTCTTTGCTAACCCTAATGAGAAGCGATGCTCAACTGTAGGGACCTAGTAATTTGTCCTCCAAGTGAACCAACAAAGGGTGAAGCAATGGGAAAGTTCTACGTCTTCTACGACGCATGCGTGAAATTCTAGCCCTGGTATTCTTACATATGATTTCAGGTAGAGCCACTTTACCAGGTACCAAAAAATTACTCCAGATTGCTTTCTTCTCATCGTCTGACAACCAGGTAGTCCGGCCAGGTCCGTTGACGAATTGTACAGGCGAGAGGGAGAGGAAGCGAAGTTTGGAGAGCAGACGAGGCTCCAGGATCTCACGAACTGTCTTGCCTCTTGCTTGTGCCTGGTGACGTGCCCAGCCCTCCACGGCGGAAATCAGCGCCATCTCTGAGCTCAGCTGAGTCACGTCCTGAGCCAGCAGCAGAGCCACGCCCTCCTCCGAGGCCTCCAGAAAACCGGAACCGGAAATGCATGCCTCCGTGTCGCGTTGTAGCACCTGTAATGATTTGGAATCAATAAACTATATTTAATGAAGATTTTATAGAGGAGGTTACGATGACGTCTTAATTGCCCCTGGCAAGTAGGCAGTATTGAGGTGGGCTGGAATAAACATACTAGCATGTAAGCAAAGTGTATAATTATATACTTTTCTACTTAACTCACAAAATAAACCATGTTTAAATACTGTAAATATATAGAACAAGTATTCAATAGAAAACTCGTACAAAAATTCTGACCACCAAAAACTGTTAAAAGAATTTTATTATTAATTTTTTCGTTGCTCGATCCCATGTGTTTTAACACAATCTTGCCTTCATCTTTCTCCTTGCACCTCCCCTCTTTCTGCAGCAAGCAGGTAGCAAATAACGTTGTACTTCCTCTCCCGAACCTCACGTAAACATAAACATCAATCAGTTCCAATGCTTTATAGGAACAAAGTCTTCTACTCTCAATGTTTGTAACAAACCATAGTTTATAATGTCTGTCGAATTGAGCATTTTTCATTGTCAATCGTGGGACGATGTAGTGCCTAATTTTGCCACCAGAACAGAGAACGTAATGGTATTGTTGGCGCTAGTTAACCGTTTCAATAACTTCATAAATAACAGTCATTTTCCATAAGTAAACATAAATCAACAACCGTCCCATGTTTTTTCCTTTCACGTGATAGACATTATACAACAATACTTTGTTTACTAGCAACGAGCAGAAGACTTTGCTAAGGACCCAAAATATAAGTGAAATCATTTAGAAGAATAATTAAGAAATTGTATTCCTTTACTCTTTTAATTAATTAACCAAACAAGTATTGAACAGCAGGCGCGGATGCAAGAAGGGGCGATCGCCCCCATTGCCCCCCCCCCCCCCCCTGAAAGTCCCAAAACACATTGAAGGTGTTACCACCCCCAATCTGTCGCCCCCCCTTCCACTCCAAATTTTAATATTACGGGATAGGGCACCACGCCCTGCCCCCCCAGAGCCGCGAGCTGGATCCGCCCCTGTGACCAGCACTCACCTTCTTGCAAGCCTCGGTCAACTCCTCGTTTCTCACTAATTTGGCAAGCTCTATCACGCGCCACACGGATCTACCGTCCACCTTGTTTCGTACGAAGTCAAAGCACATGGCCTTCAGAAGTAGCAGTCTGCACTGGTCCGCGGCCACCGCCAGCAACGCCGCGTCCTCCAGCGAGTCTATCGTCACCTCCTTCGTGTACATATACCTGCACGTCAGAGAGATGTGAATGAAGATATAACAGTTTAAGGAGGATCTCACACTGTCTTCGTATCGTATAACTTCATATGACAAAAATTTAGAAACAGTTCTAAATGAAAAAACGTACGATGTCATACGATGCGAAGCTGTGTGCGCGCGTACACCTGATCGGATAGTATCTTACTTTTTTTATCATACGCTGCGATATCATGCTATTTTGTGTGAGACAGCCCCTAAGGTGGATTTAAGGCGCATTCCCATGGAGCGGGGAGAGCGAGAAAATCACGTGCCACAGCCAATCAGAGGGTCAGAATTTCCTCGCCTTGCGGGGAGCGATTTTATCGCCAACATAGCCGCGATACGAGATTAAAGCAAGTGCGCTTTTCTCGCCAAGCCCCGCTCGACATCGCTTCATGGAATTGCACCTTAACATGAGCGATTTCCAGCCTGCAACACAACGTGAATAATGCTGTAACATCCATTGGCGGCCATATTTGGTGATTAAAAAAGAAAGAGCATCGTAATTAACGTGATATTCAGTGAATTCGCTCGGCGAATAAGATTTCACAGCTTGTACACGTCAAAATCGCGTTGCATTGCAGTTGTCGCTCATGAAAATCCACCTTTAAAGATATTAGAATACGCCGTGTGGACTTAAGGCCATGGTATCTCACTGGCACAGATGGGTTTTGTTGAATCTACACTAATTTTAGGATATAATTATTGTATTTATTTTGCTGTATAATGCTTATGCATGGAGTATATAAGTACAATGTTTTCATTGTTAAAATTGTACAGCAAACTGTATACACGCTAACATTCCATCATACTCGAGCAGTTTTTTGAAGATGTCCGGCTTGACCTCTGTAAGGTCGTTGACCTCATTCGCCATCTCTCCCAGGAACATGGCCTTGAACACAAGACTGGCGCGGCGCAGCACAGACTTGTGTCCGTGGAATACCTGCGCAGTAGACGTGAGGTCAGGGAACTGTGACGTCACAGAGGTCATTGACCTACTGACCTGCGTGTCTCCGTTTCTCAGCACCACCATGAACCAGCAGTCCGCTCCCTCTCCGCTGTCAAGCATTTGGCGCTGCTGCTGCCTTGCGATGCTCGAATCCAGCCAATCACCGGCCATTACGTCAGAACCCTCAGAGACCTCTACAGTATCCATGTCCTTGAACATTTGAAAGAATTGACGTCATAAAGTTAGTGCGAACCTAGTGGTAACTGCTGGAACTACGTGCGTCTGGCAAGGATTGCTGTATATGATTAACATTGTAAAATCATGTAAATGCTCCGTCAGCAGCCACAGCACAATTTTACAGAAATGGCAACACCATAATTAGTTGTCAAATACTTTCGGACAAATATAAAAAACATATCAACTTCGGAACTGTTTTCTTTCTTAGAAGTTAGATAATTTTTGTGATTCTTCCCATGCTATAGGTATTGCCGTATATCCTCGATGCAAAGAGCAAAAATTTCAGACGTCAGTGCCATCTCTTGGTCCTTTATGTACTCTATATAACTAGCTATCATTATGATTTTCAAAAACCTATATGACAAATGTTAGTATAGTATACGAAAAGCGTATAATATTTTCATAGCAGGGCCCCAACCTAAAAAAAATACAAGATAAAGATTTTTTGTTAGCTATAAAGAGTCTGCATGCTATAGAAATATACTCTTTTTTTCATTTGACCTCTGACCTTTATAACATTTCAAGGTTAACATCATCAATGCATTTTTTTTTTAGCAAATCTACTAAAAACTCATACAAATTTATATTGTAATTTTATATGTAACAGAATTTGAAGAAATACAATTATCTCTGAAGATGGGCATTTTAATTGTTTTCATTTCATTTTTTTTTTTTTTTTTTAATTTCAACAATAATATTCAACCTAGGTCAAATGTGTATCATATATATAAAAATTCATCAAAATCTATTTCCTCAATAAACCGATGTTGCAAAACCCCTGAAAGTTATGCAACTTTTTTAGCATCAAGAGTTTCGATTTGCCTCTCTACTCTACTTGAAAACAATGCAACTTTCTTAATTTTAACAGCCATATATTGTACTGTATAATAAAAGTTGTTTGTGTTTTGTAATGATTTATAAAATAATAATATGTGACTAGTAAGATGTATGGCCTCTATAGAATGTAATAAAATAATTTTATAGTGTCATACTGAATTAGCAACTTGAAAAACACTTAAGATAATTATTTTACGGTACGTTATGTTAAATTGTATTGTTTCGATATGATAAACATTAAAATAGTACGAAATATGGATGGAAGTTATAAGTTATAACACTATACTACAGTTTAATATTTTTCATGAATACTTATTATTTTTTTAAGGACTCTACAATTGGTTAAACGTATAATATCTTGTATGTACACCTTGAAATTATTTCCTATAAGACTGGAATTACACAGTCATTATGAATGTCATGCTTCGCCCCGTCTGTCTTTTAAACATATTATATTAACAATTGAAGCTTCAAGTGTTCCCCGGCGGGAAAATTTTCTCCATAAGCCTCCATGTTAGAAAATTTGAATTTTTTCTCAGTAACTAATTAATTTGAAATCATCTCCTACCCTTTTTGGGATCTTTTGAAAATAATTCAAGAGTTTGTTTTCATTTGAAATTTTTTTTATGTCAAAAAAGCAATTTTTATTTTTATATAAGTTTTCGATAGGATTTTTATTTATTTATTTTTTATTTTATTATCTCTTTCATGGGCACAAACATACATATATCACAATGTAAAAGTCAGAATAATAAAAAAAAAGAGCCCATGGGGCAAATGAAAAAGATTGCTGAGCAGTCCATTCACAGAAAGTGTTCATTCACCCGTTGAAATCAACTTAAAAATATGACGGATATGGTGGAAACACCGTAAAATCAGCTGACTTGAAGTCTCTTTTAGGATAAGTAGAAACTAAGCTAGGTGGATATAAATGAGCGTGAAAATGAACCCTGACCTACGACAATCCAGATGCCTTGTAATGCCGCCCATATTCAAATGAACCAATCAAAGTGAAGAATATATAAATGAAGTAAAAAAATGCACAACAAATTTTTAATAATATACCGGTTGGTAATTTACTTAAGAAAAATAAAGAAATTAATTTTCAAGCAATTTGCATGTAGCTCAATAGGTATATATATATATTATGAAGTTTTGTTATTAATATAACATCCGACTTGGTAAGTTTGAGATACCTAAAAACAGCTGATATTGCGGAACTCATTGTCTAGAGTGTAACCCATCCTTCTACAATCTTAGCCTCAATTGCTTGCACAAACACGTCAAATAATGTGTTAAACAAATTCCTTTGCACAATATCACTTACATTCTCTCAACAATGAATAAATAAATAAATCCTCACTATATAAAGACTTACGTGGACTGACGGACTTCAGAAGGTATAATGCGCACGACTGCAGAGTTAGACGTTGGTTGACGTGCCGTGAACTGTCAGGTGAGGTCACGTGGTAGGGGGGCGTGGCAGTGACAAGGAGGGCGCACTTGACTATAGGATAAGTAGAACAATCCTACACTTGACGTGATATCGTATGGCGGCCATCTTGGGGAAGGGGAAAATGTAAACCTCCCATTGTACTATATGTAAAATTAATGTAAAAAAATAAAAAAAAAATGTTGAATAATTAAATTTTGAAAATATGCCATGAAAGTAATAATAATTAATTAATAATTTTATTACCTATTGTATTATATTAACACTTATTGTATATTTTATATGTTCTAATATACATGTATTCATGATATTAATTTTTTATACAGTATTGAAGAGAGAGTTGCAAATCTTAAATTCATATATCAAACACTTTTTTTTATATAATTTTTCTTATAATTTTTACTATATATAAATGTATATTATATTAAACATAATATATGAATACAAGATATAATATGAATTTTTATAAATATTTTCTAAATTTTTACATGATTTACACACAGCTTGTGGATCACAAGAAGTGTTAAATTAAAAGCCCTGCATGGATTGGTTCCTATGATAAAGATTTCCTGATACATGTTTTCCTTATTTGATATACAGTTTCCTAATAATTCAGGCGCGGATCCAGGGGGGGGGGGGGCTGCAGCTCCCCCCCGAAATTTTGGATTTAGCATGGGCAATATAGGCATTTCCCCCACTCCAATTTTTTTTAACATTGGCCTTATGGAGGCAGCCCCCCCCCCCCGAAATTTTTTTCTGGATCCGCGCCTGCCTAATATAGTGGACCAACTTACTAGTGTTAAACGCCCCATCGCACCGCAATTTTCCTCTGTACAAGTATCCTCACCCACCATCTACGTTATCTCTTATTATCGCTCACCTAGAATTCCCTGACCTAGCAACACCTCTATCAACTCCTATATTTCCTCCTTACTTGCTACCCGATTACCTTTATTTGTCTAATGTTTAATAAACATCAGTTGTGATATTTTTATTCAATATTTATGTCAATTCAGTATTATTATAATTATTTCAATAATTTTAAATATTTTATTTTTTTAATAATCTTTTAATCAATATATGTTACGTAATTAATAAGTCATAAATTTCTTCTGTTAACAATATAAGTTTCGTTAGTATTATATTTATCTTTAAAAATAATTATTTTTAGTATAATAAAATTAGTATACAAAATTTAAAATTCTAGTCAAAAATAAATATTTAGTTCAAATTCATATTAACTTACTTGTTAGTAATCTTACTGTTATGTTATGTAAACTATTTCTTGTCAACAAAAATTCTAAAGTCTTTCTGTTTCAGATAATGTACATCCCAGTGCCAAATTGTTAACTTCTTCAACCATTATATATTGTATATTATTATGTATTAGAGCCTTAGGTATCCAATTATTTATGTATTTCAATTTACCATGTAAAAATATTATAATTCATGTATTCAAATAACAAATATTTTCATTAACTATGTAAAATTCTATGACTAAAGAGGGATTAAATTCTCTAAATAGCCTCAGCCCTTGAGGCTGAATGTACAATGAATAAATAAATAAATATTATTAAACATTTATTAGGAACTTTTTTTTTAAATTTTTACAGTAGTATCTTACGATATTATAAACATTGCATTAAAAATAACTATAATAATTTTATTATGTATTACATAGGATGATTTCAAAATATTAAAGTTTTCCGTGTATTTTTTTTTTTTTTTTTTACTCCTCCGATATGCTTGAATATTTGTAAATTTTAAATATGGTCAAGAACAAGACTATTATTTGAAGCTAAAAAAAATAATAATAATGACGAGCATGTCAGTTGCAAAAAACATTTTTAAGGTAGAGATAACGCCGAACAGCTGTTTGACGTACTTCCTTTTGATTAACATGTAAATCTTAGCAAATTCACAAAAATTCTGAAATTTTTTTGAGAAGCAGATATTAGTGCCTAAAAGCCATAAAAAAAGTTTCAAAACAATTTAAGGAGCCGTTTTTTTTTTAATTTAGTTTTTAGTTATTTGTCTCTCCATGGGAAAGGCCTTTGCTGAAAATTAAAAAAATCCATTAAAAAAATCAGCTTGTTACATTATTTTGAAATTTTTTCTATGGCTTTTAAGCACTAATATCTGTTCTAAAAAAAAAAAAATCAGAATTTTTGTCAATTTGCTAAGGTTTACATGTTAATCAAAGGTCAGCACGTCGAATTGCTGTTCGGCGTTATCTCTACCTTAACCATTTCAAGAAGGTTTGTTTTTCACTTGCTTATCAATGGAATATGAATAACCTTATCAGAGTTATCAGAAAAGGAAGAATGGATTTTTGCAAATAACAGGCTCATTAATATTCCTGTGAATTTACTTATAATAAATATATAGATATAAAATTGTATTGAGAAATTGGTGTTATTTTGACGAAATATAAAGCTCTTGAAGTAACATAAAAGATATTGCATTTAACTCCAAAATGTTGTCATTATAAATAAAGTGGGTTAATACATTAAAGTAAGAACAACATAAAACAATGTAATTCCATCTTTTTAATTATGTGAGAGCCATAGTGATACAAATTCATCATCTAAAATTAGTGTGTCATGCACAATATTTTATAAACGAAAAAAAATATATACATATTAATTATTCTAAGCCCATGAGCGTTCTAAAAATCAAAAGGCTATTTGTGGATCAATGATGTTTAGTGATGATGCAGGTATTTAAAATAAGACCATGGACAACCTGCATGAATTTTTTTTTTTTACATGAATGAATAGAGGGTACCAAATTATGCTACTCTGAGTTTTTTCAGATTTTTTTGAGACCCGGAACTATTTTTAAATAATTATTGAATGTGCTGCCACGCCCCCTGGAGGCATCAATAGGCGTCCAGTCTCTATCCTTTTTATTAAGGATTTAAATGTACCAACTGAAATCACAGAACTTTCAATAATTATTTAAAAATAGTTCCGGGCCTCAAAAAAATCTAAAGAAATTCAGAGTAGCATATAATTGCAAAAAAAAAAAAATTCATGAATGTTGTCGATTGAAAATTAAAAATTGCTGGTAATTACATTAAAGTTCAGGGAGTGGAACCGCTGAAAATCAAGGAAATCCGGATCCGGTTCCTTGGAACCGGTTTTTTAAAAAGAGGATCCGGATCCTTGGATCCGCTTTTATAAAAAGTTGAATAAAAGGATCGCGCTCTTAAACTTTTTAATTTAAATTTTTAAAATTTAAATATTAAAATTAAACTATTTAAAAAAGTTAACATTTTTAATTTTAAACTTTTTAAAGATATTATACAGTATATAATATATATTATATAATTATAAATATATATTATGTATATTATATATATTTAATCATTTTATAATATATAATTATTTATATCTTATAATTTTATATAGATTTTTTTTTTTTTTTTTTAATAATTAAAATTCATGGACTGGTTTCTCTTACGGCTTTTATACCCGTTAAAAAAGATCGCGCGATCGGGATATCCGATCTCCCTTTATTATCCATTTCCTTCTCTTCCTCGTCACTGTCATTGCATTGGTCACTTATTTCCTCTTTTGAGTTTCGATACCTGCTCTTTATTTGGACCTGCTGCAAGAGACTCTCCATCTGTTGACTGCAATATATTCAGTGATGTTACATTTTTAGTTGAACGCAGTGTACACCCGTCGCCTCGGCTATTGAAAATTTAGTAAAATTTACCTTTGCGGCCTTGTTAATCACCATGGTGGTGCGTATTATAAGAAATTAATTGTTAAAAGTTATAATAATACATTTAAGGCATATATTTGCAATCTATATGCAAAAAATTGTGTATAGTTATATATTAAACCGCGGAAGGTAGATAATTTGAAAACACGAAAAAAAAAATATTTATATATCAGAACCGGATCCGGAACCGCACAGAACCGGATCCCCTTTTAAAATGAGGGGATCCGGATCCTCGGAACCGCTGTTTTTAAAAGGGGATCCGAATCCGGATCTTCGGACCCGGTTTTTAAGCAAGGGATCTGGAACCGTTTATTTTTCGGAACCGCTTTTTAAACAAGCGGATCTGGATCTCGGATCCGCTTAAAAAGGCGACCGGTTCCACTCCCTGCATTAAACATTAAACTTCTCAAAAATTCTCATTCTTTATTGACTTGGTAATTGTATAGACAGTAGCAATATTGTAGTACACTTTTGAATCTAAATGACAGCAAGGAACTCCTTTGAGATCCTACAAAATCATTACCAAAGTTTGACGATGGGAGGGAGCAAGTTAATTTCCGGTGGGGGTAAGTCAGATGGTTCTATCTTGAGCGAACGCCTTGGCTCGATGTTCTTACAAATGATCTCAGGTAGAGGGACCTTGCCAGGTACCAACAAGTTCTCCATGATAGCTTCTTTCTCATCAGCTGACAGCCAGGTTTTGTATTTAAATGTAAAGGCAAACTGTTCGTGAGTGAACGTGAGGAAGCGAAGTTTGGAGAGCAGGCGAGGCTCCAGGATTTTGCGGACATCTGCATTCCCTCCGGTCAGACCTTTTGCTAGTGCCTGGTGATGCGCCCACCACTCCACAATGTAAATAATCTTCATTTCTGAGTCCAGATGAGTCAAGTCCAGATCCAGCATCAGAGCCACGCCCCCCTCCGTTGCCTCCCGAAAACCGGGACCGTAAATGCATGTCAATATTTTCCGTTGCAGCACCTGTGAAGAGTGAGCGGTTAAAATTCAAACCTGAAGCAATTTTGACATAATGGAGTATCAACCTCAATTTTTTTTATTGCAGAAATGGATAGAGGGTGAAAAGTTATGCTACCCTGATTTTTTTCAGATTTTTTAGAGCCCGGGAAGTATTTTTAAAAAATTATTGAAAGTTATTTTTGTGACGTCACGAGACGCCGCTCCTTAAGAAAAGAATAGGACTTGCCGTCACGTGACGTCACAAAAAGTACAAGAAGGACTTTCAATAATTTTTAAAAATACTTCCCGGGCTCTAAAAAATCTGAAAAAATCAGCGTAATGTAACTTTTCACCCTCTATCCATTTCTGCAATAAAAAAAATTGAGGTCGATACTCCATTGAGCTTGTTAGGTTCAGGAAAACTAATCTAACAATGATTTGGTACTTATACTTTCTTATTACATACTGCTTTAAAAACTTTAACCTTACGAGACCCTAACTTGTGCGCTTCGCGGGCTCTTAAGTAACGTGGGCGGCCTTAGCCTATAAAGCTTGGAATCCATCTCAGCATTTGACTCTGTGACTAAGGGAAACGTGGAAACCTCAGCCAAGATGGAAGCTACAGCTTTCGTCAATGAACTAGAAGTGCAGCAGTGTAGAACAAGGGAAACCACATAGTGGCAAGCGCAATGATTTACCCCTGGGTGAGAAGCGTGGGTTATTATATGTTGAAAATAGATACCTATCCAACTAATATCAATGCTTGACGATGCTTGACATCCGTGATCTGACAAGACTCACAATGTCAGTCATGCAAAATGCTTTTCTATGGAGCAATGTCAAGGGCTAGACTTACGTTAGAGGGACGAGAATGGCGCTCGTTTCAATATTAGGCGCTTGCGTGTGACGTCAGTGTGACCTTGGATCGGGAGTTTCAACAGTCGTCCGCCAGTCGTCGATGGTGGCCTGGTGGAACTCCGCAATGTATAAGCATATAGGAGAAAATATTAAAAAAAATATTACAAAATATATAAAGAAAAGATTCTAAATTCTGAGGTGAGCAAAAGTTTGTAAATTTTATTTTAAACATTTTGTTCACCTCACATTTTTTATTTTCATTTTAAATAATTTATAATGTATTTTTTTAATCTTTTGCCTGCATGCAGAGTTCTCTACCACTCCACCGGCATGGCAAGCTGCGCGCGCATGTTTTCACTCAGCCCCTGTAAAGTAGACTGATTGCGTTGCTCATGCAACCGCCTTATTATATCGCAGTCATTTTGGTGTGGAAAAATCACTTTCCAGCTTGTATTAAATATCGCTGTGATATTTTTACGCAAACATGGCTGCCATATGATATTGAAGCAAGTGCGCCTTTCTCGTCCCGCATTAAATTTCTTGATGAAAAATCACCTTGACACTGGAGTGATTCAATTTTATTTTTGCTTGTTTACGTGAACATATTATATATGTCTTCTATAATCTAACAAGTATAAGAAATTACCTCACTGCAAGCTTTGATTAACTGTTCATCTCTCATCAGTTCGGCCAGCTGGATGGCGCGCCAAACAAAGATGGCGTCCACCTTGTCTCGTACGTACGCGAGGCTCGCGGCCCTCAGCGGCAGCAGCAGGTACTTGTCCGCGGCCACCGCCAGCCCCGCCGCCTCTTCCAGCGAGCCGTACGTCACTTGATCACTCGCGTACATGTACCTGTGATAGATCAACAACACCAGTTAAGAAAGAGTTAACACCATGGACCATGTACACCCAACACCAAATCTAATGCGAAAATCTCGGGGAGGCAACTCTGTGTTTGTAAGGGCCAGGACCATCACGATAATGAGGGTTGGCATCGCGGTGAACTTTGATGTTGTTTATGACTTAATTGCGTTTTCATTTCTTTCATTGTTCCGCAAAAAGCGCAGGAAAAGCAATAAAGTAAGTCATAAACAACATCAAAGATCGCCGCGCTGCTAACCCTCATCATGAGTGACAGGTGGCTCATCATCATGATGGTCCTGGTCCTTACAAGCACAGATTTGTCTCCCCGATATTTCCGCATTAGATTTGGCATTGTGTGTACATGCAGAAAAAAATGAATTGAATGTTAAAAATGTTTTTGGCACCACATTGGGCTGGCGTTTAATTTTCTAATTTTTGGCTAACCCAGATTGTCCGAAACAAATGTCCTACAAGTGTACTCACACGAGCATTTTCTTAAAGATGATCGGCTGGACGTCAGTGACCTTGATGACCTTGACCTCACTTGACATCGCCTCGTCCATCTCTCCCAGGAACATGGTCCCGAACAGCGGACTGGCACGTTTAAGCATATTCTTGTGTGCGCGGAACATCTGCGCAGTAGACGTGAGGTCAGAGAACTGTGATGTCACAGAGGTCATTGACCTACTGACCTGTTGGTGTCCATTCTCGGGCCCCACCACGAAGACGTAGTTTGCTAGCAGTCCTGTCTCCAGCATGAAGCGATGAATCCCGTATTTGCTGATAAATAGGTCAGATTTACTTTTAACTTTTTCACGATTTGGAGTTTTTTTTTTCTTCGTTTTTCTTTTGGGTTTTTCCCATGATGAATTCGAATGTCTGCAGAGATTAAAACATTAGATGAATCTAAAATTAGATGCTGTCAATTTGTATTTGCCATGCAATCTTCCCTTGAGGTACACCACAGCATCGCTGTCATGCATATTACTGTACTAATTGTACGTGAATGTTGCAAAAGTTGGATAGCCTCAAGCTGATATTTATGGACAATGAAGAATTGAAAAAATTGATTTATTGCTTTAATCAAAGCTCTTTTTTTTAATTATTTTGTTACTTTTTAAAATTATTTATGCACAATGTATGCATTTTGAACGCAAAATATGTATTATAATATATATAATATTATATACAGAAATCAAAAAGAAAAATAATTAAATATCTATGCCTCTACCTTGGTGAATTATGTCGAATCAAAAGATGATTTACATTCTAATATTATTAATTTTAATAATATATGTAATAACAATAACATTCTATAATCTCCTCAAGTTATGTATTGTCAATTTTTTTCAGTTTCTTTTTTTTAACCCTCTAACAAAAATGCTGTGACGTCATAGTCATGCAACTCATTTCCTTATGCTTGCGTGTTAAATGATTGCATGAATATGACGTCACAGCGTTTTACAGCATGATTTTAAGGGTGTTAGAGGATTCGAAAAAATATTGGCAATACAAAACTCGAGGTCCTCTATCCAAATATGGAATAAAATTTTCATGAAGGTTGTCCATTAATAAAGCAGGACTGAAATAGCATTTATGAATCACGTACCAAATACCCCCGGACGAAATACCCCCGGACAAAATACTCCCGGACAAAATATCCCTGGACGAAATACTCCCGGACGAAATACTCCCGGACGAAATACCCCCGGACGAAATACCCCTTTGTAAGTGGAGAGGGGCGGGTGACCGACGTGGGAGGGGAAGTTGACCTTATTTATAAAGTCTTTTTTCCGGGAGTATTTCGTCCGGGGATATTTCGTCCGGGAGTATTACACGTCCGGGGGTATTTCGTCCGGTCAGGGCGGGGATATTTGGTCCGGGAGTATTTCGTCCGGGGTATTTGGTCCGCTTACCAGCATTTATGCACACGATAAAATGGTAGACAGATAACTTATTATTCATGACGTGGTGACCCGGGAATTATTTTTAATAAATTATTGAAAGTCCTTTTTGTGACGTCACTAGGCGGCAAGTCCTTTCTTTTTCTTATAAAGAGCGGCGTCTTGTGACGTCACAAAAAGAACTTTCAATAATATTTTAAAAATAGTTTCCTGGCTCTAAAAAAGTTGAAACAAATTAGGGTATCATAACTTTGCACCCTCTATCCATTTCTGCAATAAAAAAACTTGAGGTCGGTACTCAATTATGATCCCAACTTACATTGCCAGAAGATGTCTTGGTGGTCTAACGAGGGATGGCTGCAGAAAGATATGTCGTTTGGAGTGATGCAGACGAAGTACTGAGTGACCTTTGTTTTTGGATCAGCTGGACCTTGGTCGCGGATTGTTGACACTTCCATTATCTTGGTCACGTGGTGTTTGAGTTTCTTTTATTTATTCTTTAAGGGTCTCTATTATTAAACATATTTTCAAAGAAGTGGAGATAATATTATTTACTTGCTCATTCGTTTGTCATACTTATTTACTTGACATTTTCATAGAGGAGATTTTCTTATTTTTGATGTGATATTTATTATGACCTGAGCTGAATCTGAGATGAACAAAGTTTACAAATTTAATTTTATTCTTTCACCTCACATTTTTATTATAGAGTTCTCTACAACCAAGGTGGCTTCATATAAAGTGGGGACATCGAAGCTGCGGCCCCCATACGGGCAGAGGCGAACTAGAAAAAAAAAATAACGATCGCTTTTTTGGAGCCGAAAATCCGTCCGAAATGCGCAAAAAGCTTGTTCGAACCTGCACGGAGTACTCCTTTGGTTTACGAACACTGTTTTTGCGCATTTCGTACGGCTTTTTGGCTTCAAAAAAGCGATCGTTAATTCTATTTTTCTAGTTCGCCACTGCCCGTGTGGGGGCAGCAGCTCCGTGTCCCCACCTTACTATTACAGTCACCGGACTGGCGTGAGTGGCGGCTCGTGGGCTTGGACATAAGTGTGTCTGCTGACAGTGGTGCAGGCAAACACATTCGGGGGATTTGGGGGGCGGAGCCCCCCAGTAGCCCGCCGCAGGCGCGATTTTTTTTCGGTTTTCGCTTAAATATATCTACCATTTTTTTTTATAAAAAATTCATTTAAAATAAATACAAGTTATAGTATATAGTTGCAATCAATATTTATTTTCTGCAAAATGTAATAAGTATAAATAATTAAACTTTCAGAGTTAAGAGTCGTGAATTTTTTAATTTAATTCATCATAAAATAAATAAATTTATTTCTGAGACGGAGTATATAAAATAAAAATAAACGTAAATATAAAATTTAAACAAACAAAAATACAATAAGTAGGGATGCTAATAGAATAACATGTAAAATTATGTATAATTTCAATCTATTACGAACGGAAAACCTAAAACCTCAAAAAGATAATCTGCTAATGCTCTGAGATGTTTGAAAATTTCGCGCACCATGCAGCCAGGCGCTGTGATTGGGCAGCTAAGCGCTGTGATCACTGTGATTGGTAGCCCCGCAGCGGCCTCTACAGAAAGGCTGCTCGCTAGACAGACACACGATCATCATTGAGCGCCCATACCGAGCGAGAAATTTGCCGAGATAGCGCTACAACGTTAAACGTGTGTCTGAAAGCGATGCAGTTTTCTTCGTAGTTTTAAACTTTCTGCTTCAAATTTTTAACAGAAAATTATGTTTTTTCAACAAATAACACTATAAACTACCAGAAAATATTAAAAAACATTAAATAAATATCATAATATTAAGAAAAATTATAAATAAAAATATATAAATATAATTTAAAAAAATAAAATAATTCTGCCAACTTTGCTGGTGTGGCTGCAGTTCAGCAGTACCCCCCACGAGCCGCCACTGGTCAGTATATATATATATATATATATATATATATATATATATATATATATATATATATATATATATATATATATATATATATATATATATATATATATATATATATATTTTATATATATATATATATATATATATATATATATTATATATATATATATATATTATATATATATATATATATATATATATATATATATATATATATATATATACATCAAGTATATACCCTAACAGAGGGTTAAAAAAATTGGTCCAGTAAATGGGCATATGGAAACTGTACAGAATTTAGTCGAACTTATATATATGTATAAAGAGGGGCCTAATAAAGATGTATATACGGTACGTGTCATGCATTTTTATTTTTAATAAAAAAAATAAAATTCCTTGTAGAAACTAGAAATTTTGGATTCTGACTAAAAACAAAAAAGGAATTAAATGGAAATAGGGTCGGTTAAATTTCGAACCAATAATTTTTTCAACCCTTAAAGGGTGTGCAAAGTGAAGGCTTAATTTTTCTTACGGGGTTTTAATGTTCAGGCGCGGATCCAGGGGGGTAGCTGGGAGGGCTGCAGCCCCCCTCCCCTCCCCGATATTTTGGATTTAACATGGACAATAAAGGCATTACCCCCACTCTAATTTTTTTTTTTAACTTTGGCCTTATGGAGGCAGCCCCCTCCGAAATTTTTTTCTGGATTCGCGCCTGTCAATATATATGTTAAAAAAAAGCTATATTTCTAATTAAGAAATAAATTAAACAATTTATTGAAGTGTTGGAGATGAAAATGGAAAAAATGTGTACAATTAATTAAGGCGTGCTGTAAAAAGATCGTGATTTACGAGAGATCGCGTATTCTATATTATGATCGTTTTTTTTTATTTTTTTTTTTTCAATATATTATAGCAGGGATTTTATAGTGTAGAGATATAGAACGCTTATGGCCAAAATTCTGAAGTTAGAAGCATTTGGGGGTGTGCCGGTCGCCATCTGGACGCCGCGCGCCCAAATAATAAGTTCTCATTTTCACTTCATCTAGACTTTTTCTTTGGTTTATACGTTAAATGATCGGAAAAATATTTAACATGGGCGTTCGATCTCTTAACAATGTAATCTCTTTGATTATATTATAGCTAAAAATATTAATGCATTTTTATTTTTATAATTTAATTGTTTGATAATTAAGTTGTTCTAACAAATTGATCATTTATTCAAGTTTTAGAAACGGAAATGAAAAGAAAAAGAAAGGCAATGACAAGCTTCAACGTAAAAATGCCGCAGCGCCGCATTCTGACATCGCTCCATAAGGTTTGTTAGGAGAAATATCTTATTTATTTTTTCATTCAAATTCTATGCTGCACAAAATCTCGAATATTTTTTATGTCGTGTAAAGTGATCTTTCCCGTGGCTCATATGAATTATTAATCTTGCCCTTCATAAGAACCGTCGGAAAAAATTAAAAACCAGGTACCGCTGGGTTAAAGGATATATAGGAAGCTTGATAGAACATGTCGTCGATCGCGCGCAGTTCGCGCTCTAGATTTTCATTGGCTGAGAGAATTGTGTCGTCAATGTTGAAGCTTCTCATTAAGGATGAATCTCAATAATATATTGATATCTCGTGATCGTACCGCCTGAATGCAACAAGACTTGCAGGGGACTTAGAACTCACCATCAATAGGTGGCATACAAATTTTGAAGCGAATCTGTCTTATCAGTTTTGTGAAAACTGAGGTAGAAGTTTAACATTGGCCTTATGGACGCAAACCGGAAATGGAGCTGTTTAAGTCTTTGGAGCTCTTGTAAGAAAACTGCAAGACTGAATTTGTTCAAACCATAAGGGATTAGGTTTTAGAACGTTATCGATTTTTTTAAGATTATATATATGATGTTCAGTGATCACATATTGATCACTGAGACTTTACTTTTAATGTGTGCCAATTTTAATTTAGTAATTCTTACAGATCATAATAAATTTTTGTACTTAAAAATTATTGAATTTTATGACAAAAATTAGTAAAATTTATTTTTAATAAATGCATGCAATGTAAGTTATACGAGAATGCGGACCTCATTAAAAACTTGCAATATTATAATTTTACAATTAATTAAGTGCATGCATGCATGATAAAATTGGTTCAGTGAAAACAATTGGTGTAAACGAAAGGAAAATTTTATAAATTATGTTCTGTGTGTCACATCACATGTGCTCAATCCATAATCGCCTGTCCTACTATATTTAGATGAATTATATATATATATATACTAATAATATAATTATAAACTATATTAATCGAGATCGAGGTCCTGTTGAAACTATAGCTTATATATATATTACGATGTTTATACCTGCTCCTTTAATTCTGCATTTTATCCCTTATAATTAATTTCTCGACGGTCGGGCTGATTTGCTATTATACTTGATTTCTAATATATATTAAAATACTCGTATTTCGAAACGCATGATTAGTATTCGTGTAATTAATGAACATCAATAAAAATTAAAGTGAACTCTTTGAAATTATATTTCATATATAAGTAGTAATTAAGCGATATTTATGGTACTTTTTTTAATTTAATTGAAAAAAACTCCTGTCAGTGATGTCAGTCCTGTCTCTATAATTTAATAAGTTCAAAATCAACATTTATTTGTACAATATAAATTTTATCGGTCAATTATCATGCAGAGCGAGTATAAATTTAAAGTATTTGTATAATAATTATTATATTAGAGACCCTTAGAGCCCTTCGTGTCTTATGGCTAGAAATTTTGATGGCCTGAGCGTGGTCCAAGTGTGGCGGCGCTGCTGCATCGCATGGGCGCGGTTCGGCATGGCCCGGCTCTCGCTGCATGGCTATACCAGCTGCGCGTGCAGCTGAAAGCCAGGCCGTACGTGACCTAGCTAACCGTGTCCATGCGATGCAGCAGCGCCGCCACACTTAGACCACGGGCCCACGCTCAGGCCATCAAAATTTCTAGCCATAAGACATGGAGGTCTCTAAGTAGCCGAGTCTTTTGTTATAATATGAAATAACTTATCGACTTAATTAATTTTGAGTATTCATGTATTTAATTATCATCTTATTATTATTTTTTTTTATTAATGGCATCCTTTTTATCATTATCGTACATCAAAAATGCATGCACTCGATCTGCTATCTCTGGAAGATACGCAAAAAAAGTAAAGGAATTATTTAACGTTGGAAGAAACGCGAGTTACCAAAAAAATGTTTGAATTTCACGCGGGAGGCTGGTGTTACGAAAAGAATCGAATTGCGCACGATTGCGCATGGCTGCGGTGGAATACGTCTTCTGTTCTGACCTGCTCGTCTTGACGTCTTCCCAACGCACTAAGAGATGGCGTTAGTGTTTTCGTCACAAGTCGTTAACATGGGAGAGTTCTATCTCTGTATTATCTCTGCTATTGAGCTGCAGAATAAAATGAATGTATAAATATATAACTGGGAAAGTAGGGCTATGTTTATTGTATTCGTTGGATCCCAGTACTATTTGACTAAAAGGGATCCAATTCCAAAAATTAGTCCATTATTATCTTACATGATAAACACATACATTTTACATACAGGTTTAATTACAGTGTTATTATAATTTAGAATTTTCATAGCATGCCTAACAAAATCAGGGTCTAATTAAATAAGCTACATTTATAAATAAGAACATGAATATTAAATCAGTAAAAGGCACTTAAAATATTATATCTGTATGAAAAATTTAATCACAATTCAATGTATTTTACTAATATTTTATTTTATTGATAAATTTTAATTACTAATTAAATTTTAATTAATTCTTTAATATTTTTACAAAATGTTTGAGGTGCCATCTTTTGCAGCTTATGTAAAACACACTGAGAAGTTTCAAGAGCGTGTTTCGATTCGCGCTATGCAAATTAAAGGCGTTGGCTACCAGCTAGGTTTGAAGACTGACGATAAAGAGCGCTGACTGGGTAATTTTTTAATTTTCTAAGGACCCACAAAAAGGCAGATTCCCATCCTAGAGTCAGCATTTTTGTGATAATTTACCATGGGGGACAGAGGGGGGGGGGGTGAAAACACAATTTCTTGGCGAATGGCGAACGAGAACCAAAGAAACTGTGGACACAAAATTAAATATTCTTGGGGGGCATTCACAAAGCACTTTAACCCCCACTTTAGTCTCGATTTTTATCCCTGGCACCAAACCAGTGGCTATGTTTAGCTTCTAGTTTTCAGCACCATGTTTAGCACCAGGGATAAAAATCAAGGCTAAAGTTAGGGTTTAAAAGCTTTGTGAATGCCCCCAATTGCTTCTACAAATTAAAGGTATATTTATCTAATATATACATATTAGTATGAATTAAATTTTTTTTTGTTAAATTACACGGTGATTAACAAGGCCGCAAGAGTGAACTCAATATACATGTCATAAATGCTATACTTTTTATTTGACTTGCATCATCACACTGTTTCATGGCATATACACTTCGGGTCACCACGATCATTATAACTTTGCTCTGTTTGTGAGCTCAGTCTACGGAATATCTTGAAGTTACAGTGAGTAACGTTCATGCTGCCCCGAGGTGTAAATACTTAAGTAATATTTTAAATTAATATTATAAATATTTGCTAATAATGTTTTAATGTAACTTAAATTTTCTCATTACATAAATACAACGTTTCATTTTTTTTTTTTTTTTTTTAATCTTAAAAAATGTCACATATGGTAAAATTATTATTAGGAAAAACAAAAAAAGAGTAAATAATTTTTAAGTATGACATTTATGTGTGATGATTTGTATCGCCTGTGACGTCACCAATTTCGAGGAGCACAGAGCTTCTTTGTTGTCTTGGAGAGGGAAATATTTGACGATATGAGTGGGTGGAACATGTGTGAACAAACATATTTATAGACTTTTTATTGCTGGCTTGACTAAACGTGCTTAATTAAATTCTGGTTCTCATGAAAACTTGATGCAATATTAAAAAACAAAAAAAAAAAAAAAAAACTAAAGCAATATTTTTAAAAATAGAGGAAGTCGTAAAAATATTACGACATTTGTTGAATATTAATTTATTTCAATACTTATTATATTTAGTGAAAAAATTTGTTAGCAGAGGTTCAGACATACCTTACTTGTTTCGTTGAACTTTTTCCTCCACTTCGTTGTGGAGGAACGAAGTGGGATTTCCACTTCGAAGTGGAGGAAAAAGTTCAACGAAACTTATTATATTACTAATTATTTTTTATGTAAGCGCCTTATACAAACTTTTGTTTCTATATTACGCTATACTATGATCACAATATGCATACAGAACTAATTAGCATTAAGGGTAAGGTAACGCCACCAATGTTAAAAAAAATCCCTCACACAAAAATTTTGAAAAAAAAAAACAAATAAAATGTTCTCCTCTACACCCCCTATCAGTAGCTAAAATATCAGGTATACAAATTCGATCTAGTTTTTGAGTTATTAATTTTTAAAGTTGACTTCTTTAACATGGAGAAATGGAAATCCCATGTTAAATTAGTCAACTTTAAAAATTCATAACTCAAAAACTAGATCGAATTTGTATACCTGATATTTTAGCTACTGATAGGGGGTGTAGAGGAGAACATATTAAATTTTTTTCAGGATTTTTGTGTGAGGGATTTTTTTTTAACATTGGTGGCGTTACCTTACCTTTATTTTAAGTAAATATTTTTAAGAAGACGTACCACTATATAGAATTGAAATAATAATTTAAAATAAAATAAGTAATTAAAACACATCTTATTTCCTCTTCGCTCAAATTAAGGATGAAATGAAATGTAAAAAATAAGCTAATAACATTTGTATTCTTTAAAAATTTCTTGCTGTTTTCCTCATTTTTAGTTGATTTTCTGCAGTTCGTATAAGAAAAGGCTATAATTTTGAAAAAAATAATGCGAATAAGAGGCGAATGCTTATATTTTTATGTATCTATTAAAAACATTATAACATAATAATTTATCGCACTCTTTACTTTTGAGCTGCAAAATAAAATGAATACATAAATGTTATATAGAAAATAATTTTATTATATATATCTGGGGAAGTAGGGCTATGTTCATTTGTTCTTTGGATCCCAGTGCTATTTGACTAAGCGGGATCCAATTCCAAAAATTAGTCCATTATTATTTTACATGTTAAACACAAACATTTTACATATAGGTTTAATTACCGTATTATAATAATTTAGAATTTTCATAGCATGCCAAACAAAATCAGGGTCTAATTAAATAAGCAACCTTTATAAATAAGACCATGAATATTAAATCAGTAAAAGGCACTTAAAATATTTTATCTTTATGAAAAATTTAATCACAATTCAATGTATTTTACTAATATTTTATTTTATTGATAAATTTTAATTACTAATTAAATTTTAATTAATTCTTTAATATTTTTAAAAAATGTTTGAGGTGCCACCTTTTGCAGCTTATTTAAAACACACTGAGAAGTTTCAAGAGCGTGTTTCGACTCGCGCTATGCAAATTAAAGACGTTGGCTACCAGCTAATAGGTTTGAGGATTGACGATAAAGAGCGCTGACTGGGTGATTTTTTCTTTCTGTCCACCCACAAACAGATTTCGACTCTAGAAGAAAATATTGTAAGAATATATCATGTTTAATTTAGCACCATAACTTGGTGAACGAGAACCAGAGAAACTGCAACTACAGATTTAAAATTAGAATATTTTATATTCTAGATTTTATAAATAAAAGGTACTCTAGTTGAAAATGACGTCTTCAACTCATTCTTTACACGTCTAAACATATTATTTTTTACCTTTAAATCGCATCTTATTTCCTCTTCGTTCAAATTGCGGATGAAATAAAGACAACATTTCTAATATTTTATGCTCAAGAAGAGAAAAAGACATAATCTCATCTTTTTCTCTCTAAAATGGTGAAAAATAAGAGGAAATTAGACGAGAGGAGCGCTCAATAGCGAATAAAATTTGAAATATATTTCAACTCAATTATATTTTTAAAAGTTTTATTATGAAAATAAGTTGATACATTGTTATTATTGTTGATCATTACACCATTATATTACACAGTGATAAAAACAAGGCTGCACAGAATCTACTGAATAGTTTTGACATTTTAATATTTTGGATAGTGACTCAAATGACTCATAAAATCTTGAAAATCCGCATCTCTTTAATTGTCTCTTGAATTTGAAATTAATTAGACATTATTGACATTCTTTCTGCCTCTAGGTGTACATTCTGCATTCTTATATTTTACTATAATTTGTTACATTAATTACATTAATTTTGATCTCAATTTTAACGTATTTTAGTTTGTAAAAAATTATTTATTATTTTAATATTTTTTTTTATTTTTTTTAGAAAAATGTTATGGTATTAATAGTCTTTCAAGAAAAGTCATTAAATATAAATGTGAAATTATTATATCGTCTGATTTGTACTGCCTGTGACGTCACTAATAAATTATAACGTGACCGTGACGTCACAACAACGTTTTGATATAGGGTATACAAAATACATAAAATTTGTAAAATTGATAAAAGTTACTCGAGTTCCTTTATATATTATGCAATGAAAATATTTATATTTGAATATAATCTGTTTCTGAGGTTATTCAATCATTTGGTAATTAGATCAGTGAAAGTAGTTAGAAATTTTAAAGTCGGTACTTTACTGAAGATGCGTGGTGGCAATGAAGCCTTCAAGTCAGCTGATTTTTCAGTGTTCTTACCGTCCTATCTAAACCTATGTAAAAAAATGTGAATTCGTTTTTTTCACTAAGAATAAGTTTTTTTACGGGAAATTCCCTTTACGGAATTTCAGTCCAAAATGAAATATACAGTGGATAATGCAAGATTATACTTAATTTAATACCGAGAAAAGTTAAAAAAACACTTTGCTTCATTTTCAAGTGCAAGATGGAACTTAACGACACAAATGAGCATCGCGAGGCGCACTCACTTGAAGCCTCATGTTGTAATAAGATTTTTTTTTCACCCTGTAATTCAGGCAACCAGTTGAACTATCTACCTGGCAGGTGCTACGACAACATACAATCAATATTTTTTTTTATTGGTCATTTTAATATAACAGATCAGTCGAGATTATTTTATTATATAACATAATTGGTAAATATACACGGTTTATGATCTTCAAGACTTAAAAAAGTGTTAATTGCTATTTTTTTGTTATTTACATTAAAAAAAAAATAGAATTTAATATATTCTATAAATGACAAATGTTAATTTCAAAGTCATTTAGTTATATTTTATTTATTGATTAATAATCTATTATGGATTAATTTATAAAATATAATATTATATTTTTGAGTCTCCAATACACTTCAATTGAAAAATATAACAAAAAATAAATGAAAAATGAATGGAGTCCATAATTATAAATATAAAAAAATCTTTATTGATGGCTATAATATAATCTAAAAAAATGAATTTAATTATTTTTTATAACATATAATTATGTACACAAAAGAAATAAAAATCACAACACTTACATATTATTATCTTAATATTGAGCTGCAATGCAAAATAAATTAATGTATGATGAACGGGATAGTATAGGGCTATGTTTATTTGGTTCGTTGGATCCCAGTGCTCTTTGTCTATACGGGATCCAATTACAAAAATTAAATAACGACGATTAGTAAAACCAATATATTCGAGCTGTTATTATAGTCGTGATTGATCATTTTTCATTTTTTTAGAATTGCCTAACAAAGTCAGGTTCTATTTAAATAAGAAACATCTATAAATAAACCCAACAATATAAAATCAATAGAAGGTACCACAAATGTAATATCTTTTTGAAAAAATAATAACAATTCAATAAAAAATTACTAATATTTTATTTTTTCAATATATTTTAAGTATCAATTAAATTTTAATTAATTCTTTAATATTTTTACAAAATTTTTGAGGTGCCATCTTTTGCAGCTTATTTAAAACACACTGAAAAGATTCAAGAGCGTGTTTTGACTCGCGCTATGCAAATCAAAGATGTTGGCTACCAGCTAGGTTTGAGGACTGCCGATGGAGAGCGCTGACTGGGTGATTTTTTTTTTTTATTTTCTATCCGCCCACAAACAGGCAAATCTTCTCCCCTATTAGTCACTTTTGTGAGAATTTACCATGGGGGTCATGGGGGGGGGGGGGGTGAAAACACAATTTCTTGGCGAAAGAGAACCAAAGAAACTGTGGACACAAAATTAAATATTCTTTGGGGGGCATTCACAAAGCACTTTAACCCCCACTTTAGTCTCGATTTTTATCCCTGGCACCAAACCAGGGGCTATGTTTAGCTTCTAGTTTTCAGCACCATGTTTAGCACCAGGGATAAAAATTGAGGCTAAAGTGGGGGTTTATGTGCTTTGTGAATGTCCCCCATTGCCTCTATAAATTTAAAGATATATTTAGCTACATTTTTAAGAATTAAATTTATTGTTATTATTGACATTAAATTACATGGTGATTAACAATGCTGCAAGAGTGAACTCAAGATCCACATAAAAAAAGCTACACTTTTTGTTTGAACTGCATCATCACACTGTTTCATGGCATCTACACCTCTGTACACCACGATAGTTATACCTTTGCTCTGTTTATGAACTCATGCAGTCTGATGCGAAATCGTTCTAATGGCTATAAATTGTAATACAACTATAATTATATTTTCTATATTAAATAACTCCTCCAACCTTCAAAATCCACATATCTTGAAGTTACAGTGAGTAACGTTCATGCTGCCCCGAGGTGTAAATACTGCAGGAATATTGTAAATTAATATTATAAATATTTGCTAATAATATTTTAATGTAACATTCTCATGATGTAAATACGTTTTTTTTTTCCTATAATAATCTTTAAAAAATATCAGGATAAAATTAATATTAGAAAAAGCAGTAAATAATTTTTAAGTATGACATTTATGTGTGATGATTTGTATCGCCTGTGACGTCACCAATCTCGAGGAGCACAGAGCTTCGTTGTTGTCTTGGAGAGGGAAATATTTGACGATATGAGTGGGTGGAACATGTGTGAACAAACATCAACCAGATAGACTTTTTATTGCTGCTGGCTTGACTAAACATAATTAATTGTGGTTTTCAGAGAATTGAAACTAAACTAATATTAAGGGTAAAGTAACGCCACCAATGTTAAAAAAAATCCCTCTCACAAAAATTCTGAAAAAAATTTAAAATGTTCTCCTCTACACCCCCTATCAGTAGCTAAAATATCAGGTATACAAATACGATCTAGTTTTTGAGTTATGAATTTTTAAAGTTGACCAATTTAACATGGGAGTTTCATTTCTCCATGTTAAAGTAGTCAACTTTAAAAATTTATAACTCAAAAACTAGATCGTATTTGTATACCTGATATTTTAGGTACTGATAGGGGGTATAGAGGAGAACATTTTAAATTTTTTTCAGAATTTTTGTGAGAGGGATTTTTTTTAACATTGGTGGCGTTACCTTACCCTTAAATATATATTTCTTACTAACGAAGTCGTAAAAAATTATTAACTAAATTCCACAGTATTTTGTTTCTAGTTGTTGTGAAGTCATCGCCTTAGTTTTTATAATGCTAATGTCTTTATAGTTTTAAAAACGCTAACGCTTTTATTTATTATTATTTTAGTTAGATACAAATTTTTTGTACGCAATTATTGATTACATCGCATGTATTAAACTTTGTTTTAAGCAAACTTAAGGGTAAGGTAACACACCCAAGGTTAAAAAAATTCCCACGCATAAAAATTGTAAAACATAATTATAATATATATTTATCTTAAAATTTAAAATGTTCTCGTCTACATCCCCTATCAGTAGCTAAAATATCAGGTATACAAATTCGATCTCATTTTCGAGTTAATTTTTAAAGTTGACTAATTCATAACTCAAAAACTATAATACCTTAAATTTTGTACCTGATATTTTAGCTACTGATAGGGGATGTGGAGGAGAACATTTTAAGATTGTTTCATAATTTTCATGTGTGGGAATTTTTTTAACATTGGGCGTGTTACCTTGCGCTTAAAAAAAAATTATATTTCTACAAAAAAAATATGTGATTTTCTCCTATCAGAATTATTTTATAAATTTAGTAAAAATTATCTTGAACTTACATATTTTTTTCTGTGCTTATATTATAATATGCATTGAAATTTTGATCTGCGCCTGTGTATGCCATCATATCAAATATTACTTTTTCTTTTTTACCCAAAATTTATTATTATTAATTTTATTACTATATCAGTGTAAAGAGAACATTGGCACATGATCTGTAATTAAATGAATTAAGATTACTTGTATTTATTTTCTTATATAATATTTAAATAAATTCAATTAAATTCTTTTGTGACTAAAAAGAAAAGAGCTTGAGCTTATAAATAATTATGTAGAAATTTTCTGAAATTAAAAACTTGCAAGAAAAAAAATAGTAAAATTCAAAGTCTTTTATATAATAATTATTCATTCACAAAAGAATTATCAAGTTGTAATGCATATAATGCATACGTTTTTTTTAACTAAAAATAACTAAAATAAAATTACAAAATAAAATAAAGTGTAGAATTCATACAATTTTATTCCACTAAGTAGTAATGACATTTCGTCCTCTATTTTATAAATAATGAAAGTGGTAGAATGGTTTAGTTTGTAATTTTTTCACACAACATTACATAATTCTTTTTATAATTTTAAAATGTGAAATATTCAAAAGAATCGTACATTTGAACAATAATTTCAAGGAATCAGATTATGAATTAAAAAATACAATGCAAAAGCAAAAACGTAATTTTTAAAATACTATAGAAAAAGAGATTACTATTGTTTATAATTTTTAATATAAACTTAAAACAGATGACACATTATAATCTGAAAATATGACAGATTTAAGGCGTACTCAAAGCAGGATAAACTTTTGTGACTCAAATTGAAGCGTCACTCATTTAAAACTGCAGCCTCTTACATAAATTTACAAAAAAAAAAAAAAAAAAAAAAAATGAAAAATGATAACACAATATGCAGCATATTATAGCGTTACAGTCAAATTAATTTCATATTCCAGCCGGAAGTACCCGGAAGTGAAAGTTTTGTAGCCTTCGAATTTGTATTTACATTTTGAAATTTTGGCTACACTCTTCAAAAAAATTGGCTGAATTTTGACATCTAATAATCAGTATATTTTTAACGCCTTAAATCATGATTATTCAGGTGTTTCGTAGTCAATATTCTGCAGTAGTCAGCATATACTGTCAGTATATAGCTTATACTGACTACTGAAAATGCGCAACGAAACACCTGAAAAAAGCATGATTTAAGGCGTTAAAAATGCACTGATTATAAGATGTCAAAATTCAGACAAATTTTTTTAAGAGTGTACAGGTTCGTAAGTAAAGTACTAACAAGTATGCATATTTTCAATGCTCAGACATGAACAAGATGACCAAAAATCTCTCACTTCCGACTACTTTCAGCAGGAATATTAAATAAATTTAACTATAGTTAAACTTATAACTTTAAAAAATATATTTATAAATTTTGAGCTTTATTTCCTTCCTCAAAATTTGTTTTAACCTTAATCATCAAAAGAAATAATGTATAAAAAGTTTTTATTGTTTATAAATATTAACCTAAGAAAATGACACTTTAATATTTCAAATGTAATGACAGTTTTAGGGGAGACACACACTGCCTTTCTAAATATATATCGTATTACATCGTATGATAAAATTTGGAACCGGTTTTAATTGAAAAACATATCACACTAAATTTTTAGATGCTGAATTGATTTCAGTACTTTATGTCAGTACAAAATTGCTCGAGTCAGTACAAAATTTCTCCAGTTTCGTCTTACATCCAGCACTTTTGACCTATAAAACACTTAATCCAAGTACAAATTTGGTACTGAAAAAAGAGAGTAAAAAAAAGTACAAAAATTGACTCTTTTTTCAGTACCAAATTTGTACTTGGAATAAGTGTTTTATAGGTCAAAAGTGCTGGATGTAAGACGAAATTGGAGAAATTTTGTACTGACATAAAGTACTGAAACCAATTCAGCATCTAAAAATTTAGTGTCATATATAATCTCAAACGATGTGATATACGAAACAAAGCTGTATGCACGTGTAAACCGGAATAAATTCTTTATTTTTTTTTAATCATACGCTGCAAAATCATGCGATCGTGTGTTGAGACAGCCCTAATTTTTAGTCCTAAAGATTTTAGGAACGCTTCACTGCATCAACTCATCACATTTTCATATATGGGATACAAAGTCTCCCCACCTTCTCCTTCCATGAACGGGCCTCTAGGCTCGGTATTCTTACATATGATCTCAGGTAGAGCCACTTTTCCAAGTACCAAAAAATTACTCCAGATTGCTTCCTTCTCATCGTCTGACAACCAGGTAGTCCGGCCAAGTCCGTTGATGAATTGTACAGGCGAGAGGGAGAGGAAGCGAAGTTTGGAGAGCAGACGAGGCTCCAGGATCTCACGAACTGTCTTGTCTCTTGCTTGTGCCTGGTGACGCGCCCAGCTCTCCACGGCGGAAATCAGCGTCATCTCTGAGCCCAGCTGAGTCACATCCTGTTCCAGCAGCAGAGCCACGCCCTCCTCCGAGGCCTCCAGAAAGTTGGGACCGAAAATGCACGACAATGTGTCACGTTGTAGCACCTGTAATATTAGTCGTAATCGTTAGTTATCACAAACAGAGTCAGAAAACAAATGCAATAAAATATCGAACTCAAAAATTTCATTACAGAATGCAAAGTTATGCTAATTTAATTTTTCATATTTTTTTTACAGCCGCGGGAATTAAAAAATAAAAACATTGATTAATAAAAAAAGTACAGAGAGAAGCGTCACCTCTTTATAAATTGATTAAAATTGAGCGTGCATGAGTTTTTTTATTATTATTTTACAAGGATACACTCCTAAGAGCTTACAGCTAGTGGTGGGGTAATGGGTAGGGATAAGGTAGGGAATGGACAGGCGCAGATCCAGATCCAAGAGGGGGGGGGGGGGGAGGCGATGGGGGTGATCACCCCTCCCAAAATACTCTGAAGGTGTTACCACCCCCCACCCATCTCCCTCCTTCTCACCCCAAAATTTAACATTGCGGGATATGGCACCGCCCCCCCCCCCCCCGCCCCAGAGCCGCGGGCTGGATCCGCCCCTGGGAACGGATGGTGGCCACGGCCTGTTCAAGCATTCGCTGAAGTGAGACTGAGGGAACCGTGGAAAACCTCAGTCAGGACGGACACCTCTACTTTTTATCAATGGACGTTAAATACAAACATTATTAAATAGCTGGTAATACTAATGTAATTTAATATAGTAATAATAAAATGGTAAATGGTAATACTTCCTTACTTAAAAAAAATAATAAGATTATAGTACCACAATTATATCAGCAATAAAAAAATCATGTAATATGTACAGCAATGTCAATGAAATTGGAACACGTTGCATGCATGAATGCCATCAGTTCTCTCACCTGGATGATCTGGCAACATTGTCGTAGTTCAGGTGAGATGACTCTCACAGGACGCGTCTCGTTTAAAGAATATTGTATATACACTTCAAACACTAATTAGTGTAGATACTTAATTTTAAATGAGACAACTTTACTGTACACTAGCGCCAATACTTGCTAGTGTCAAAAATTGGAAACATTTGCATCAGCTGATCAATGTTAAAAAATTTAGTGTTTATGTTAGTGTTTGAAGTAGCTATTTCAAATATTAAATACTAGACCCTTCAAACACTTCAACACTTGAACACTTGCGCTAATTGAGACAACAGTTAGTGTCAATATGACGTCAACACTTTAAAAAACTGACAATTGATAAAGTGTTTAGTGTGCAATTTCATGGAATGGCATGCACTCACAGTGACCTCCTCCGAATCTACCCACAGTAGTACAGTGTTGCCAGTTCAGCAAAGTACCAGAATGTGACGTGTTCCAGTTTTATTAAACAAGACTGTACATTACTAAGACAAACGCCCTCTAACTCACCTTCACACAAGCCTCGGTCATTTCCTCGTCTCTCAGCGCGACTGCAAACTTGATGGTTTCCCACACGGTGCCGGCGTTCACCGTCTCTCGAAGCTGAACAAGACTCGCGGTCATCAGTGGCAGTATCAGGAACCTGTAGTCCTGCATATCCTCGTCTGGATATTCACTCCATAGTAAGTTATCCAGAGGAGTGTATCTGTGAAGGATATAGTATTAGTAAAAATTATAATGAAAAAGATGAATAGACTTTTAATTGAATTTAAAAGTTGTGTGTTAAATGTATTATTTTATTATTATTTTTTTTTTTTTATTTTCTTTATTCGAACTTTTTCGATTGTACAAGACAACATATGTTCATGTCAAAAAAACTTAATATTAACAAACATACATAACATCAAAACGCAACACTTTATAAATATAACAAAGGAAAAAAATAAGTATAAAAAAATGAACCACAATATTAACAAAAAATATGAACCAGGTTTTAAATCATAAGGATACAATACTCTCAGGCAATTACATTATGGTGCTAATGTACAATTTTAATTATTATATTAATTTTATAGATCATATTTTTAAATATTGTTTGGGTATATGTGTTTGAATTAATTAAATTTAGGCTAATGTTAATTAGAATTAAGTATGTTACATATTTTAGGTAATAATTGACGTGATCCATTCTGTACAGCCTATAATGATCAAAATAAAAATTTCAATTTAAATTTGATAAATAATTAATTAATGGAGAAGAGAAAAGACGACCTTTATGTATATAATTTTTAAATTGTATTATATTTGGATGAAAGACCTTCAGTCATATATTAACTGTCAATATTTTCAGTTTCCATTTTTAGAACAGTCTAGCACCCTTAAAATCAAATACTGCAAAATATTGTGAAAAAAATCATGCAATTTTTTTAAAGTTTACTTATTTAATATGGAATTTCCATTTCTCCATATATGTTAAAGTAGTCAACTTTAAAAATTCATAACTCAAAAAGTTTAGCTCGAATTTGTATACCTGATATATTTTAGCTACTGATAAGGGATGCAAAGGAGAGCATTTTATTTTTTTTATATATAATTTTAATGTGTGGGAAATTTTTTTAAACATTGGTCGTGTTACCTCTTCTACCCTTAATAATTCAAGAATGTTGAAAAAAATGTGGAAGGAATCGACAATTAATACTTGGGGTCCTCTTTCCAAATATAATACAATAAAATTTAAGTTAAAGGTAAAATAATGCCACCAATGTTAAAAAAAAATCCCTCACAAAAATTTTGAACAAAATTTAAAATATTCTCCTCTACACCTCCTATCAGTAGCTAAAATATCAGGTATACAAATACGATCTATTTTTTGAGTTATAAATTTTTAAAATTGACTACTTTATCATGTAGAAATTTAACTTCAATGTTAAATTAGTCAACTTTTAAAAATTAAAAACTAGATCGTATACCTGATATTTTAGCTTCTGATAGGGGGTGTAGAGGAAAATATTTTAAATTTTGTTCAAAATTTTTGTGTGAGGGATTTTTTTTTTAAAAATTGGTGGCGTTATTTTACCCTTAATAATATCAGAAGCTGCCTGAACTCACTCAAGCAGTTTGAAGAAGATTTCCGGTTCGAGATGAGTGCACCATACATTGTCCGGCGACTCCCCTGTTTTCAGAATAGTCATGGACTCGTGGCCCGGAGAAGAATTATATGATAAGATTTGCTGGGACTCGTTACTCTTAGGGAATTGGATAATTGTATCAAACGTATCCGTTGTCTTAAAGACCTGTAACTGTGAGTCAACGTGACTTATCACGAGACTGGACGTGCAGTTTGATTTCAGAATATCCTCATACAAGTGGCGCTGCAATACGTGTCGACCGTGCAAGTCAACAGCCTGAATATTTTCAGGGACCTCAGGGACCTCAGGGACCTCAGGGATGAATTCTGGGAATTTTGACATCTGCAAAAATAAACAAAAATTAACTTCAGTTAGTAGCGAACCTGGTAGTAGAGCTGCGTCTAATGAGGATTATTGTAATATGATTAAAGTAGACAATAAAGTATCGAACTCAATTTTTTTTATAGCAGAAATGGATAGAGTGTGCAAAGTTATGCTACCCTGATTTTTTTCAGATTTTTTTAGAGCCCGGGAACTATTTTTAAAAAATTATTGAAAGTTCTTTTTGTGACATCACGAGACGCCACTCCTTAAGAAAAAGATAGGACTTACCACCGTGTGACGTCACAAAAAGGACTTTCAATAATTTTTTAAAAATAGTTCTCGGGCTCTAAAAAATATTAAAAAAATCAGAGTAGCATAACTTTGCACGCTCTATCCATTTCTGCAATAAAATAAAATTTGAGGTCGATACTCCATTGTAAAATCATGTAAATGCTTAAAGGTAAGTTAACACGGATCACCTGATTGACGTAGTCTCATTTGATTAACATGTAAACCTTAGCAACCTCATAATAATTCTGATTTTTTTTTTCTTTTATTAGAAACAGTCCTTCATATATTTTTATTTTTTATTTTATTTTATTATTTCACCCAAGGTACACACAGTATTACAAGTAGTGGGGTGGGGGTAGCAAGCAAGGCACTAGAAGCACCATATCACAAGTGGCTGCTAACCTACAAATTTATACCAATGCTATAGCATAGAATGCTATAGAGTCAAAAACAAACAAATTATTATTAACTATTTTCAAGAATATAATAATTCTTAAGAGCAGAAGGAAACTGCTTAGCATCACTTTTCTTTACATTGTTCCATTCAGACACAGTCCTTATTAGAAAACCTTTTTTATATAACTCTAAACGTTATATGTTATATATATAGCACCAAGAAGTCGTAAAATTATTTTAAAACAATCCGACGAACCGATTTTTTTAAATTAATTTTTTAGTTTAGCTCTCCATGGGAAAGCTCTATTATATTGAAAACTTAAAAACTTAATTTAAAATATTAAATTTATTAAATTAAATCACCTCGTCTGATTGGTTTGAAATTTTTTCTGCAACTTCTTGGTGCTATATATAATAGTATATATTATTATCTATATAAGTATATACGGACTGCCTCTAAAAAAACAACAAAACAATTATGAGGTTGCTAAGGTTTACATGCCATGTTAATCAAATGTGACTACGTCGATCAGCTGATCCATGTTATCTTACCCTTAAATCTAAGGTGATGAGATGACTGATAAAATTTTTAATCTCCTCTCTTTGGTATATATAGTATAATACACAGGCTAAAATACAAGCACTTCTTCGTAAAAGGTACACCACGTAGCCCGGTAACGGACGCTTTTAAGACATTTCGCACTTTTAACAATTTTTATCTGCCATTTTTACAGTTCTTAAATTTTTTAAAAAAATATTAACATGTTCAATAGAATGTAGCAATTGAGTTTATCATAATTTCAGTTCCATATCAGAGCATCTCTTTGAGTAAAAAAGAAAAAAAAAATTGTGTGGAGGGACATGAAAAAAAAAATGTTCCGCTTTTGGTCCAGGCCTGCTTTTTCACTCCTTATAGCCAAAAAAAAAGTAAAACAAATTAAATTGTAACTCATTAACCAAATCAACCTTTTCATAAAAATAACAACTGCAATACCGTGATATTTTTTTCACTAGTTAAGAAAAAACAAAAACGAATTATTTGTTAAACACCCTGTTTTTATTCGTTTTTGATTATTTTTTTTTTTTTTTGAAGCAACAAAAAAATTATCAAGGTATTGCAGTTGTTATTTTCATGGAAGGGAGGGTTTGGTTAGTCAGTAACAATTTTCTTTTTTTACTTTTTTTGTCTATAAGGAGCCTAAAAGCAGGTCGGAACCAAAACAGGGCTAAAATCCAAAACTGGGCTGTGCACTGTAAAGCTATAAATCATAGCCAACTCTTTGCTAAATTGTTAGCAGGAGGACTTTTATTTAAAATGCTGAAATTTGGCAAACAAAAAGTCAAAATGATTTTAAGATTATTGTACATGTGTTTTAAGGGTAAGGTAACGCCACCAATGTTAAAAAAAAATCCCTCACACAAAAATTCTGAAAAAAATTTAAAATGTTCTCCTCTACACCCCATATCAGTAGCTAAAATATCAGGTATACAAATACGATCTAGTTTTTGAGTTATGAATTTTTAAAGTTGACTACTTTAACATGGAAAAATGAAACTCCCATGTTAAATTAGTTAACTTTAAAAATTCATAACTCAAAAACTAGATCGTATTTGTATACCTGATATTTTAGCTACTGATAGGGGGTGTAGAGGGGAACATTTTAAATTTTTTTCAGAATTTTTGTGTGAGGGATTTTTTTTAACATTGGTGGCGTTACCTTACCCTTAACTGTTTTTTAAATCTCTTTTGTGCTTTTTTTTTTTTAGTTATGATTACTTTATGAATAAGAATTATTATGTTAAAAAATATTGCAAATTTTGTTTCACAAATTTTATTTCTATGGAGTTTCAATACATCATCATGATAAAGCCAATGATGTAATTTAAAAGAGGTTGAAAACAAACCCTTAATCCTATAACATTATTATACTAAGGACTTTTTTTTTACAAACGCTATACCAAGGAGGAAGGGTTGAAACGATAAGTTATTTAAATTACACGTAAAAAAATATCTCTTAAATTTTCCGCTTATTTATTTATGTATTTTTTTTGCGGAAATACATTTAATTTATTTTTGTTAATTAAATTTTACACTTTTTCAGAATATTTGGAACAACATTTCTCATTTTAATTAAACAAGTTGCGGGTCATCTTGACCCCCTCCCCCTCCCCCTGGAAAATGTCAACGAGATATTGAGTCCTTTGTGTTGAACAAAGATCCATGCAACCAGGTTATTGAAGTACAGAAACATTGCAACATAGATTGTAACTGAAAATTTCAAACATAGAGTCTAAAGTTTATAAATATTTAATAAATATGGTAATTCATATTAGTGTACAGACATATCACAATAATTATCAGGACATGTTTTAAAGTAAAGACAGCACTAAAACTTACATCAAACGGTGGCATTTTGGCGGTAAAGAAAACGGCGGCTATAAGGAGAGAGATGTTAGTCGGCTGGCGGCAGGCGCGAGACTGTGCGACGTGAGATCACTGACTTTCTGAGATCTGCACAATGTTGTGGAGTCTGGGGGGCGTGATCCGTGCAGCGAGCGGGGTGTGACTTGCTATTAGCTATGTTGGTAGCATTTTATTTTTAATTAACTTATTATTGTATCTACTTTCTTATGAGTTTGGATAATTCATCTCGCTTTCCATCCAGTGTAGTGATGCATTTGTGCGTGGGTTCCCCAGACTTTGGACATCGCTTTGGTCCATTCATAAAAAGTAGAAGTATCCGTCCTGACTGAGGTTTTCCACGGTTCCCTCAGTCTCACCTCAGTGAATACTGGGACACGAAACGGAGGCCATGGCCATCCTATCCCTACCCATTACCTATACCTTGAGTATAGCTCATAAGAGTGAAGAAAAAAAATACTAATATCAGAGATCTTATGATCTCTGCTAATATTTACATTTTTTTATTAACTCTGTATTTTTGTTCCATCAAAACAGTGTCTTATCGATAGGTGTTATAATATATTATATAGTTTGTACTGCTGTCATTACCGACTTAAGTTATACATCCCGGCATTAGCCATGTAGACGAGGGGGAACCATGGAAACCCCAAGTCAGGATGGTCGGTGTCAGAGCCCGAATGCATGAGACTACAGTGGCTCATCTCTAACCAGAAAGTTCTCTCGATCTTTTTACCTATAACTCTCTCATTAGAATTCGAACGCAAGACCCATGCTCGGTTAATTAATCATATCAAAATTACGTTAGTTCTGTAATTTTTCAGGTGTAATTAATATTATATTATAAATATACACTTTTTTTAATGGCAATGAAAAATAATGCCAGAAGAGTATTGTTACTTATGCAGTATAAACTGTTTGGGTACAAAATTCATAGATTAGAATTGATGGCCATAACGTTGCTTGACTTCGGTGATCTAAGGAGAAGCGGTCAATGCACTGCCATACGTTCTTGAGTTTAATTACCAATCTTACTTGTGTACTAATTCTCTCCATGTTAAAATGTCCTCTCAGCACCCTCCTTCATGTTAGTAACCTTGAGGCAACATTTTAGTACCGATGACGTCACTTGTCTAGACTCTACACCTCGGAACATTAACAACGTTATCTTAATGGAGCTGCAGCGTCAACTGACAAACATATCAGGTTTTGTTATGAACGATGTTAAAGTCCACTGCTCATGATACATTCCATTCGAATCGAATGACAGTTTCATACCATGATAAATTTTGGCCAGATGATGACACATTTTTATTTGAATTGAGTGTATAACGTCAATTATTTATTAATTACTTCATTAAATACGACAGGTATTAATTAAAAAATATGTAATAAAAAAAACTTAACAGACGCGATATATATTTATATATATTATGAACGACATCTTTTTCTTTAATAGAATAAATAATGTAAAATTAGACTGCCCCGAAATTCTGGCAGACACATGTGAGCTAAATAAATGTGTCAGCGAAACACGCGCAGAACATCTCTCACGTTCTAAATCCTAAACCTAAGAATAAAAATTGATAAATTTATTTCCATAGTTTATTATTTTGCAATGAACTGTACAGAAAATTCGAGCTTGATAATTCACATCAATCTGCGAAAGAATTTGCAAGACATGTAAATAACTCAAATGCATATCTTCAATTATGTAAAAGGGGCATTCACAAAGCCACAATTATATAAGGCTCAATAATTTAAGACCAGAAATTTTGGGTCTAAAAAACATGTCTAAAATCAAGCTTTAAATTATCGAGCCTTAAATGTGGCCTTTTAGACTTTGTGAATGCCCCTTGTAATGTTTTATGATACCATTTTTGTATAATAATATTATATCTGCCTGCGTGTCAACTAAGATGTATTAAATTTATCTATGAATATGTTTCTATGAAATATTGTATTCTACGTAAATTAACAGACTACCTAACACGTAGTCCGTTTTGATAATTAATATATAATGAATAAATAATTAAATAAATCATTATTTTTAGCTGCTCACGGGTAAGGTAACACGAACAATCGATTGTTGTAGTCCCATTTGATTAACATGCAAACCTTAGCAACCTCATAATAATTCTGAATATTTTTTAGAGACAGTTCTTAGCACCAAAAAAATGTGGGAAAAATTTCAAAACAATCGTTCGATCCGATTTTATTTAATTAATTTTTTAAATTTTCAGTATAGGGCTTTCCCATGGAGACCTAAACTAAGAAATTAATTTAAAAAAATTGGATCATCCGATTGTTTTGAATTTTTTTCTACATTTTTTTGTGCTAATTATAAAGAACTATCAAAAAAATCAGAATTATTAAGAGGTGCTAAGGTTTACATGTTAATCAAATGGGACTAAAACAATCGATGTTTCGTGTTATCTTACCCTTAAAATAAGCTGCTCGTTTTCATGAGTGCTTTTAATTTAATTTTTCTTCTTTAGAATAATATTACAGGGACTGATAAAATAGTAAAAAATCTATTGTATTCTTGATATATAAATTAATACATACCAAAAAAAAGTGATATTTTTATCCTTAATGATTTTATTGGCTGCCTAGAAATTACACCTTGAACGTTACCGCTGCTCTGATTGTAAACTTTAATTTAATTGTCACACAAAAAGTGAAATGGTTTTTATTTCATTTTAAATTACAAATCGGCATCGGATCTCTTCATCCATAAGAATTGAAATAAATTGAGAAGTGCTGTCCATAAAAATAAATTTCAATACAAATAAATTAAATTTGAATTATATACTTGAAAAAGTGTAACTGCATGTATATAATGCTTTAACTTAGTAAATAATTAAAATAATTAATATTTTTTTATCTTTCTATGTTTATTATTCATAAAAGTAAAATTTTATGACAAATATAGTAACATAATAATAAAATTCATAGAAAAGTCAGTAAATAATTTTTAAAATATCAACAGGGAGTTTTATAGACTTTTTATTGCTGGCTTAACTAAACGTTTTTAATTAGTTTCTCGTTCACAAGAGAATTTGATGCAAAGAAAAGCAATATTTTTATGTCATAAGGAAGTCGTAAAATTATAATAACTAAATTCTACATATTGTTTTCATAAAGTTAGTGACTTTTTTCTGCATTTTGCATTTTTATTATTATTATTATTTATTATTGATACATAATGCATATATACATAAAAATAAAACAACATGTTTTTTGTTAATCCTTTTTCTTTAATAATGTAAGACCTATATAATTAAAAAAATAATATTATTTATACTGTGCTAAAGAATCGAAAGCACCAAATATAAGACATATTACATTAATTACTATTCTTATCATGCTAGTCACTGCGGTTATCAGTTTAGTAAAATGATTTTACAAATAGGAAAATTGATCTTAAACTTGTATTATTACATAAATTCTGCTGTTATGGGTAAGTTAGCACGAATCAGTTGATTGAAGTAGTCCCATTTGATTAACATGTAAACCTTAGAAACCTCATAATAATTTTTTTTTGTAAAGACGGTCCTTGGTACCAAGAAGTTGCAGAATAAATTTCAAAACCATCAGACGAGCAAATTTTTTAAAATTATTTTTTTTACCTTAGCTCTCCATGGTAAAGACCTATATTATATACTGAAAATTTAAAAAACTTAATTTAAAAAAAATTGTCTCATCCGATTGTTTTGAAGTTTTTTCTTCAACTTCTTGGTAAAAAAAAAAAAAAAATCAGAATATTTATGAGGTTGTTATGATTAATATGTTAATCAAATGGGACTACGTCGATCAGCTATTTGTGTTACCTTACACTTAAATTTTAAAAAATACTGTTGTTATAATTTGTTAGACAACCACAGAATTACTGATTTATTTTAAGAAAATAAAATTGTTTATTTCATTTGTTTATTTTTTTAACTTCATTTGGGTTGTACATAGACAATCATTGATGAAGTCAAAACAATATTCTCTCACTAATTTAACAAATGAACAAAAACGAAACAGACAAAACATACATAATAATATTACTCGTTAAATAACTATTAAAATAGGGAAATTAAACTAACAATTTTCTGGCAATCTATTACTAAAAAGTGATTTTACTGGGTAATATGCCTTATTAACTATACTTATTTTACTAATAGAACTATTAAAATATAATCATACTTATGAAAGTGTAATTAATGAATAAAATATATTTAATATTATGTCATCCAAATTAAGCTTTATTATAATTTAATTAAATTTGTTTCGCATAACACACACATAAAAGAAAAAAATTCCTTGATTTTGAAATTACAATTTGGCATGCCAATACAGTGAATACACAGTACATAGAAAAAATTACAAACTCATGCAGTAGAAAAATAAATATTAAACTTGAATATTTATTTAAATTCAAGTTTGCTATATTTGATATTGTGTAATTAAAATATTGAAAGGTCAAAACAGCATTTATATATTTTTTTATAACTCTGCAACACCTTCAATCGAGGTGACACCTTCTTTACTTTATGTCACATAACTCCTTGAAATTCACATATAGAAGAGGTGATCAAAATTTTCATAATTCTACGACACGGAATTTTGAAAATTGATAGATTATTATTTCAAAAATATTTAAAAAATTTGTAAAATACGTATTAAAATAAAAAAATAAATGAATAAATAAATATGTTACAGAAATTCTAATTAAAATTTAGATGTTCACAAAAAAGTTCCGAAGTCAATTTTTTTTCCCCCGTACACGATGCAGATGCAAAATAGGGATGCAGGTTCTTTTGTTGACGTCACAACACTCAGTTGTCCATAAGCCACTATGTTTGTGACGTCATTTTCACGTCAGTATAAGAACCTGAATTCTTACTTTGCAGCCGATAAAGCTGCTTCGTGCATGTGAAAAATAATACGAATACAGTATAACAAGTCTAAGTTTAAGCCCGAATTTATGGCACTAAGCTCCAGACAGTCTAGACCGAATAAGCCTTAGGAGTCAAAAGAGCCTTAATATTTATTTTCAAGATGTCCGACGTGCGCAGTTGAATCCACACGTAAACTAAGATTTGTAATACTGTATTGATTGTCAACTCTCAGTGAACATCTAATTTTTAATTTGAGACCCGCTACTATTTAAAACAAGTTCTCACAATTTTGTCCTAAATGATATGGTAAGAAATATGGGTGGGATTCACGAAGAGTTAATAAGGAGTTAATTAATCGGGAGAGATATTTTAAGAAGCGTTTTTTATATACCAGGTAACAGGTAAGAAAAACGCTTCTTAAAATATCTCTCCCTAAAACGCTCCTTAACTCTTCGTGAATCCCACCCATCATTTGTTCAAGCTACAGTCAAACTTATATAATATTCCCGCCGGAAGTAGTCGGAAGTGAGAGGTTTTTGGTCGTCTTTTTCAAATATGAAATCTTAAAAATTATAAAATATTAATAGTATTAATACTCTTCTTACAAACCTGTAGGTAAAAATACAAAATGCAAAAAGAAAGACCATAAACCTATAACTTCCTGTTATTTCCAGCGAGATTATAAAATTAATTTGACTGTTTCATATCATCAGCTGTAAAATTGATGGCAGTAATGAGACCAATATTTGGTACGTTACCCAAAAACGTAAATACAGCATCTCCAACAAACACATTCTTTGAACTCTTTGCTTTCGGATACAACCCTCCCCTGTTAAGTTTAATTTTAATGTTGTAAATTTGAAAATTTTTTAGGAACTTTGGCTCTGGAAAATTTACTGTAATTCTGCTGTTATATGAAACTTTTTCACTAAAGAATATTTTTGACACTTCAATTGGGGGATCTGCATGACAAAACCCATAATTTTCTAGTGTTAAAATAATATCCTCGTTGTAAATACTAAATGGATTTTTTTGTGATGTTACATTATGATGAAGTATGAATATTTCTTTTTCCATAACTTGACTTGGCAGTTCTACAGATAACAAATAAATATCTTTGGTGACTCTAAATTGCAATTCAACAATTATTGAAGTGTTTACAAATAAGTTATCACGCTCCCTAATAAATTGGGGGATTACGCAAGTTAATGAACCGAGTGGTTTATCTACAACATTTCTGGATTTGGCATTATTACAAATGATCTCAGGTAGAGGGACCTTGCCAGGTACTGACAGGTTCTCCCTGATTGCTTCCTTCTCATCAGCTGACAGCCAGGTAGAAAGGTAAGGTCCGGTGATGAACTGTTCGCAAGTGAGGGCGAGGAAGCGAAGTTTGGAGAGCAGGCGAGGCTCCAGGATCTCACGAACTGTCTTGTCTCTTGCTTGTGCCTGGTGACGAGCCCAGCCCTCCACGGCGGAAATCAGCGCAATCTCTGAGCCCAGCTGAGTCACGTCCTGAGCCAGCAGTAGAGCCGCGCCCTCTTCCGAGGCCTCCAGAAAACCGGAACCGGAAATGCATGCCAATGTGTCTCGTTGTAGGACCTTTAAATGGACCAAATAATACACAAATCACGACGTTTCTAGAATTATTATACACTTATATTATATTTTTATAATTACTTAAAAAATGTAAGAAAATAAAACAATGAATTAAGCCTTAAAACTTGAAATCCAAGCACAATTAAAACTATAATAATTATAATATACAAATTTGCACTACTACCCACCTTAGCACAAGCCTCGGTCAACCCCTCGTCTCTCAGCAGGTCGGCCAGCTGGACGGCGCGCCACACAAAGTGAGCGTCCACCTTGTCTCGTACGTACGCGAGGCTCGCGGCCCTCAGCGGCAGCAGCAGGTACTTGTCCGCGGCCACCGCCAGCCCCGCCGCCTCTTCCAGCGAGCCGAACGTCACCTCGTCCGTGTACGTGTGCCTGTGACGTAGGACAAACGTGAGAGTGTGCAGTACACGCTTTACAAGTGTACTCACTCGAGCAGTTTCTTGAAGATGTCCGGCTGGACGTCAGTGACCTTGACCTCACTTGACCTCGCCTCGTTCATCTCTCCCAGGAACATGGCCTCGAACACCGGACTGGCGCGGTACAACACGAACTTGTGTGCGCGGAACATCTGCGCAGTAGACGTGAGGTCAGAGAACTGTGACGTCACAGAGGTCATTGACCTACTGACCTGCGTTTCTCCGTCCTCGGGCCCCACCACGAAGCTGCAGTCCGCTCCCAGTCCGCTCTCCAACATGTGACGCTGCTGTTCTAAAATACTCAGACCCTGACGCCAGTCCATTGTCCTGACCTCATTGACTACAGCGGCCATGACGCCCAACTGTCCTGACATTTGCAGAAATTGAAATCAATTGTGATCAGGTCCCCAGATGCTGCAAACAAAATTTACCATTGTTGTTTATTTGGTCCTTGGAAACGTGTTAAGCAAAATTTATGACCAGCTTATTTTGTGTATATAAAAATTGAAAAGCAATAAATATTTATCATGAAATATGAAAGTTGAAAGTTTTTTTAAAAAATAATAATAATTTCTTTCGATAATAAGCACACCTGATCGAGTTGTATTAAATTTCATAATTTTATAACATCATCCCTTCCCTGTTTTTGTTTTTTCCTCGCATTAACAAAATTAGGTTTTATAGACGCATTAATTTTAAGGATGAGATCTTTTATGTAGGACACTGGTTGTCTCGTTGCCCCTACTTATTATGTAACCTGCTCTACCAATGTGCTGAGCATGTTGCCTATTAGCAAATAAATTCACAAAATTTTATTATTTATTATATTTTCATTGTTTTTTTTTTTTTTTTTTTTGTTTGTTTCTTTGTTTGTTAATTCAAAATGAAGCATTTTTTTAAACTGCTATATTTGTATACTTATTGCTTACCAGATCTGAGAATATAAAATAATAAATCTCGATATATTTTCAGATCGTGTAAAAATATTATATTTTATTGCACAATAATTTGTTCAATGGAATAATGTTAGTATTATATGTATTATATTTGTCACTATTAAACCTAATTAATGTTGATTTTAATTATTTTCTGTGTTGTTCTTTTATAATGATGTGTAATTCAATAACTTATTTTTGCATTATTATTAAATGCATCAATAATTCGGCATTATCTAATTGTATACTGATATCTTTGCTATAATAAAATCATCTATTAAATTACTGATTTCTCTTCTGGCCAAACTAAAAGTACAGAGACATGTAAATTTATTTAATATAACTATGGAACTGTAATTATTATGGTATAACAATAAGGAAGAAAATAAATTTTGGATGAAAATAAAGGGATTATTATTATTATTTATTTTTTGTAAAATATGAAAATTAATAGCTATATTGTCAACTGCCAACTATATATTAGGGTTTTCAGTATTTTGAAGTATATAGCTGTGATTTAATAATACACAACTGGTCAGAAATACTTTCTTTCCGCTCAATTTTCATACAGCCATGCAGAAAGCTGAAATTCGACACACATAACGCCAACGATGATAATTATGTGTTATTATTTTTTTTTTTTTCAAAATAATTTTTTTTCGTGCTTTTTAGGGGTGAATTTCTTGCATAATATATGAATTCAATTGCTAAATTAAATCAAAATTACATTAAAATTTTTGTTTTATATTATTATAATTTCTAGATGTTTGAAATCTTGCTGAAGCTAATCGAGTAATTTAAAAAAAAAGTATGAAAACAACCCTTAAGACTCACGCATCACCTTTGCGTAGTTCCTATATATAGCTAGATAGCTAGGGAACTGACGACCAAATATCAGTAAAAACGGGCTATTAACGATACAATCCTGAAATTTTCAGTACTGGTACAGAACCCCTTTTTGGTCATTTTTGGCGGCGGTACCCAAAAAAAAGTTCCATAGGGTGACCTTGAGTGACCTTTGAACTTTGACCTCCGATTAAATTGACTTTATTTTTTTTACGAGGAAACTATGCTTTCCCATGTTATTTTTTACTCCAGTTTCTTTCTGAACCAAACAATCATACGACTTTGTTTCATACCTTAAAAAAAACAAGAGTTTATTAGCTATGGGCATAAACTCTTATTTTTTTTTATTTCGTGTCAAATTGATTTTTGATTTAATTTTTCAAATTTTTAATTCTCAAAATTGAAACTTCAATTAAAATTTAATTTCATACGAAAAAAAAATAATAATAAGAGTTTACACCCATAGCTAATTAATAAACTCATGTTTTATTTAAGGTATGAAACAAAGTTTTATGATTGTTAGCTTCAGAAAGAAACTGACGTAAAAAATAACATGGGAAAGCATATAGGAACTACGCAAAGGTGATGCAGACTCTTAAATTAAGCCTGTATACACCATACAATTTTGTATACAATTTTGCAAGAAAATTTCATCTCCATACAAACAAATTTAATGGAGTTCAAGTTTTCTTGTAAGAAAAAATTGTATACAATAGTTAGAAAAAATGTATCGTGTAATACCGGCTTTAACGAGATATTGACTATTTATTGTTACAGAAAGAAAAGAGCAAGCCAGATCATCAGGGAGGCTACTCACAGAAACAGTGCAACATTTACGCAACTTGAAATTTGAAGCATTTTGGAATGTTTCATGTTAATTAACAGACAGTACAGACAAGAAGTATCAGAGCCTGTCAGGACAAGATAAAGCTATCACTACAACTTACGTTTAGAAGAAGGTTTGACGGTAAAAAAGCGGACGGCTGATGAGAGATGTTAGACAGCGGGCGGCAGGCGCGAGAATGAGATCACCGCTGTGGGTACGTGGTCAGAAGAGGGCGTGGTGTGACGAGAAAAGCGCACTTAATGTGTTATCGTATGGCGGCCATGTTGGCATACATCTTAAAATTTAATTCAACATTATTTTATCTAATTTTTATTCATAAATTGCGAAATTATTGAAAAATAAGTAAAATTATGACATGAGAAAAAAAAAATACGATTTTTTTAACATTAATACAGCACGTATTTCAATAAATAACACAGAACAACAAATAATTCATCTCGCTTTCCACCCAGTGCAGTGATGTACGTACTTGTGTGTGGTTCCCCACAGGCTTTGGATATCGCTTTGGTCCATTGATAAAAAGTAGAGGTGTCCGTGTCCTGACTGAGGTTTTCCACGGTTCCCTCAGTACAATAACGTAACAAAGACCGTGTCCATCATCTTTTCCCTCCCTTATCTCCACTCATTACCCCGCCGTGAGCTGTAAGCTAATAACTCTCATAAAAAAATGTCCGTCATATATTCTGCATCGTTTTTAGCATTATCATGGAACATGCAGCAAATATAATTAATAATTATGTATATTATATTCTATACTCTATGTTTAATAAAAGCTGCAGTTAAGTGGTGAAAATTTCAAATGAAATATCTAAACAAGTATTAATTACTTCCAATATAATCATGTAAGAATTTATGTTAATACTTATATATTCATTAACAATTAATTATTAAATAATTATTTAAACTATGTTACAAAAAATAGGATTTCATTGCAAAAAAATACAATATATCGTCCCTCATGCGGGATAATGAGCTATCTGCTATTTCATTGCAGGTGAGCGCAACAATGAGTTTTATTTTATACTAATTTACAGCTCATAATTGCGCTTACCTGAAACAAAATTAATGCAACGAAATCGTGGAACACGAATGGCTGATTATTGCAGACGAGAGACGATAATGTTATGTAATATTATTTACCGTATAGGAGCGAAATTCGATACACAGAATTAGCCATGCAAAGTACGACTAGCAACTTTACATTCTATAGTGGCTTGTTAGACTCCATTAGCTCTCTAAAATAATAAAAAAATATATACAATTTCACGTATTAATTTTTGTCTCTAATTTTTTAGTTACAGTATCAGATATAGTTTACGATTCATGAATAACTGTGTACTAATTCTCTCCATGTTAAAATGTCTCCTCTCACAGCACCCTCCTTATGTTAGTAACCTTGAGGTGACATTTTAGTACCGATGACGTCACTTGTCTAGACTATACACCTCGGAACATTAACAACGTTATCCTGCATGACTTGATGGAGTTACAGAGCGTCAAGTGACAAACATATCATGTTTTGTTATGAACGATGTTCAATGTTCATGGTATACAGTCATCATCTTGGAAAATTTTCAACAATGCCCTTCGTTATCCTTATGGAAAATATGGATTATATGGAGCATGTTATTTCTCTAACTTGTTTCTTTTACTTATTTTTGCATGTTTACAGGGATTCACTACACAACCTTTGGGATGTGAATGGAGTACCGACCTCAAAATTTTTTATTGCAGAAATGGATAGAGGGTGCAAAGTTATGCTACTCTGATTTTTTTCAGAATTTTTAGGGATCGGGAAATATAATAAAAAACTAAAATAAAAATATATGGTGATTAACAAGGCCGTAATGGGTAATTTTCTAAGGCGACGACTATACAACTGTACAGAACCAATTCGGGGGGGGGGACATAAGAACAATGTAAATAAAAAAAATATATTAAAGTGAAGTGGAATCCAAAATTTCACCCCCCCCCCCCTCCTTGGATTCGAACCTCTGTGGACCAACGCCCATAAAAAGAGCTTTTTGCTAACTAACTTTTTTAACTTCAATTTTTAGTTAATTATTTTTAGCTGCTTAATTAAAATAAGCAGCTTTTTTTTTATCAGTTCTGTTATTTTAATTTTTACCAATTTTTACAATCTACATGTACAGAATAATATCACATAGACTGATAAACCACCTGTGGCATGACATGTAACAGGCCTTTAATATAATCTTAATATATAAAAACTATAATATCATTTTTTGTTATAAAAATTTATCTATAATCTACATATATTATATAGGGTGATCACAAAGTTCTTGAAAATAGTACCCGCAAATATATTCAATAAAATGAATCTCAATGTACAATTTCCATACATGAAATTGAAGCCCTGGATTTAAATTTTTTAAAAAATTATTGGCAAAGTGTCTTTCTCACAAAATTTGAAACAAGGTAAAAATTGCGAGAGCTCGAGGTGCGGTTACGTGATGTGTTTTGTCGCTCCCTCCGGAAGTAGCCGGAAGTGTGAAGTTTTAGGCCATATCGTCTTTCATCCGGATGAGCTATAATCTGCATACGACGAATTTCGTTGCAGTACTGACTATATAGCTATGCTATATTTCAGGTGAGCGCAATTATGAGCTGTAAATCGGTATAAATATAAAATAAAGCTTATAATTGCGCCCACTTTAAATAGCAGATAGCTCATTACTGCAACGAGAGTGGTAGGTAGATAACTCATTATTACGGACGAGGGACGATATTTATATTCTCTTTGTAATTAAGTATTGTAGCTTTGCAGAGTAATTTACAGTACAATTAATGACATTATGAGTGATATTGTAATGTTGAAATATGAATATGAAACTCCATTTCGCAAGGAATATAATATAAATTTAACTTTAGTATCAAATCATCCCTCGTCAAGAATAAAGAGCTGTCTGCTTACCAAGATTTCGTTGCAATAATGAGCTGTCTGCTATTTTAGGTGAGCGCAATTATGAGCCGTAACTCGGTATCAAATAATGCTTCACCTGAAATAGCAGATAGTTCAATCAGGCTCGGACTGGCCATAAGGCTGGGTAAGGGATCCCTGACTGGCCCCTCAGATTTTTAACATAGGAGTGATAGGGAAAGTGGCCTCAGACCCCCTGAAAAGTGGCCCCTGCTGCCTGTAATGCCTAATATGGCCCTGACTGGCCCCTAGCTTCCCAGTCCGAGCCTGAGTTCAATATTACAACGAGATCGTGGTAGGCAGGTAGCTCAATTATATTGCGGGCTAGGCTCGCCAAACAGGCCCAAACATGTACGCCGGTGATGCTCGCAGTATTGCTCGCTGCTCTGCTTGCTGTTTTGTGTCGGAGCTCAGCAGCCACCGCCGCTCAAGCGAGCGAGCCGCTGTTGCTCCTGCCTGCCTGCTCTCCTGGCTCTGTTACTGCTCTGCTGCTAACTCGCTCGCTGGTGGTGTACGTTGGGTTGCCTACCTGCCAGGGGTTACACAGCATGCTCTTTTTCATTTAATATTAAATAATTAAAAAATATTAAAAGGTGTTAATTTTTTGTTTTAAATTCGTTTATTAATTTGTTATGTTTAATTTTATCTTGCAAAATAAATAAGCTTTTCTTATAATATAAAATGAAAAGCTGAATCAAAATATATCTATTTACTTATTAAATTCTGTATGCTGATTAGACTCACTAATATCTAGACATCAATACAAAAACCAGTGGATTTAATTTTCTTACTTTTGCAGTGGACCATGATAATCAAATTTAAGAACTCAACAGACTAGACTGAATATCTCGTCAAGTAAAGTTTGCCCATAACTTTTTTTTTTCGTGATTTAACTTAATCAATCTCCTATTTTCTATTATTCCAAAGAACAACATTAAGGGTAAGGTAACGCCACCAATGTTAAAAAAAAATCCCTCACACAAAAATTCTGAAAAAAGGTTAAAATGTTCTCCTCTACACCCCCTATCAGTAGCTAAAATATCAGGTATACAAATTCGATCTAGTTTTTGAGTTATGAATTTTTAAAGTTGACCAATTTAACTTAACATGGGATTTCCATTTCTCCATGTCAAAGCAGTCAACTTTAAAAATTCATAACTGAAAACTAGATCGAATTTGTATACCTGATATTTTAGCTACTGATAGGGGGTGTAGAGGAAAACATTTTAAATTTTTTTCAGAATTTTTGTGTGAGGGTTTTTTTTTTAACATCGGTGGCGTTATCTTAGACTTAAAGATTTTTTTATTGCATATTTGGATGAGGACCTTGCAGATTCATGTACTGTCAATATTTTTAAAATTTTTGGAACCAACTAACACCCTCAAAAACTAACTACAAAATGCTGTGACGTCATAGTCATGCAGATATTTAACACACAAGCATAGGGAAACACGTTGCATGACTATGACGTCACAGAGTGTTTCCCCTCGATTTTGAGGGTTAAAAAATGTGAAAAAAAAGCTGAAAATATTGACAATACAAAACGCGAGATACTTTATCCAAATATGCGATCAAATAATTTCATGAAGGTTAATTACATTAAATGATAAAATTATATAATATGTATATTGAACTATGTAGAAAAATATAACATACATATATATAACTATATACAGAATATAACACTTGAGTCTAAAACAAAGAACTACAACTTGTTTTAAAATAAATTTTATTAAAAAGCTGATACATTTTGAATATATAAAAATACTTAATCCAACTGAATCAGTTTGTTTAATTTAAGGCACAGCACTTTAAAATTCATATATAATATTAAATATAAAATAAAATTATAAATTCATAAAAAACATGCATAAATACTACTTTAATAATGTTTAATCTATAATATAATAATAATAATTAAAAGAGAAAAACATGAACATATATAATTACGTTTATAACGATTTAAAGTAATAAAGGGTATTTTGAAGTTAAGAAATTTAGATAATAATTATAACTTCGAAATAATATTTTGAATCATAATTCTACAATCGAATTTTATAAAATTAATATTTGATCAATAATAGAGTATTGACATTGACCTCAAATTTTTTATTGCAGAAATGGATAGAGCGTGCAAAGTTTTGCTACCCTGATTTTTTTCAGATTTTTTAGAGCCCGGGAACTATTTTTAAAAAATTATTTAAAGTTTTTTTTGTGACGTCACGAGACGCCGCTCCTTAAGAAAAAGATTGGACTTGCCGCCGCGTGACGTCACAAAAAGGACATTCAATAATTTTTTAAAAATAGTTCCCGGGCTCTAAAAAATCTGAAAAAAATCAGGGTAGCATAACTTTGCACGCTCTATCCATTTCTGCAATAAAAAATTTTGAGGTCAATACTCTATTATAATACCTTTGTGCTATAGGTACTTATAATAGCAAAGGTGCGTTTTTAACTTTACAAAATGAACTACATTTGTAAATATTGCATTACATTTGCATTATTAACATTGACTAAACTTGTAAATACTCTGACAAAAACCATAACATAAAGTTACAAAATTAACAATTTAAGTATTAAATTTGCGTGCATTCAGGTCAGACTGCATTCATTAATTTCATTACATATTTTGATTCTTTTTCTATAAAATTTTTTGATGAACTTTTTCAGATCAAATTTATAAAAACGCTCTGTAATATAAAATATATTATATCAATGGACAACCTGCATGAAATTTGTTATTGCACAAATTAATCGAGGCCACCAAATTATGCTAAACTGATTTTTGTCAGTTTTTTTTTTTTTTTTTTGTTGAAACCCAGAATTATTTAGGCGTCAATAGGCGTCTCGGCCCTATCCTTTATATTAAGGATTCTGGTGTGCCAACTTAACTTACAAAACTTTCAATAATTATTTAAAAATAGTTCCAGGACTCATAAAAATATGAAAAAGCTCAGAGTAGCATAATTTGGTAACTTATATTCATTTTTGCGATAAAAAAAATTCATTAAAGGCTTTCAAGGAATGTAATAGTTTGGAAAAAACATTTAATATTAAGAAATATCGTATAAAAAATAGTTTATAATTAGTATATTATTTATAATATATAAAAATATATTTATAATAATTTTCATGAAAAATTCAACATTTTATTAAAAATAGGTAGCATCTAATATTAACTAATAATTAAATAATTTTGAATTCAGACGAGAGTGACTTATTCAAAATTTCGTGATGCCTGCATGCATTTTAATATTTCATACTTGGATAAGGGACATCAAGATATGTCGTCAAATTTTTTTAACCCTGAAAATTTAGGGGAAACAAGTTGTGACGTCATAGTCATGAAAATAACACGTATATAAGCATGAGGAAAATCATTGTCCGACTATGACGTCACTATCACATATATCACAATGAGATATTGGAATGTGAAAATTTTAGTGGTTTAATCGAAAGAAGGGGTAAAAATATGGTACCGTGAATTTTTTAAGATTTTTTTGAGACCGGGAACTATTTTTAAAAAATTATTGAAAGTCTATGTTGATGACGTCACGGGCGGCAGTCCTCAAGAAAAAGGACATAGGACGTTGCCGCCCGTGACGTAATAAAATAGACTTTCAATAATTTTTTAAAAATAGTTCCCGGTCTCAAAAAAATCTGAAAAAATTCACAGTACCATATTTTTACCCCTTCTTTTGATTAAGCCACTAAAATTTTCACATTCTAATATCTCATTTTGAGAGTGTTTTTGGAAGCTTTAAAAATTAGAAATCTAAGAAAATTTGATAATGCATAATTCGAGGCCCTCTATCCAAATAACATGCAATGAAGAAGTTACATTCTCAATGCGGCTGAAAGTTTAAGCGCCAAATTATGGTCGACCTTCATATCTCGTACACGAGACAATTTCCCATTACATATCTTCCTTGGATGTTTGAACGAGCATCTTGGATTGGCATTCTTACATATGATTGCAGGTAAAACAATCTTGCCAGGTTTCAAAAAATTATTCATGATAGCTCTTTTTTCATCAGATGAGAGCCAAGTAGCCACGCCAGGTCCGATAATAAACTCTTCGGGAGTGAGCGCGAGGAAGCGAAGCTTGGAGAGCAGACGAGGCTCCAGGATCTCACGAACTGTCTTGCCACATGCTTGTGTCCGGTCTTGAGCCCAGCTCTCCACGGCGGAAATCAGCACAAACTCTGAGTCCAGCGAGGTCACTTCCTGTTCCAGCAGCAGAGCCACGCCCTCCTCCGAGGCTTCCAGAAAGCTGGGACCGGAAATGCATGACAATGTGTCACGTTGTAGCACCTGTAACATTGTTGTTTTGTGTTGCAGTCTTAAAGCAAGAAAATCGCTTGCCGCAGGCAATCCAGGGGGGGGGGGGGGGGCTGGGTTGCTGCAGCTACCTAAATTTTGAATTTAACATAGGCAATATAGGCTTTTCCCCCACTCCAATTTTTTTTTTAACATTGACCTTATGGAGGCAGCCCCCTCCGAAATTTTTCATTCCCCTCCTCCCTCCCCCACGAAATTTTTTCCCTGAATCCGCGCCTGAGCCAATCAGAGGCTCGGAATTTCTTCGCCTTGTGGGGAGCAATTTTATCGCCAACATGGCCGCCATATTAGATTGAAGCAAGTGCGCTTTTCTCGCCCCCTTCACCCCCAAGCCCCGGCCGCTTGACATCGCTCCATGGAAAAGCACCATTAAGGGGGGTCGCAGACAGACTTCGCATCGCATGGTATGGTATCTTATGACTTCGTATGGTAAAAATTTAGAACCGGTTCTAAATGAGAAACTTACGATGTCATACCATACGATACCATGCGAAGCTGTGTGCGCGAGCATACCTGATCGCATACTTTCTTAATTTTTTTATCATACGCTGCGAACTGCGAAATCTTGCGATTGTTTCTGCGACTATCCTAAGCGTTATAAATTCAGCAATTGATTAGTGTTTGATTAAAAAATAGTGCTAATTTTTCTCAGTGTAGTTTAACTCATAATATTTTCTTTTCTTTTTGATTATACATAACAATAAACACATCAAATCACATTATTCCATCAAACTCTCCAGCACTCACCTTCACACAGACCTCGATCAACGCCTCATCTCTCAGCACGAGGGCCAGCTTGATGATGCGCCACACGGACCAGGCGTCCACCTTGTTTCGTAGTTTGGCGAGGCTCGCGGGCACCAGAGGCACCAGCAAGAGTTTCAACCCGGCTCCTTCCAACCCCGACCTTTCAAGAGCGCCGTTCCGTATCTCAAACGAAGATGTGTGCCTGCATGTTACAAATATACTACATTGGTGTCTTTGAAAAAAATTAAATGTACAAAGTGTGGTGGCACAAAATGAGAATATTATGGACGAGCAATCGCGCAATAGGCCCCCTCGGCTGTGAGACCTCTACAACGTTAAAATTAGGCCCCCACAGGGTCAAGTAGGCTCTTGATATGAGCCCTTACTCCTGTTTGCTTAGCAGGCCCTTTGAGTCCAGTCCGACCCTGAGACCCACAACTTCTTTAAAAGCTGTAATTGTTTTACTGGTCCCAAAAGACTGAAATATTGTAATCTTTAATATGCCCCCCCCCTCACCTTTTAATCTTTTGAAATATTTTAGCTAAAGGGATTTAACTATATAATGTAGGCTTAATCGTTGGATTTCGTTTTATACTTTTCAGAGTCCTGATTTTTTTATTATTATTATTTTTTTAAATATGTAAATAAATATTGAAAGTGCGTTTATACTACCTGGAGGCGTTTTGTTAATAAAAGGTAAGGTCCTAAATATAATAGAGGGCGTTGTGGCGTATTTAATATATTAAAAAATATAATATCTGGACTACGAAAATTCTAAAAAAATTAGAGTAGAATAATTTAGTACCCGCTTATCCTATTTTACTGTACCGAAGGGGATTTAAAAAGTGTCTATCCACCTACAGGCCTTGTAGGTGACGTCATAAAAGTCGTTTGGCATCAAGGTATGAGTGATAAGAGAAGGCAGTATGAACTGGCTTTCACTCTTAAAATTCAATACACATCGTGGCCGATATTATATAAACAACAAGACACAAGCTTTTTAAAGCCCCTTCGGTACAACAACCCTAGTTGAAAAATTACGTCTTCAACTCATCCTTTACACGTCTAAACATAATCTTTTCACCTCTAAAACACATATTATTTCTTACTCGCTCAAAATAAGGATGAAATGAAGTCAATATTATTAATATTTTATGCCCCAAGGAAAGAAGACGTAATTTTGTATTTTTTCCTCTAAAATGGTGCAAAATAAGAGGAGATAAGACGAGAGGAGAGCTTAATAGAGAATAAAATATGAAATTTATTTTAACTCGGGAACCTACTATACCTGAATACTAGTTTGATCAAAACAACTTCATTATTTAAATATAATTAAGTTTATCTAATGTCCATTATCAAGAAACAAGTATACTCACTCAAGAAGTTCATAGAAGATGAATGGGTTGATTTGAGTGACCTTTCCCAGACTTGACCTCTGTTCGTCGACCTCTCCCAGGAACATGACCTCAGACACCGGACTGGAGCAGTACAGAAGGAACTGGCTGAAGGACGCAACATTTGCCACACGAAACGTCAGAGAGTTCAATGTTTCAAAAACCTCCAATCCTCCGTCTTTGGGTCCTACCACGAAACTGCAGTTCCATTTCAAGATACTTTCCAGCAAGTAGCGCTGCTGAAGACCCAAACACATGGTATGATCCACAATGACTGCAATGACCTCAGGGTCATGACCTGGGAAGGCGTTGACCTCCATTACCCTGGATGTCTGCAACAAAGAAATTAAATTAATATTATTATAATTATAGTCTCTTAAACTATGTAAAAATTTTGCACTGCAGAAATGAATAAAAGGTGTCAAATTACTAATATTCTTTTTCCTATTCTCTTTTCTTTTTCTTCTTTTTTTTTTTTAGTCAAGGAACTATTTTTAAAATATATTTTGATTGCGGCCACGCCCCATAGAGCCGGTAACATGCGTTTAGACCTTATTCTTTTTATGAAGAATCCAGGGGAGGCAAAAAAAAACTTACAGAACTTTTCCGAATTTTTAAAAAATACTTTCAAGATTTTAAGAAATTGGAAAAAACTCTTAGTATTAAAATTTGGTAACCTCTATTAATTTATATAATAAAATTAAATCATATATTTTTTCCATTGATCATCATTTGTTTTGTCATCTCGCCTTGAAAGTATGCAACTTGTTCAGCAACACAACTTGAAGAAATAAAAATAATGAAGCAAAACTTCCTGTTGTCATTAAAATATTTATTTCACATGAAGTATAAAGATATTTTAAAAAGTCAATTTAATTTTTTTATGAGTCATCCAACTTTTTTACATAAAGAAAATTATTTACAACAGCAGATATACAATATTTTGTAAATGTATTTTTTTACTTTTTGTCATTCAAGTGAGGGTAAAAATTGAAAATATAGTTTTATAATTTCATACTAAAAAATTAAGAAAGACAGAATATTTATTTTTCTTTCTGAAATTTTGCAAATGAGGAAAAATGACGCAATAATATACCCCTCCTTTGTTCGCAAAACACGCAAATTATTTCCACAAATAAAAAATAGTGAGATGAAATAATTAAAAACTAATTAGAGATTAAACTAATGTTCTGTTGAATCCCCCCCTATTCTCCCCTTAATTCTTAATAATGCGTAGAACAAAAAGACTACGTTATACGTTTTCATTTTTTAATGTCAGGGTTAACACTAGCATTACCAGGGGGGAGGGAGCGAGATGACCTGTAACTCTTTAAAAGCGGGGGAAAATGTGAAGTTTACTACTCTAAAAAACTTTAAAATATTTGTAATGCTTAGTAGCCAGTGATATAACGTATTCCCGCAAAAAGAAAAAGTGAGAAAGAACATTAATTTTTTTCAATAAATTATAAATAGCGGGGGTAGTTTTGACCCCCTCCCCCTTGGTATAGCATGTGACAAAAATCTCTTTGTAATGCCAGGGTTGATGTCAAAACTTACTTTCAGCTGGAGAATTGGCGAGTGGGATGCTGCGGAGATGAAGTTTGTCGTCTGGCGTCAGGCGGCAGACTGTCTACTGTGAGTGCGTGATCTGAAGGGGGCGTGGTCATGCAGCGTCGAGTGGGGCGAGGAATGCGCACTTGCCGCAATGTCATATGTCAGCCATGTTTGTCTCTTGAAATTTTTCATAATTATCTAGGTTTAGTAATAATGGATGAACTACGTGGTTTTTTATTGCAGAAATAATAGAAGGCACCAAATTATATTTACGCTCATAGGACTTTTTTTTAAAGTTTCTTAGCCCAGGAAGTGTTTCATATTTATTTTTCATATTTATTGTTTAAAATTTATTTAAAGTTCGGGTTTCATCTTAATACGCCCCTTTTAGCCCCTAATCCTTTTGTTAATCTCTCTCTCTCTCTCTCTCTCTCTCTCTCTCTCTCTCTCTCTCTCTCTCTCTCTCTCTCTCTCTCTCTACTTTCAATGTTTTTTTTTTTTTTTTTTAAATATTTCACTGGCTACTGAAAAAGCTGAAAAAAAAAATAGAGTAGCATAATTTGGTATCCTTTTTTTAATATCTGCAATATATAATAATTATATATATATATATATATATATATAATTATTATATATATATATATATATATATAATTATATATATATATATATATATATATATATATATATATATATATATATATATATATATATATATATATATATATATATATATATATTATATATTTTCATCAATTAGATTGACTATTTATTGCAAAAAGATATTATATATAAAGTTACAAAAAGATAATTCAAAATATCAATATACGAAGAAGTTTACTTTGTAAATTATAGCTGAAGAACATGTAAAGAGATTAAAAAAAAAATAAAAAATGCGCATCTGCGTACGTAAGAAATGTAATTTTCAGAAAATTGTTTATTAATTTTTCTTTATTGATTTTATACAAATAACTTTAATTTTCAGTTGAGCTCTTTACTTTTCTTAATTAAAAAATAATAATAACGCATACAAGACATGCAGTGAATTATAAAAATAACACCTGTTGCATGTTGCATGCCATGTTAAAATAATAGTAACAAATTTAATATGATTTTAAGGGTAAGGTAACGCCACCAATGTTAAAAAAAATCCCTCTCACAAAAATTCTGAAAAAAATTTAAAATGTTCTCCACTATACCCCCTATCAGTACCTAAAATATCAGGTATACAAATACGATCTAGTTTTTGAGTTATAAATTTTTAAAGTTGACTACTTTAACATGGAGAAATGAAACTCCCATGTTAAATTGGTCAACTTTAAAAATTCATAACTCAAAAACTAGATCGTATTTGTACACCTGATATTTTAGCTACTGATAGGGGGTGTAGAGGAGAACATTTTAAATTTTTTTCAGAATTTTTGTGAGAGGGATTTTTTTTAACATTGATGGCGTTACCTTACCCTTAACGTAGTTACCATTCTTTATATATATTGTAGTGGACATACACTTCGGGACACCCAGAACATTACCTCTGCTCCGAGGATATCGACACATTCACGGTATATGAAGTTTTGGTGACTTTTACAACATGCTTGAATGGACACATGTTATATAATGTATGAAAATTTTTTATTGCAGAAATGAATAGAGGGTACCAAATTATGCTACTCTGAATTTTTTCAGATTTTTTTGAAACCCAGAACTATTTTTAAATAATTATTGAAAGTGCGGCCACGCCCCCTGAAGGCGTCAATAGGCGTCCAGTTTATATCCTTTTTATTAAGGCTTCAGGGGTGCCAACTGAAATCACAGGACTTTCAATAATTATTTAAAAATAGTTCCGGGTCTCAAAAAAATCTGAAAAAATTCAGAGTAGGATAATTTAGTACCCTCTATTAATTTCTGCAATAAAATTTTTTCATGTATGTTGTCCATTGCCATAATATATGGCTATACTATAATTCATGAACTTATCCAAAACAAATTTAAAAATCTGCATATCTTGTATTATTATCATAGCACCTTGAAATAGGAATTCTAGAATGCTATATGTTATTATACTTGTATGAAAAAATGAAAAATCTCAATGGGTAAATTCAATTGTGGTAATTAACATTCGTGCTTTCCTGAAGTGTGTATATCTTCGCCTGAGAATATGCGTCTCAAAAACTATGAGCAATAATTATAAACTTTTACGCACATGAAGCATAATAGCAACAAAACTTCGTGGTTTATACGACGTATACATTTTCTGGTGCGACGATATGTTGTAGTTTAATATGTAGTATAAAAAATTGTAATTGATACAGCCATATTTTTATTGCGTCTTTCTTTTTTTGTAATTTTCTTGGTAAAATCTTCTCAAAACAATAAATAATTATGTCGTCTAAGAAAAGTCGTTAAAAAATCTTGAGTGTGACATTTATGTGCTATGATTTGTATCGCCTGTGACGTCACCAATCTCGAGGAGCACAGAGCTTCATTGTTGTCTTGGAGAGGGAAATATTTGACGATACGAGTGAGTGGAACATGTGTGAACAAATATCAACCAGACAGATTTTTTTTTTTTTATTACTGGCTTTTGACTTAATTAAAAAGAGATTCTCGGAATACAATATTAAAGTGATTAAAAAACAAGCAAATCTTTAATATGCGATAACATAAATTGAATGAAATTCAAGGAAATATTATGTTAAATATTAATATGAAAAAAGTATAATAATATAATATATTAATACATATATTTTTATTATGTATTTTCTTAAAAGTTAATTAATATTTTTTAGTCACTTCCTGTTTTAAGTACTGATGTCAGTCAGTGCTCTGTTGTTGCCTCAAATGTAAATATAGACTTTTTTTAAAACATAAAAAAATTAAAAAGTTAAAACAATTTGTCATTTGTTTATAGTTCTTTTATTTTATATATTATTTTTTTAAGGGACCGCTAATTTTTTTTTATTTATTTATATATATATATATATATTTTTTCCAAGGATACACCCCTTATAAAATCTTACAGCTCGTTGCGAGGTAATGGGTAAGGATAAGGTAGGGAACGAATGATGGCCACTACGTGTCCCAGCATTCGCTGAAAATGAGGGAACCGTGGAAAACCTCAGTCAGGACGGACACTTCTACTCTAACTCAATGGACCAAAGTGATGTCCAAAGCCTGGGGAACCACACACATTTGATTTGACTTGCCATGTATATTGTGTTCAATATTGTATAGTCAATTAATTATAATATAGAGTATTCATGATTATCAATAATTCATGTACTCTATTTAGTATTTTAAATTATAACTATACCCAGGCTTTGGACATCGCTTTGGTCCATTGAGAAAAAGTAGAGGTGTCCGTCCTGACTGAGGTTTTCCACGGTTCCCTCAGTCGCACCTCAGCGTATGCTGGGACGCGTAAGCATGCAGGCCGTGGCCACTATCCGTTCCCTACCTTATCCCTACCCAGTACCCCGCCGCGAGCTGTAAGCTCTTAGGGGTGTATCCTAGCTTGTAAAAAAAAAAATATTTAACTATAAATATAACAAACTAATTGCTGTAATTACTACATTTTAACTATTTTGAATACTACTCAAAAACGGATGGTGATGCACGTCAGTTTTATTAAAAAAATTGAGAATTCTTTTATTTATTTTTTTTATAAATACTTACTATTCCAATTAAAACTAATGCAATTGAATTACCAACATCAAAAATTTAATGTTGTTAAAAAAATTATAATTTTGGAATCACACAATGATAATACATGTTCAAACACAGATATCATGATATCACAAACTTTTAATATTTGCTAATATTTCATACAGTATATTATGCAACTTGATTTTTTTTTTCTGAAAGTTGTGAAATCGAGACAGATATTTTTATATATGTGATCGGTGCATATTATAATATCAGAGCCTGTTGACTAATTACTAAAATTCATTTAAAAAAAATATTTTACCGATAAGTTGTCCTATTAAGAAAATTGAATATTTTTTTTAACGCATAACTTCTGAAAATGTACAAATTAAATGAAACTTGCTTAACTTGCTAATATTAAAATTTAGAGCAAAAATTTTAAATTACACTGAACAGTATAATAAGATTTTATTTTTCCATATTTTTAAAAACTATTTATATATCCTCGCCTTAGAATGCAAATCACGTAAATACACAAAAAAAATTATTGAACTCTTTTGCAACTCTAAAACTTAACCCACTTTATCATAAGGGTCAAAGTTCCATTTCCATAATTTTTTTTTTGTAGTTACATGATTTGCATTATGAGGCTAGGCATTCTAGCATTCATTCTAGGCATTTTATACTAAAATTATTGCATAAAGATACATGTGAGTTAAAAATAGCTTTATTACAAAATAAGTAAATTGTGTCATTTGACATATTACAATATTTACAATTGCATCATTATTCTTTAACTTTCAGAGCAGGCGCGGATCCAGAAAATGGGGCTGCCTCCATAAGGTCAATGTTAAAAAAAAAATGGAGTGTGGGAAATGCCTATATTGCCACCCATGTTAAATCCAAAATTTCGAGGAGGGGGGGGGGGAGGTTGGATCCGCGCTTCTTTCAGAGAGCCAGTTATATAGTTCTACAAAATTGTTCATCTATTACTAAAGAACTATATACAAACTAGCATATGCATGTTAATTTCAATTGTATTTATAATTATAATAGGTTATTTTCAATAGGTTATTGGATAAAGAACTACTGTTCATATATAATATATATTTTAATATATATTATTTAACTATATATATTATTATTAATGTAATATATTTTTTTTTTATATTTTTGTGAACTGTCAAAATTATTAAATTTGTGCTGCGATACGCTGTAACGTCGCATATATGGTCATACTAATATTCAACATGCAAGCATATAGGGCAGTGGTTTTCAAACTATGGGACGCGTCTCAAATTTGGGACAGAGTGAAATTTTTCGTCTAAGACTTAATGAAAATCGGGTAATGGCGACCAAGGCTATATGGTTAATAAGGTAGGGATATAGGAAAGCAGTGGGGAAGAAAAAATGGGACATCATCTTTGAATTGAATATTATCTGGGACTCGAGACAAAAAATTTGAAAATCGCTGATACAGGAAAATAATTTGCATGTATGGGGTCGCAGCGCCTTAATTTAACATCGATTTTGAGGCATTATAAATTATAAAAAATATTTATTTGAAAATTTTAAACAATGCATAACTCAAAGTGCTGTATCCAAATATGTAATAAAAAAACACAAACAGGTTAAACATTGCAAAAAAATACATAATAATAACAGTATACTTAAATTATACTTAATATCTTTTTATACATTTCTATAGCCCTGATCTAGCCTACAATTTAGTGCGTTTGAGTTAATGGTTCATATCAATAATGCAACTAAAGAAATTCAAATATTGGAAAAATTAAATTTAAATTTGAGTGAAAATATTAAATAATATAGTATTTTTTCCAGCATAAGTTTTCATAATTAGAATAAAAATATTTATAGAAACAATTAGTACAATTTAAATTAATTAAAACTACTCAGCATTAAACAGCATTTTACTTGAAACAATAATAGCTGATGAGTTAATGATATTTTTAAATTGCATTAATTCTTCAAAAAATATGCACACACAGAACAGATCAAAATTATAAAAAAGTTTACAATACAATATATTATTAGTGAATAACTTTTTCGTGCAAAGGATATTTATATTAAATTTTAATTTTACTTTTCGGACTTTTACCTTTACCAGTGTTCAATGTAATCCTTCTGTGTGTAGTATGTTGCGATGGTCACTTAACAAGTTAGTGTTTGTGCACGTCACTTACACTTGCATGTACTACACATATCACTACGTTTCGAGAGTCAACCGCTCTCTTCCTCAGGTGATCTCAACATCGAACACCAGTAAAGGTAAAAGTCCGAAACGTAAAATTAAAATTCAATATAATATATTATGCTAGACACTATTTAAATATGGAATCAAATTGTTGAAACAAAAAAAAATACGAAACTTAGCTTCAGGGTTCCCCTAGTTGAAAACTTACTTCTTCAACTCATTCTTTATACGTCTAAAACATAATCTTTTTACCTCTAAAACACATCTTATTTCCTCCTCGCTCAAAGTGAGGGTAAAATGGTGACAATATTTCTAACATTTTATGTTCAAGAAGAGGAACTAAGACGTAATCTCGTCTTTTTCCCTCTGAAATGGTGCAAAACAGGAGGAAATTAGACGAGGAGCTTGAGGGTAAGATGACGCGACCAATGTTAAAAAGCTACAATTTGAGGTCAACGATGATATTTGGCTTTTCTTCCATAGAAATAGATATGGAGAAATGGAACTTCCATGTTAAATTAGTCAACTTAAAAAATTCATATCTCAAAAACTAGATCGTATTTGTGTACCTGTTATTTTAGCTACTGATAGGGGGTGTAGAGGAGAACATTTTAAATTTTTTTCATAATTTTTATGTCGGAATTTTTTTAACATTGGTGGCGTTATCTTACCCTTAATAGCGAAGAAAAGAATAAATTATTTTCAACTTGGGACATTAATTCCTTCATGGGGGCGCGGATTGAGAACCGAATTTCAGGAAAGAGGGGTGGGGGGATAATATTAAAAAAAAAAAAATGAAAAATTGTGTGCCCCCCCCCCCCCCCCCCCGATTCTAGCGCATGATAATGTTTATTTCTACTTTACTATGAAGTTGAGGGCGTTAACGATACCATTTGAAATTTCAATGAATTTGAAGGCGACATTGCCAACACGTACGTGATTCGAGCGTGGTGCAGTTGGATAATATCCTTTCGTGCTTAGTTGCACTTTAATGTTGTGGAGCTCATCTTTCTTTAGGAACTGAGGCTGAAAACACTTCAACACGATTTTGCTATTGAAACGAACGTTTCTAGAAAATACTATTTCATTTCTATAAAAAGAGCAATCATAATCTTCTGAATAAAGTATTGCATATATATCTTCTTCGTAATAATTAGTAAGATGTGCGTTCGGATATTTTTTCATTATGTTATTCACCATTGCTTTATTCCTTACTTGACTAGGTATTTCTATGGAAGAAAGCCAAATATCATCGTTGACCTTAAATTGTAGCTTAATAGTTAATTCAGAGCCAACATATTTGTTCTTCAGTGCGTTCAAAGGAGGGATTATACAAGTAAATTTTCCAGGAGTAACAACAACTCTAGGTTTGGTATTCTTACATATGATCTCAGGTAAAGTGACCTTGCCAGGTTCTGACAGGTTCTCCCTGATTGATTCCTTCTCATCAGCTGACAGCCAGGTAGAAAGGTAAGGTCCGGTGATGAACTGTTCGCGAGTGAGGGAGAGGAAGCGAAGTTTGGAGAGCAGGCGAGGCTCCAGGATCTCACGAACTGTCTTGTCTTTTGTTTGTGCCTGGTGACGCGCCCAGCCCTCCACGGCTTCTTCTTCTTCTTCTTACAATTGTTGGAAGGAGCCTAAACGGCTATAATTCCACGTACTGAGTAACTTGGATCAATTGTATAGTTGAACTGTTTTTTGCAGGGTCTTGTAAAGGATAATGGACGAACAATGGATAGGATGATTATGGAATGTGGGATGCAAGGTGATGATGGAAGTGGTACCTATATGCCCACCACGTGTTACCGTGGGTGAACCAAAACCACACAAGGAATTGGTTGGATTTTAGGACATTGGGTTGACGGTGTGGTGTGGGGTGCAATAATGTAGGTTGATGATGCAGGCGACAACATGCAAGGAATGGCAGGAATTTGAAAGATTCTCAACGTGTCGACTCCTGTGGGCCGACCGAAGAGCAGGGTCAAAGTAGGATTATGTGGATGCGGTGAGGCGAGATGATGATTATGAATCAAATTGACTGGGGATAGGAGTATAGAAATCAAGACGATTAATATATAGAATAGGATAGGGATAGTTACCAGGAGAGGACAGACAATTTGAGCGGAGAGTCACGTCGGCGTTGCTCACTCTGGCGCGCCATCTTGATTCCCAGCCCTCCACGGCGGAGATCAGCGTCATCTCTGAGCCCAGCTGAGTCACGTCCTGAGCCAGCAGCAGAGCCACGCCCTCCTCCGAGGCCTCCAGAAAACCGGAACCGGAAATACATGACGATGTGTTTCGCTGTAGCACCTGTAAATAAAAAATAAAATTGGCACTATATTTACATAGCATAAGATATTATTAAATATTTATTGCAACATGAAACTAGTTTTATTCAATCAATCAATCAATCAATCAATCAATCAATCAATCAATCAATCAATCAATCAATCAATCAATCAATCAATCAATCAACCAATCAATCTATCAATCAATCAATCAATCAATCAATTTGTACTCCAATCAGAAAATACGGTCACAGCAAATTACCTTGGCACAAGCCTCGGTCAACCCCTCGTCTCTCAGCAGGTCGGCCAGCTGGACGGCGCGCCAAACAAAGATGGCGTCCACCTTGTCTCGTACGTACGCGAGGCTCGCGGCCCTCAGCGGCAGCAGCAGGTACTTGTCCGCGGCCACCGCCAGCCCCGCCGCCTCTTCCAGCGAGCCGAACGTCACCTCGTCTGTGTACGTGTGCCTGTGACGTAGGACAAACGTGAGAGTGTGCAGTACACGCTTTACAAGTGTACTTACTCGAGCAGTTTCTTGAAGATGTCCGGCTGGACGTCAGTGACCTTGACCTCACTTGACCTCGCCTCGTCCATCTCTCCCAGGAACATGGCCTCGAACACCGGACTGGCGTGGTACAACACAAACTTGTGTGCGCGGAACACCTGCGCAGTAGACATGAGGTCAGAGAACTGTGACGTCACAGAGGTCATTGACCTACTGACCTGCGTTTCTCCGTCCTCGGGCCCCACCACGAAGCTGCAGTCCGCTCCCAGTCCGCTCTCCAACATGTGGCGCTGCTGCCTGAAAATGTTCTGATCAGCTCGCCAGTTTATGGCTCTGACCTCAAGGTTTTCAGGAACATGATCTGTGACCTTCGTGACCGTGACCTTGAACATCTGCATAAATAAACAAAAAAAATATGTGTATACGTTAACATCAAATTAACATCAAACTTCAAACAAATAAATATTTTTTTAATTTTTTTACATCAAAAACTATATATTAGTAGCGGCTGACTTAAAAATTATTTTCACTACAAAAATATGGTATTTATTTTTTTATTGTAAAAAAATATAAAATTTAGATCAGAACATAAATATATAGAACAAAATAAAGACTGTTCATTTTCTAAAGTAAAAATTAGTAATTACTCTGTCCAGTTGTTTTGATATATATATTAATCTTTAATTTTGAGATATTAATGAGATGACCCCAGATTTCCAATGATATTCTCATTCTCACTATATGTATCATGTATATCTCAAAAACTATATTTATTATTGCTTCATTTTTTGCTTAATATTTATGTTTTAACGTAAGGAAGGGTTACTATAATTTTCAGAGTGATTCACCATCTCCTAAGATCAGTTATAATAATCATTAAATAGATTTAAACTTAATTTTACTGTCGGCTACATCAACTTTCCATTTATAATTTTTGCAGCTTGATGTGTTCAATACCACCTTCATTGAAATAACATATGCCCCTTTTAGCTGCCACAGTACCACCTCTATTTTATATTATTAGGTACTTTTGTATCAACGCCATAATTATATTATATTATATACACCACCGTAGCCCGGTAACGGACCCCTTTAATTAAGACATTTTTCACTTTTAACAATTTTTATCTGCCATATATAGGGTTTTTAAAAATTATTAACATATACAATGGAATATAAATACATAGCAATTGAGTTTATCATAATTTATCGTATTAGAGCATATCTTTGAGTAGAAAAAAAAAAAGTGTTGAGGGACATTAAAAAAAATGTTCCAGTTTTGGATTTTACATGTTATTTACATGGCGAGAGACGTTTTTTTAACAAATACCTGCTTTTAATTCATTTTTTTTTAACCCTGCAAAAAAAAAATATCACGGTATTGCAGTTGCTATTTTCATGAAAAGGATGATTTAGTTAATGGATTACAATTTTATTTTTTTGCTTTTTTCGGTTTAAGGAGCCCAAAAGCGGGCCTGGACCAAAACAGGGCTAAATTTACTGGGCTATGCACTGTGTAATACGTAAGAATTATTATAATGAATAATTTTTACCTTAAAAAAGAAGACATTTTATTAAAAAATGAACTATATATTAAAATGGTTTCTGATTATGTATTATGTACCGTTGACTTGTCTATTCTGATGGACCAATAAAATTCTTATTTCTTATCTTAAATACACTTCTTTATTAATGTACGTAGCTCGTCTTTCTACTTTTAAAAAAGTAGTAAAATCTATTTTTAAAAAGTGACAATTTGATAATTAATATTAATAAAAATTAAAAATAACTAAAAAAAAAAAATAATAATATGCAACAGGTAAACTAAATATTCGGGTTAAGTTAGTTTGCCGGTGCAAAGTACAGTCGTCGCCTCGGAAAATTTTTCTTTGCTGTCTTAATTGTTGATCAACATGCCTCTCGTAAGGATAACGCAGTGGAAAATTTTCCAAGGCGACGAGTGTGCATTAATATTATTATTACAACTTACGGTTTAGTCTCTTGTCTTCTGTTCTAGGTTCTAGATCGAGGAACTTGGGAGACTGGGACGATGCGTGCTGTGTACCGGACGAACACTGAGCTCCTACTGGCGCCTCTCTGATTTTGGTGGTCCATGCAGTGCGCGCGGCGAGCAGGGCGAGAAAAGCGCACTTGCCTCAATATTGTATGGTGGCCATGTTGGCCAGAATATCAGGAACTTACTTAGTTTATCCAGAGAGCGTTAATTCAAATTAACGCTCTTTGCTTTATCTTTGTTTTCTTGGTGCCGTGGTAGTCAGGATTTTAACATTGGAGCATAGGAAAAGTGGCCTCAGACCCCCTGAAAAGTGGGCCCTGCTGCCTGTAATGCCTATATGGCCCCGACTGGCCCCTATAGCTTTCCAGTCCGAGCCTGGTGGTAGTCATGTTTTTATAGAAGAAAAATCCTCCATCTTATTATACGATGATAAATTTAATAATGTACAACCTTCATGAAAATTTTTTACTGACAAAAAGAATAGAGGGTACCAAATTATGCTACTCAGAGTTTTGTTGAGTTTCAAAACCTTTTTTAAATAATTATTTAAAGTGCGACCACGCCCCCTGGAGGCGGCAATAGGCATCTAAGCCCTATATACTTTTACTAAGGATTCAGGGGTTTAATTTACAGAACTTTCAATATTTATTTAAAAATGTTTCGGGTCTCAAAACAATCTGAAAAAAAATCAGAGTAGCATAATATGGTACCTTCTATTCATTTCTGATAATATATATTTTTTTAATTAATTAGGTTAATTTTGTGGCCACTGTGAACTGTGGACTGTGGATTCAATGCTATTCTCTCACTTGCTATATTTACAGTTCTATAAAAAAGAAATAAAAAACATTTCCTACTCAATGTTTGTATTTTAATTTGAATCAATTCAATTGACGAGCTAAATCATAAAATATTTTGTTCTCCTTTAAAATTAAATTATTGAAACCTGAACGTTTTTTTTATTGCAGTTCAAACACAAATTATTGTTATTATTTATTATTTTTTTTTTTTACTATATAGTACTTTACTTTTTCGTTTGGTTAATTTGGGTGTGAGTAAGAAAGAAATATTATTTTATATTGATTGATATAAGATTACAATTCATCATCATTAAAATAGCCTGCCTTTGTAGTACAACCAGGATGGCTTCAAAACCGGCAATTTATATTTTCAGTAAGGGTCATTTTCCTAGTAATATATTGAAATATTCGCGTCTTTAAAAAAATAGACTTGAAATATAAAAATTTCATATTCTTGTGAATGTTTCTTGCAAGAATGAAATTTAATAATAATACAATAAATATTTGAGAAAAAACACAAATAGAATGGAGTATCGACCTCAATTTTTTTTATTGCAGAAATGAATAGAGGGTGCAAAGTTATGCTACCCTGATTTTTTTTTCGGATTTTTTTAGAACCCGGGAGGTATTTTTAAAAAATTATTGAAAGTCCTTTTTGTGACGTCACGCGGTGGCAAGTCCTATCCTTTTCTTAAGGAGAGGCGCCTCGTGAAAACTTCACAAAAAGGACGTTCAATAATTTTTTAAAAATACTTCCAAAGCTGCAAAAATCTGAATAAAATCAGGATAGCATGTGCACCCTCTATCTATTTCTGCAATAAAAAAATTGAGGTCGATACTCCATTCTCCTTTTATAACATGTAAATATTAATTTTTTAATAATAATTTATATTACCTAAAATTAGATTATATTTTAAGTGAAAAAAACTCATGTATGTAGATTGAAAATACTTTATTAAAAATATTATATGATAATTATATGACAATGTAAGAAAATTATAAAAACATTATAATATACACTCTCACATTTCCAGACTTGTGGTGAGATTGCAAATATGTTATTATATAAATAATTTTACAAAATTTTGGTGGTATGTTGGCAACATTTTTCCATATATTATTTAGCCATGCAAAATGAGAACGTTTTGCAATTTTAGATATTAAATAATTAAACAAATTTTGGTGTAAAAACACGGACAACATTTTTTCATGTTACATTACAATGTACTTGCCTAAGTAACATTTATTGTGTAATCTGATATGTAATTTTCAGATGTACAAAAGGAATATTGAATAAAAATGAAAGCTGTATTATAAATTATAAATGTTTTTCAGTGCAAAATTATGCAACCATTTTAGTTATGCAACAGAAAAAAAGAATTGCTGGTTGCAGGTTTGTAGGCGTAGTCTTATGACGTCATAGCTAGCTCTTATAATAAGACATTATAATGTCTGATTATAAGATTATTGAGACATCTTATCACTTTAAGACCCAATTTTCATGTCTTATTTAAGCCTTTAAATTCAAAATAGCTATTCTTCAACTAGTAAGATTAGAACGTATAATACAGCATGTAAAAATATGAAATAAGAAACCACACAAAAAAATAAAATTATACTTAAATTAAATTATACATAAATAGGTGCATGGTGTAGAAATTAATTTAGTAGAAAGCATTTTCCACGTAATATTCAAACATTTGGGTATCAAGTTGATCATAAAACTTCTCATTACATCAATGTAATTTTTAAGTTTGAATGCTTATAGCCAATAGCAGAATATGCTGAGTTATATACCCTAACGGGACCGCGAGTAGTGAAGCCCACGAAACACGGGGCCGTCAGGTTATTTCACCCTAACGGGACCGCGAGTGCCGCAGAGTTGTGTGGGGATGGTGAGGCGATAAAAGTCGCAGGATGACGATTTTACACGCCCTTTTCGTTTCCCCTCTCTCTCGATGCTCGCACGCCGTGGTGGAATCGGTCTGGGACCGCTCGCTTCTGATGAAGACCACGAGGCACGGGGCCGACAGGTTATCCCCTACGCCCGATTCCCCCCCCCAAGGCTATCCGAGGACAGGCCCGCACCGACTTGGGCTGGGGGGGAGGGGCCGTCATTTTCCAAAGACGACGTCGTCGAGAAGCGACTCGGAGAACGCGTGTTTTTTCTTTTTTCGTCGAGTCTCTTTCATGCACCACGAGTCGAGACGCGCGGCGAATGTACCCCCCCACCACCCCGGGGCGTCCGAGAGAGGGCTCCTCACGCGGGCAGACGCCGGCCCTCGGCCCTCCCGTTCCCCCCCGCCCGGATCGGGAACCCCCGAACCCCACCCTGGGGGGGGGGGAGGGGGCGCCGGACCCCGAGACATCGATCAGACTTTTTTTTTCTCACGAGACGAGAGTAAAGAGGGGCCGAGGACGCGCGTCACCCCGACCGAGAGAGGTCTCCTCTCGCGGGCAGACGGCCCTTCCCCCGCACTTTCCACCCCGCCAAATTCGAGGACCCCCAGCCCCATTCTGGTTGAGAAAGGGGGCGCCGGACCCCGAAATTTCAATCAGACTTTTTTTTTTCACGAAACCAGAGTGAAAAGGGGCCGAGGACCCGGTCGCCCCGACCCGGAGGGCCCCCGTCGGCGCCCGTGGAGGGCCCTCGACTAAGTCCCATTCTCATGCCCATCGTCTGGGCCTCCTCGGCGGGGCGTGCGGGGGTTGGGCCCCCCCCCCCCTAGTGCTGAAGTATAAAAGCTAACATTGTAAAATAAAATTTTTAAAAAATTTATGATACTTACAATAATAATAATATTAATTAATACAGTTCAACTTAAATATTTAACGAATTATCAAAATAATAATAGTTGTTTATTAAGTAAAAAAAAAAAAAAATAAAAATATATTATAATAACTTCAATAAAAAATTATTGAAAGCTTGAAAATATTCCATGTTATTTCTCATTACATACATTTTTTTTTTTTATTATTTTAATAGGAAAACGAGTTGGAACACAAATTAATTTTAATCCATCCTTTTTCGTTAAAGTTTGAGTTATAGAACATCGATATATTTTTTTCTTACCACCTAACGCAGTAGTTTTTTCGAAATATTCAAGGGTCTTTTTCAGGTGAAGCCCTATCATCCTAAACGACGCGTTCACTCCGATTTTGTAATTTTTTTTTCCTGGAAAACATATAAATGTGAGATGAAACCTTTTTAATTTCGGTACCATATAGAGGACTTATAGAAAAAATAATAATTAAAAAAAAAAATTGGATACAAATTGTAGCGCGCAAATTGCTTTAATTAAAGATAAGATAGCGCAAAAAATTGATTGTTGTAGTCCCATTTGATTAACATGTAAACCTTAGCAACCTCATAATGATTCTGATTTTTTTTTTTGAGACAGCTCTTAGCACCAAAATAATGTGGAAAAAATTTCAAAACAATCTGAAGATCCAATTTTTTTAAATTAATTTTTTAAATTTTCAGTATAGGGCTTTCCCATAGAGACCTAAACTAAGAAATTAATTTAAAAAAAATGAATCGAGCGATAGTTTTGAAATTTTTTCTACATTTTTTTGGTGCTAAGAACTGTCTCTCAAAAAAAATTCAGAATTATTATGAGGTTGCTAAGGTTTACATGTTAATCAAATGGGACTACAACAATCGATGTTTCGCGTTATCTTACCCTTAAGGTAGAGATAACGTCGATCAGCTGTTTTTTAGCTCCATTTGATTAACATGTAAACCTTAGCCAATTCATAAAAATTCAGAATTTTTTGAGAAGCAGATATTAAAGCCATGAAAAAAAGTTTCAAAACAATATCATTAATCAAGAATTAATTTTTTAGTATGTCTCTCCATGGGAAAGTTCTGTAATGCTGAAAATTAAATAAGTTAATTTAAAAAAATCGGCTCGTTAATTAAGGGTAAGATAACGCCACCAATATTAAAAAAAATTATCTTACAAGAAAATTGAAAAAAATTTAAAATGTTGTCCTTCACACCCCCTATCAGTAGCTAAAATATCAGGTACACAAATACGATCTAGTTTTTGGGTTATGAATTTTTAAAGTTGACTAATTTAACATGGAGAAATGAAACTAAATTAGTCAACTTTAAAAATTCATAACTCAAAAACTGGATCGTATTTGTATACCTGATATTTTAGCTACTGATAGGGGGTGTAAAGGAGAACATTTTAATTTTTTTTTTAGAATTTTCATGTGAGGGATTTTTTTTAACATTAGTGGCGTTAACTTACCCTTAAATTGTTTTTAAAATTTTCTATGGCTATTAGGCACTAATATCTGCCTTTGAAAAAAAAATCAGATTAAGCAAATGGAGCTAAAAAAACAGCTGATCGACATTATCTCTACCTTAATATATTTATTATTATTTTTGCGGCATAACTTATGTACGTTCCGTTGTAAAATTAAAGGCTCTTATAGGAATACAGTCCGGGTCATCTAAATCTCCATAAAGTGATGAAAAAGATGAAACTGGATAAAATCCTTCATTGTTGAATTGCACTTCCAATTGGCAAAATTTTCCCTCCTCAACAACCATAGGATCTGTAAATTGGATAATGATTGTGCTGTTATATGGAACGGTTTCCTTAAAATTTACTATATCAATATATTTATTTTCAACAGAACGATTATAACTATAATAATACACATTTTTTTCTGTCAGTGTAACAGTGATATTCTCTTGATAAACGTGTAAGTTTGGGTTGTTGTTAACTTGACTTAGCAATTCAATAGACTCTAATAAGAATATATGATCACCATGAGTTTTAAATAAATATTTACTGCTCCTTGAGTAGTTCAAATAGACAAATCTCAACGGTTCTAGCGGGGGGAAAATGATAGGAAATGATTTAGAAGTTTCAAATACAAATCTAGGCTTGTTATTCTTACATATAAACTCAGGCAAAGGAAAATTACCAGGTTCCAGCAAATTTTCCCCAATAGCTTTCTTCTCATCAATTGACAACCAGGTAGTGTTAAGATAAGGTCCAGTGAGGAATTGTTCGAGAGTGAGGGAGAGAAAGCGAAGTTTGGAGAGCAGGCGAGGCTCCAGGATCTCACGAACTGTCTTGTCTCTTGCTTGTGCCTGGTGACGTGCCCAGCCCTCCACGGCGGAAATCAGCGCCATCTCTGAGCCCAGCTGAGTCACGTCCTGAGCCAGCAGCAGAGCCACGCCCTCCTCCGAGGACTCCAGAAAACCGGAACCGGAAATGCACGACAATGTGTCACGTTGTAGCACCTGTAGAGAGTTTAAGTAGTAAGGGTATTGTATTTTTCTTTAATGGAGTATCGACCTCAATTTTTATATTGTAGAAATGGATAGAGCGTGCAAAGTTATGCTACCCTGATTTTTTTCAGATTTTTTAGAGTCCAGGAAGTATTTTTAAAAAATCATTGAAAGTTCTTTTTGTGACGTCATGAGACGCCGCTCCTTAAGAAAAAGCTAGGACTTGCCGCCTCGTGACGTCACAAAAAGAACTTTCAATAATTTTTTAAGAATAGTTCTCATGCTCTAAATAATCTGAAAAAAATCAGGGTAGCATATTTTTGCACGCTCTATCCATTTCTGCAATAAAAAAAATTGATGTCGACACTCCATTCTTTAAAAAAACTCTGCAGGCTTCTATTCCTTGCACTACTACCAACCTCTGCACAAGCCTCGATCAACCCCTCGTCTCTCAGCAGGTCGGCCAGTTGGATGGCACGCCACACGGAGCCGGCGTCCATCTTGTCTCGTATGTAGTCGAGGCTCGCGGCCCTCAGCGGCAGCAGCAGGTACTTGTCCGCGGCCACCGCCAGCCCCGCCGCCTCTTCCAGCGAGCCGAACGTCACCTCGTCCGTGTACGTGTGCCTGTGACGTAGGACAAACGTGAGAGTGTGCAGTACACGCTTTACAAGTGTACTCACTCGAGCAGTTTCTTGAAGATGTCCGGCTGGACGTCAGTGACCTTGACCTCGCTTGACCTCGCCTCGTCCATCTCTCCCAGGAACATGGCCTCGAACACCGGACTGGCGCGGTACATCACGAACATGTGTGCGCGGAACATCTGCGCAGTAGACATGAGGTCAGAGAACTGTGACGTCACAGAGGTCATTGACCTACTGACCTGCGTGTCTCCGTCCTCGGGCCCCACCACGAAGCTGCAGTCCGCTCCCAGTCCGCTCTCCAACATGTGGCGCTGCTGTTCTAAAATACTCAGACCCTGACGCCAGTCCATTGTCCTGCCTGAAAGATATTTTTCGAAACTTACGACCTCCATGTATTAATGCATCTGCAAAATTTGACAATTTGCTTTTAAAATAAGGAACTGCATGGTAGGACAGTCGCGTTTTAAACCCTTTGCAGCCTTGTTAATCACCATGCCATGTGTTATTCTTTCGGTGCATGGTGATTAGCAAGGCTGAAAGTTAAAATTTTCCGATGTTTTTAACTCAAAATTTTTTATTGCAGAATTGGATAGAGGGTGAAAAAATATGCTACTCTGAATTTTTTCAATTTTTTCTGAGACCGAGGATTATTTTAAAAAATTATTGAAAGTCCATTTTGATTACGTCACGAGGACTTAAAAAGAGGATAGGACATTAACACCCGTGACGTCATAAAACGGACTTTCAATAAGTTTTTAAAAACAGTTCCCGATCTCAGAAAAATCTGAATAAATTCAGAGTAGAATATTTTTGCACCCTCTATCCATTTCTGCAATAAAAAAATTTGAGGTCGGTACTTCATTGAAATCACAGTACAAAGTTAATTTTTCTATATACTAAGGTTCATATTTAATTTGGTTTTCGTCGGAAACGCTCGGGTGTCTTCAGCTAGGCCAGTGAAGTTCTACGTTACAAACAACACACCAATGACTGAAGACATTACAAAAATCACGAAAGCCAAGTTAACTGTGAACTAGAGTGTAGTTGTAATTAACCTGCAGAGCTGAAGCTTGTGTGCTGTCTCATTGATGCCAGCCAACGAGAGAGAGAGAGAGAGAGAGAGAGAGAGAGAGAGAGAGAGAGAGAGAGAGAGAGAGAGAGAGAGAGAGAGAGAGAGAGAGAGAGAGAGAGAGAGAGAGAGAGAGAACTAGCAAACATGCAAGTGACTGGAATGGATGAAGCACAACATATGCCAGAGCACTTGATAAGCTAGAAGCAGAAACTTTTACCGAGACAACAAAGGTTCATTGTTGAATTATATCCCCGAGTTGAAATAAATTTCATCTTTTCTTCTCTTATTTTGCACCATTTTAGAGGAAACAGGAGGTGAAAAAGATGAGATTACGTCTTTTTTCCTCCTCTTGAACAATATTGTCTCCATTTCATCCTCACTTTGAGCGAAGAAGAAATTAGATGCGTTTTAGAGGTAAAAAGATTAGGTTTAGAAATGTAAAAGATGTTAAAGATGAGTTGAAGACGTAATTTTTCAATCATAGGGTCATTTTTTCTGCTGGACGCTGTACAGTAACAGCTTTCAAGTTTATATACATCGTCCCTCCTCCGTAATAATGAGCCTACCACGACTTCGTTGCAATAATGAACTATCTGCTGCAGACAGCTCATTATTGCAACAAAATTATGGTATGCAGATATATAGCTTATTATTACGGTTAAGGGACGTTATATGAACTTGAAATACTCTGCTATTTCAGATGAGCGTAATTATAAGCTGTAAATCAGTATAATATAAAAAAAAAAAAAATGATCATAATAATGACCCCATTTTTTTTATTGCAGAAATGGATAGAGGGTGCAAAGTTTTGCTACCCTGATTTTTTTCAGATTTTTTAGAGCCCGGAAACTATTTTTAAATAATTATTGAAAGTTATATTTGTGACGTCACGAGACGCCGCTCCTTAAGAAAAATATAGAAATTGCCGCCGCGTGACGTCACAAAAAGGACTTTCAATAATTTTTTAAAATTACTTTCCGGGCTCTAAAAAATCCTAATGCTCTAATGCACGCTCTATCCATTTCTGCAATAAAAAAAATTGAGGACAATACTCCATTGCGCTCACCTGAAATAGCAGACAGCTCATTATTGCAACGAGATCATGGTAGACAGACAGATCATTATTCCGGACAAAGGACGATAAGTGTTTTTTACTCATACGCCGTGGATGCAGGCAACTTTTTTAGCATTGAATGTCAACTTGTCAGGGCAGTAGAAATATTTTTTAAAATAGTCACTTTTGAATATTATATATTTTAATAACACTAAAACAAAAACCATATATTTATAATCAATCATAATTTATTTTATAAACAAATTAAAAAATAGATAAAAATAAGCAAAATAAATAAATTTATTAAATAAAAATAAAATAAAACAAAAATAAAATAAATATTACAAAGTTAACCAATTCAACTGACTGAATTCAACCTTCCGGTTTTACCACTAAAAATGCAGTCACATTTTAATTCTAAAAAGTGAGATGTAATAATAAAAATATATTAATTTTTTAAAAAACATCATCTCAATTTACAGTTTTATACATTTATACACATAAATAGTTTGGATAAATTATAAATTAAGTAGTCAGCTTTAGTTGAAAAGTTACGTCTTCAACTTATCCTTTACACGTCTAAACCTAATCTTTTTACCTCTAAAACACATCTAATTTCCTCTTCACTCAAAGTGAGAATGAAAATAACACAATATTTCTAACATTTTATGCTCAAGAAGAGGAAAAAAGACGTAATCTCGTCTTTTTCACCTCTTTTTACCTCTAAAATGGTGCAAAATTAGAGGAGAAAAGACGAGAGGAAAGCTTAATAGTGAAGAAAATATGAAATTTATTTCAACTTGGGAGTACTTACATTTACAGATGAAGTTTTGACGAGCGGCTGCAGACACGTTGTTTGTCTGGCGACTGGCGGCAGACTGTCTACTGTGGGTGCGTGGTCTGGAGGGGGCGTGGTCATGCAGCGAGCAAGGCTAGGAAAGCGCACTTGCTGCAATATCGTATGTTAGCCATCTTGGTTTAAGAGGTCGAGCGTGGCGCAGTACATTGACCGGTTCTCGTTAGATCACCGAAGTCAGGCTACATCAAACGTGGTTAGTACTTGGATGGGTGACCGTTTTAAGTAAAAATTACGCTGCTCCCTGGGGTAAATTCATATCACTTTCCACCCAGTGCAGTGATGCACTTTTGTGTGTGTTTCCCCAGGCTTTGGACATCACTTTGGTTCATTGATAAAAAGTAGAGGTGTCCGGCGTCCTGACTGAGGTTTTCCACGGTTCTGACGGTTCCCTCAGTCTCATCTCAGTGAATGCTGGGACGGCTAACCGGCCGTGGCCACCATCCTTTCCCTATAACCTTATCTTTACCCATTACCCCGCCGCGAGCTGTAAGCTCTTAGGGGAGTATCCTTGTAAAAAAAGATAAAAAAAAGTTTCTTGAAGAAATTTAATATACGTATATAATGATTTATAATGATTATCAAACAATCTTTATATAATAATATAAAAATATGGCAAAGAAATTGTCTCAGGACAACGTTCATGAAATTATTGCATGTTTACATAGAATATTGTAAGAAATGTATATTGTCAACTTTTCTCAGATTTTTTTTAACCCTATAATAACATCATTGTATGCTCAAGAAGAAGAAAAAATACGTAATCTCAACTTTTTCTCTCTTTTTTCCACTAAAATTGAGTAAAATAAAAGGAAATTAGACGAGGAGAGAGCTTAATAGCGAATAAAAGATGAAATTTATTTAAACTTGGGAATTGTAAGTGAAGAGTAGTGGGGCATAGAAGCGTGGTCATGTGATACACCGTACTTCCAATTACACACGTACTTATCTCTATACAGTGCAGTGTTTCGAGCCTGACAGCTGACACTAACCCTGCCCGACAAACGGCCGTCGCAGTGTACTTTCTGTATCAAAACAATGAGTGGGTGTGATAAGCTGGGTGGTCTGTGATCGAGGAGCACAGAGCTTCGTTGTTGTCTTGGAGAGGGAAATACTTGACGATACGAGTGGAACATGTGTGAACAAACATTTATAGACTTTTTATTGCTGCTGGCTTGACTAAACAGTTTTAATTAATTTCTGGTTCTGCATTCAACAAATTTTAAGTACGTGCAATTTAATAATGAAAAATTTATTAGTTCAAAGAATTAAATTAATATGTATATTAATTAAAAATAAGAGCAGGCTATAAGAAAAATATTGTATATATATAGGCAATTTAGTTGAAAAAATCAGATTTATTAAAAGTAAAGCAAGGTTTGAGGAACATAATGAAAGCATTATATTTGCATCCTTAAAGTTAAATAGTGACTCAAAATTAATAATTTCTTTATAACTGTTTTTATGTATATAGACAGTATAAAAACAGTTCAGATAATGTACTTAAAATGTAATTTAGCACATTAAATTATTGACAAATCTAGCAATGACCGATAAAGTAATATTCATTGAGACACGTATACCTCCATGACATTTATTTTGCAAATATTAAATAAATTTGTAGTAATCTTTCCTGTTGAGATAAACCTGTAGGAAGTTAAATTTCTCTTTCTATAGAAGGTGTGGAAAATTGACAACAAATTGTCAATTAAGGTCTGTTAAATAAGCCACACGCTCGAGCAGCTGGTGGTCTATAATATGGGGACGTCACAGATCTGACAGCGTGGCGCTGGCGGTTAAAAGGACACCTTTGATAGCGGCACCTTTAATAATTAGAATAGCCAATGAAATGCGCTTATTAAGGGCATTGGGTGTAGCACCGGTAGTTGGCAACACTGACGTATCTTCACCATGTTAATTTTTGATCATTGCTCCTCGAAGTAATTTTTATACTAGAGCTAAGCTGATTGCTGTAGTATCAAGATAATTAGAAGCCCAAGTGCACAATTTGGCTAAATAAAGCCTGATTTAAAACAAAGTATTTTTAAATAATTTTTTAAATTTACATGCATTTTTCTAAAATATAAAAAAAATACTTTTCTTTAAATCAGGCTTTATTTAGCCAAATTGTGCACTTGGGCTACTAATTATCTTGATACTACAGCAATCAGCTTAGCTCTAGCATAAAAATTACTCCGAGGAGCAATGATCAAAAATTAACATGGTGAAGATACGTCAGTGTTGCCAACTACCGGTGCTACACCCAATGCCCTTAAAGTCGATGTTTTGACGTACCAGGGGATCTTTTGGGATCCGACATGGTGTCGCTTTGGCGGGAAAAAATATGCTGCATGCCTGTTTGAAAAGCTCCCAGTAAACAGTTCTTGAGCTCGTCCATAAAATTAACTCCAATTCAAAACGTTATCACATTGTTATTTATAGATTTTGAGTAAACAACATAAAGAATACTCGAGTGCTTTATGAGATAAGATACTTTTGTGCTCCTAATCAAAATAATTTGAAGACAAGCATCAGTTGAAATTTGTCAAAATGGGACAACATGCTGTAATTGTCATCTTATTAATTGCTACATCGTTTCATCTAGGTAATATTACATTAGTTTTTTATTCACAAGTTACTGTTTTTTTGTTATCAATAACATATTCATCAACTAATGCACGTACAATTTTTAATGCTTATTTTTATTTAGTATAAAATTATGAAATTATCTGTAAATATAATTGAAATTTATTTACTTTTTATTGATTGATTTGTTGGTACTTTGGGGCAATTGACATATTTTGGTCATGTATTTGCTATATTTATATGTACTCCTAAATACTATGTTGTTCTTTCTTAAAAATTAAGAAAAATCTGAAACATTTTTATATAAAATATAACTTTTTTTCTACAGTAAAATCTGAAAAAAAGTTTGTTTATATCTTTTTTGTAAGTTAACATATATAAACAAAATGTAAACTAAAATAGTTATGAAAAGGACTTAATTCAATTTGAGCTGAGAAACATAATATTTATATATATTTAACTTTTATTTAATCCCCTCCTCACTATCTTTGGTAAGGTTGTGGGAAAAAAGTTCTTGTTAATTCTAATCGAAATTTGAACCAAAAAATATTTTCAAACAATTTTGCACAATTTTTCTGTATTATTATTCGGATTCCGATAATTTTAATTGAATTATTTTACTTGCAGGCTCAAGTTTGATATTGCCAGCTGGCTTTCACAATATAAGTGGAGACAATTATTATATCGATGCTGTAATTACTGTGAGTATAACAAAATTACTGTTGTACTCTTATCTAGATATTCAAATTGTTATTTGGTTTAATACATAATTATTTAATAAGAGAATATTTATATATATATTACATACATAAAATTATTTAATAATATACAATATCAATATTTAATGATAGATGCCATGGGTGCTAGCAAAGACCCAAGCAAGAACACCAACAATACGTTTTAGAAACTTTCAACATTTTACTTTATTATTTTTGTTACGCATTTAAAATTAATGTATGTTAAGAATACTGAATTGTATTGAAATTTTACAAGCTTCTGGTTTCATCTCTGCAAGTTCGCGCACACTCCTTACTCCCCCCCCCCTCCCACGAGCCCCCAATGAACAATAAAATATTATGAAGTTTTTTATTTTCTTTCTTCATGTGTAATTCAATTATTAACCAATAATTTTTTATATAATATATTATTATATGTAATTGTATGTTATAATATAACTTAATTAATGTTTCAGATGCCGTGGCTAGAGGCTACAGAATTATGTAACGTTCTGGACATGAAACTTGTGAGCTTGGAAAATCAACAGAAAAACAACCTGATCGTCGATTACCTAAACTTAAATTGTAAGACTTTGATGTATATTTAGAATAAAATGCCACTAAATATCAAAGACCGTATATTAAACTGATCACTGATCTTGACTAAATATAGGATCGATTGACAGTAAAATTATATTGAAAAAATTGATTAGAAAACTTATACAAAAAAGCTTGAGTTTAAGTAAATTTACATGCCTTTGTATTAATTTCCTTTTGCTGTCGTTTAACGTTTTTATTTTTATATTTTGTTTTGTTTTCCTCATTTTTGCTTAACGATTAATCTCAATTAATTAAACTTAATCGCTTATGGTTTGAGCAAATTCAGTCTTGCAGTTTTCTTATACAAGAGCTCCATTTCTGGTTTTCGTCCATAAGGCCAATGTTAAACTTCTACCTCAATTTTCACAAAACTGATAAGACAGATTCGCTTCAAAATTTGTATGCCACCTATTGATAGAAAGTTCTAAGTACCCTGTAAGTCTTGTTGCATTCAGGCGCTACGATTGCGAGATATCAACCTACTGAGATTCATCCTTAAAATTAAATGTTAATCTAACTATTTTTTTATTTTTAATAACAAATAAATTTTGTACATGGCTTGCTTATAAATTACAAATTATTAACTGTACTTTGTTTTCCAGTCATCAGCGCCCAATACTGGACCTCGGGGGTCAAAGTGGCTGACTCTTGGATTTGGACCGGACTGGGGGAAAGTTTCACGTACACTGCGTGGTATGAAACTCAACCGAACATCGTCTCAAGCGAGAACACGTGTGTGATGTTGTGGCCAATTCTCGGTCATGAAAATTGGCACGATGAGTTGTGTGCCACTGCCGATAGATCGCATGTCATTTGTGAGTGAGTTGTAATAAATACGATACATATCTGATATTGTTTATCCTTCACATATTTAAATAAATGATAAATATATTAACCCAGCATTACCACAAAGTAATTTTTTATTTGACCAATGAAAAGGAGGGAGGATTAACCCATTTAATATTTTTTACACTTTTATTACGTAATGTGTTTGGGAGGTATTCACAAAGCATTTTAACCCTCACTTTAGTTTCGATTTTTATCCCTGGTGCTAATTAAACTAGGTGCTTAATATGTTAAGCAGTTAAGCTCCTAGTTTAGCACCATGTTTAGCACCAGGGATAAAAATCGAGGCTAAGGTGTATAGGGTTTAAATTGCTTTGTGCCCTCCTTTACTTATTATATACCCGAATTGAAATATTTTTAACATTTTATTGACTTATAATGTCTTTCCTCATCATTTTTCCTCCTATTTTGCATCATTTCTGAGTAAAAAATATGTAAAAAAAAGGCCTAAAAAGATTAGGTTATAGGCAAATCTAAAATGAGCCTAAGAAAAAATTTAAACTCTAACTGATATAACACATATTATATTTATAAATATATTTATACACACATCCCTTGTGTACGCCCCCACTTCAGGCCACGTTACAATTCCATAATCTTCTCTTTAACTTTCGCCCTCTTGGGGGGGTCGATGGCCTTCCCAATCGTCCATGGTCGGACTGGACTCAAAGAGTCTACTGAGCAAACAGGAGTACAAGCCAATATCGCCAATATCAAGAACCTACTTGACCCTTGGGGGCCTACTTTTAACGTTGTAGGGGTGTCCCAGCCAAGAGGGCCTACTGAGCGATCACTCACTAACTCTAATGGCCAGTCCGAGCCTGCAGTCGTCCCTTCGCAAGGCAGACATTTTTTGTTTTTCCCATTACCTTCACCTTACATCTCCAGGAGAAGTCTCAGCAGGCCCAGGGTATTTTAGTTAAAAATTGCGTATAAAGAGACATATATTTGGCCTGTAACATCAATCAATCTTCTGCAATTATACTTAATGAGATAAAATTAGCAAAAAATAGTTAGCTCAAAAAAACATGCAGGTCAAATGTTATCTAAACTTGCGGATTTTTTTGTGTGTGTAGCGAAGTATGCAAAGAAACAGATCGTCACTTCGCAGCCACGGCCAGTGAAGGTCAGTCTTACAACTTGTACTCCATTGATTTGTACTTGGTGTAGTTTGGAGGTAGAGAAATAGTCTTTGTTTCATTTATTTGTTTTGTAAATAGCACAAGTTCAAACTTGTTTATCAAAATAATCGTCACTTTTTTAATTGAACATATTCATATAAATCATAATTATTACATTTTGTGTATTTTTTTTAATCTGATTATTTTATTTTTTTTATAATTTTACTTGAATGCCGTTTTTTTTCCCTCGCTTGTTACGTCCATTAGAAAGAAATATTTTAATATTTGAAAGATAATTGGATCCATAAATAAAAAATTAAGTTAAAACTAAATCATTTGCTTTTGAATTTTTATAACTTATAATACGTTTAACTCGATAGTTAATATATTTTTTTTAAGGGTATGTAAGTTTAATATTCAACGGCAAAAGAAATTTAAAATACAGAATTATCAATTTTCTCTGCTTACTGTTAGTTTATGGAAATAATTAATGTAATTAATTAATAACAATCCAATTCTACGAGCAATTAAACTTTCTGAGTTTTGGTGCTGTGAAAGTTGCCTAGATGCCAGGCGAAATGGAGTTTTTTTTCCCCCAAATATTAATTTATGATAACATTGACAACTAATATTTTACTTAAATTTCTTCTGATAAATACAATATTGATGTATGCATGGTTGCATGATAATTATATATGATATAGCAGATATATACAATACAATTTTAATTTTGAGTATCTTAAAAAATTATTAACAATTGACAACAAAATTTTAGAATTTATTTCGAAAAATAGCCTTTTATACTCAAATAAACACTGATGAAGAGAGAGAATGCCAAGACACTATCAGAAATGAAATGTCCATCGATTAATTATAGTTAATTTTACTATCTATTAATGTACCACGAGAAACATTATCTAATTATTATAATTTATATTATAATTATATATTATAATGTACAGTTCTAAAATGCAAGCTTATTTGCAGAAAAAACTACAATGATGGCACGGTCACGCCCCTTTTTATCGCTCGTCTTTTTTATCCTAATGACCTCATTGAATCCTGTGACGTCACAAGACTGGACACCAAAAGGCTGGCTGAAGGACAATGAACTCCCAATTTTGAAGGTCAGATCAATGTTAAATCAGAGATATCAAATTTTACATAACAATTTTTATTTTAATTTGATCACCAGGATACTGGCAGTTACTCGGTAGACACTTGCGTCATGAAAACTGAGGAATTACAACTAATGTAAGTGAAGATGTACCGTACATGTACCGTACAGTTCATTAAATTTAAATCAGTATTGAGAGTGTGATAAATACATCCTGAAATTTCACGGAAATATCGTCATTTCGGTTAATTTTTTAGAAGAAGTATTATTACCTAGCCTCAAAAATCCAAGTGGATATTTTTTTAAAGCAAATAACATTACATTAAGCAGTGGAATATCGACCTTAAATTTTTTTATTGCAGAAATGGATAGAGGATGCAAAATTATGCAATAGCCCAATTTTTTTCATATTTTTTAGAGTTCAGAAATTATTTTTAAATATTATTAAAAGTACAGAGAAAGTGACGCCTCTTTTATTAAAAAGATAGGACCTAAAAGACGCGTTGGGTTAGTTCAAACCCGACCTCGCCAAAACTTTTTAGCAATAATTTCCGGCCCCTAACTCTAAATGATGTGAAAAAAATGAGATACCTTTGCACTCTATTCAATACAAAATTGGGATATTAATACTCCATTATATCTAACAATATTCACCAATAAATTTAAAGCTATAGGTGGTTCATATTTTTGTTTGCAAATAATGTCAATGAATCTTGTTTCATTATAATTATATCCTTTAAAGAAAATTTGTTAAATTGATTATTTTTTCCAGGATTCACACAAATGTTAAGACGATTGAGATTCTTCAGAACGAAACTTCAAATTTGAAGAACAGTCAGGCGCAACTGCAACTTCAAATCGAAAATTTAACAACACAGAAGGTAAGACAATACCTCCATACTCCACAAATTGTTGTACATGGCATTGAAATTAAATGGATACAAATTAAAAATAAAATTACCATTTTTTAGTAGCCTTTTTCTTCAATATTAAAATTCACGAGCACGTGCAGTTTCAGCTTTGCTGGAATCTTATCAGCTACTTAAAGGCTTGAATACATTTTTTTTTAACATATTCGGGTACCTAAGAATTATTGAGCCACAGGGATACCAAAATAATTCTTAGGTACCCGAATATGTAAAAAAAAAAAAATGTATTCAGCACTTTGGTACACCTTTAATATTGCATATAATTTTGAATAAAAATAATATTATATATTGACCATTTGCCTTGCAGAGTTTAGAAGAACACAAAGAGACGACCCAAGGTGCAAGCACAAAGCTCGATGAAGTTGCAACAAAAGTCCAAAATCTGGAGAAAAACGTGAGTATTTAATCACGTGGGATTCAATACCTAAATATTGGGAATAAATTTAAATTAATTAAATATGGTGTTGTATGATTGATATTATTATTATACTATTTTACTCAAACCAATTTTTCAGTTGATATATAATTTTAATTCTTTTTGAGTGTCCCAATTTAGAACTATAAATAGCTTTTTAGTAAAATACTTTCTCTTCTTAAAAATTCCTGCTGGATTGAAACAAATTTCATCTTTTATTCGCTATTAAGCTATCTTCTCTTCTAATTTCCTCTCATTTTACACCATTTTAGAGAGGAAAAAAATTAGATCACGTCTTTTTCTATCTCTTTTTGAGCATAAAATGTTAGAAATATTGACTCCATTTCATCCTTACTTTGAATGAAGAGAAAATAAGATGTGTTCTAGAGGTAAAAAGATTAGGTTTAGATGTGTAAAGGATGAGTTGAAGATGTAATTTTTCAACTAGGGAATATATTAAAACGAAATGCAAAATTCCTGATCATGTAAACATTTGTTTCAGCTTAATGCAATAACTAAGTGGAAAAATTTAAAAACAAGTAAGTTACTTAATTTTTCAAGAAGACTATAAATTAATTTGTTTGTATTAAGAAACAATTTTCTTGCAAGGAAAATTTGAATGAAAAATTATTCATTTTAATATAATCATTATAATTATTACTTGGCTAGTAAATTCATACCGTATCCTCAATCATATATTTATTTATGGTGATGCCTATCATTTCAAAATAACAATTGTGCACGGACTTGGACACCAATTAATTCCTCCAGACTGAGTTTCTAAAAGTGCAATTATTCATTTAAAGATTAAAAGGACGACAAATCTGTAATTTTGTAAGGTGCAAAAAGAATTTTGCAAAAAGAATTTGAGGGATTAAAATTATACTACACTGATTTTAGATTTTTTGTGATCCAGGATTCCAACCATTTTTTAAAAAATGCAGCTACACCTCTCCTGGAGGTGCTTAGGCCCTATTGTTTTTATTAAGGATTCAGGGAGGCCAGCAGAACTTGTAGAATTTTAAATAATTATTTAAAAATAGTTCCAGGACTAAAAAAAATCCGAAAAAAAAAATTCAAAGTAGCATAATTGTGCACCCTCTATCCGCAATAAATTTTATGTGTAGCTTTTCCATTCAACTTTGTAGCGTGACAACTAATGACCATTGTTGTTCCAATTTATTTGCTAATGACTGTACCTCCCCCCACTAACATTGTGTGTTGTTGACAGTCGCAGAGCTGCAGATGGTGCAACTTGGAGCGAAGTTTTATTTCTTCAGCAGGAACGAGGTGAGGTCACGTGACCAAAGTGAACAAAGAAATTGAGTTTAGATGATAAATCTAATTACCAGGTTTGATTGACGATCATTAAAGCACAGAATATGGAGGCTGATACCAACTTATTACTCAACTATTTAATTTAGTTTGAAATAAATTGATTGAATGAATTAATTCAAATTAGATAATAGACAACCTAGATGTATGAATTTTTTTATTAAAGAAGATAAATGAAAACAGGGTGCTAAATTTAAGATACTCTGAATTTTTTCATTTTTTTTTTTTTTTTTTTTTTTTTTAGTCCAGGATCTATTTTCAAACATTTATTGAAAGTGCGGCCACGCCCCCTGGAGGTGTCAATGGGCGTCTAGGTCTTATCATTTTTATTTAGCATCCAGGAGGTACGTGTACAACATAACTTATAGAATTTTCATAATTTTTCAAAATAATTCCGTGACTAAAAAAACTAACAAAGTCATAGTAATATAATTACATAATTATTTGGAATCCTATATTCTCTTTTAAAATAATAAAAAAAATCATGCAGGTTGTCCATTAATTAGTGTTTAAATATTCTTTTGAAAACCATTAAGGGTAAGATAATGACACCAATGTTTAAAAAAAATCCCTCACACAAAAATTATGAAAAAAATTAAAATGTTCTCCTCTACACCCCCTATCAGTAGGTAAAATATCAGGTATACAAATTCGATCTTGTTTTTGAATTATGAATTTTTAAAGTTGACTAATTTAACATGGAAGTTCCATTTCTCCATGTTAAATTAGTCGACTTTAAAAATTCATAACTAAAAAACTAGTTCGAATTTGTATACCTGATATTTTAGCTACTGATAGGGGGTGTAGAGGAGAACAATTTAATATTTTTTTCATAATTTTTTTGAGAGGGATTTTTTTTTAACGTTGGTGGCGTTATCTTACCCTTAAAAGTATTTAATTATGTCATAATTTAAAGATTTCTTTTAAAGACACTAGACAACGTATTATAAATCAGTACTAATATTTTTTTTATTTCATAATTAGCCACAGTTGTCCTGGCACGACGCCCTGAAATTTTGTCACTCCCACGGCCTCGAGTTGGTCACCCTGGAAACGCAAGAGGAGAACCGACTGGTGCATGACTACTGGTTCGGAACTGTTCGTAAGTTGTACTGCAAGGAAACATGTCAGAGAAACAAGTGGCGATTAATCAATATATAATATGTGTGTATAACAAAATTATGAATTAAAAATATATACTCAATGGAGTATTGACCTCAATTTTTTTATTGCAGAAATGGATAGAGCGTGCTACCCTGATTTTTTTCAGATTTTTTAGAGCCCGGGAAGTATTTTTTAAAAATTATTGAAAGTCCTTTTTGTGACGTAGCGCGGCGGAAGGTCATATCTTTTTCTTAAGGAGCGGCGTCTCATGACGTCACAAAAAGAACTAAAAAAAAATGAGGTCGATATCTATTCAATATTTTAGCAAAGTCTTCTACTCGCAATATTTGTATTAAAATTTTTTTTTATAATGTCTGTCGCATGAAGCCTTTTTCATTTGTTAAACATGGGACAACGTAGTGCCTAATTTTGCCACCAGAGCAGAGAACGTAATGGCATTGTTGGCGCTAGTTAACCGTTTCAACTTCATAATTAACGGTCATTTTCCATAAGTTAAAATGTAAATCAACAACTGTCCCATGTTTTTCCTTTCACGCGATAGACATTACACAACAATACTTTGTTTACTAACAACGAGCACAAGACTTTGTATTTTAGTACAATAAATACGTACTATAGTAGTTACATTACATTAACAGTAGTACATTCAAATAAAAATATATAGTTATTGGTTAAGAACTTTCGTAAAGTGCGAGGTACTTCGTTTTCCTTTATTATAAGTTGTTATAACATAACACTGAATTCACTGAAAACTTAATTGTGAATTGTCGAGTCGTTGATAAGAGAGCAGCAAACTGTGAACTGGTGCATATATGGTTCAAAATTTGGGGGGGAGTGATCGTGTAATAAGCCTAGCAGCTAATCACTAGAGATGTATTTTCGTGGTACCTTGGAAGGACCCTTTTATAGTTCTTGAAAGCACTTAAATATTATGACATACCCCAGTTAAAATAAATTTCATATTTTCTTCCGATAAAGCTCTCCTCTCGTCTTTTGTCCTCTTATATAGAAAAAAGGAGGGGAAAAGACGAGATTACATCTTTTTTCCTGTTCTTGAACATAAAATATTAGAAATATTATATTGTTTTCATTTCATCCTCACTTTAAATGAAGAATATTAAGACGTGTTGTACAGGTAAAAAGATTGCGTTTAGACGTGTAAATGATGAGTTGAAGACGTAATTTTTCAACTGGGGTAGGAAAACCTGGTACCTCGCGCCATCTAATAGTAACCTCAATGTTACACAGGGGGGGACGCGTGGCTCGGAGGCACCGATGAAGAAAGTGAAGGTCTCTGGCATTGGAGCGCCACGGGACGACCTCTCAACTACACCAACTTTCACCCTGAGGAGAATGACGGAGGAGCTTCGGAGAACTGTATGACCTACTGTGCTGATGACGTCAGCATTGGAGTGTGGTGCGACCACCCGTGTACAACCAGTTTCCGGTACATCTGTGAGGGGACCTTCGCATGAAGAGTGACGTCATTTCGTCCTTCGTCCGGAATAATGAGCGATCTGTAGAAATGGAGTATCGACCTAATTTTTTTATTGCAGAAATGAATAGAGCGTGCAAACTTATGTTACCCTGATTTTTTTCAGATTTTTTGCAGCTCTGGAAGTATTTTTCAAAAATTATTGAAAGTCCTTTTTGTGACGTCACGCGGCGGCAAGTCCTATCTTTTTCTTAAGGAGTGGCGTCTCGTGACGTCACAAAAAGAACTTTCAATAATTTTTTAAAAATAGTTCCCGGGTTCTAAAAAATCTGAAAACAAATCAGGGGAGCATAACTTTGCACCCTCTATCCATTTCTGTAATAAAAAAATTGAGGTCGATACTACATTCAAGAAGAACAAATTTAATTATAATAATATTAATAATTATAACACCATTGTATCATTCTGATTAGGGGTAAGAAAAGGCATTTACCCTCGCCATATAAGTCGAATAAATAAAATAAATAAAAATAATATTCTACTATAATTTTATTAATGGAATCTATTGTTGGGTTAACTATATTAAAAGACGCTTTAATAGCTTTTTACTGTCGTAGTTTGCTTCTCTATAGAAATTTTAATGCATTCAAAATGAAGTGATTTTGTAGTGGTTTGTTGCAACAGAATAAAGATTTACATTCATTAAATTGTTGACTATTAATTAAAAAGTCCTTTATTAAAAAAAAAACGGGAAGTTTGAATGATATAGATAATGAAATGGAGGAGGATGATAAAAATATTGAAAATAAATTATTATATATTATCAATATTGTGTCAAGTATATTATTTTTAATTGATTACAATAACAAAAAGTTCTTATTAATTTAAAATTCAGATTAGATAGTCGAATGAAACTCGCTACTCAAAGTTTGCTCAACTTGTATTAAAAGACGTGTAGTAACATGCATGCAGTTAAAATGTTGCGAATTATGTATAAATTTTTATTGATAGGTTTTCTCTTTTCAACTTTCGTAATGTTTACTATGGTAAGTAATATTCTGCCTTAATTTCTAAATTTCATATCATAAATAGAATTTTGCAAGCTATTTAAATGGCAACAATTTTTTAATTGGCCTACCTAATCATTTTTTCAAATATGATATTTGTTATTTCCATTACAAATTTTGACCCTATTAATTAAAATAAATAAAGGGGCATTCACAAAGCCTTAAGGCCTCAATTAAGGCTCAGTAATTTAAGACCAGAAATTTTGGGTCTAAAAAACACGTCTAAAATCAAGCTTTAAATTATCGAGCCTTAAATGTGGCCTTAAGACTTTGCGAATGCCCCTTGTAAATTTTTAGCTTTATACATAAAGTAACAAAATCAAACATTAGAAATGACAACATCATGTAGCGAGGTATAATAAAATGAGTGAAATTCTTAAAATAATAAACAAATATTTCAATGAAAAAATGGGTTGCAAAAAAATATCATAATGATGGCTAATGCATCAGCCATGGCGTTTGATTTTTTTTTTTTTTTTTTTTTTTTTTTTTACTTTAGGCTTCGTCTTTTTTTTTTTAAACACTCATAGGATCAAAATAATTATTGGTTACAATTGTATTTTTAAAATATTTTATTTTTCTCATTAAAAAAATCTCGTAGATATTAAATATAATATATAACAAAAATATCAATTATTTCATACAGGCTGAAGTGAAATCACCAAACACGATGAACCCGACTGAATTAGAGGAATATAAAAAGCAACTTTTGGGTAAGGAATTTAAAATTTATTAATTTTTATTATTATATTTAATCATAATTAATAAATAGTATATTTATAAAAGTAAATTTTGCAATCAACAAATAAAATTACGTTTCTGATAAAATATTGTAAATTTGTTGAATGGCAATAATACCTCTCATGCAGTATGCATGCATGGTAATTCAATTTATTACTAGAGAGCGGAAAAAGTCATTTTGCCTTTTTGTGTACATGATGACTATTTTGTTGTCATTTAGGATGCCCATCGATCTCCGGAAGTGGATTAAAATGAGCCTATAAAAAAAAGACTATTTAGACAATTTTTTGTTTTTCCGACTATTTTGGCAAAATGTGACTTTTTTGTGACTTTTTGACACTTCTTAGTGCATTTCAGCTATTTTCTTCAAATCGTCAATAGAAACTACTAAAGAAATAAAGTAAAAAAAATAAAACTCACAAACACATGAGAATTGTAAACACAGATTTTATTTATTTTTTTTTTTTTTTTACAATGCATGCCATCTATTATTAAAACAATATAAGTATTATTAAAACTAGTAAAAATGTTTTTTATCGACAATATGTATAATACGGTACTTTTAAAATGCCTATATGCTGCTTTTTTTTATTTTCTTTTAAGTGACTTTTTGTAGACTATTCCCAAAAAAAGGCGACTTTTTTTAGACTATTTTCCAAAAAAAGGTTGACTTTTTAGACGCCTATTTTTGAAAAAAAAAAAAAAAAATGTTACTTTTTTCCGCTCTCTATTACCCAATTTTAAATTTGTGAGTTTTGTTTTTTTCTTTATGCGAGTGATTATGTGTTTAGCTGTGCATATAATTATAATGAGATATTAGAATGTGAAAATTTTAGTGGCTTAATCGAAAGAAGGGGTAAAAATATGGTTATACTGTGAAATTTTCAGATTTTTCTGAGACCGGGAACTATTTTTAAAACAATTATTAAAAGTCTATTTTGATGACGTCAAGGGCAGCACTCCTTAATAAAAAGGATAGGGCAGTGCCGCCCGTGACGTCATAAAATATATTTTCAATAATTTTTTGATAATAGTTCCCGATCTCAGAAAAATCTGAAAAAATTCACAGTACCATATTTTTACCCTTTCTTTCGATTAGGCCAATTAAATTTTCACATTTTAATATCTCATTATGTACAATAATATTGACGGGTAAGGGCATTGGGTGTAGCACCGGTAGTTGGCAACACTGACGTATCTTCACCATGTTAATTTTTTATCCTTGCTCCTCGGAGTAATTTTTATTGCTAGAACTAAGCTGATTGCTGTAGTATCAAGATAATTAGTAGCCCAAGTGCACAATTTGGCTAAATAAAGCCTGATTTAAAGAACAGTATTTTTTTTTATATTTTAGAAAAATGCATGTAAATTTAAAAAATTACTAAAAATACTTTTCTTTAAATCAGGCTTTATTTAGCAAAATTGTGCACTTGGGCTACTAATTATCTTGATACTACAGCAATCAGCTTAGCTCTAGCATAAAAATTACTCCAAGGAGCAATGATCAAAAATTAACATGGTGAAGATACGTCAGTGTTGCCAACTACCGGTGCTACACCCAATGCCCTTTAATAATATGAAAATGAAAGCAGAACATTTTTTTTTATTGCATGCCATGGTCAGTTTTTAATTCTACATTAATCAAGATTACATAATAACATGATGTATGATAAACAGATTTTGGAATTTCAATTTAAAAATTTGTTTGCTGAGTATAACATATTTTATAATTATATATATTATTATATGATACGTGTTAATATAATATTATATAAGAAATTTACTTATTATTTTATAGAACCACGCCCCGGAAGGTCTGGATTTCATAATATCGGTGGACACAACTATTACATCAATAATGAAACGCTGGTAATTGTATTATTAATATGTAAATCAATATTTCAATTAACATTATAATAGTAATACAACTAATACACAACTAATATCATGGCATAGGGAAAGGGTAGGGAAGGTTAAAAGAACTCGTAACCAGTAAACCATATCTAAAAAAAGGAGTGCTGTTTCAAAAAATTTGAAAAAAAAAAGGTGATATCCAAAAAGGAATAATTTTAAAGAAGCTTAAAATTGGGGAGAGGGGGGGGAGTTTTAACCCGTCAAGTGAAAAGGATTCAATCTACATATTACGCAATTCTGCATCTTTGGCAATGAATGGTCAAAACTATACCTGATTATGCTAATGTTGATTTGATTAAATTTGAGTATGTTATTACATGCATTAATGAATGCGAATTTATGAAATAATTATTTATTTTTGCAGATAACATGGCCAGGAGCGGTTTCTTCGTGTAATTTAATTGGTATGAAACCAATAAGTCTTGAAACTCAAAAGAAGCATGAAATGATTGTAAACTACATCAAAATTAATGGTAATTTTTTTATTGGTCATAATAGACAAATTAAAACGATACAGTACATAATTAGTTATATTAATATTATTGTTTATTTTAAAAATCATACATATAATAAAAATTTTAAGAGGCATGCATGCTCCACAATGAGCTTACAGCTCGCAGCGGGGTAATGGGTAGGGATAAGGTAGGGAAAGGATGGTGGCCACGGCCTGTTACGCGTCCCAGCATTCGCTGAGATGAGACTGAGGGAACCGTGGAAAATCTCAGTCAGGATGGACACCTCTATTTTTTATCAATGGACCAAAGAGATGTCAAAAGCTTAAGGAACCACACACAAGTGCATCACTGCACTGGGTGGAAAGCGATATGAATTTACCCCAGGGAGGGAGCAAAAAAATTTTTACTTAAAACGGTCACCCATCCAAGCTTGATATCGTTTGACTTCGGTGATCTAACGGGAACCGTCCAAAGCAATGACTAAATACCTTCATAAAAAAAATACTGCATATTTGGATAGAGGACCTTGAGTCATGTATTGACAATATTTTTTAACCCTCTAACATCCTCAAAATCGTGGGGAAAGACGCTGTGACGTCATAGACATGCAATGTCTTTTCCTATGCTCGTGTGTCAAATATTTGTATGACAATGACGTCATATAATTCAAGTTCTTCTATTATGCAATACAAAATTTCATGAATAAGTTTGTCCATTAACTTTATTCCAAATATATTACAGTATAACAAATCTAACTTGTAAGTTATACCCGACTCTATGGCGCCAAGCTCCAGACAGTCCAGACCGACGCCATCCATAAGAGCATTAATATAAATTTCAAGATGGCCGCCGCGCGCAGTTGAATCCACACGTAAACTAAGAATTGTAATACTGTATATTGTTTCAGCTCCAGCAAGTACTGCTTATTGGACGTCGGGAATAAAATTAAACGACACTTGGATCTGGACAGGAATCGGAAGAAGCTTTTCATTCACTGCCTGGCAGCTGGACACACCAGACAACGTTGAAGATGATGTTTGTGTTTGTTGTTTGGGAAATGTTTCAGTTATTACACAATCCTGGAATGATTTAGAATGCGGTGATTTAAGATATATCATGTGTGAATAATTATTTTGTAATAATACAAACTATAGTTCATTATTCATGCATAATCTTTTAGAAATGAATTCATCCTTTAGTTAACTTTGCATACTACTTAAAAAAAATGTACTCCTAAATCGAATGAATTTAATATATATATATATATATATATATATATTACTTTTAGCCATATTTAATTATAAAGGGAGTTTTAAAAAAAGGTAAAATATAATAATTATTAGTATATTACCCATCATTTAATATTTACTATAATTAAATTATAGTATTTGACATGAGTAAAAAATTCATGAAATGATATTAATTTTGGTTATAATAAAATGAAAGGCACAAGCGCAGATCTAGGGGGTGGCTGCCCTCCCCCCACCAAAATTTTAAAATTAACACGGGGCAATGTATGTATTTTACAAACCCCCCTCACCGAAATTTTGTTACGAATCCACGCCTGCAGGGAAAGGCAAAAAATATTACATTTTTTAAAAGATTTTCAATCCTATATATTTTAATTATGTAATGTATACTTGCTTGTGATCTTATTATACAGTAAGTAACCATGTTCTTATTTTTCACACTACTCAATGTTAAAAAGAGAACATAGTGTGTCCTTATAAGAATTAAAAATTACTATTAAAATGTTACTTTAAAATTGTTGAAATATATTTTATTTAAATTAATTACACGTTTGCATTATTGTTATAAAAAGTATAATATGATTTAAATATGGGGGCATACATGACCAAAATGTGTCAATTACCCCAAAATACCAACCAGCCAACATGATTTAATTATTTTTAGCGTGCTTTGTATACGAGATATTCATATATAACGAAATAATAAGATCAGCACTAAAAAATAATTTTTCTATTCAATTCAATTCAACCAAATTATGTTGCAAAAGAGTTCTGATAAGTTTTATATTAATAATTTAATCTTAAAATTTTCGAATTAATATTATATTTGATAACAGAGGTAGATCGCATTTTCTTATCTTTTCTCTGATGTGATTTGTTTTTCACTATATGCCGATATCAACTTGGAGATTGACAAAAATTTTGATATCAAACAACAGTTTGGCTTCTTTATCACTTACAACTTAAACAGTTTAATAAATCAGCAACATGGGGTATCTACTTAGCTATTTCACATTTTATACAGTGTTTCTTGCATTTCTGGTAAGTTTAAAAAAAAAATAATCAATTTAGATAATACACTGTGCTGTATGTAAAATGCATTTCTATGTTAAGGAATTTTTTTATTTTTTAAGAAATTGTACATCAAGGTCGTTGAGTGCGGCCTGTGTAGTTGGCAATACTGACGTATCTTCACAATGTTAATTTTTGAATCTACAAATCTGGAGTAATTTTGAACCTAGAGCTTAGCTGATTGCAGAAATGTCAAGATTATGAGTTTCTCTAGGGCACAGATTAAGTTTTTATGCCTTTAAGTATAAATAAAGCTATTTTTTAATTTTTTGAAAGATTCCTGTTCCTTTTTTAAAAAATGTTAAAAAATAATTTTATTTAATTAAAGACATAAAAACTTAATCTGTCCCCTAAAAAAACTCATAATCTTGACATTTCTGCAATCAGCTAAGCTCTAGGTTCAAAATTACTCCAGATAATTAGATTAAAAAATTAACATTGTGAAGATACGTCAGGGTTGCCACCTACACAGGTCGCACTCAACTACCTTAATGTACCGAAAGTAATGCATAAAAAATATATATTATATATATTTCTTTTACATCGTATCGGCAATGTTATGTTAAAATGAAGGTAAGTCGATGTTGCCCTCTCTTATTACTGACACCTTGATGACAAATGTCTTTTATGAGGTCACACATACAGCCTGTGTATAAAAAGTTTCAAATAAATACGGTATATGCAATTCGTAACCAAATCAAAGTTATAATCCTTGTTCGTTTGCGAAGCTCACATTATTATCAACTATAATATACAGAGTTGATTGCGCTGCCCCTGTAAGTAGGCTGCTTTGCGGTGGATCAGAATGGACAGATTAGCATGTAAACAAATTTTATATTCATTTAAACAAAACTAATTTTTCTTTTAATAGTTGCAGACATCTGCCAGTGAAGATGGAAATGTGAAAAAGTACAACTCTGAACAAGATAAAACAGGTGATACTTCAATGAGATATTAGAATGTGAAAATTTTAGTGGCTTAATCGAAAGAAGGGGTAAAAATATGGTACTGTGAATTTTTTCAGATTTTTCTGAGACCGGGAACTATTTTTAAAAAATTATTGAAATTCTATTTTGATGACGTCAAGGGCGGCACTGCCCTATCCTTTTTCTTAAGGAGTGCCGCTCGTGACGTCATCAAAATAGACTTTCATTAATTTTTTAAAAATAGTTCCCAGTCTCAGAAAAATCTGAAAAAGTTCACAGTACCATATTTATACCCCTTCTTTCGGTTAAGCCACTCAAATTTTCACATTCTAATATCTCATTCAAAACTAACAGACAATTTATAGCTTCAGATTTATATTAAAATCTTTCTGGATTTAGAAGAAAATGTAGGATTTTGGTATTACTTACATGCATATCAGTGACACATTTTCACACATATTAGAGATAAATATTTTCTTCTACTGCAAATCGCTGTGCATTTTGTCAAAAAGCTACAAAAATTACACTTTTGGAGTTTTTTTTATTTTTTTTTTTTATTTATTCCCAGGAACTATTTTTATTAAATTATTTGAAGTGCAGCTGTGCCCCTCCCCCCCCCCTGGAGGTGTTTAGGCTTATTTATTCCTTTTTTTATTAAGGATCCAAACGAATCATAATATGATAAACTTTTTTTTAATAATTTCCGGAATCAAAAAATCAGACAATTTCAAAATATTATGTTATAATTTGATATAATTATCATCTATCAAGAATTGAAATTAACGCGTAGGTTGTTCATTGAAGTTAATTTTAATTAATAGCTACTGTAAATTATACCAGTACTATAGTAAAAAAATGTATAAACGTGTTAATATTTTATAAGTAAGTTTATTATTATAATGATACTAATTATTTTAAGTTATATACTAACACTAATTATGATACACAGATGTCGTCTCCACACGTTTAGCTGGTCTCCACAACATCAGTGGTGAAATTTATTACATCAATACGGATGCAGTGGTAAGTTAAAAAAAAAATATATAAAAAATCAATTTTCAGAGGTACCCAATAATTACAATGGAGCATTGTCCTCAATTTTTTTTATTACAGAAATGGATAGAGGGTGAAAAGTTATGCTACCCTGATTTTTTTCAGATTTTTTAGAGACCGGGAAGTATTTTTAAAAAATTATTGGAAGTACTTTTTGTGACGTCACGCGGCGTTAAGTCCTATCTTTTTCTTAAGGAGCGGCGTCTCGTGACGTCACAAAAAGAATTTTCAATAATTTTTTAAAAATAGTTCCCGGTCTCTAAAATATCTGAAAAAAATCAGGGTAGCATAACTTTGCACCCTCTATCCATTTCTGCAATAAAAAAAACTGAGGACGATACTCTATTTTAAATTATTAATATATATTTTATTTCACTTTTCGGACTTAAACCTTTCTCGGTGTTCGTGTAATAATTCTTCTGTATGTAGTATTTTGTTACTAACTTATTACATTTTGTAGGCAATACAGCAAATTGGACTACCTATACATAATTATTTTTTTTGTATTTGGATACAAAACTCAAGTTGTGACTTTGCACTTCGAATTTATTTGATACTTAATTTAAAAAATTTAATTTGCGTTATATATAATTAAGGCACCCCAAGTTGAAGTAAATTTCATGTTATTTTTTTTCACTATTAAGCTTTCTACTCGACTAATTTACTTCTATTCTGTACCATTTTGAGGGAACAAAATTGTAGATGAAGAGAATACATCTTATTCTATCTTGTTGGGCATGAATTTTAAAAATATTTTTTCTATTTCATCCTTCTTTTGAGCTAGGTAGAAATGAGAGTTGTTTTTAGTTAAAAAACATACAAATCCTATAGGTTTACTCGTGTAAAGAATATTGATAAGACTATGATAAATTTACAACTAGTGTTACCTGTCTCCCCAGGTGTCTTGGTTTGGAGCCCTGGAGACGTGCACATTCCTGAACATGAAGATGTTAAGCCTGGAGAGTCAGACAAAGAACTCTAACATCATGGACTACCTCGCTACCTTAGGTAAATAATTATGTATTAAAATAACTTGCTGGGACCATACAGTAGGGACTCTGGATAACTTTATTAAATTTATATAGATTATAGAACAGTTTGCTTTGTATGTTTTGGGAAAAGTTTTAAGGGAACGGATGCTCTCTCCCCTATAAATCTGGAGGAATCACACACTACACATTTAGATACTGAATTGGTTTCAGTATACTTTATGTCAGTACCAAATTGTTCCAATTTTGTCTTACATGCAGCACTTTTGACCTATAAAACACTTAATCCATGTACAAATTTGGTACGGAAAAAAAAGTAAATTTTTGGTACTATAATTGACTCTTTTTTTCAGTACCAAATTTGTACTTGGATTAAGGTATAACCTGAGAATTTGTCTGTCAAGGTCAAGAGGCGTGGCTATAGTGGCAACACTGTTTGCATTGGAATACGCATAAATTTTTAGGAGGGGGTGGTGACATCAGTCCTTGAGAACGTTGCCACATTTCTCATCACATATAGGAAACGATCATCGCCACGGTTCAAAATATATGAAAACAATTCAGAAAAATAGTCTAAAAAATTAGGTTTTAGTAAAAAAAAAAAGTAAAAGAATCTGTTGTATATATAGTTTTTTTGCAATGCTAATTAACAAATTTAACATTGGAAGGATACAAAATTCTCATTTAAATAAATTAATTATAATTAAACCAACGGTTAAAAAATTCCGAAAAAATTCAGAGCTAATTTGACGATTGTTGTGAGTCCACCAAATTAATTTGAAGAAAATCTATTGTAGCGAATTTTTCGTCCAAATTTCTCAGGTTAAGCCTTAAGTGTTTTATGAGTCAAAAATGTTGGATGTAAGAGACGAAATTGGAGCAATTTTGTAATGATATAAAGTACTGAAACAAATTCAGTATCTAAAAGTGTAGTGTGGTATCGTCTTTATCTCTTCTTTTGAGAATAAGCCATATTTAATCATACATCCAGGCACTATGTAGGTATTCCAATTGCTTGTAAAGTGTAATAAATGGTTAAATATACCAATTAAAAGTTCACATGTTTCCGTTGTTTCAGATATCGGAACTGCCAGATTCTGGTCCTCGGGAGTGAACATCAAGGACACGTGGGTTTGGTCCGGTATCGGCTACACCTTCACCAACACCGCGTGGATGGACGGAGAGCCTGTGGAGAACAACACGTGCATGGCGTTCTGGGTCGGACTGGGTCGGGACAGTTGGTACGACCAAGATTGTAGCTGTCCCAACTGTGCGAGCTACCCCGTCCATATTATGTGTGAATAGTCAAAACAACCTTGATTGATGGTGTATTTGTGGATATTCTGTTTGTTACTCAGTTTTGAAACATAAGAAGGATTTGTAGTAGAAGTACTGACCTATGTGTGAAGTTTCAAATTCAAGGCTAAAATATGAATAGAAATTTAGGACCAGGGTGGTCTTAAAATAACACTAATTTGGTCTTAAAATAACACCAATTGACCTAAATTTATTTTAGTTTTTTAATTATTTATTCTGAATTTTTACTTGGTTGTACTGTACAAAAAAAAACATATACATTAACGTCAAAATTATAATATTATAAAACTTTCTTAGCCCAATAGTGTTTTAGTGTTTTACACTAAAATGTTGTCTAGATTTTGGAATGGAGAAAAACCTACATGAAAATTTTTTATTGCGGAAATGAATAGAGGTTACCAAATTATGCCACTCTCAATTATTTCAGATTTTTTTTTAGACCCAGAACTATTTTTAAATAATTATTGAAAGTGCGGTCAAGCCCCCTGGAGGCGTCAATAGGCGTCCAGTCTCTATCCTTTTTATTAATGATTCAGGGGTGCCAACTTAACTTACAGAACTTTCAATAATTATTTAAAAATAGTTCCGGGTCTCAAAGAAATCTGAAAAAATTCAGAGTACCATAATTTGGTGCCCTCTATTCGTTTCTGCAATAAAAAATTTCATGTAGGTTGTCCATTGTTGTTGTTTGTGTTATTTGAAGACCCTCAAGAAACTCCCAACTACTTCCGGAAGGAAAGTAATTTTAACTATTTTATTTATAAAAATTATCACAACACAATCATGTTTTTTATAATTCAATATTTTTAAATCACAATAACACAAAGGATGCAAAAAATACTTATAGTTGGAAATAAGTCTTTATTCATGTCTTATTAAGGGGCATTCACAAAGCCCTAAAGCCACATTTAGGGCTCGATAATTTAAAGCCTGATTTTAGGCATGCTTTTTAGACCCAAAATTTCTGGTCTAAATTTAGCTCTTATTTAATATATAATCAGAGTTTTATTGATTATATTATCATGTCAGTAAATAAAATTTATAAATTTATATCAATTACAAAATTATAAATTTCTTTAAATGAAAGTTGTTGTTAAATAAATTTAACACAGTAGTTTTAATATAAAAAAGTCTTTATTATTTTTTATACATTTATAAATTGACAGTGGAAATTATTTTTTTTTTTATAATAAGCACCAATAATTTAATCAACTAAAAGAAATCAATAAATATTAACAAAACAATTATATTATGCACCCACTTAATCTCAGATTATTATAGGGTTTATCAAATTATTTACATGGCTTTAAAATAAACTGACTACTATTAGTGCAATATTAGAAGTGATAAGATTTATTTACAATAGGAACAAAATTTAATACATTTTTTAGACATAATTGGAAGATATTATAGCATTACAACAGTTCAGTTTTATCCATACGTATAACAAATTATTTTAATCAAATTATGGTAACGTATTATAAAATTATATAAAAAAATTATAATGGAGTATCAACCTCAATTTTTTTATTGCAGAAATGGATAGAGGGTAAAAAGTTATGCTACCCTGATTTTTTTTTCAGATTTTTTAGAGCCCGGGAAGTATTTTTAAAAAATTATTAAAAGACCTTTTTGTGACGTCACGCGGCGGCAAGTCCTATTTTTTTCTTAAGGAGCGGCGTCTCGTGACGTCACATAAAGAACTTTCAATAAATTTTTAAAAATAATTCCTGGGCTCTAAAAAATCTGAAAAAAATCAGGGTAGCATAACTTTGCACCCTCTATCCATTTCTGCAATAAAAAGAAATGAGGTCGATACTCCAATACAAAAAGATATTGTTTATTTTTGCTGCTTGTATAGGTATGTTCTTAAATACAGAATCAAATTATAAATGAGAATCATGATTTTCCATATATTACCTGTACAGACGGTTTATCTGATTATTATTATTTCATGAATTCATTTTGCATATAAGAACAGATATCATGGCGTAATTAAGCTTTGATAGGAAAAGAATTACTTTAAATTTGCAACGGAAAATATTTTTTTAACTTTAAAAAAAAATATATATGAAAAATTTAGGTCTTTGTAAATTTTGAAATAAAATAGTAAATTTTTTAGGAGGTGTTAAATTTTTTCACAGAATTGCTTTAATTTGACAGTTAATTTTTTGAAAAAAAAAAATTTATACTATCAGCAAAATAATTTCTTAGTTCAGATTCAAAAAAATAGTTGTCACTTTATATTAATATAATTTGTTATACAGAGGATTTTATATAAAATTGAGAACAAGAAGTTTCACTGATTTGTCATTGCTTCAAGAAAATTGACACGGTAGTCTCTGCATATTTTCCTAAGCTCAATTAATTAGGATTTTAATACTAAGTCTATCAGAACCAAAAAGGTGTGCCCCTCTCCTTATGGAACTTGTATGCTATTCAGGTGTACACTTTTTTGAATCCGATAGTACGATAATAATATTGATTGCTTTAAGAATTTATTTTAAAGAAAGAAATTGACAAGTTTTGATTGCATATTAATTAATAATTAATATTCCAGCACTAATATTAATACGTATATATTGTTTGGTAAAAGTCATATATATAAGATATTTTAAGGGCGTTTAATAATTTTTGTTTGTGTGAAAATACTGAAAAGAGTCATCGTAGAATAGAAGGTTCAGTTGCTAGCTCAATAGACTTCTGACGACAAGCTGGCTCCATTTAAATAAATATTCGATAACAATTCTTACAATGGAAAAATTGATTAAGTTCTTTAAAATGAATATATTCATGAAAAATTATCAGTACTAAATTAGAGCGATGAAAAATCTCCATATTTTTTAAAAAGTTATTTTGCATTATATAAAAAAAAATTACATTAAATTGCAAAAATAACAAAATTTCGAACAAGTCATGCTAAAGAAATAATTAATGAGTAATGTAACACCCCCATTTTAGTACTTAAATTTAAGGGTACGGTAACACGCCCAATGTTAATGAAAAATCCTTTGACACATGAAAATTATGAAACAAATATTAAAATGTTCTCCTCTACATCTCCTATCAGTAGCTAAAATATTAGGTATACAAATTCAAGTTAGTTTTTCGAGTTATGAATTTTTAAAGTTGACTAATTTAACATGGAAAAGTGGAACTCCCATGGATGTTAAATTAGTCAACTTTTTAAAAATTCAAAACTCAAAACCTAGCTCGAATTTGTATACCTAATATTTAAGCTACTGATAGTGGATATAGAGTAGAACATTTTAATATTTGTTTCATAATTTTCATGTGCGGGATTTATTTTTAACATTGGGCGTGTTACCGTACCCTTAATAAATTAAGTTCTTTAAAAAAAAATTATAATAATAACAAAACTTTGCTGGAATATAATAATTATTCACACTGCATAATATAAAGAGTAGAAGTCACAATATAGTATTTACAATAATTATCACTAACATCTAGTTACAAACATTTTAACTTGGTTTATTATATACAGTATATATGAAGGAATATATTATTCTCTTTTTTTTTTACAATAAATTTGGCTTTCAAAGATTAGATTATTTATTTGGATGCTAAATTGTTCCTCAAATATATGTTAAATTTTCACATAAGCATCATACATATCATATTAACATTCTGACATATTTTGAATGAACTGATTAAATTTTTTTTTCTGACTAACTTTTAAAAAAATTGTAGCATTTCAAATATTGAAATTTGAATATTATATTTTATACAAGATAATATTATTTTACATTGCAGTAATCAGCTTAAATAGACGCTGGGGATACAAAATGAAAGATTTATGCTGTGAAGTAAACATATTCCTACCTTTCAGGTCTAAAAATATTATAGAAATATTTTAAACTCGGATTATTGGACAGCCTTCACGAATTTTTTATTGTATATTTTGATAGAGGACTTTCATTTTTCTCACATTTTTTTAACACTCTCAAAATTGAGAGAAAAGATGCTGTGACGTCATAGTCATGCAATGACTTTCCCTATGTTAAATATTTGCATGACTATGACGTCACAGCGTTTTGTAACACGATTTTAAAGGTGCTATTATATTTTTAAAATTGTATTAAAAATGTACACATAATTTAACTTAAGGTATAATTTATTTAAATATGAAATAAAAAATTTCATGAAGGTTTTCCATTGAAGCTCATCATAAATATTTATAATTTAAATATTTTTACCATTTTTTTGCAGAAATGGATAGAGGGTAAAAAGTTATGCTACCCTGATTTTTTTCAGATTTTTTAGAGCCCAGAATGTATTTTTAAAAAATGATTTAAAGTCCTTATTGCGACGTCACGTGGCGGCAAGTCCTATATATCACAAAAAGAAATTTCAATAATTTTTTGAAAAATAGTTCCCGGGATCTAAAAAATCTGAAAAAAAAAAAAATCAAGGTAGCATAACTTTGCATCCTCTATCCATTTCAGCAATAAAAAAAAATGGAGGTCGACACTCCATTCTTTGTGGCTCTTTCTGAAAGTAATCTTAAATTTGTTTTATATTATTATTACAGAAAAATTTAAGGCATTACAACATTTAGTACTTGAGCATTAAGAAATATTATAAATTGAAAGAAATACATACATGCAATGTATTTTATTTTGTATTAATTAATTGGATTTTATTAATGTATTTTAATTAAGAATAATTGTAGATATTTCAAAATCGTGAAAAATGATTGGGAGTTTCATTGCAATATTTTTTTAAATATAAGTTGACAATCAGTTTTAACTTTTAAGTTTAGAATGAGTGTTTTAATTTTGTATTAAATTAGCAATGCAATGCTGAACTCAATCCTTAAAAAAAAATCTAAAGAATTATATAAGATATATAAAAAAAACATTAATTCGACACTAAATAATTGAATGAAATTTTAACACAAATTTTAACTTTTTTAAGTTGATAACTAAGATTCGTTTTATTATAGACTCTATACGCACTTTTTTATGCTGAGACAATATACTTCTTACCACACTTATAAATTGTGAACTCACATTAATTTTCTTGTAGGCCTTCTCGAAACTTAAAAAAATTGAATTAAGTAAGATTCAGTCAGATTATATTATATTGATAATTAGATATTAATTAATTATAGTAGAAAAAGAGTTACAAAGATAATATTTATATAATATAGTTGAAAAAGTAATTGAGCCAACGTTTATAGTTGTAAAAATTGCATTTTAAACTTACAATATGAGAAATTTAACATTATATTTATTTTATATTTATGATTATTCTATGGTAAAGGGCTTAATATTAATCTAGGGTATTAAATTTATGCAGAGGTGTAATGTTTGCAGAGAATAAAATTATATAATTTTCAATATAATAATACGATATGATATAATAATTACAGGAATTCATTATTTAAAATTCATTATGTTTATTTTTTCAAGTATGTTATTGTATATAATTGAATTATAAATTAATCAACTTAAGCCCTCTTACCATTATCAGAATTGACATTTACGTTATACATCTGCTATAGATTATAATATATTTTATTCTATATCCTTTTCTACGGTCCATAAAAAAATCTGACAAGCCTAAAATCATTCACATTACAAAAGATTATCATCACCATATATTATTTGATGAGTTTGTTTTGACACAACAATGAAAATATTTCAATATCAGTTTATTTAGATGGCATGAGCATTACCACATTTAGCAAAACAAGTTCATAGAGTGCTGCTTATGTATGGAAGTTATGCCATTTTGAGAGTGGATTATGCTTTCTTTTGACATAATTTGTATTTCAAATTTTATGATAAAGCATATTTTTTATGTACAAGCCAGAATGTTACTTGAACGATAGAAACTTTAATATTAAGTGATGCTGTTTGCAAGACATAATTTGATTAATGTATTTTGAATATTTAATTGTAAGTTTATTACACTTTTAATATACGCCATTAATATTAAAAACTTCTGTGTTCTTTTATTTCATTCAACGTTGCATAATTTTTTTTAAGCTTCAATTTAATAATTAAAAATTTGAAGAATAGTAATTAATTTTTTCCGTCAAGTCTTGTATTTCATCCCTCGTCCGCAATAATGAGCTATCTGCTTCACGATCTCGTTGCAATAATGAGCTATCTGCTAATTCAAATGAACGCAATATTGAGCTTTAAATCGGTATAATATAAGGCTCAAAATTGCGCTCACCTGAAAGAGCAGACAGCTCATTATTGCATCAAGATCGTGGAGCAGATAGCTCATTATTGCGGATGAGGGATGAATTATCGTTTTTTAAAGTAAAGTGTGTCATGTTCATGGATTATTTTTTGACATTGCAGGATTTTTTAATTCATAAAATATCAACATTCAGAAAGCATGCTCATTGCTTTTTGCGAAAAACAATATTCCATAGTCTTATTTATAACTTATGTCCGTGAATGTCTTTAAATTGCAAGTACTCTTTTCGTTTAGTAAAAGAACTGTTTTCAAAAGTATATATTATACAAGTAAAATGAAAAGTCCATGTAAAAACAGAGCAAAATTAATTTTATAAATTAAACTATTCAAATAATTACTCAACAGAATTTCCGTAAAAATAAAAGTATTCTGCACACAATAAGTTATTAACAAAATCAAATTTTAAACTAAAAATAGCATAAAACATTCTTTTGCAGTAGTTTGAGGTCATGCAACATTTTAAATTTGCATCATTAATAAAATGAACAAGTTTTATTGCATATTTGAATATTGAATCTCAAGTAACGTACTGTCAATTTTTTTCAGAACTTTTACTCCCTTAAAATTATGCTGTAAAAAGTGCTGTGACGTACGTCATATTTACTTCCAAAGTTCAAGCCAGCATAGGCAGATGACTATGACGTCACAACATCTTTGATTTTGAAGGTGTTATTTAACTTAAAATATCTGAAAAAATACTTGAGGTCTTCTATTCTAATGCATAGTAACAAAATCAAACACTCTTGTCAAATAATTTGAAATTCCCTCCGGAAGTAACCGGAAGTGTGAATTTTTTTAGCTGTTCTGCTTGTTAGCTTTGCAGGGTTTTTTTATATTAGATGTTCTGAGCAAGCAGTGAAATTGCAACACTGAAATATGAAAAGAAAGACCAGAAACTTTACACTTCCTGCTACTTCCGGAGGGAATATTAGATCAATTTGACCGTATTTTCGTAAATAAGGGGAGTTGCATTATAAAACAAGATACTGCAAATGAAAATTTTTGATGATAATTTCATCATACAAAATATACAATAATAACAAATTAAGCTGTAGATTGATTATCTAAATTAATAGATAATTGTTTCTGGTTAGGATCCACCCATGTTTTTAACCTTCCTCTAAGTTCCTCTAGCGACTTTGACTTTGCCTTGTTAATTCTTTTATACTTGACATCCCTCGGTTTGGTGACAGAACGATGGTTGTTGCTCATCACCCTGTTGTAAGTGACCTGCTGCTGAGGGCCAGGTGGTGCGGACCATGAGGGTGGTTCGTCCTCGTCCACCGCTCGTCGACTCCGCAAGGGAGGGTGACGTCTGATGGGACGTACCATTCGTTCGTAGCTGTCTCGTCGACTGTCTTCGTAACTTTGTGATTGTGTCAGAGAGGAGTCCTGGAATGTGAACACTTAGAGTTAGTGAAAATGTTATCTCATAATATTACATACTAAAATTATCAAATGTTATTTGTTGGTTGGTTAGTATTTTGGAGCAATGGACAACAAATATGAAATTTTTTTATTGCAGAACCACCAAATTATGCTACTTTGATTTTTTTTTCAGATTTTTTTTTGAGACCCGGAACTATTTTTAAATAATTATTGAAAGTTCAGTAAGTTAAGTTGGCACCCCTGAATCTTTAACAAAAAGGATAGGACCGAGACGCCTATTGACGTCTCCAGGAGGCGTGGCCGCACTTTCAATATTTATTTAAAAATAGTTCTGGGTTTCAAAAAAATCTGAAAAAATTCAGATTAGCATAATTTGGTACCCTCTATTCATTTCTGCAATACAAAAATTTTATGTATGTTGTCCATTGACACATTTTGGTCATGTATGCCCCAACAAATGTTATTATACGATGCACAACGGAGTTGGCTCTTTTCCTTGTAGAAAGAAACTAAAAGGAGTATCGACCTCAAAATTTTTTATGGCAGAAATAGATGGAGGGTGTAAAGTTATTCTACTTTGATTTTTTTCAGATTTTTTAGAAACCGGTAAGTACAACTAAATTTTTTTTGTTGAGGTCGGGTTTGAACTCACGCCTCTTTTAGGCCCTATCCTCTTATTAAGGGCATTGGGTGTAGCACCGGTAGTTGGCAACACTGACGTATCTTCACCATGTTAATTTTTTATCATTGCTCCTCGATGTAATTTTTATGCTAGAGCTAAGCTGTTTGCTGTAGTATCAAGATAATTAGTAGCCCAAGTGCATAATTTGGCTAAATAAAGCCTGATTTAAAGAAAATTATTTTTTAGTAATTTTTTAAATTTACATGCATTTTTCTAAAATATAAAAAAAATACTTTTCTTTAAATCAGGCTTTATTTAGCCAAATTGTGCACTTGGGCTACTAATTATCTTGATACTACAGCAATCAGCTTAGCTCTAGCATAAAAATTACTCCGAGGAGCAATGATCAAAAATTAACATGGTGAAGATACGTCAGTGTTGCCAACTACCGGTGCTACACCCAATGCCCTTAAGAGAGGCGTCCATCAGAGGTGTCACTATCTCTGTAATTTTAATATTTGTTTAAAAATCCCTGACTAACTTAACTGACATAACTTTCTGTAATAAAAATATTTGAGATTGATACTCCGTTATTATTATTTTCTTTTCTTCAACTGAACCCTATTATAAGGTACTAGCCACAATTAAGTGACTGAATTTAACCTCCCGGCTCTTCATGGACCCGACTTTTGTGGGTTTCTTCCAAACTGGGACGTCCATAGCCTAAGCAATTCATCCCAGCATTCACATGGTTGTGAATGAGGAAACCATGGAAACCTCTACGGGTCTCTACGAAGAGCCGGGAAGTTAAATTCAGTCACTCAATTGTGGCCAGTACCCTACAACAGGGTTCAGTTGATACTCCATTATATTATAAACACGCCCAACTATGAACCAATCACCTCGTCCGACTCCGACTCTGCCGCACTATCAGCCACTATCACGTCGTCTGAGTCAGAGTGGCAGTTCCTCCGCTTCTCGGTGGCGGCGCTGACGTCGGTGTTCTGCGCAGGCGCAGATCCGTCCCCGTCCTGGTCTTCTTCGACACTGTACACGGTCTCCAGGACCTCGGGACGTCGCAGGAAGCTGTTGCTGCCGCGCTTGCCGCCAGCGCCTGGGGGAAACGGGGTGTAATATATGATATATGATATTTTTTTTACACACCCCTATGAGTTTGGAGGAGTGGTAATGAGTAGAGATAAGAGAGTGAAGATAAGCTTGTTACGTGTTCCAGCATTCGCTGACGAGGTAAGACTGAGGGAACCGTGGAAAACCTCAGTCAGGACGGACAACCTCTACTTTTTAACAATGGACTGCACTGGATATGGAAAGCGAGATGAATTTACCCCAGGGAGAGTGCATCGTAATTTTTACTTGAAACGGTCACCCATCTACTAGCCACGCTCGACATGGCTTGACTCCAATGATCTGACAAAGACCAGTCAAAGTTTTAATGTAAAAGGTGTACTTTATAGTACGAGACCATCAGGTACATAGCAAGAAAAATCACGTTGCTATGAAGTTTTAAATTATACCTTTTTTAAAGCGTCAGAAGAGTCATAAATAACATCAGAGTATTACCATATGGACAACCTTCATGAAAATTTTTATTACATATTTGGATACAGGACCTCGAGTTATGTCAATGTTTTCAATGTTTTTGAATCCTCTTATAACATCCTCAAAATCGTTGGGAAAGCCGCTGTGACGTCATAGTCAAGCAACGCATTTCCCTATGCTTGTGAGTGTTAAATATTTGCATGACTATGACGTCACAGCGTATTTTCTCTAGATTTTGAGAGTGTTATAGAGGAATCAAACAAATCTGAAAAAAAATTACAATTCATGAACTCGATTTATCCAAATATTATTCAATAAAAAATTCATGAAGGTTGTCCCCCCTTTTTTTGTCTGAAAATTATATTTTCATCCGAAATAATTTTATTTTGGAAAAAAACACTTCTTTTATTTTAAATAATTTGGCTAAACAATTAAATACGCCTTAGCAATATTGTCAACAATATGTCAGGGAAAAACAGATTATGAATTTACTATCTTACAAACATTTTAATTTATTATGTAAACAAAATATTTTGTTCTGTTTCAATTAAATTAAACTTTCACCTGAGCTGGAGAATTTCGTAGCGTCCGAGATACTTCTCTGAACCGCCGCTGTGGCGCTGTTGTAGCGAAGAACTGAGGACAGTGGCAGTACTAACTGCAGGTCCATGGCCGACCCTGGAGAACAATTGGTGAACATTAGAATATGTTTATAGAGAGTATAAGAAACGTATGACTCATGACGGAGTTTGGAGAATATACGATGAACATTATAAGATGGTTTACACAGAATTAAAATATTAGTCACGTGTAATTCGATAATGGTGGAAATTAATGAACAAATAAGTGAGGTTTCCACGTTTCCCTCAGTCACAGGCAAATGCGGAATGGATTCAAAGGCCGTGAGCGGTGCGGAAGAGCCCGTGAAACGCTGAAGTTAAGAATTTTGGAATTTTCTGGGTTTTAAAATTCATGAGTAATTAGACTAATTAGTTACCAAGTACATTTTAATATAAAAAATTCATCTTATTTTACACTGGTTAATCCAGGGTAAACCTCAGCTGCGTCCGAAATGCTTCGAAGAGCGTGTTTAATGATGTGTTCTTTTTTATTTATGAATTTTAAATTTCAACAAATTAAAAATAAAGTAAAAAAAAAAAATGTATGAAAAATTGCAAGAAATAAATTAATTTATAATTAAAATTAACCTGACAAATAATTAAAATAATTAAATATTTTAATTTGGAATAATATAAAAATATTTTATATGTTATTATAACTTATTATTATTTACTATATATTAGTTAATTATTATTTGAACCTGAACTATATTAGACAAACGAGGCAATGCTCCATTGTTTATACACTTTATACTAATGTATATATTTTAATAATTTTTAAATAGTAATCAATAACGAGTGACATTTTTTAAGTAATATTCTTGATATTAAACTGATTTATATTATCTGCAATTAAAAACATAATTTTTATACGTGGATTGCTCTAGCTGCAATATAACTGGCTAATTAGGCAGTCTGCAACACAATTTAATTTTAGTCACACAGGTAAATAAACTACCTTTGCCGAAGATTGAAAAGAAAAATTTAAAAAAAAATCTTCGTTTAGACTTTTTCTCGTTGCTATTTAGCCCAGTTTGTTATTTATTTAAAAAAATATACATGAATAAATCTTACGATGATTTAATTTCAAGCAAACAGCTAGGAGACGGGACAGAGTTGAGAGAGAGAGAAGAGAGAGAGAGAGAGAGAGAGAGAGAGAGAGAGAGAGAGAACATATATTGTAACTCGAGAGACAAAATGTAGTTATATAGTGAATTTCGATGACGAAAAACATAAAAAAATATATACCTTTAAATTAATACAATAGAATAATTCCTGTAAAATATTCAAGTAGGCAACCTGTAAACCTGGTAATAATAACACTTTCACCCACCGTCCTCCAGAATGACAGCACTGTCACTGTCGTTGTCTCCCCCGCCGTGCAGTCCAAGTCCAATTGGAGTCCCTGGCTCAAGGTCATCGGGGTCAGGGAGGGATGAGTCCAAACCGGCGTCCGAGAGTCTGCGAAGGTGAATTAAAATTAAAGCCTATATTATACGGTACAATTTTTCTAGTTATTTTATTGTATACAATTTTTCATAGCAAGAAAATTTCATCTCCTCGTACAAACAAATGGAGATTAAATTTTCTTGTAAGGAAAAATTGTATCGTGTAATACCGGCTTAATTTGATATTTCCTCTAAAATTTTATATTACAGCTGGGCATACACCTCGGAACATATATATCCTGAATGTTAATAAAACTCATCTCATACTTAACTGTAAGTTGCTCAACAACTGTATTTTTTTTTTTTTTTTTTTTTTTTTTTACAAGGATACACCCCTAAGAGCTTACAGCTCGCGGCGGGGTACTGGGTAGGGATAAGGTAGGGAACGGATAGTGGCCACGGCCTGCATGCTTACGCGTCCCAGCATTCGCTGAGGTGAGACTGAGGGAACCGTGGAAAACCTCAGTCAGGACGGACACCTCTACTTTTTCTCAATGGACCAAAGCGATGTCCAAAGCCTGGGGAACCACTTTCATTGCTAGATTTGCTAGTAAAATTTCTTGTAAGTTGCTAATATATAGCGTTGCAGATTCAAAATAAAAGAGAGAGACAGAGAGATTTCTGTAATTTTGAGAGAAGTATAAGAAGAACACCCTCCTTATACCTCCATATTTATAAATATAGACTGTGTGTGTTGTGTAAGTCATAACAGAACTATGAAGTATCTTGACCGCAAAATTATCTAAAAATATTGTAAGTGAAAAAATTCAGTAACAAAATTAAAATTTCCGAAGCATGTATATCCAAAAAACCAGCCATTATGTTTTTAATAATTTTTATCTATATTTTATACAAAGTTTGAAATGGACATTTTTTAGGAAGTTGGATAAAATGTCGGTAGATGGTAGTACTGACGTCTTTTCACAATTTTAATATTTCAACATTTTCAACAGGGCAGTCTGCGAGACTGCCCTGATTTCAATATAATTTTCGTGGGTGATTTTCAACTTAATTTTGCATTAATATAATACGACACTCTGGACACTAGTTGGTTACATTAATTATATATATAGTTGTATATTAAATTTGCAAATAATTATCGATTGTTAATATGGATGTTAAGAAAAAGCTGATATTAATTGTGGCAACAATATACCATCTCTTTGTAATCAAATTATTTATTTCCTAAACCACAAGTCAGAAAAAATATATATTAAATTTTAATATTATACCCTCTAAATGAAAAGTTACGTATACACCAAATCTGATTACGTCTTCTTACCTCAAAAAAAATCTTATCGCTTCCTTGACCAAATTAAGTGGGTATTAAAAAGAAACAATATATCTTAACTTTTAAGTTCAATACGAGGAAAGGATACCTAAAATTTCGTATTTTTCTCTCTTCTTCGAAAATGGTGCAAAATAGGAAGACAAAAATATGAGTCGAGATGTTAAATGTGCATGACTAAAATATGAAATTTATTTCTTCGGGTATATAAATTTGAAATAATAACTTCAATATTTTCTCTAAAAAAAACGGTAACTTGATACATTTTTTGCAAACAATGGCTATCAGTTACGTTACAAATTATGCATGCTCTCTATTTTATTTATTATTTATTTCACCCAATACAAATAGATACAAAAAATGTTATCTATATACATAGAAATTTCAAATAGCTAGGGTGCGTGGTGATAACATACAAAAACGCCAATTATAAATGCAGACACCAAAACACTAAAATTGGCAGCCCAAGATGAAATAAATTTCATCTTTTCTTCGCTATTAAGCTCTCTTCAAGTCAAATTTCCTCTTATTTTGCACCATTTTAGAGGAAAAAAGATGGAACAAGACGAGATTACGTCTTCTTTCCTCTTCTTGAGCATAAAATGTTATTAATATTGTCTTCATTTCATCCTCACTTTGAGCGAAGAGGAAATTGTGTAATTTAGAGGAAAAAAGATTATGTTTAGACGTGTTGAAGACGTAATTTTTCAACTAGGGAGTAATATAATACACCCTAATATACACCCTTACAGTACACCCTGAGTACCCACCTGGTTTGCAAGGCCCTGATGGTCCTGGCCTGTCTGGAGATGCACGTTTCTCTTGACGATAACAACATTCGGATGTCCTTCTGTTTTCGACACAGCCGGGCCTCGAACAGGAGCAGTTGGGAGGAGAGACCGCGGAGTTGCTCCGCGTGGTCCCGGGCAAGTCTGGCGAGGAGCTCCTCCTGCAATTTATACTGGGTCAGTTCCTAATTATGTGTCCATCAATAAATAATTAGCATTACCAAGGGGGGGGGGGCATTCTAAATCGTAAATCTTTTAAAGCGGAAAAAAGTGTCAAATACTTGTCTTCTCAAACAATTCTGAAATAAATTTGTAAGCCACCCAGGAAATAATGTATTTCAACAAAGAAATTAGTAAGTAAAAAGTGCATCTTTATTATTTACATGTTGAGATTTATAGCGGGTCATAATATATTTTATTTTTATTTTATTTTATAACAAAATAAATGGAGACAACAAATTTAATGGAAATGAAAACATGATTTTTCTTAAAATTTTATGCTCAATAATCGGAAAGAAGACATTATAATCTCATCTTTTTCCCTTCTTTTTCCTCTAAAATAGTTCAAAATAAGAGGAAATTAGACGAGGAGGGAGGGACGAATAAATTTATTACTTAAGTCTCTCCTATTCTAGGAGAGTGTCCTAGTCTAATTCCCTCCTATTTCTCACCATTTTAGAGAAAAAATTAGGGATAAAAATGGGTTTATGTCTTTTTTATTTATTCTTATTGAGCACAAAATGTTAGACATAATGGAGGGCATTAACAAAGCACTTTAACCCCCACTTTAGCCAATTTTTATCCCAGGTGCTAAACAAGGAGCTAAAACATGGTTAGCCTCTGGTTTAGCTCCATGTTTAGCACCAGGGATATAAATTGAGGCTAAAATGGGGATTAAAGTGCTTTGTGAATGCCCCTAATTATTTCATTTTATCCTCACTTTCAGTGAGAAAGAAATAAGATATGTTTTTGAGTAAAAAAGATGTAATAAGATTAGGTTTAGACGTGTAAAGGATGAGTTGAAGACGTAATTTTTTCAACTGGAGTATTATATTTATGAGTAGACAGGTTGAAAAAGTCACTGGACCGGGATTTGAACCGACGACCACCAGATCACAAGTCAGGCTCTACACCGTCTCACCTGTGCCTTGGCCCTCCGTCTCCAGGAGAGAATCTGGTGCGCCTGGTTCCGATGTCGCTCTCGAAGTTCACGCACCACCACGCACGCCTCCTCCAGGGAGCTGGGTTCGAGCTCCATCTCCATTTCTGTCCCCATCTGCAACATTAGTATGATTAAAATACGTGACTTATTTGTATATAGTAGTATGTAGTGATAAATAGCTCGGTGATATATCGAGTTTTCAGATGTAGAGAAATCTGTGTATATATACTTTAACTATCTGGCTTTTTGTGAACCCGACATAGCATTGCTTAAAATTTTGTAGACCTGTTAAAACGGGGTGATCATATATAGCTTAGTAATCCATAATGAGCTATCTACTTACTATTTATTATTATTTCACCTGATACATTATTACATGTAGATGATATAGGCATATTAATGCAAGGTGGGGATAACATACAAAGCATCATTAGACACTATTTCACAATATGTGGCAGTTATCATTACTAAATTACAAATATTTGGTACATTAACCAACGTCAATATTATACTTATATACTAAGAATATTTACATAAGTAGAATGACTTAGCTGCTGTAGAGAATTGATTTCCATGATTACCATGATTTATTTGCAATAATGAGCCATATCTGATATTTCAGGTGAGCGCAATTATATCAGTATAAAATAAAGCTTATTGTTGCGCTCACCTAAAATAGCAGACAGCTCATTATTGCAACGAGATCATGGTAAGCAAATAGCTCATTACTCCGGACGAAGGACGTATATTATGCGAGAAATTTCTTTTTCGTATTTTTGTTTTAGATTTTGATAGTTATGCTTTACTAGAAAGTATGTGAGTGAAACGATTTAAAATAGGGATACTTAAATTTTTTGCACTATTAAAAAATACAATGCATGTTGAAATGCATAATCTACAAAATGTATTTTATTTTACGAAAACTATTTTACGAACTCTATCATAAGATATAAAATCAACGTAATCATGTAACAAACATCGTAAAAAAAAAATCAATATTAATTCAAAATCAATCAGTTATGTATTTCCATTAAAATATGTGTAATTAAAAAACATAATATATTATAAACTACACGCATAAATTAAAAAATGTAAAATACATTTATTTAATTTAATATGCTAATAATTTGATATCAAAGCTTACTTGTTGAATCTTGATAATTTATTGATTTTTCATTTTCATTTTTTATACGTAACTAAGAAAACATTATTTTGACGAAGTAGTTGTTTCTTCATTTCAAAATATATTGTTTGGGTGACTGTAGTCTGTGGACACTTTTGTGAATGGGATATTATTTTTCACCTCACCCTTTGGGCTTGATGTACTGTTTTTATTTCTGTACCAATTCTCAATAAACAACTATTATTATTATTAACCTTTCAAGTTAATAAAACCAAAGAGCACTCTATTTCTATGTACATTGAGATAAAAAAAATGTTTTATTTACTTTGGTATATGGATCGTCTATACGCACTTTAAGTACTTAAAAACAAAACAAAAATGATAAAGAAGGTTTACACAGATCAGTCAAAAATTCAATCTTTGTTATCTATATTTACCTTTTTTACCTGAGGGAACATGGAAACCTCAATCAGAACGGTCGGTAACGACAGCTGTCATATTTTGCTTTACATATTTCACATAATGTTGTCAAATTTTGACTTTTTTTTATCCGTAAACAAAATTGAGGGGGTAAACTCTGTGACGAGGAGTCAGCCCCTGGCAGGCAGGCAACCCAACGTACGCTAACGCCAGCATAGCAGCATGCAGAAAGCGCTGCTGCAAGTGCAAAGCGGCGTGCTCGCTTGCATGAGCAGCGGCGACCGAACTTCGCTAGAGCAAGCAACACAAAATCTCCCATGTTAATTCTTATTAAAGATTTTCTTTAGTTTTTAACTGAAAAATGAGTTCTAACCGTCTAAAAGTTAAGGTGATTTTAAATTTCAGTATTTTTTTCTCAGTGTATTGTATATCAATATGTTTTCAAGTGAAACTTATTGATATAGTAACTTTAGGATATAAAAAGCTAATATAAGATAAATTTTCACTAGAGATCAAAGGACTGAGGTTTCAAAAAATATTGGCTAGTAATTACAGTACGTAAAAATTGAAGATACTTTCCCCCAACTTGTTATTGATTCAAGTGCGGTGACGTCACAGGCAATAATTTACAACCGAGGTTGGATTTTGTGAGGATTAGAGGCGATCCACGGACCGGATGACGTCATTTGGAGAACGAATTTAAGGATGGATCAAATAATTACAGCAAGCAAGTGATAGTAAATTGCATTCTCTTGTTAATGTGATTAAAATTTTATTTGATGAATATATATAAAAGTATTTAGTTCCATTTTGTTTTTAAATTTAATTATTAATTATTTTTATTTTATTCTTTATAAATTTTAAATTTTAAAAATGAAATATTTCTCTCGTTAATAATCGATTAAAAATATATTTTAAGTTTTTACTAATTTTATTTTTTAATAGCTTTAATTTTTTTTAAAATTTATTTATTTAATAAGGTACAATGTTAAACATGAAAACTTAAATCCAGTAATATTAATATATGTCAGAATTAATAATAATCTAGAAATTGAAAATATAACAATTATAATTTTGAAATTACTAACAACATTAACACCTGCAGTTTAAAAAAAATTAAATATATTATATATGCCATTACCAGATTCAAAGGTTATAAATTTTTTTCATTAATTGATACTTAATGAATATACAGTATTCATTATTTCATTTTAGAGGCTTCTTAGTGACTTTATGTGGAACCTATAGACAAAGCGGACGGTAGTCCAAAAAGTTCGGAGCCTATTATAGGAGTCTATAGGGTGCCCACAACAACCCTTAAAATGAGATTAGTAATGAGATATTAGAATGTGAAAATTTTAGTGGCTTAATCGAAAGAAGGGGTAAAAATATGGTACTGTGAATTTTTTCAGATTTTTCTGAGACCGGGAACTATTTTTAAAAAATTATTTAATGTCTATTTTATGACGTCACGGGCGGCACTGCCCTATCCTTTTTCTTAAGGAGTGCCGCCCGTGACGTCATCAAAATAGACTTTCAATAATTTTTTAAAAATAGTTCCCGGTCTCAAAAAAATCTGAAAAAATTCACAGTACCATATTTTTACCCTTTTTTTCGATTAAGCCACTTAATAAAATTTTCACATCCTAATATCTCATTAAAGCAATTTGAATTTTTGTGTGCTTAATATTTATAATATTTTTAACTTTCATATATTGTACTTATTTTTTTCGTTAAGCCTATATTACACGAGACAATTTTTTTAACTATTGAATACAATTTTTCCTTGCAAGAAAATTTCATCTCCATACAAACAAATGGAGTTCAAGTTTTCTTGAAAGGAAAAATTGTATGCAATATTTATAAAAATTGTATTGTGTAATATCGGCTTTAGGTATTGAAGAAATAGTAGAAATTAATATTCATCAAAATATAAAATATCTATTCTAAAGCCGGTATTACACGATACGATTTTGCATACGATTTTTCCTTACAAGAAAATGTCATCTCAATATAAACAAATGGGGTTAACGTTTTCTTGTAAGGGAAAATTGTATGCAAAATTGTATCGTGTAATACCGGCTTAAAAATTAATAACGTATTAGATAATTATGATAATTTAGTTTTACAATTAAAAAAAAAATAATGCACGTGCTTTATACCCATTCATTAAAATATTTATCATTTTGGCTTTATAATATTAATAATTTATTGTATTACATTAATTATCTCAGTTTATCAAGAAACTTAGTACATTTATAATGCATAGTTAATTGATCAATTGCAATTAAAAAATAAACAAAAAATATTTAATAACTTATTTTGATTTTATGTCAGTATTAAAATTAAATAATTATATATTTAAAATTAAATTAAAAATAGATGCAAAATTTACATTTTGTACACTTTTTTTCAAAAATTTAAATTCATATAAATATTTTAATTTTATTTCAAATAAAGACTAAAAAGCCAATTAAATTTCAGTGATAAAACACCAATGATGAGCCTTAATCTCTTGGGAGTTGTGAACTGTCAATATTTACAAATTATATATTAAGAATTAATTGATAGCATAAGAAAACACTGTCAATTCAGACACATAACGTACAAATATCACATATCTAAAAAAGGTAAAGTTACGAAACGCGGGGGAGTTCATTTCAAACCTTACGCTGAAATATAATCACATCAATATAAAATTATTGTTCATAAAGCTCAATTTACTATACATTAACATAGAAATCAAAGATGAACGTTATATTGAAATCTCTATACTCGTGAACTTATAATCAAAGATATAAAAATAACATTTATAACAATAAGGTTCAATTTCCTATAAAATAATATTGAAGAATTGAATCAAAGAAACGATGCAATCTCTACTAAACTCCCGATTGCGAGCAAAATATAACTTCACAGTCTATAAGGTTGAAAATGCTATTATATAACATGGATATTTGACGTAATGTTATATTAACACTGATTTATTCTTTCCAGGGTCAAAGCACTCGCATTCGTGCAGTATCAGAGTCGTGAATATTCTCTTCTCGATCTTATAAAAGTTTGTTAAGATAATGTTACCTTCAAGCCTTTCTTTAACTGTAAAACTATTGCTTGAATTTCTATACTGGGGATCAATATAAATAGATCTGAATTGAATCAAAGATTAAGGCAATCAATGCACGTATTTCATATATTGTGATCTTTTCAGTAATAATAATAATAATTTATATTGGGAGTATATTCATTTGAAATTTCTTTTAAACGAATATCCATACGATTTATAATATTATAGGAATTTGCAACTCCTTTTTAAATTTCACACATTTATTTTTTTTTTAAATTTTTTAAGATAATATATATATATATATATATATATATAATATATTATAGGCTGTGGGTTTGAGTGATATATTATCAGTTTAATTAAATTTATTGCAATTTAGCTTTTTTCTGAAATCATGCATATATTTCAAATAGTTTGGTATTTAATGTTATTAGTAATTCAGATTTCATAACATAAAATAATTTATAGAAACGTGATATTGACTAGAAAAGAGAACAGGATTTCAATAATTTTGTTATTTTTTATTTTTTTTTTATTTTAAGCACGAATATTATAAAACTAATACCGCAATTTATTTTGGTAAAAAAAAACATTTATCTTACATTATAATCCATATAATTTATTTCAAAAACAATAAAACATTATGACTTCTTTAAACACAAAAGTAAGCAGCATAATAAATTATTAGGGATGCATTTACGCAACAGTTTCAATATTATGAAAATTCATATAAAACGCTTCACATTTTAAAATCTTCTAGAAGAGAAAATTAATATAATCATTATATTTAGGATAAGAAAATTACTCGTATATTGATCAGATTTAAAATACATGGCACTTCCTATTTCCAATTCAGCTTTGTGAATTTTGCATTGAGAGACAGCAAAGATCCATATGAACTCGTTATTGAATGTTTTTTCTGAACTATCGTTACGAAACATTTATTAAATATTTAAACCTGTATAAAAATTTAAAAAATATATATATTTATTTTCACTTGACATCATATTTTTTTGTTAATTTATTATTTAAAATTTACATTTTGAAAAAAAAAATAAATAAATTAAAATAATAACTATTTAAAAAAAAAATTAATTTTGATATTTTTAATTATTTTTTAAAAAAATTTAATACAAAAAAATTTAAATATTGATAATAAAATCTTGTTACTGTTAATTTATTCTTCAATATTTTTAAATCTCTTAATAGAAAGTAACGTAAACATATAATAAATTGAATGTTATCAACATTATTTAGTATACAATAAGAGTGAGAGTGTTTTGATCTTCAATATAAGGTCAGTGTCCTAAGATTGTAGGCTCTCAGATTGGATTTTATTATGATAACCTTGAGAGCGAGTTTATATCATCAGGTAGCGTAGCGAATTATAGAATAAAAACTACTTTTTTTATATACAAGTCAAGATGACAAGATGAAAATGTTCATAAAAAAAAATATTTTCACTTTCATTAAGTGAATTAAATACAAGGTTATACACAGTTCAACTTACCTTGTCTTGTGATCATAATTTTTAGTCTTATAATGTCAAGTCTGCTTGCACACAACTTAATTCATAATTTAATTATGCTGAATATCACCAACGAGATCATTTATATAAATATATTCACCTAACAATTCTCCTTTTAAAAAAATAATTCATAAAATAATATTGTATCATTTTATTAAAAATTGATTGATTAATGATTATTGATATTTTAAGGCAATTGACACATTTTGGTAATACATGCCCCCCTTCCTCATAAAAAAAATGCATTTTATACATAAATACAATGTTATATTATGCTTAAATCTTGATACATGTCGATAAATATATGTGCCAAAACACCCTTATATAAGATCTTAAATTCAATTAATGGAAACAAATACATTGTCAACGTTGTTCCTAATACACTTTTGCAATCAAAATATATTAATTATACAGTTACAGTGGGACAATAATAATTAAGACATTTGAAAGAAGTATATTATACATATTATTAATTTGTTTATATGGTTAGGTCCGTTATGTATTTAAAAATATTGCTTTGTTATTGATATTCCATAATAATTTTCTTTATCTATTTTATGAGACAAAAATAGTAATGAATTGAATTTCCTATCACATGTTCAATTGTTCACTGTATTGACAACAGAAAGGTAATTTATATTTTTTGATATTTTATTAAAAATATATATATGTTTTTTTTACAATTCAATTTAGAAATAAAGAAAAATTTGAATACGTTTTATTATACATTTTATAAAAAAAAAAAATGAAAAAAAAAAAATAAAATAAAAATAAATTACACAATTTTATTATTATAATATTTTCAAATTAATGATACATTTAGGTAAAGTCAATTTGTAATAAAAGAATTACATGTATAATTTTTGCAAAATCAGTATTTTAGCTTTTGTATTATTTTGGCATAATTGTCAAAATAATTTAAATAATAAATAATTGAAATAAAATAAGTCATGTTTTTGCTGTTGAAAATATTCAATATCACCTGAATTATCTAATATTTCGTTTGCATGTGGAGGATACTTGAAATTTTAGCAAATATGAATGCTCCAGGATCGAGAGCTGTACATTATATAAATTAATACCATCTGCAGATTTAGTGGAAGCGTCAATTCATACTTTTTATTTAGCTTAGAAATAAATTTATTGATTTATTCATAATTGCTTCAAGATATGGATGTCATTTTCACTTCGACAATATGATTGAAGATAAGGTACAATTTTGGGGACTTCTTCTCTACAATGCATGCATAAATTTTAAGTTAAAATTAAATTAGTATATTTTATTTAAAATAATTATTTTGGTAGACAATTTTACTGTTATTATTCGCACTTTTTTAAATAAAAATATTAAATAATTTTAATATAATAATGTATTTGTTTTTTAAAAAAAATATATATATATATATTTTTAAATATATTTTATGTATCATAAAATTAAAAAAAATTAATATTTTTTTTTAAGTTTACAAAATAAATTACACATTATGTATATAGGCAATAAATTTATGAATAAAATTAATCTTTATGAAATAAATGCCATGAATGTTGAGTATTCCTAGTTGACAAATTACGTCTTCAACTCGTCCTTTACACGTCTAAACCTAATCTTTTTTTACCTCTAAAACACATCTTATGTCCTCCTCGCTCAATGTGAGGATGAAATGAAGATAATATTTTTTAAAATATTGTGCTCAAGAAGAGGAAAAGAGTATTATTTTTTTAGACGTAATCTCGTCTTTTTCCCTCTTTTTTCCTCTAAAATAGTGCAGAATAGGAGGAAATTAGACGAGGAGAGAGCGAACAAAAGATGAAATTTATTTCAATTCGGGATGCATTGACACCAATTCTATTTACTCATATTATAGAGCTTCATATAAAATAATACTCTGTAAACAATACAAAATTCAATTTAAATCCCTCTCCAAATTGACACTAACATTAAGACTGCGGCTAGTCAATCATATCGGTCAAATAAACTTGCTTTCAGTTGGAAGGAATTGAAACGTAAAAAGGATTTCTACAAGCTCGCTCCATTGACTTGATTCTCCACTAAGATTTCTCTGCATTGCGGTACTTGAATTGAAACTTCAACAAGATTACTACCTACCATTCTGAGTAAGAGTAAATAAAGTAATCTATAGAAAAATTGAAAATTAAAGTGGTGTACTATAATGATTGCCTATTTTTTCAATCACCAAAGTTAAGTATGTTACTTGGATAGGGGATAATTTGAAGAAAAAAAATAAAAATACTGATGCAGTAAAATGATCTCAATTTCCACCCAAGAAATGATTGGCATCAGGTATCCACACAGGCTACATGAACATAATAGTTTTTATTTGATGGAAAGTGGAGTCGTCCATCCTGACAAGTTTACACGGTTCCCTGAGTCTTCAATTTTCAAATAAATAAATTATACATAAAAGGCATTTAAATTTTGGTTTTCTTTATGTATTCATTATATTTTCATTTAAATATTATAATTAAGATTAAAAATAAAAAATAAATTTTTATTTTGCTATACGCCATCCAAATTCAAGTGTGTTTAGATTGAGTACTTTTAAAAAACATTACATTGCTATATATATGGCAAATTCATTTCGATTTACAACCAAGGCAAGTATAGTGCCCCCCCCCCCCCTCCAATGTTGACTGTGTTGACCGAGGTTTCTACAGTTCCCTCAGTCACACCTCAGCAAATGATTTGAACACACGTAAAAGTTGTATCCACTTTTCAAACAGTCATATAGTGCATGTAAAATACCTTATTTTTTTAATGTTAAATAAAATAAACGTTATATTTTGAATTGAAATTACCATACCGCTGTTTAAAATTCAAAAATTACATTTTTTATACATTTCAGTATAATAATGGAGTATCGACCTCAATTTTTTTATTGCAGAAATGGATAGAGGGTGCAAAGTTTTGCTACCCTGATTTTTTTCAGATTTTGTACAGCCCTGGAAGTATTTTTAAAAAAAATTGAAAGTCCTTTTTGTGACGTTACGCGGCGGCAAGTCCTATCCTTTTGTTAAGGAGAGACACCGCGTGACGTCACAAAATGAACTTTCAATAATTTTTTTAAAAATACTTCCAAGGCTGTAAAATATTTGAAAAAAAAAATCAGGGTAACATAACTTTGTACCCTCTATCCATTTCTGCAATAAAAAAATTGAGGTCATTAATTAATTGGGCTCCATTAATATACAGTACTTATAAGTTATAGTATAGGCTAAAAGTTCATAATTTAGTTTCACAAAAGCAAGACATAAAATAACTTAGATTCGTTGCATTCTTAAGTTTTTATGCAATAAATTATTGTTGTAATTATCAAATTTATTCCTATTACATTTATGAAGGTAAATTCCCAAATATTTAGTAGTTTGCATACAACATTTTAAGGGTAAAAGATATAATAATTATTATTACTCAGTATTTTCCTCTTTAAACATTTTCCCTCTAAAATTTTAATAACCAAAATCTTTTTTTACAACGCATTCAAAAGAGCTCAAAGGATCAAGAAAATTGAATAAAAAAAAAACTCTTTCATCTCTCAGAAAATTTTACCCTTTGCTGTTTATTTAACAATGAAATACACTTTAATTACTTTAAAAATTAAACCGGAAGTTCCTTAAAATGAAGTGAATTTTAAATTTATTAATGTACTTTGAATTTTGTGACTGAGGTATTACCTTAAATGTTAAAATTCAACTAAAAATAAAGTTAGAATATTAGCTAGAATCATACTTTTCAATCTGACAGAAGGGATTTTAATTTTAGTAAAGTTTTTCTTTATAAAAAGTTTATAAAACTCATTATAAAAAAATATCTTAAAACATTTAAATCAGATATTAATATTTATTATATATAAAAAGTATTTTAAGACTTAAAGAATGGAAATATTATCTTATATCATCTATATAATATCTTAGTATTGTGTTTTTTTTTTAATTTTATAAAAATAACTTCTTGAAACTTAGACCTTTTTATTGTATTTTAATGATGCAAAGATCTTTACTTTTTTTATAAAACAAAAAGTTTTCTATGCTCATTAGAATTTATTTTTATGGATAAAAAAAATGTGTACATAATTATTAAAAACAAAAAGATAAATATAGAAATGTAAATAAAGCATCTTCAAGAATTTTTTGTCTTGTTTTGGATTACTGTTGGAAACTTTCGTGATAATATCCTTTATCATCGCATTTCATCCACGTATCGAGTTGTTATACATACTATTTTTTTATGTATTGAAAATATGCAACTATTCAAATTCATGAAACACTTATTAAGGATTGACCTCAGTTGATTGAAATCTCAGAATCGACCCCCTTAAATGTTACAAGATTTGCAGATAACTTACAGAACTCCCTATCAATAGGTTGGCATGTAAATTTTGAAGTGGATCTATTTGATTAATTATGAGAAAATTGAGGTACGAGTTTAACATTTACCTTATGGACGGAAACCGGAAATGGAGCTGTTGTAAGAAAACTGCAAGACTGAATTTGTTCAAACCATAAGCGATTAAGTTTTAGAACATTATCGATTTTTTAAAATTTATTTCATTCGAATCGTTTACAGGGAAATATTCTTTGACTCCAGCAGTAACTGAGATTCATCGTTAATGTAATTACTAAGAACAATATTACCCTAATGGAGTGTCAATTAATCTAAAATCGTCATCTATATAACATGAAATCTACTTGCTATTTCTATATACCCTTAGGCTCAGTTTGCTAAGTCCTTTAAATCCGTCCTCTCAATTTCGTTTAGGATTAGTTAAAGCTTATCCCGAGGGGTGTCTCTGTTGTAGCAAAATATTTACAAAGCGTTTCTGTTGATTGCCTTAGAATCCTTTATACACATGTATGTCGGCAGGTTAGTCGGTTCACAGGGAGAGAGAGAGAGAGAGAGAGAGAGAGAGAGAGAGAGAGAGAGAGAGAGAGAGAGAGAGAGAGAGAGAGAGAGAGAGAGAGAGAGAGAGAGAGAGAGAGAGAGAGAGAGAGAGAGAGAGAGAGAGAGAGAGAGAGAGAGAGAGAGAGAGAGAGAGAGAGAGAGAGAGAGGCTGGTATACAGTTCAACATATAATAAATTGTTAATATAACATTATACATGTAAACACTAAATATTTAGCAAAATATAAAAAAAATGTGAAAGTATGGAAAACTATATACATGGTATACAGTATAAAGCTTTTATTATACTTTATTATACTATACAATTTTACTATTTTTTCATAAGAAAATTTAATCTATACATACAACAAATGGAGCTGAAGTTTTCTTTTAATGAAAAATTGTATCGTGTAATAACGTTTTAAAATTCAATTTTATATATCCATTTACATTCTATGCAGTAATAAATGTTAAATGAGAAAATAATTGAAGAAGATTCTACTAAAAAATATATGTAAATATTAAATTTGACGTAAGAGGAAATAAAAATATATTAAAATAAGATAAATTGGAGGGGTTTTAAAAACATGCAGAACTGTGGAAAAGTTATTCGAGTTCAAACAAATATCAGAGATTTTATATATTGTACAATGTAAACTCTTTGCAAATATGCTTCTTAACTGATTCTTTATTTTATTATATTTCCCTCATGAGTACATAAATAACAAGTCAGAGGCAGGAGATTTACAAACAGTCCAATAAGAACAAATCACTTCCCGAAAGAAGCGCAGCAAACTGATATGTCAATCACCTTTTTTTATGGATCAAATCATGAAAAATTGTGAAAATTTGGGGGTTTTGTAAACGAAGGTTAAATTTGAATAACTTATAATTAGGTCTCTATTTTATCAACTTTACTTTTACAGTGTTCAAAATAATTTGATTAGAAGGTTAAAAAACGTAAAAGATGTTTTTAAACTGGCATAGTTTTTAAAATTACGTAAGAATTTTAATTGTTTTTGTTATTTATTTAGTTATTTATTATATTTATTCAAAAAACGGACTACAGGTTATTGAGCAATACAAAAAGATATTCAATAATTAAAAAAAAAAAAAAAGAATAATTTAATACGATATTCAATCGCACTAATAAACGTAACGATTCATATGTAATATATACATATATATATATATATATATATATATATATCTATATATATCTATATATATCTATATATATCTATATATATCTATATATATCTATATCTATATATATATATATATATCTATATATATATATATATAGATATATATATATATAAATGTGTGTATAATAATAATAATTGTTTATTTGGTTAAAAATACATAATTTGGAGGGAATAATAATAATAAATAAATACCCATAACCCAATTGGTGAATGTAAAAGACTAAAGTCCATACACAAAATGCGTACATTCACCCTCTGAAAATATATAAATCAGACATATGTGCAAGGGTATATAATTAATTATATGTTTATTTAAATCATATATGTATAAATTGTTTTAAGTTATAGGCTGGAGAAGTATAATACTACATTATGTACCCAAATTTATGGAAATACTGTACTATATACTGTATGCTGTATTGGATTCAATAAACACATAAACAAGCATTTACGATTGATTTTTACTCGGTGTCAAATTGCGATTTAAATGCTAAATTAGTATAAAATTTTCCACCAAAAAGATGTAGCACTCTCCGTAAAATTGAAATTTTATGCTATTCAGAGGTACAACTTTTTGAAATCGATAGTAGAAACATTTTTTCGACAAGAAATTCATAGATATGTTTGTTTGCCCCAATTTTTATTCTAGCACCTTTACACTTTTATTTTTCTTCTTTAAATAAGGTTTTATATACAATTCACTCCTTTTCTTTTTGTAATATATAGCCATAGGGGTATATAAGTAACGTAAGAAAAGTTTTGAACTTTAAATCAATAATTTATTATCAATATATATTTTTCAGATAATAAAAAAACAAAGGGTCTTATTTTGTAAAAATATTGAACATCGATGTATACATCGACATACAGTTGTTGCCTGGGGGATATATATTGTCAAATCAAATATATTCAATCCTCGAACACAAACAATATTATAAATATTTTACAAACTAAAAGGCAGGCTCACGATAAAATAAACAAAAGCCAATATTCAAAAAACCTTTCAGATTTATGTCTACATTTACATATTTGATACTGGATTTTTGTCAGATATAAAATACAATGTTGATTCATAAATAGTAATTAACATGTGAATGCTTCATATTAAGGTAGAGATAACGTCGATCAGCTGTTCGACGTAGGTCCCTTTGATTAACATTTAAACCTTAGCAAATTCACAAAAATTCTGAAATTTTTTTAGCCTCACTGTAGCCTCAATTTTTATCCCTGGTGCTAAACTAGGAGCTTAGCATGATATAGCCCCT